>JAHLMK010000009.1:0-1200000 GCA_019915135.1 Strobilurus pachycystidiatus | reverse complement strand
AGACGATACGAGCCTGCACGGTGGCAGAAGATTGTTGCGCAGCAGCGCAGAGGCTGATGGTGTCTGAAGATGCATCGTTGGAATAAGTTTGAACGAAGTGGTCCAGGAAGTGGATGTGGTCGCGCAGCTGGAAGAAGATGACGGCGTTCAGAGTAGGGAATAACTGTTCCATCTTGGCGGTATGAGCAGCCAGATGAGTTGCAGCATTTGTCCGAATGGATGGCCTGCCGTCAACATCACAGTAGACGGTACGTAGCCAAGCTAACAGTTGCGCAGCGGGCTGTGATATGATTTCTACGCCTAGACTGGATTAAATTTGACGGAATATGGAACAATAAGAATCGTACTTGGTAACGGAGGTGTATCCAACGGGGCCGAAACAGCTGTCGGACTAGCCGAATCTTCGCTCGGTGGAAAGGAAGTCGTTTCAACGTCAACCTGATTGTCCAATTCAGCAGCACGTAAAGGAGTCTCTGCCACGGACTCCTCGACTGCAATTGCAGATTGGTCACCCGGTGCGCAGTTGACTGATGAGGTGTCAGGCGGGCAAGATGATGACCGGCTGCCCTCCGGGAACTCGCCCACTGACAGTGTTGGTTGGAGAGACAGGTTACTGAAAGACGGTGAAGGGGGGGCACTGGTATATTCCTCGGGCAGATCCGTTAATGGACTCATGGGGACATCATCCTTATCTGTGACGATATCAGAGTCGCTATCAAAGGCGTTGTTTGGAAGAGGAGTAGACGGAGACGCCGATGGGAGGAACGACATGGGAACATCATTGCAATTCGATGCATTTTCTGCGTGAGGGGTGGGTGAAGTGGTCGGAGGAAGGATGAATGCGGAAAGACCGTCGCCGTTTGAGGCGTTGTCCAGAGGAGAGGTGAGTACAGTCGCCGGACCAAAGACTGGAGTACCGTCGCCATTCAATGCATCTTCTGCGGAAGGGGTGGGTAAAGTGGACGGAGGAAGACCGTCGTCGTTCGAGGCATTGTCCAGACGAGAGGTGAGTAAAGTCGCCAGAGGAAAGACGGGAACATCATCCCCATTTGGGATGTTGTCTGGAGAAAGAACGGGTGAAGTCGCGGGTGAGAGGAGAGACATGTGAACATCGTCGCCATTTGAGGCTTTGTCTGCGAGATGAGTGGACGAAGTCGGCTGAGGATGAGTGAACACGGGAATACCATGGCCGTGTAAGATGCTGTCTGGAGCGGAGATGGGTGAAGTCTCCAGATGAGGGGTGGCTCCGGGAACGACGTCGCCGATCAAAGGCGTAGTGCTGTCTGCAGATGGGCTGGATGAAATCGATGGAGGAGGAGTGAACGGGACAAGGCCGTCACCGTTCAAAGTGTTGTCTGAAGGAGAGCTGGGTGAAGTCACCACATCAAGAATGGCTTCGGGAACACCGTCGCCGTTCGAAGTCGTAGTGCACATAGGTGCGTCGATAGTGATACAACCATGTTCGAAATCTACATGAGTGGAGACCATGAAAGAAGAGTAGCCCTGCAAAGCCAAGGATGGCGACTGCAACAACGCCTGTTCACTCTGTAACGGAAGCTCTAATGTGTTGCATGATCAGCCCATGTAGATACCTCCGAATGTAGATCAAACCTTTCTTATAGCGGGCGGGACGTCCTCTTCGTGCCATTGTTGCCATATTATCCGGAGTGAGCTGTACGGCCATCATGTCGTCCGCTCCGAAGGTTTCGAGCCGTTTCCTAGAGCACAATGAATTTGTGGATTGAAGGCTTTGTTGGCACCTACCTTGCCCTAGATTCTCGTTTCAGAGCGTTTGCACGTTGCCGTTGCCTGCATGAGAAGTAAGACATGATACACAATAATAAATATCTATACACACTCTTCCGTGGGTGGGGGACGTTTACGGCCAGACATCGAGAAGGAAGGTATATGAGTGGCACGATGGTTAGCACGACCCCCGTGAATTTCCGTCACAGTGCGTTAAGCTACTCTGGAATTCAGCGGGCGAGAACCGTAATTCGCGTGCGAAATGACAGCCAAGGCCGCTATGCAGGGGAGTTGGCGTAACACTATGTCGTGGTATCCAAGCAAAAACAGCTTGGAGACGATGTGGGACATCGATTTGCCATATCAGGAAGTCTATGCAAAGGCAAGGGATTGATCGACCTTGTCTTTTCACTAGTACCACCACGTCGATCGCGTCCACTCGCGGCCATGCATTCACCGACCAAAGTCTCCGGCGCCCACGCTGACTACGACGATAACATAGCCGGAACTGACTGGGACGCGGTGCACTCATTGGTTGAGCGTGCACTGGGAGACGACACAAGCCGCGACTCATACGGACATCTATAACGCTGTCGAAAGCGTTCTCGTTGAACGATGCCCAACAATGACAATGAATTCAACACTCATCTCCGCACGACGATCACTCTCTCACCGTAACCACGACTCCAGCAACAACAACGACGCTAGCACAACCATGAAGAAGCCTGCGACATGTCGAGCGAACCCGCGGTGCGTGTTCCCCACGTCGTGCACAACGGAGGACTGACGCGCACCAACAGGAGGGAATGGGGAATGAGGATGGCGAGCGCCAGGTTGCGTGCAGCAGGGCGAGGAGATGGTGCGTTTATCGTCCTTCCGGTCATCATCACGCTCATCGTGCAACAGTACATCGGCAACCAAGCAAAGCAGCAGCTCGTGAAGAACGCAGGATCCGCAGAAAAGTACGGCGATCTCAACAACATCATAGTCTGCCTCGGCGCCTGTGATACAGCGTCCCGACCTGCCGGATCTACCCGCGCACAACGTCGAAGTACTGGCACCGTCGCCTGCCCCATTGCCCAAGACGCCGTCTAACACCCTCGCCGCATCTCCTGCCGCCACATCCCGCTGGGGTATGGATCTGGGCCTCGACCTGGCCGGCGTCGCATAGCATGACTATTTTGCTCTTTGGCACCTGCGCATGGACGACGCCGACGGTGACCCTCAGGACGACACCGAAAACTTTCAAGACACTGCCAGGGAGCGTGAACGGCGACGGGAGCTACGGGCAGCGCGCCTAATTACCGCGGATGCGCAACTGGGATATGCGCAACGAGACGGCGATTACACCAAGTCTCAAGTTCGAGACCTGGCGCGAAAGTTCGCCCTCCCCGCTGCTGAACGCGAAGAAAGCATGGGCCTCTGCTTTCTTGGCGAGAAGACCAAGTTTGCTGATTTCATCAGTACGTTGTTAAAGACGTCCTACCATCACCAAAACTCACACTTCCATCAGCGTCTTACATTCCTCCCAAGCTTGGACCCATCGTCGCTGAAGAAACTGGGAAGCAAGTCGGCACCCATCAAGGCCTCGTGCGCTGAGATGAGATGGGTGGCAGCAGCGAGTGACGACGACGGTGACCCACAGGGCGCCGCCAACGAGCTCCTGGACGATCCCAGGGAGCGTGGACGGCAATGCCAGTACGGGCGCGCGCCTGGTGCGCACTCATATTGCCCGCGACGTTGAACGGACAATGTGCCAACATTGAGTGTGGCAGCGAGCTCGTTCATCGTGTCAATGAGTCGTAAGTGGTCTCTTTTTCCAGTAACCCAAAAACACACTGATCGTTGTAGGCCGCTGTCTTTTCGACAACCCTCGCCTACGACTTTCCGCACAGGACCGACAGATGACGGAATGCGCCAAGCATAGAGATCCTCCGCCCCGAACACAGCGCATTGTGAGTATAGTTTTTTCTTCCCTATGGCAGCGGCGCTGACCCGACACAGCGACAACAGTGACGACGGATACATACCTTTGGTATTTTGTCCGTCACAGTTGTAACTCCTCCGGCGTCCACGCCTCGCTGTACTGACATTCGTATTCGCCCACCGTCTCTCGCGACGTATAACTCCGGTCCCGCCCACCCGTCACTGTCCGTCTCGTCAACGACGGTGCGCCCAGTATTTTTACAAGCCAAATGGCAGAGAGACGAAGAGGATGGTACACAACATTGTGGTATGGGTGTCATACCACCAACTGTTGTCATTTGGGTATGTTCAATTTCTCTTTCAATGATCACTACTTGACTAACCCGGTATACACTAACCAACCCTCGCCTCCAACCGTCCGCACAGGACCAACAGATGACGGACTATGCCTTGCCAACGTTGACCGGAGCTGGTGCGTTGTTGTTGTCGCCTCTCTGCCCTTGCTCACGCTAATCCTTTTCTAGAGCCGACTTTCCTCGTCGTTCCCACTCAGCAAGACGCCTCTCGACGCTCTTCGCCGCCAATACACCCCAAGACGACCGCCCAGTGCGTCGTCTCTATCTTTTCTTGCATTGTCCATACTGACCCGGCATGTGCGCCGTTGTAGAGGCGGAGACGAGCGCCATCTTGCTTGGTGGACAGGCACAGTTTTTGGGCGGGAGGACATCAAGCTCGCCGTGAACGACTCTCCGCGAGATACGGCGCGCGTCATGGGCGGAATGTGCCAGGGCATATTCGCCCCCATTCTGAGATTGAGGTATGACTCATTCTTATACGGATCTTAGTTCGAGTCTATTTACCTTGAGACGAACAGGAACTCGCAAAGCACTCGCCCGTTCCCGTCGTCAACGCCCTCTCGTCCCTCTGGCACCCGACCCAGATTTTTGCCGACCTACTCACCCTCCACGAACACGCTCATCTATTCAACGGGGAGAAACATGTTGAGCAGGAGCCTTTGGCATTGAAGCAGGACAGGCGCAAGCCCAAGGAGAAGTTCCAGGAACTGCGACCCCCCACCGTCGCCTATGTCGGCGACTCTGCCAACGTTCTGCACGACATGCTCCTCACGTTTTCTCGACTGGGTCACCACCTTCGCGTTGCGAGTCCCGAAAAGTACAGGGCGCCTCCCGAGGTCTGGGAGCGGGTGCGAGAGTTGGACTGTGAGAAGAGCATCTGGTGGGGAACGGACCCGAAGGAAGCCGTCAAGGGGGCCGATGTCGTTGGGCGTACCCAGGATCTGACGGCGTCAGTCCTGCAAGTTGGACGGTTGTCAGCTTGCAGCGCTAGATACTGGACGCCGTGTGAGGTTGCAGAATCATTATTATGCTTCTCTTCTAGTATGCCTCTCATTTGTAGTTTTAGTTTGATAGAAGTGCGAGAAGATCAACAGTCAAGTGAATGTAACTAAGTCATTAGAGACCTTTTGCCCTCTAACCGGGACAAGAGAAGGTCTGTTAATTGCCTTTTTCGGAATCGTAGCAAGGTAAGTAGCATCATTGATCGACTTATCTTTTACCTCCCTACCATCGGGACGAATGCCTCCCGTTTCTCGATCCGCGACTCTCAAACGGAAAAGGAACACACAGGATGACAGCGAGGTGCGTCCAGATTTTACGAACCCGCATGTGCAGGTATAACAGCTTCTTTCACAGCGACCTTCCAAGATTAAACGTCGGAGCCCGCGATTTGCGAAGGAGGCTTCGGCTCTCGAACGCAAAAATGACAGCGAGGTGCGTCCAAATTTCATGAATCCGCATGAGCAGGTATAAGAGCTTCTTTTACAGCCGCCTTCCGACACTATACGTCGGAGCCCGCGATTTGCGAAGGAGGTTCTGGCTGAACAGCTTGCCGTCCCTGTTCAAGCTCCTGACACACCGCGGCGGAGCGGTCGTCTTGCAGACTCGCATCTGGATTCAAGTAACCCCGCTTCATCTATGAATTCACCACTCCTTTCTGCATCCCACCAGGTTGCTCACCTGGGCGATACATCGTCCTCACTTGATACGCGAGGCGATTCAGACAATGACACGGCTCCAATTGTAATCCCTCACGGTGCCAAAGGTCGTACATCCGCCGCACTTCAGGAGTATCTTTTGCGTCCTCCAATGCCAAAACTGCCTGAACGTTGGCCACCTTTGCGAACAACCGGAAATTCGAAAAAGCCCAAGATACCGACATCAGATAAAGAGATTGCGCAGGCCGCCAAACGAGAGGAAGCATTCTTTGCAAAGCGTATTCGGCGTTGTGTTCAGGATCTCAACAATCCCGCGGATGGTCGAAGTGAGTTCAATTATCGCGGAGTTCATTATAAACTGAGTTATCTCATTCAGAGAGTATTGTCACCTGCGATGTTGAACTTGGTCATTTACAACGTCGACCACATTCCAGGAAAAATCTCGCTGCCGCAGAGGCCAAGGTGGCGGCCATGGAAGCCGTGGGCACCAACTGTCCAAAGTTTCGATCGAGCACCATCTTCAAGGACAAGAAAGGTAAGACGCTGGTCGTGTACATCAGTCGCCACATGGAGAATGGCGAAGAGATTATAGACGGACTTCTTGTAAGATACACGGTTGCACTGTGGCAATACATTTTGATCTGTCACAGCCAGACGAGCAGCATGATCTTCTCGCACACGCTCAGGCTGTCGTTCATATGACTGGCGTCGACAAACCGCAATCCACTGGTGATAAAAGGCACCAAGCAAATTTTGACAAGCCCGTCATGGCGTATACGCGCGAAAAAGCCGATGGCACCACTAAAGGTAGCTGCAACTTCTTGATCATATTAATGGCTTCTGATGAATCGTTTACAGAATGCTACGAAGTCGTAGGCATCAAGCATCATGTCGAGGCATGGTTCCAGCAAGGTCGCGAAGTAACTTTTCCGTCCTCTGACTGTAGTACGGGATGATTTACATGTCCATAGGATCTGGGCCTAACTCCATCAGTTGACATGGTCGGTACCTCGCGTAACCACACTGCTGCATATCGGTATGGTGCCGGTATTGATAGGGTTTCCTCCCTCTTCAATGGATACACCGAAAAGTTGCTGCCAGAGATATACGGAACGGAGAAGCGAGCAAGCCTGGCCGGGCGTTGGTTGAAATTCTTCAATTTTGTCAGCTTAGGCCTTGCCACCGTATGGAAGGCTCAAGTGGGGACCCACATCGACTCCTAGGACGCGTGGTGTAAGCTCACGAACGCTGGGAACTGTCATGATGTGGCCTCACCGCAACTCAAGGCCCTCCACTTTGGTCACACTTTGGCGTCCTGATGCTACGGCTACATAAACCAGCGCCACACCGGAAGATGCCGAGAGATATATCAAGGGGTTGAGAGTTCGATCCCTTATGGCGACAGAACCGGGATCCTGAAGTCCCGCCCTTGTCGGGCTTCCCGCCCTCCCGGATACACTTTGGAGCGAGCGCACATGGTGTAAGACACCCTGGGAATATACTTAGGCCGCGTGAGTCAGGCGGGAGTCGGTACCCGACCAAACCCGCCTTCCCGACCAATGGGCGGTCATCGATCTGTCGGGCGGTCATCGGGATGTCGGGATCTCCGTCATCCGCAGCGTCGGACCACTCCCGACGCATCGGGAGTATGTGGTAGAAGCTTCGAGAAGAGGAACGACGAGCAAGCATGGGATTAGTATAAATACAGAGACAGCGTTGTACTAGCTACTCAGACTTCGTCCTTAACCAGTTTTCCCCATAGAACCCCGTTGGGCACTCTGAGCTCTCCGTGGTAGGACTCACCCACATGTCTCCCTTCGATACCTCCGCCAACGTCGTTGACTCCGACGAGAGAAGGCTCCCCGACGCCACACCTGGGACTAGGTCCGGCGGCGAGCCTCGTGCCTTGGGATTAGGTTCCTACGGTATCACAGTCTCTGGCGAGATGGATGTGCGACCATCGAGGGCCCCTATGACTGGTACAGTACGACCAGTCAAGCACAATACGAGGATGTACGTGGTACGCTCGCAGGAAAGCTATGGGTTGACTACAGGGGTAGTCTCTCATGAGCGGGTCCTTGTCACGGCGGGGTCAGGTCGTAACAATAGGACGAAGTCTCCATACTGCCCACGTACCACTACATCGGAACCTCCCCCTTCCCCCGGCGTTGGGGTAACGCCTCCAATCACCACAACCTCCGACACTATCCCCCCCCTTGTACGAGCTCGCAGAACCGAACATCGAGTACTCTCCCTCCTTAGGGAGTTGACCATCCACATCGCGGAATTCAAACCAACAGTACAATCAGGTCCTACTCAATACCGGAGCCTTCTGGGCAGAGCTGCATGGGTCATAGACGTGGTCTATAGGTTGCTGGGACTAGAGGAAGACTGGGTTCTTCTTCGGTCTCTGGTGAACGGACATATCCCCATCATGGCACGATGTATGGAAGTTCTGTGGAGAACCCCCCAACATCTATCTCGACACACGAAAGAAGGATTATGCCTTCTTCAGGCAAGATATCTACGGGGGCCACTACGACGTATACGAACCCCGACATTCTATACCGAGCCACGCCTAGATCTCACGGTGTTCTACCACCCCCCTTCCCTCATCCTGGACCCCTGGGCCGTGCATCTATACAGCGCAAAACAAACTTGCAACACCCCGCACCACCTACGTCTCCTATACGGAGTGGAATTTGAGAAATCCACGAACCCCGTCCAACCCTTGGATCGAGGACTCATTCTCTTTCCACACCCCGTACTGTATTCCGACAACGGAAAACCTTTCCGCGCGAACCAGGAATAAACCACCCAGACGATACAGTGGATCTCCTCGTGGAGGAGGGTCCTGACGTGAAATGGAAACTAGCGGTGGGAAGACCGAAGAACAGGTTTCGAGCCAAGCAGCGTAGCTCATTCTCTTCGGAAGAGAAATACAGTCGAGGACTGTCGTAATAAAAATCCAGATCCACCGGTCGAAAGACAACCACCTTCGCCAACAAGCAATCCCCACACTACGAAACGCTACGCCACCTCCCGGCAAAAGCGAGCATCCATCACCCATCGGCATACCCGCAGGAACACCTCCGAAACGAGCACTCGCATCATTCGGACACCTGATCCTAAAGGAGAAGTTAGACAACAGAATATCCCCGGGCGTGATCGACCATCACGCAAATCAGGAACATTAGCCGTCACCACTAGTACGTGTTCGTTAAACATACGCGACGCGCCGATCACAACGAACGACGCGATCAAAATCCCAGAGTGGGGGTATCACAAACAAGAAATGGTATAAGCCGGTATGCGAACTACAGAAAAAACAAAAAATTCCCTGAAAGGAGCTCATCGACACCCTACCGAACGAAATCCATCGCCCCAAGCCACCACTCCTCGGTCACCTCCTCCCACTCGTTCGCCATCCCCATCTCGGATAGACCCTCCGTCTTCACCCTCTCCTCCCATTGATCCCTCTCCTCCCCGTCCGTCGACGCCCAGAACGCCGTCACTATGTCCCTACGGGACGAACACCGCCAGAGGTATCGAAGCGGGAGGTGGAAGTCGATATTCCCGCGGATGATGATGACGGGAGGCAACGCTACAGCCACTGGGCCCCATCGACGTCAGACAAAGAACTACGAATCAAAAAGGAAAAACAAAAACTCACCCCATGGCGACAACAGCACCCAGGCACTCACGGCCAATGCAGAAACAGTCTCGCTGCCTTGAGGAGGCACGAGTGAAAGACGACTCCAAGTTGCCGGGGGACAAAATTCGACATCGTTAGCGAAGACGAGCGCGGCGCGCAATAACGTGAACTAGAATACGTCCACCCACCCAATCGAAGGCGCCTGGTCAATGGGAACTACCAGGAACCAATTCGCCAACTTACCAGGGCCAACCACTCCAACGACGACAGAGGACCAGACTCGAACGAATTATCATTCGACAGACTATCATCGACGGCGGCAATGCACCGGATCCATTCTTCCAGGACGATGCTCGGGATTCGCGCAGGGCGCGCGTGGATGCGAAAGCCGCAATGATTGACGGCCAGAAGGGCGTCAGACGGCGCGGCTGTCGAACGACGCGAGATCAGAGCAAGCAAGGAGGTGGGCATCGTCGAGGGGCGTAGGAGAGTGGTTCTGGGGACCTTCTCCAGGGTGGCGCCATTATAACTGCGCGCACAAGCGCTCGTTCCCGCACCCAATCTCTGGGACTTCTGGGATATCAGCAATAGGCTTTCAAGAAGCGCACCTGGGTCCAGAGAATAGACTCACTTGAATGATTCTGCAGATCATTCCGCGAGACCCTGGGATCTGTACCTCAGATGGATATCTGAGGGTACAGATATGGGGTCTTGAGCACTCAGATGGGGGTTTTGACTCGCAGGGAGTCCTGATTGCCCGGAGAGGACACAACTACGGTACCGAGCGCGTGGCGCGGGTACTGTTCTGAGCTCGGGGAGCTCGAACGACGAAATCATGACCGATGCCGGCGGCAATGAAAAAATCGATTTCTGTACGATCAAAGGCGCATTCCCGAGGACATCTCAGGACGAGTATCGAAAATATGCGCCACACAAAATCGATCACGTGACCCGGACAACAAAACATCGTCTTTACGATACAAACACTTCTGTCTACTCAGAATTTCCTCCGAACGCGTCTTCATCGAGGAAAACGCGTCTCGGCCCTCCCGTAGCAGGTTCCGAGCCATCGCGCCCTCCGCCGCGACTACACTTTTGCTCTAACAAGGCTCGGGGAGCCTAGTAGAAAGCATCGACGCGACCGTAGGAGCCCATAAAGAAGATCACTCTTTCGTTTCTCGGGACGAGAAACTTAAAAAGGGGATATTGTCATGATGTGGCCTCACCGCAACTCAAGGCCCTCCACTTTGGTCACACTTTGGCGTCCTGATGCTACGGCTACATAAACCAGCGCCACACCGGAAGATGCCGAGAGATATATCAAGGGGTTGAGAGTTCGATCCCTTATGGCGACAGAACCGGGATCCTGAAGTCCCGCCCTTGTCGGGCTTCCCGCCCTCCCGGATACACTTTGGAGCGAGCGCACATGGTGTAAGACACCCTGGGAATATACTTAGGCCGCGTGAGTCAGGCGGGAGTCGGTACCCGACCAAACCCGCCTTCCCGACCAATGGGCGGTCATCGATCTGTCGGGCGGTCATCGGGATGTCGGGATCTCCGTCATCCGCAGCGTCGGACCACTCCCGACGCATCGGGAGTATGTGGTAGAAGCTTCGAGAAGAGGAACGACGAGCAAGCATGGGATTAGTATAAATACAGAGACAGCGTTGTACTAGCTACTCAGACTTCGTCCTTAACCAGTTTTCCCCATAGAACCCCGTTGGGCACTCTGAGCTCTCCGTGGTAGGACTCACCCACATGTCTCCCTTCGATACCTCCGCCAACGTCGTTGACTCCGACGAGAGAAGGCTCCCCGACGCCACACCTGGGACTAGGTCCGGCGGCGAGCCTCGTGCCTTGGGATTAGGTTCCTACGGTATCACAGTCTCTGGCGAGATGGATGTGCGACCATCGAGGGCCCCTATGACTGGTACAGTACGACCAGTCAAGCACAATACGAGGATGTACGTGGTACGCTCGCAGGAAAGCTATGGGTTGACTACAGGGGTAGTCTCTCATGAGCGGGTCCTTGTCACGGCGGGGTCAGGTCGTAACAGGAACTTTACAGGCGGTGCCATTTATCTACCTGATTTGAATGTATCACTGGAGTAAGTTGGCATTCATCGTTTATCATAGCTGTACTGACACAGTTTAGATACAATGCCGGTGATATCGTGATCTTCATGTCTCAGGTTCTCTATCACGCTATCGGAGAGTGGAAGCCGGGGATTATGAGACATGGAGACAACCTGACTCCAGGTCGAGTCTCGTGGGTATTCTTCAATCATCAGAATGTTCTTGACGCCTTGAAGGACAAACCGGCTGGGTGGATGATGAACTATGGGCCTGCGTACGATGGTTGGGTAGAGTAGATACCTGCGTAAATGACTTGTAAAGACGGTGCAGACATTGAATTGCCTTTTTGAGATCAGGCCACGAGCGAAAAAGGAAATTGAGTTTTGCTCTTCAACCACGACTATCGATACGCGCAATCACCTCTTCTGGCCTCAAAGCTCTCCTACCGTCCTCAAGATGTTTGATTTTCGAAGAACTATGTCTCTCATGTCACTTGGATATGTATTCTGGTATGATAATCGCCACACGCGCAGAGAGAGTCGTAATCTTGACGGGAACACTAGGCTATGTTGGTCTTTGACCATGGTGTCTACTGGACAGAAACTGGTATATGTTTTGTACATGTAGTAGAACCAGACCTGTGATCTTGGCTCAATCTCAATAGGGCATACACGCTGTCATTGCAAGCTCCAGCGTAATTCCTCCTAACATATTACACGTCAGCGTATGTCACTCAGTGCTAGTTTCCATGATTATTGTAACTGATTCACTGGGTATTGCCGTCTCTAGCCATGTGACGTTATTACTCGGATTGTCTCGGGTGGAACCTCTCCCATTGACTCAGATCACAAGGATCCAAACGACAGTGAGTTGTCATCTGTGGTTGTAGCAGTAACTGACGATGACTTTGATGAATGCAGGAATCTCTCACGTTGCTCTGATTGAGCTGTCCCCGTACGTGACTCTGCCCGAAGCTCCGACTGAGCTGTCGCCGTACGCGACTCTGCCCAAAGTTCCGACTGAGCTGTCGCCGTACGCGACTCTGCCCAAAGCTCCGACTGAGCTGTTGCCGTACGCGACTCTGCCCAAAGCTCCGACTGAGCTGTTGCCGTACGCGACTCTGCCCAAAGCTCCGATTGAGCTGTTGCCGTACGCGACTCTGCCCAAAGCTCCGATTGAGCTGTTGCCGTACGCGACTCTGCTGGAAGCTCCGACTGAGCTGTTGCCGTACGCGACTCTGCTGGAAGCTCCGACTGAGCTGTTGCCGTACGCGACTCTGCTGGAAGCTCCGACTGAGCTATTGCAGTACGCGACTCTGCTAGAAGCTGCGCTTGAATATTTTTTGTCCATCGCTCATAGAGATATCATTGAAAGTAAACTTTGGAAAATAGTTTTTATAAAACAATATCATTTGTTTATTGGGGCTATAATTGTCCTATGCTTAGTGTTGATGCACGTACTTTTCAGAAGAAGCTTCAATATGGCAGCTCCTATGATGTTATGCTCTGATGGTATTGTGGGTGGTGCCCCTCGTATTGTACGGTTTAAGGGAGAAATATTGAAAGATTTCAACCCTACTCTAGTTGATGAAACAGAAATTTACAAGTATGTTGGATACGGTTATCCTACAGAAATGGAAGAAGGAGATAATGAACGTATATGCGTACAGATATCATTTGAATTTTTACTGAATGAGGTGAATATTACAGAGGTTAAGAAAATTATGGCCGCTCATCGTGTTAGTGCAAAACGGTCTTATAAATTACGAAAAGGTGATATGATAGATTTGATGACTGCTCATGCTTGTAATGATGAGTGTGGAACATTGACAACTTTTTTTGAAGTCGATCAGCCAAAGGCCAAAAAAGTAGGACCTCGAAAACGGAAAAATAACATAGAAATGACTTCTGTGAGAGCTCCATTGCATGACGCTCAAGGTTGTACAAGGAATTATTGTTATGAGTCAAGTCAAAAGAGTGATATAGATTTCCCTCCCCCACCTCTGACACAAGCAGCCCAAATAGAGATTGTTAGAGGTGTGTGCAAAGACTTAAATCCAGATTCCTTTCAAGAAGGAGGATGTGCAATATGTGGTCAACTCATACCTTTTAAAAATATGTCAAGATTGAGTAATATGAAAAATATACTTTTTGTAGCTGGAGTGACTCGTAAAGAACGTCATACACTTCGACAGCCAATAGAAGAGATAGACGGCCCTATTATCGATCCTACCTGCAGTAACATTTGTGATACTTGTCGAGCAACAATTCGCAAAGGGGAAATTCCTAAATATGCTTTGGCCAATTCCTTGTGGTTGGGTACTGTTCCACCGGAATTATCCGAATTAAATTGGATCGAGCAGATTCTAGTTGCACGTGTTAGACATAATGCATGTTTTGTCAAAATTGATCAGGGTTATAGAAAGATGATCGCTCATTGTGTAGCATTTGAAAATCCAACTCCAAAAATGTATAATTTTCTTCTGCCTCCAAAAGAAGAATTAGATGAAGTTTTAGTAATCTTTTTTACAAGACCAGATAAGCCTCTCGAGAAAGATTTTGCTAAAATGCCATTACTGGTTCGGCATAAAGTAGTTATGAATGCTTTAGAGTGGCTTCTTTGTAATCATGCAGGATATAGTGATGTTGAGATTTCTCCAAAGAATATGGAAACATATCCAGAAGATATGCCACCGGTTGGTGTTATTTTCCGTGAAGGAATTTCAGACACAAATACTACAGTAAATCCGGCTGTACATAGTACAGCTGATGAAGATGGAGTTGAGGGTGATCAATGTGCTTTCATTATGCATGGTTTGGTTGGCGAACAACTGGAAGGCATGACATGGGAGGCTGTTCGCAAAGAAACATTTTGTTGGTTTGATAATAATCAAGGTATCTTAGCTGTTGGCAGAAAACGACAAGCACAAAATATGTACAGAAATCCAAGTTTGTACCCATTGATATTTCCGTGGCTTTTTCCATATGGTGTCGGGGGAATTGGCCATAGTACTTTATCCCCTAATGAACATTATCGATGGCTGTTGAATTATCATGATAAACGATTTCAAAAAGATAAAAATTTTCCGTTTATTGCTTTTAGTCATCAACAAATGAAACAAGCTAATACAGGAGGATTTTTTCTAGCAGAAAAGCCAAAATTTCATGATATCAGTAATCGTTTACTCAATTTGGATCATTCCGTATTAGACAATATCATTGAGGTTACCAAGGCAAGAGGACATTTTAAACCAGAAACTCAAGATGAAAAAGAATGTTTTCAAATTTTACGAGATTTAGATCTTGTAGCAGGGCGTGTTGATGGCTCTCTTACAAGTAAGAAATTTATGCGAAATGAATTATTCTCTTTAATGGCTTCAGAAGGTGCACCATCTTGGTATATCACGTTGACTCCTTCTGATTTTACACATCCTTTATGTCTTTATTGGGCAGAAACAAAAGAGACGTTTCAACCCAATCATCCATTATCTGTAGATGCACAAAAATTATTAGTAACTGAAAATCCTGCTGCAGGTGCTCGATTTTTCAACTTCATGGTAGAAACATTTATTACTCATATTTTAGGTGTAGATGCACAACACAAAGGAGCTTATGGTGATGTATCCTGGTATTATGGGGCTGTTGAGCAACAAGGTCGCTTGACACTTCATTTACATGCATTAGTTTGGATACGAGGAAGTTTATCCCCACAACAAATTCGTGATTGTATCATCAATCCTAATTCTGAGTTTAGAGAAAAACTTATAGCATATCTTGAAGCAGCGCATCAAGGATCATTTATGCAAGGTCCGAGACATATTGTAAGTGAACTCAACAGTAAGTTTGCAACAGCTTCTGATTTCAAACATCCTCTTACATGTCTTCCTAAAATGCCACCTATAGCTTGTCAAATTAATCATGATGATGAAAAGACAGATAACGGAAATGATGATGATGATGATGATAATGATTGTCAATTCTGTCAGGCGACGGATGATTGGTGGACACATTTCATCACAATTGTGGATTTCTTATTAGAAAAAATGCAGATACATACGTGTTCCAGTATGTTTGATTCTGAAGGTAAAAAAACTGCATATAAAACAGGAAAATGATGTTTAGATAATAAATGGAAAAAATGTAAGGCAAGATTTCCTCGAGAACTGTTTCAATTTATTGACATCTCAGAAGATGGTCATATCAACATGAAACAACTTGAGTCTGCATTGAATATGATTACAGCTGTATTAACGTATTGCATGAACTGTATACAGCTGTATTAACGTATTGCATGAACTGTAATACCGATGTAACATCATTAAAATCAGGAACTGCAGTCAAAGCGGCTTTGATGTATGTATCAGAATATGTTGTCAAACCAAGTCTTAAGACATATGTAATTTTTGAAGCAATTAGATCAGTTTTTAAACGTAGCGAAGTTTTATTGAATGGAACAGAGACATCAGAAGATAAAGCTCAAAAATTGATTACACGTATTGTCAATACATTAGGCGTAAAGATGGAGTTTGGAAATCCTATGATGTGTTCTTATCTATTAGGGTTACTCGATCATTACACTAATGCAAAATTTGAGTTGTTCTATTGGAAATCGTATGTTTCTGATGTACGCAAATCGTGGAATAAAGATGATATTCATATTTTAGCAGAAAAGGTTATTATTCGTAAAACAAAAGAAAGTCATATTATTGGAATATCAAAAGTTGAAGACTATAAATTTAGACCACTCGTTTTGGAAGATATGTGTCTTTGGGATTGGATCCGTTTATGTAAAATGAAAGCACATAATAAAGCAAATAATCATAAAATCTTAATACCGGAGGATGATATCCCTATTGACGGAAATATCTTGGAAGACGATTTTCAAATAGATGTCACAAATGATTTTGACGATAAAATCACATATGAGGATTTAAGTTCCCCAACAAAAACTCTTATAGGTGATGATATGATTGATTGTTCGTCTGATTCAGATGATACAATTGTTGATCAGAATGAGCTGTTACATCAAACTTTGGAAAATATATCCCATAATGAAGAAAACTTCATTGTCAAGAATGATAATCTTGAATATTTTGAACAGGGAAAATATGATTTGCATCCAGATCACAATTATGTTAAAACACATTATATATCATGTGTTCATGAAGTGGGTGCAATTATTCCTAATATTGCTGGTGATATGCTACCAAGAAGAGATATGGGTGATCACGACTATTATTGTTGTACAATGTTAGTATTTTTTAAACCGTGGCGGAATGGGTTAACATTGAAACAGGATAAAGCAACATGGTCAGTAGGGTTTCAAAGTCCAGTCCATGTAGACCGGTAAGACCGGTAAACTGGACCGGACTGGACCGGTCACATGACCAGTCCAACATGGACCGGTCCTACCAGTCCTACCAGTCCTGGTCCTAGGTCCAGAGCTCAACCCAGATTTATTAGGACTGGTAAAGACTGGTTTAGGATCGGTTTGGACCGGTCTATTCAGGGTTCAGTTAAAATTAGTCAAATGTCCTTCTAAAGGGTCATTATATATGATTTTATGGTAAACTTACCTTGACTTGACCGGTCAATGGTAAACTTACCCTCACTGAGGCGTTCCTATGGTAAACTTTCCATGACTTATATACTCATATGGTACATTTAGCTACACATACTCTCTTATATTTGGAAGTGTCATCTTGTTGTGGTTAAAATATATTATACAAGCTTCACTAGTCATTCATTTCACTGTCATTGACTATATGATCTATCTGGTAGACTTATATGATGGTAAACTTACTCAAAAATGTGCAGAAATATAAATTTAAGCTTGTGATCCTTTGGACCGGTCCTGGACCGGTTTAGGACCGCAGACCGGACTGATTAGGACCGGTTTTTGCCGTCCTAACCAGTCCAGTCCTAAGTCCAGCCAGATTTGGGACTTTTCTGGACTGGTCCAGTCCCCAGTCCATGACCTCAGAGGTCAAAAGACCGGACCGGACCGGACTTTTAAACTCTAATGGTCAGAAACTTTCAATGCACATAATTTTACCCAACGTCAAAATCAATTGATGGATAATTTTCAGTTACGTTATGAATGTTTAGATGCAAGAGATGATTATCGAGCACAAATGAAAAAAGGAACAGAAGTTAATGTTGAATGGGAAAAAATGGAGGAATATCTACAACAGCAAACTCTTATTGATAACTTAGATACCTTAGAACATTTAGATCAAGATTTGCACAGTGTTGATTTGAATGAATTAGGTTTACAGAATTTAACAGAAATGGGATTTGGAAAATCTTATTTGAACCGTAAAACAGCAGCTCGAGAATTATGGGCACTACTTTCAAATACTGGTTGGACGGATGCAAATTCTGATATGTTGCCAATTGGTGTTAATCTTTTACCTGATTGCCGTACAAAGGAACAAAGTGCTCATCATTGGATGATGGATTTGGGAAAACTTCGTAGTGAAATGCAAGAATCTTATAAAGTAGGAATGAATTTACTTGATTCAAATAATGATGAAGAAAAGCCATATTGTGAATTCAAACCTAAAGAACAAGAACCATTTGTAGAAATTACAACGAAAGAAGATATGCGAAATGAAGAAAACTCCGAGGTGAAAAACTACAATGAAAATATACGAAATGATGTAGTCAAAAAATATAATTTGAATGAAGAGCAAGAGAGAGCATTTAAGATTATAGCAGAACATGCTACAAATATTTATGCAGATTCTTTGAAAATGTATATTGCAGGAATGGGTGGAACAGGAAAATCTAGAGTGTTGGAGGCATTAGTTGAATTTTTTTCTCAACGTAATGAAAGGTATAGAATGGTTATAGTAGCACCAACGGGTGCAGCTGCAGCATTGTTAAATGGTATGACATATCATTATTTATTAGGTATCAATGGTCAATATTATAGTGATTCAGTTGCACCAACAGTCATGGCACAAATACGATCGCGATTAAGAGGAGTTGATTATATTTTTTTGGATGAAGTATCCATGCTTTCATGTGGTGATTTATATAAAATTAGTGTTCGACTTGCTAAAGCTAAAGAAGCAACTGATTTACCATTTGGTGGTTTGAACATAATTTTTGCTGGTGATTTTGCTCAGTTGCCACCTGTTAAAATGCATATTCATAAGCCACTTTGGAGCCGTAAAGTAGGACAACATGAAGAAAGTAATTTTGGTCAAGCCGCAGCTATTGGTAAAGCATTATGGCATCAAGTTAATCATGTTGTTATTTTACGTAAAAATATGCGGCTACAAGGTAGTACAAAGGAAGACTTACAATTTCGAAAAGCACTTGAGAATATGCGTTATAAGTCTTGCACTCCTGAAGATATAGCTTTTCTTTGAATATTAATTCATAGTGAATTACTTGGGCGGAAGTCCTTGAATGATAAAAAATTCAGAAATACAGCTATTATCACTGCACGCAATGCACATCGAGATGAAATGAATCGATTAGGTGCATTGCGATTTGCACAAGAGACTAATCAATCTTTAACTCATTTTTTCTCTGATGATTCTCCATGTGAAACTATGGATGAGATCAAAGATAGAAGAGGGAAAGGTCTTAAACATAAAATCAAAACAATAGGAATTGACTTACAAAAGGTTTTATGGAGTTTGCCTTCAAGTAGTAGTGAAAGTTTAATACCAGCAAAATTGAGTTTATGTATAGGAATGCCTGTTATGATTCGTAAGAATATAGCTACCGAGTTGAATGTTACAAAAGGACAAGAGGGACGTGTTCATTCATGGAAATCGAAACGAGGTTCCAAAGGTCAATTAATGCTAGATGTAATTTTTATTGACTTGATAGATGCTCCGAAACAGATACAGTTAGAAGGATTACCAATAAATGTAGTACCTGTTAGTACAACTACAAGTACAATGACAATTGCATTACCTACTGATAATACAATCAAAATTTCTCGAACACAAGCCGACTTGTGCTTGAATTTTGCAATGACAGATTATTGTTCACAAGGAAAGTCACGTATAGAAAATCCTGTGCATATTAATGATTGCCCAACTTATTTTGGTATTTATACAGCATTATCTAGGGATAAAACAGCAAATGGAACCTTAATTTTACAAGATTTTGATTCACGAAAAATATCAGGTGGTTGTACTGGCGATATCAGACAAGAGTTTCGTGAACTTGAATTATTAGATGAAATTTGCAAACTACAGTTTGAAAGAAAATTACCATATAATATAACAATGGCAACACGTTATACCATGATAGCAGATTATCGTAGTTATAAAAAAAACAAATTATATATGCCAGAAGATTTACATGAGGGTATTGCAAAATCAGAAATACAAGAAGATATATATCCTGATCAGATAGCTTGGAAGATTCTACCGCCATCAAAAAAGAAAACTAGAGAGACAAATGCAACAAATCCCGTTAATGTAATTCAAGAGAAAAATGACATTATCAAGACTACTACTACAATATCTTCAAAAGTGGTTAATTATACGACAACACAACCTGTTAAAAAGAAAGTACAAAAGTTACAGCAAGTACAAGTAAATCGATTAGAAATTTCAAATGCATCATATGGTCCCAAGTGGCAGAACAATAGTTGCTCTTATGACAGTATTATATTTATTATATTCAGTCTATGGCGACAAAATCCTGATTTTTTTTACAAATGAGCAAGAACATATAAAATTGAATAATATCAATGTATTGGAACAAATGTTTGAAAGAGAGACTCGAACATCAAATATAGGTATTGATAACGTTAGAAATGAGTTTCGAATCAATTTGATTGCACAAGAACCAAGAAATTTCCGTTTGGGAGCTCAAGCAACAATTGAAAATATAATTGATATCATCCTTTTATACATGGATGATTCAATACAAGGGATCCAGCAATGTGAAAATAATCATGATAATTTGAGATTCACCAATGGTGATGCAACATTTTGGATAGGAATTGAATACTCATCAATACAAGAGTATGTAACTAATAACATGGCTCGTCCAATAGAGACACCATGTCGAGCATGTCAAGTCAGAGGATGTAAAACAATATATGTTCTACAGAAATCTATACCTATAATTACATTCTCAGTATATGCATATGAACATCTAATATTAAATCTTGAGATAAGTATAGTTATTCAAGGACAAATTGTAACTTGCCCCTCTTCGCCGCCGAGGAAATACACTGATGTACACCCGCTTTAGCGGGTAATGTGAGACTCGGAGGGAAGTTATTGATCACGCGCCACCGCGTGCCCCCTCCGTACTCACTAAAACCTCGGACTGTTTGACTCTGTTGGAGTCGAGCCAATCTTCATGTAAGGAGCCTTCGTCTTTGAGGGTTGAGCTCCATGTTTCTGCTACCAGTTTTGGTGTGATACGCTTATTCCGGAAACGTTTTGCTATCACATAGTCTAGTGTCAGGATGGAATTTACCATCGTCACCCATCTGTTATGAATTGCTCTTTCTGGGAGCCACTTTTCCGGGTCGTCTTTTCGTTCTATGCGTCTGTCGCATCGTATGACCCATATGAGTCGGGCCGACTCTCCGATCATCAGTGTGAGTAGCCGATCTGCACCCCGGCGTCTTTTCTTTTCCGCTGTCATGTTCCGGCGGAGGGCGCCTGTAAGGATGGTCCCGACGTTCATTTCTCTAGGCCATTCAATGCCTTTTTTCTCCAAGAGGGCTCTGGTCAGTTTCCAGATTGTCTTTTGCCCGGGTATTTCGCATTCGAGCAGTATATGGTCCATTGTCTCTACCTCCCCGCAGTTCGGGCAGAGCACTCTATTCTCATATCCTTCTTTTCCTTCCCAGTAATTTCCAAGCTTGTAAGCGCCTTGCATTATCTTCCAGAAAAAGTTCTTCACTTTTTTGCTGAGGTCGACGTGTCTTATGGCTTTCCAGAGGTGTTCGTCTCGTGGCAGATAGCCTTCCGAGTCTTTGACCGACCATCTCGCTTCGTCTAGCCGTATGAGTGCTGCTCGTCGTATTTCCGGTCGGTTCTTCTGTTTAATATGGCGATACGCTGACGCTTGTGTTAGGTTGCTTAGTCGTACCCCGGATTGGTCTGCTACTGGCTCGATGGAAGTATCGAGTTTCCGCGGTGGCATGTTTAACGCTTCTCTCGCTCTTTGTGCGGCTCGCTCCATTTGGTCTCCATGTATTTCCAGGTCCGGCGTCCGGAAGAATGTCTTCGCTGTTCGCTGGCGAGTTCGGCAACAAGGGCTTTGTATAGTTTTACTTCCTTCACTCCCTGCCAGTTTTCTGACTCGTTCTTTTCGAGCTTTTCTGTCACAGCGTCTCGTATCTTGGATGTACGCGTAATGAGTGTCATTTTGACATTTCTTGGGGCTTTCTTGACTATATGTAGGGCAGCCGCTACTTCGCCTGCGTGGTTTGTTTGCCACTCTGTTGGGAGGGGGAGCTTAATGTTTAGTGATTCATCCTTGTCGCATCCCGTTCCTACGCCTACTACCTCCTCGCTTTCGTTCTCATTCTTCGAGGTCGACACTATGCATATTGTTAGGTCGGGCTGAGCTGGCTCTTGTCCTCCCCTCGAGGTGTGCTGTGTGCTTCTTGTCGTCCGTTCTATTGCTCTTCTCGGTGGCGTATCCACTTCTGTTTGAACTTTTCCTAGACGTGGGGTGGGATTCCCGAAAAGTCGGAACACATCTCTTACTCTCCTCGTTGGGTAGGCGCCGTCGAAGGCTACCTTTTCATTCGGCGGTTCCTCCTCTTGTCCGTCCGGGTTCGCGGCGCCGGTCCCTTCTCCCTGTTGCTGTTGCAGGGGATTCCATTCCGGGCTGAGGTCCTGAAGTAGACGTCGGGCTTGTTTCGCGCAGCGATTCGGGTAAGGGCATCCTAGCTGCCTTCTGTCGTCGTCACAGCTCCTGCACTCGCAATCCGGGTGATCGTGGTGGGCTTGGTGTTGCCTCTTGTATTTAGTGTCAATGTTGTATGCGTCCCTCACGGTTATCACATGGTGCGTGTGTCTCAAGCATCTACTAACGGGTTGATTGCTGTACTGTCTCTTGCCTTTAAAGGCAAAGTGGTGCCAGATAGGGATCTCTAGTATCACCTCCATGGTCGGGTGCAAGGCCTCGGGGTGAACGTTATACTTACGGCCGACTCGCAGCATCTCCTCTATATCTCTCGGGAGGTCCTTCTTATTTTTCCCGGTGTTCCATGTTTGCAGGTACGTGTTCAGGCGGGTCCCATCCTCGTACTTCTTCTTACTGCTGTTTGCTACAGCGTCTTGCAGGATCCAATCCGCAAAGAAAGCCCAGGTTGGGCGATCGTCATCCAGTCTCAGGTAGTTCTTCAGGTGAACCAGGGCAATAGCCTCATTTCTCGCTGTCAGGTCTAGCATGTTCTTTCCTCCATTCTCGATGGGCTGCGTCAGCGTTGGCATGTTGACCGTGGGTGTCGATTCCGAGTCCCATACGAAGGTGCGGGCTAGTTTCTCTAGTTGTTTTCTCACCGGGTCCGGCATTCCCTGCGCGGCCGTGAGGAATTGAGTGATTCCTCCCTGGAACATTCGGTTTATTTGTACCCGTCCGTCCATCGTCGGATGGCTCTTATTCCACTGTGTCAATCTTGCTTGTACTTTCTCAATGTTTGTCGTCCAGATACTCTCCGCGTTGAAGTGGTTCCCCATTCGGCTACCTAGAGACCTTGTTGTTGTTTCGTCTTCCGCTATCTCAGTACCCTCTGGTATGGGGTCGTGATTTTCGTTCATCTTTCTTGTTAGTATGACTTGTCGTCTGTACTCCTCGGTGCCTATTGGAATAACTACAGTTTTTTTGATGTTGAATTTCGCTCCCGCTGCCATGCACCATCGTGTCAGTATGTCCTGAAGGTCACTGAATTTATCATTCTCTGATAGATAGACTGTTGTGTCATCTGCGAAGAGTGTGAGCTTCAAGGTTCTGTGGACTCCGGGTACCTTATAACCCTGTAAGGTGGATGAGCGTATGGCTTCGGCTAGGGGCTCAATGGCGAGGTCGAAGAGGAGGCAAGAGAGAGGGTTGCCCTGTCGGACCCCTCTGGTAACTTGGAATGGGGTGCTCTTCTCCCCGTTGATGATGACTGTGGTATATGCGTCCGAATAGAGTGTTTTGACCGTATTGATAAAGCTCTCTGGTAGATTGAACGCATGTAGTGTTTGCCAGAGGTACTCATGATCTATCTTATCGTATGCCTTTTCTTGGTCCAGGGCGACAATCACGCCGTTTAGTTCGGCTGCCTCCGCGTATGAGGGGACCAGGTTTGTGAGTTTAATTGAGTCGAATATGCTCCTTCCCTTCACGAAACCTGTCTGGTCATCGTTTATGATTCCCGGCGCTTCTTCTGCTAGCTTAACCGAGAGTGCCTTCGTGAATATTTTGTAGTCTGTGTTTAGTAGAGTAATTGGTCGGTAGTTCGCGATCTCTCGGACGTCTTTCTTTTTGAAGATGGGGCACATCCATCCCTCTAAGAAGTTGGATCCTTCTACTAGCCCATTTTCCTCTATATTGTTGAAGACTAAGGTGAGTAGTCGGATGACATCAAAGCCGTTTTGCCCTAATTTCTTCTTGTCTTCGAAGCGGCGTTCCAATTTCTTCCAAAATTCATATGGGAGGCCGTCCAGGCCGGCCGCAGATTGATTTTTTGCCCTCTTCAACGCTAACCGTATCTGTTCCTCGGTCAGCTTCAAGGCGAGTTTTTCCTTGTTGCTCTCTCCTAGTTTGGTCTTCAGACGCTCAAGCAGTTCGTCCGTGGTTGTCTGCTTCTTCTCCTTATCTGGTTCTCGGTCTTTGGACTGCTGTTCATCGTGATAGTCACGGCCTGTTTTCGCCATTCTTTTCGAGTGTCTCTCGTACCTCCTGGGGTTCGATCCGGGAACCGCTAGTTCCATGATTGTGTCGCGTGGGCGTCTTGGGTTGTTTATCGCCGTCCAGTACTTGCTATTTGTTTCCCCAAAGAGCGTGAAGTTTGCTGCTGCGATAAGTCGGTCATCTTCCAGTCTGTCAGCCTTCATCTGACGGATGTATTCGTTGGTCTCGGCGAGATCCCGCTGCTGACGTTCGACATCACCGTTGTAGTCATCTGTATTTGCTATCGTGGTGAGCCTTTCTTCCAGCCTCTTCATAGCTTCTTCTCTCTTTGGGTGAGTCTGTGCCGCAATGGATTTGGCCGACTTCACTGTTCGTACTTTCCAGGCCTCATATATTTCCTGTACTTCCCGATCTTTCGGCTTCTGTAGCATCCGGCTTTCTATTTTTGCTAGATCTGCGGTCCCCTCCTTCTCAACCGTCTGGAGGAACCGTCGGTTGTCCAGGATGTGGTGAGGGCAGGTCCATCTTCCGTTTCCGAGATTCGGCATTTCGGGGTTCGTAATCTCCACTGTCACCATGTCATGGTCTGATAAGTTGCTGGGCATTTTTTCAATCTCCCAAGCCCTTGCTGCAGCTAGGACATCCGGTGTTGTGTATATTCGGTCTAAACGTGATTGTACCCCTCCCTGTTGGTACGTGTATGCTTTCAATTTCGGGTTCGTGCTCCGCCACCCATCGTGGAGGTTGAAGACCCGTTTCAGGTCGCGTAGAGCTTCGACCGGTCGGGCGTCATCTTCGTGGGGTGGCATTCTGTCGAGGGCCTCTTCTACTACGTTCGCGTCTGTGCCTATTATGTTTGGTGCGGGGAGATTCCTCACTACGCACTCTGTTCTTAGGTTTGTCCAGAATTCAGCATTCTCTTTCGGATCGTTTGGGGCGTATGCGGCCGTTGAGGTGAGAGTCATACCTCTCCAGATGGTTTTCACTGTAAGTGCTCGTCCGGGGATTATTTCATGGATTGATTTGGTCGTTATGCCCAGTTCTTTGTTCACTACCACTGCTACGCCGGCGGCCTTCGTCGCTTCGTCCCCCGGTAGCGCAGAGACGTGGATATCCATAAATTTGCCGTACTTCTCCCTAAGTTTTTCCAGGAAGTCGCCTTCGGGGAGGTGCGCTTCTTGTATGAGTAGTATCCCTAATTTGAGACGACGTCTTAGTAGCATTAGCGTGGTCCATTTGCTGCTTGATATGTTATTATCTTGTCCCCCTCGGCCTTTCATGTTGAATGAAGCCACTTTGATATAGCTCTTGGTTTTATTCTTCCTTTTCTTCTTCAGGCGGTCCTCTTGGGTAGCTTGCCGTCTCGTTCGTCTGTTGGGTTGTCCCGTTGGGGTGTAGTCTTCATCGTCACTTTCATTATCGCTCTGTTGGTTAGTTCTGATGTCAAAATCAAAGTCGAATTCGTTCCAGTCTCGATCTGAGTGGTTCTGAGTGTCCCTATGAGGGTCTCCTTGGGTTCCGTCGTTCCTGGGTCTGTTCTGGGTGTAACTGCCTTCACTAGTGTGTGGTTGTGTGTTGTGGCTGGGGTCTGAGTTGATGCGGTCGGCGGGTTCGCCGTTTGGGTTCGGATCAGAGGGCACTTGTCCCGTCGTCCGGTTCACCCTCGAACGAAGGTGATACCTTGGACGGTCTTCGTTTCCTCTGACCTGTGTAGAGGAGGCAGGGTTCCCATCATCCATCCTCCCTCGACCGTCATCAGAGACATCACCGATGGGTAGGCTTGTGTCTCCTCCTGACGAGGGAAGGCATAAGCCGGTACCAGCGCTGGAGGTCGCCATTTTTGGCAACAGTGTATATTCGTATATCATGTTACCATCGGTGGTCTTATACTGTGTGCTTCAACCAACTACACACAGGGAAGTGAGTTTCCTCTCCTTCTTCCGTCGGAGAGCGGTATGGACCCGTACCGCCCGGGGGGTCCTTAGTCTTCGATTGTCGCATCATTCTCTCACTAGGACCAAAAGCGGAGGACAGGATGATATTGCAGCATGCGAAAGTATAAATACAGGGTACGGTAGGCTTCTGTATGCGTTCTGGGAGCGTAGTGATAGAGATGTTAAATAACCGGGTACAGCTAAGTAATTGTGCAATGCGTATTGAAAGGTGCCAATGATTTCCAAGGCGGGGGGAGACTGATGTGAGGGAGTGTGTGGAGCGCGGCCTCAGCTGGCTAAATTAAGCGGTGAGAATGAGGTGAGGGAGTGTTGGGCTGCGTGGTCTCCTGTCCGATAATTTAGCTCGCGCTCCGGCTTACTCCCAGGCCTGACGACGCCCAGCAGGCTGTTCCCGTTCCGGACGGCGTCCTTGACGCTGTTGGCGTTGGGGTTGGCTCTGCGCAACTGGCTGTCCCGCATACGGGTTCAGTCGGCGCTGGTTGGGGCGCGCTCGAGGCGGCTGTTGGCGCGGGCGTGGAGGCTTCGATGCGAGTTGATGGTCAATGTATCCTGGTACGCGAGTGACTGGGCAGAGTCCCGAGGGGTGTTCGCGTCCGCGACAGTTCCGGCAGTAGTAGTCTTCCATGACCGGCTTCCTTTGTCCGCCGATCGCCATGAACAGCTAGCGACAAAGTTGATCAGATGTTGGTGTTCATGTATTAGTGTCATGCTTACTGTGATGGTGACGCCTTTGCAGATGTCGCGGAGGGCGCAGTGAGTGTCGAGACTGTCGCTGATCTTGTCTGCGTAGGTCACCCAGATGTAATCACCTTGCTTCCCCCCCGGCGCCGCCTGGTACATCGGGGTGACGTCGATCGATTCAAGGAAGTCGTGGACTGCCTGCCGATTGCTGGCTGCGGTGTGTTCCCCGTCGTGGTTGTTTTCGATGAAGGAGACGAGTTCTCGGCTGGAGGCGTAGGCGTTGACAATCGCATCCCGAACCTTTTCGTGGTCCTCCGGGCCGACGGTGAAGCCCTCTAGATTGCAGAGATGGCGCGGGATGATATTGGTGGGGTCGGCGAAAGCGAAGTTTTCATGCGTCGTCAGCCAGACACCGTTATTCTGTAGAAGGATAGCTTTCTCTCGTTCTGTTTGTCCCGTCACGATGAAGTGGTGGGGGGGGCTGGTGGGTTTGGGCGTCGGCCCCGCGGCAATGGGGGGTGCCACCTGGATGTGATCGCAGTGGTACCCAAAGAGAGTCTCGAAGAATGTGCCGAGGGCTTGGACTTGGGGGTGGGGCTTCGCCAGGTGAGGACGACCAATGCACTGAACGAGAAGGTTGTTCGGATCGTCCAGAGAGGAGAAGTCTTCGAGCTGACGCGGCGACTGGTTCGCGAAGATCGATTCTGGGTCGATCTCGATGGGGAAGTGGCCGTACTCGGGAGGGGGGATGATGGCAAAGCGAGTTAGTTCGTCCGTGTTGGGGGCGGTTGTTACGTCTGCTCTCCCTCTGATTAGCGGGCGCAGAGCGTCGGCATTGGTCCTGCCGGTGTATGCTTCGTTGAAGGGGACTCTCTCGTCTTCCTCCTCATCCTCAATGTAAGCCATCTCCTCATCCTGATCTTCGAGGATCCTCCACCGGTTCTCGTCTCTGTGAGCGAACGGGTTGACATAGGTGGGAGTCGCGTCATTCAGAATGCCTGGGCGCGAGGGCACGGCGGGCTGAGCCGCGGGTCTGGTGCGAGTGACTGTGGGGTTTATCAGTGTAAGATCCTTTCAGATAGATGGGGCTTACAGCTCGGAAGCTGGTAGATCGGGCGTTTCATGGGTTGGTCGTTGGTCGCCGATGGTGCACCCATTACCACGTTGCCTGCTGGGCGTCTCGAGGCAGAGGGACGGGGGTCTTCGATGATCGGTGGCGGGGCTTGGGACGAGCTGTTCTGAGGCTTAGTCCGTTCGAAGCTGCGGACCAGGGCAGGTTGTGCCTTGAGTTCGAGCCTCTGCCGCTTGGCTGTTCCCTGTTTGTCTGAGACTTTCGGGAAGCTAGGGGTGTCGTTCTCGTCCACCGCAGCGTAGACTTCTTTGGCGGCGTCGAGGGACATGAGGAGTTCCTCTCCTTGAGGGTCGAGAACTTCCGTGTGGACTTGGAAGGAGCGTTTGGATGGGGTAACAGGTGCGGCGGGCTTGGCGGGCTGGTTGCGCTTGGAGGGGGTGGTTGGGGCCGCAGGTTGGTCCGCGCGTCCTTTTCCCTTGTCCTGCTTTGTTGCTGTTAATGTATAAGCGGATTGTGCCTTCATTGTCGATGTTGCACTCACGGGACGTCGCGACGGCCTTGTCGGCCTTCAGAGCTTTCTCTCTAGCAAGGCGGCGTCTCTCCGCCTCTTCGAAGAGACGGTCTTCCTCTTCCTGTTGGAGGCGGATCTTCCTCTCTTCAGCTTCTTTGGCCTGTTGTGCCATCAGCTTCTCGTGGGCTTTCACGACTGCTCGCAAGATTGGGATGTCGTCATGTTCTTCCTCGCCCTGCTCCTCGAGGGCGGAGGGGGCGGCGGAAGGAGCGAGGGATGGCTGACGGGAGAGGGCCGCGTGATCAGGAAGATCTCCTCCAGCTCCGGCTTGCGGAGTAGGAGACCTGCCGCCCTCTTTGTCCTGGAATGTGGTCAGTGTGCGTCTATGTGACTCGGGGAAGGATGAACCTCTTTCTCCTCGATGATGCTTTGGGTTTCGAGGAGCGATTCGTTATCTCCAGGGCTGGAATCGGGGATCTCTATATCGTCATCGTCCGCGTCTGGCGCAGACTGCTCCGCCGCCTTGGATTGTCCTGACGGGACCTTGGGGATGGCGGGCTTGTTGGGTGGGGTGGATGGGGCGTTGGTGGGTTTCGCTCCGGTGCTCGTCGAGCCAGTCGACTTGGAGTCGGGCGAGGTGTTAGGTGTAGGTTGCCTGGAGGCAGCGGAGGCCTTGCGGCGCGCGGCGGCTGTGGTTTTGGAATAGGCGGCCATTTGTCGTTTGAGGTGCGATCTGTGGTGTCTTGGTTTTCGAGGGAGGTGGGGGAGGGGAAGATTATTTTCGATTGCGTAAACTACTTGTAGGTCGTGGTCGAATCCGTGCCCTTCGTTTCGCAGGCCAATTGTTGGGATAAGCTCCGTGGTGTATCGGAAGGGTTTCGAGCTCGCCATCCTCGGAGGTGGTAAATCTGAGCCTGTTTAGCGGTAAGAGGAGTTGGCGGAGACCGAGAGATCGACCGAGTTTGGTTGCAAGCGGTAGAGCGTCGCCATTTGGACCCAAGTGTGATGATGGGAGGAGGAAGGGAACGCGTACAGCACGTGTGTGACGTCACATCGCGTCTATTTGATATTCCATGCTTTGATCGTTTTCTATCTATACCTTTCTTTCATTCTAAGTGGATGCCCACCCTGCTATCCGATCTCGTGCTGTCGTCGGGCCGCTTGTCTTGTGTTTCACCCTCGATATTATTCACCAATTCTTGTGTTTATTGGGATCTGTCCCAATCCTTTTAGACTATCTGTTGTATGGCGGTTCTGCTTTCATCATATTGGTTTACTTATTTTAGTATCGACTCGTGAGCGTGGTGGGTCTGTCTACACGCCTTGCCCGTCAGGCGAGCGAGCTGTCCTTGTACGTATTTTACATGATTCATTATCTGGCGTGGTTGGGCGATCAGGTTTGATACGCACACGCATCGCGGAGGTGGTCCATTCCGTATCACGTGTGACAAAGAATCGGGAGGAAACACTCGTCGCGCCCCTGCCATCCATTTGGCGCGTGGAGTCCGGCTTCGTTGATCATCTCGATGAAGACTGGGATCAGAGCTATGTTCTGGAAGGGAATGGGGATGCGGACTATGTATGCGTATCCACCCTCTGGGTTGAAAGGGTTGGGGTTCATCGGAGACGCGCTCACGGAGACGCCATCCATGATGTGGCTGTTGGCGGCCGGATGTTCCGGGAGTGTAGCGACGTGTCTTGCGAGGAAGGCGTTGAGCTCCTCGTTCGACGACAGGGTGTATATGGCGTATCTGCGTACTCGGTCTAGGGACTGGGGACTGTCATCCTGCATTGTCCAGTCGAAGAGTACAGCCACTACTTCTTTTGCCACCGCATGGGGGTCGTGTATAGCGAACCGTGGAGCGTCCGCCGTCGCGGGAGGCAGCACGCCGACCTGGTTGAGCAGGGCTCTGTCGGCTGTGTCTAGGCCTGTGATTATCGCCATCTCGGCGGGGAAGTTATAGTGCGACCACGGGTCATCATTCCTCGCGATCGGGTGTATGCCCGCGACGCGTCCGGCGCGCGACACGCTGCAAATCGCGTTCCTCATCTGCTGAGCTAGGAGACGCTTGGGAGTAGGAGGGGAGGGGGAACCCATTCGGTAGATTACGAGCGCCCCGGTTTTGGCTAGTAGGTCCGGGATTTCCTGCTCGCAGTGTCCGGACGCGTTGAAGAAACACGCTCCGGGTGGAAGGCGTCTATCGCTAGCGCGGGGGGAACGAGTGGGGAGCATCGTCTCCTGTGTGTATGTTGTGTGGCTTAGCGAAAGGTTCTGGTCAGAGGTTTTGTCCGGGTTCCTTTGATATCTATTCTCCATCATTCCTTTGTTTTGGTCGGTTCCTTTGACGGTTTCTTTGACGGTTCCCGCTCCCTGTATCGCGAGTTCCGCCTCGCACGACGTCCTATGAGTGTTCCCCGCCAGTTGGTCATTTATTATCCATGGTAGCGGTAGCCGTTGTACAGAGGAGGACTTTGCACGTGGTGGTGCTTCTAGTGTGAACCGTTTTTCGCGTCTACTCCGATCGCCAAGTGGCTTTCGTCATGGTAGCGGATCAAGGGGCCTCCCGAGGTCATTTCATTGCTAGGTGGATAGATACAAATGCATCAGTATGGAAGTATGATGGTTATCAGCGACGATTAGCAAGTGAGGATGGTACATATGATGAGCGAGTGAATGATCTCATGAAATGTGGTAATGCAAAAGCAAGTGTAGCATTTTACCAACGTCAATTATGAATGCAGGTAACGTTTTGTAATAACAGTGTCCCGGTATTGCCACGCGTTAGCGATGGCCCATCCTGGTTCTTCCCCATTTCTAGCTTGCCATCAATCACCTCCTCCTCTCGTCCCTCAAACTGAGCCCAAGCCAGAATCAACTTCTCCCAATTCTCCCCCCATTCTCCACACTTGAAGGTCAGCAAGACAAAAATTCAGTTTCTTATTAACTCCCTCTGTAAGCACCAGGTTCTCCCAGCTACTCTTTTCCGTCTCTGTGTTCTTATTGGCAGCTTTAGAACAAACTCGCTTCAGAATTGGGGCGGGTTTGACTTCTTCCTGGGGACGTTTTTGGGAGACTGTAGTGCTAGAAGTTCCTCCACTCGCCTGAGCAAGCGGCGGCAGAGAGAGTTCAGCCTCCGGAGAAGATTGTCTTGAAGGAAATAGTTGTGGTGATGGCGGCGGTAAAGGCTGCGGTGACGGCAGCGGAGACGGCTGTGGTGGAGGCCATGGCTGTGGTGATGCCGGCAGAAATGGCTGTGACAAGACCCTTGGTGAAGCAGGCGCATCATGAGAAGACAGAGTTGAATGAGCAGAAGACGTAGCTGGCAACGTTGATTGGAATGGTGCGGGTGACATCATGAGAGTGATGGGAGTGGAAGAGGCGCCAGTAGTTGCCAAGGCTGCGTTCTGGTTCCCGGAGGCAGTACCCGTAGCAAAGATGGTGGGCGCCGAGTCCCTCCATACAGCTTTGGAGTGTCTTGCGGATAATACAGGTGTCCGTCGCTTACCTGTAAATAAGCTTGGCTAGCGTCTCATATCTTCCCACTCACAGTGACTCTCTAGGATTGTTATAAATCCTTTCTCCTCATCATGCGACAGTGGCAACACATAAAGATGCTCAAGCGCATCAGGCGAGGCAACAATCCAGACCGTATGGTGGAGCAGACAGAGTCAGGGAAGCTAGTAGTGGTCTGTCCGGCATGCCCACACTCCGACATCAACTTGCCAAAAGATTGGGTTACGGCCGCTTCAGAGATCCGGCGGCTTTACATTCTCTTCATTGCCATTGATGTCTGTTTCTGATTAAAGAGACTCATGAAGTTCAGCAAAGCAAAGGATCTGCAGCTTGGGGAGGGGTGGGCGTACTATTCCAAGGTCAAGGAACTTTATGATTATCTTAGAATGGTGACTGACCAAAAAAATGTAAGTGTGTAAACTTTTAAGGTTCTTCTCTTTTGACCGTACTTTTATAGATGAGCTCTTGCTCCGGGTTCGCGGCAATAAACATGGCAAATACAAAATATTCCAAAGGTTACGCATCAACTGGAGTCGCGCTTGGCGTTTGTGCTCGCCATGAATTTGTCATGCGCAATGCCGTTTGTGACTTGCAGAAGGGAGAATGGTAAGAGCTCACCTCATTCATCTTCAGCTTTGGTAGCTTATATACCTCGATCAGGTTTGCAAATATAGATTCATTGACAGCAAACTTCATATGCTTCATTCATTCCCTGCTGGAGCTGATCTGATTATACAATATTATGTGGCAGAGCATTTACAAAAAATGCTTCGCGGACTTTGCTTGGAGCTGACCCTTTAGGTCGTCCGCTACTGCATTTTCAAACTTCACATACGAGACCACCTCCTCTTTTGTATGCTTTACTTTTCCCTCAACTACATGCTTGGCGCAGAGCAAACAGACGGGGAAGGGATTGAGCAACCATGAGCAAACATTGGTCCAGTTTTCACCAGTACTTGGGAGATGGAGCCGGAACATTGTCGTAACACGTTAGAGGATCACTAGGGTCACTGGAATATTATCAAGTTATTTGCTTTAGGCGCGTCGGTTGATTTCCTGCAAAGTTGCACGGAGCCGACCATAATGTATTATAAGTCGACTTTTGAAGAAATATTTACTACGGGTCATTCTAGAGCGCAACGCACAAACGGCAGCGTTCCAGAAGTTTTCTATCAGCTAAGCATCGAGAGTTGGAGAGTGTAAGCGCATGGTCAATGACTTTGACAAAGACGCCACAAAACTCAATCCCTACTCTATGCCCAAGTTCAAGGAGATGACGCAGGCCGAAGTCTGGAAACAATTTGCAGAGCAAGATAAGAAGAAGACGGATGGTGGGAGTGTGTTTGCTCACAATGTCAGTGCTCATGAATTTGTCATATAAGTGTTTGACCTGCAAGATCAACAGTGAATCTTTATAAATGCATCATCATTTCTGATTATAAACAACTGTCAGAACGCAATTTCATGTGAAGCTGGAGCTATCCAAGAAGTCCAAAACTGCATTCCAAGTCACTGACCTTGTGGAGAAGCGGACAAAGCTCGCTTGCAGCATCAATTGCTATTGCAGTCTGCAAAACGTGTATATGTTTGACGCCTCTCGATATATGAGGACATCTTCTCAAATGTTCTCGTCTTTGGAAATGGTTCATGCAGAGGACGTTCCCCTAGTTCCTCCCTCCGAGTTGCCTGAGAATCTTTGGGCCGGCGGATGTTTAGGTGGCGTAGAGGAGGTGGAGCTAGAAATGAGAAAGAGACAGCTGGGATGGGCGTTGGATGACCTGTGTATGCAGCTTGCCGTCAAATTTTGAATGCTTACTGGCTGTTCTTCCCACGTCCGACACCAAGCCGCCTCAACCCGGGCTCAAACTCTCGTACAACAGAATGAGATCAAGATTGCTCAGCATGCAGCTCAGTACTCTCAAGATAGGCGATCAGCGCTTGCGCTACTGGAGGGCAAGGTGGTGGGGCGAGAAGAGGTGTGGAAGGAGCTCAGGCCCCAGGACATCCGGATGTTCGATGAGGGAGATGATGCTCCGCTTGTCAAGGAGAGAAACAGACGCGGTGGAAGAAGCAGAGCAGTGTCAAACAAAGCTGAAAGGAACAGGGAGGGATCTGCCAGCACCGGAACGGGCAAGGGATATAAAACTACGCCTAGCTGGATTTGGCTAGGGATTGACGATGCAGACAAGGACTTCTTGGAGCACGGCCTTTGCATCAAGTGTTGCAAGTCCTATGCTCATATGTGTCGCTGGACGGAGGAGGTTTTATTGCTGAGGAAAGTAATGCGGCGCATAGTGGTATACCTCTGTTGGATGTCTAAGCAATGGCAGGATTGAGGAGATGATGAGTGCTGCTCCAAAGGTGCACGAGGATACGACTACTGCCAGAGCAAGCATTGGGCTAGGCTGGCCAATCACTTCCAGGCAACGTGGCGCGGACTGAGTACGGAGGATGGCAAGGACGTGCTGGCAGATGATGACGCTGAGGCCACAAATGAGGACTGCTTGGAAGGCGAAGTGGAGGATGTGCAGGAAGAGCTGGAGGCAGATTGAGGGGCAGATTTAGAGAGTGGCGCAATGAATTAATTCAGAATTGTGTAATTTATTTCCATTTGTCCTATTTATTAGTATTTATTCAAATTTATTGATTGAGATCATCCCAATCAATCAATAGGCAGAAAAATATGGCGTCAATAGTTGGCATAGACGGCTCCAGCAGTGCTGCTATGCTGCCGAGGACCCGTGCTTTGCTCAGAGAATCCGAAAATGCATTACAAAAGCTCTCCGACACATGTCCACTAGAAGTGCAATACGGGCTGCGAGGCCTTTCACCCTATATTGCATTAACAGTACAACCACAAGTGTTTCTTGGTCATGTAATACAGTGTTGATTTGACTGGAATATGAATATATTACACCAAAAGACTGATTCATTGCTATAGGTTAGAGGAAGACTCTAGGCAGAAGCAGCGAAATACTTGGTGTAGCTCTCATCTGTAGAAGTAAATTGTTTGTGAGAAAGCATTAGTAGAGGAACGAGACTCTTGCTTGGATGAGAGAGGAAAAGAAGGCCGACCAATGAGGCAACGTGAAGGAAAAGAAATAGTGCAGAGTCTCAATATTCTCAAAGAAACTGATCAACTGAGATAACATCAGCGCGAGCAGCCAACTCAATGCATGAAGGAAGTCCCTGATACAAGAAGTCAGCATGCGGAGTGCCCGCTATATTGTCCCAATGCATCACAGTCTCGAGGCTAAGGGAATAGCTGAGGGAAATAGTTAAGCAGAAATTTATCTCCAATTCACTCGAAGATGTTGAGAAGTTTGATCTGTATTTGTTGGTACAAGTCACAAACATTGTATGGGTTATTGAAGCAATCTGCGGACATCTTGAAAGCATAATGAAAAGTGCCTTCAAGCTGAAATGGAAATTTGAACATTTGGCAAGCACGTAAGGACGGTAAAGTAGAAGAAGATCACACCTTACTCATATCCATAGAATTAATTCCCAGCTCTTGAACTGTTCCCAAAAAGAGGTAATCAATGCCGTAGTGGTAAGCTTGATTGGGAGCCCTGCCCCTCCATTCGGTTGCATATATGAGGTTAGACAAAGCCTGTATCATCGGAATGGTCAGTGCAAAAGAATACACGACAAACTGTGAAAGGACTTACGACAAGAATGGCCGTATTGCACAGCCAATTGTGATCCTTGATCTTTATTGACAACTGCACTGGTGGATTTGAGGGAAAGTTTGCTGTTTAACTTTGATTCAGTTACTTAGTTTAGAAGACAAAGAAAAGAGACAAAGACATCATACCAGGCATTCAAAACGTCAACGTAAATGGGCCATGCCGTAGAAAGAGGTGTCTTGTCTTTGGAAGAACATCTAGGACAAGATGATGGATAGACGTCGTCAGTGTATGACGGTATTGTCACGGCATCACAAATTGTAACATCTCATCACCCATATAAAAAAATCTCTAATCTGTGTTCAAATGCGTTTCTAAGGAGGCCAAGGAGTTGAAAATGCTTAAAATGACTTATTTTACACCTAGAAAATGTTTTACTAAGTTTTCAGATCTATGTCATAATATATTTAAGTGTTTGCCGCCTACTTTATCCAGTTAAGTACTCAGAGGGAGAAGATCTACAGGTAACTTTTAGGAAGAAACAATAAAACAAGTTAAATGTATATGAGTAAGTTAGTGCGAGCAGAGACATGATACACCTTCATTGCTGACAACGTATTGCAGACCACAATCATGGAAGAGTATCTAAATTTCAGTCTCTTAGAAATAGATACCTATAAACTATAGATGCGAGGAATTCCTGAGTCCCTTGTTTACCTCTCAACAGTATGGTTCAGCGGCTGTAGTGATTTCTTGACTGAGCCTGATGGCATGTTTACATTACTATCTTCCTCTGACAAGCCTAGAACTACATTGTTCTTATCATCCTCTTCACTTTCTGAGTCAACGCACCTGCGCTTCCGACTTCAAATGATCACATTTTAGATTTGGCTTTTTAGCTTACTTTACGGCCTTTTTATGATGGTAGCTTGTACCGGCTTGTTGTCTGAGCTCGATGGCATGTCCAAGTTGTCATTCTTGTTAAACACGTCTAAAATGGCATCGCTCTCTTCGACCTTCGATTTCTTCGCATCTTCCTCATCTTTGGTTTTGTCTTCTAGATCAACATGCTTGTGCTTTCAGCTCCTAATGATACAAATTAGGGGACACATTTCAAATTAGAAGTTTTAACTTACTTGATGGCTTTTTTGACTACAACAAAGGCTTTAGTCTACTCAATATTGATGTGATCATCTTCAATGTCGAATATTTTGTTTGGAACTATGGTCATTTAATTGGTGGTTGTGTGACTTCCCGTTAGCGAGACGTGATGATAAATTTGATGTTAGGAGTCTGCTTGACAATCAGAAAGAGGAAAGGTAGGAATAGCATCTTTGTCACTATTTTTACATATGAAGCGTGCAATGAAACATTTTACAACTTCTTGAGAATTATACAGACCCTGAGAAAAGTCAGCGAGCAGGTTCAGCTTCAAATATAATTTACTCACTGTTTCTGAATGAGTCTTTTGGTGAATGGGTGTCTTCTAGTAAGCGCTTTGTTAGCATTGACTCCATAAGCAATATGCCTTCTTAAACCCAACCACTAGACTTGCCAAGCATCAGAGACAAGAAGAATCTTTGGCTAACTCACTTCAAGACAAATTAATCTTCTTAACCATATTTCAGAGCAGTGAATACCCTTTCATAGCGAGGCATGCTGGACGCATACTGACATGAAATCACTGCCATTACATGAAACATACCATATTTATGCTAAAGATATGGTGAAAAAATGTAAAATTTCTTTAGCATTTTTTCACTTTAAAAATGATAAAATTATCATAAAAGTGAGTGAAAATATGATGAATACATCTGATTATAGCAAGATAAAGCACATATTTACTATATTTGCATGTAATTTTACAATATTTTCATTATTTTTGAAGTGAAAATATATTAAAGAAATTTTACATTTTTTCACTATATTAATATGATATGTTTCATGCAGTGTGCGCCTTCTGAACAAATATCGGAAAAAAAAGGGAAACAATGTACTCTCAGCAACAGTGACGACTTCAGTCAATGAGAGGATGATAGTGATGGAGTAACTGTGCGAGAAAAGGATGGGATTGGTAATGTACTTCAATTTTTCAAAAAAGAAGATGTTCAAATTACCTGTGAAGACTCAATTTTTAGCAATGGTTCGGCAAATCATAAAGGGCCGAGGAGAGTCTGGGCAGTCAACGTGCTGTGTCTGACTTCCGGCAAGTATCTTGTCATGAAGAATTTGGAGTCGAGGAACTCTCGCCTTGTCCTTGGATACTATAAAGCAAAAATGACATAAATTGCCATCTGTCTTGGTGTCCTCGCACTAACTCAACCACCGGATTGAAAAATTGGGAAGTTCTATAAGAATTGGATGGTTAAGCTGTAGTCAAATGAACTCCTTATAGTCAAGATCAAAGAGACTTTGCACAGTGAGGTATTTTTTTGATAAGAAGGAGAGTCGCCTCACAAAATGCTTCTAACACCTAGTTGCAACTCTGAGATATCAATTCCCTGTGTTTTAAGTAGTCGCGGAACTGCAGCATGAAGAGTATGATCCTGCCTGCTTTGTGGAAGGTGGTAGTGTTCAGATTTCTGAATGCGACAATAGTGAGGTGTGCGGTAAACAGAACAAAGATGGAGGTAATATAACACCCTAGTGTCAGCAAAGCAACGCAGTAGAGACTCATATGCCCTTCACAGCAATCAGGATTTGGCTGAGGACTGCCATGCATGTTTGCTCGTTGTGATAAATGTATCCGATGAGGGGTCAAACTCCAAGTTATCCAGTGGAGAGAAATTTTGGTGCGTGCAGGAAAATTAGTTCAATATGTTTTTTTTCAATCGAGGGTGCTGTTAAGACCGTGCCCCAAGCCAAGTCAATCAAATGTCCAAAACCGGATTTCTCGGTAAGCATAGCACAAGCGGTGCTCCGAGCCTGTGAAAAAATAAGCGTAGAAGTGTTTAAAAGAAAGAAAAGGTAAAAGGTTTACCTATTCTGTATTGGCACGTGTTTTCACACCTGCAACTCTATGGATTCCCGTCAAGCGGTAGTTCGGCTATCTCTCGGTTGTGGTGAGAGTTGCAGGAGGCCCGGTCTTGAGGATTGTCAGTGGTCCAGAACCAGGGCTGCCTGCGTTCAGCAGGTTGGTCTCTTGAGTCGAGCCTTGAATCCGGAGGTCCGCCAAGGAAGAGCAAACCCAAAGGAAAGAGACAAGTGATGAGCTCGGAGGTCCGTAAAAACAACGCAAGTTGGAGAATGTAAGTCTTGGCCAATGAGCGGAGTTCCGCAAATTGAGTTCAGACAAAAAGAAGAGATGAAGACTAGACTGGAGCGTCTAAGTTAATATTCAAACTGAGGAAACATAGGTAAAGTACAAGCGCTTAAATACTGAATTGAGTAAGTAGATGCATAAGGAGATAAGTAAGATCACAAGCGGAGGTCCACATGTATTGGGCAAAGGGCAGCATGGTCTGGGTCAAGGGTATGGCAAGTTTGGCGGTAAAGATGCTAAGTAAAGGATCACGTGCGGAGGTCCGAGCGGCCCGGCTGGACTTGGCAAGACTTGGCAAGGATGGATGATTAATGGGGCCACGAGGAGACGCGTGACTGGCTGAGTAAGTCGAAGATCCGGTTCAATTCTGTGTCATGACGCATGGATATGACAGGTGCACAAACTACAATGGCAATTAGTAGTTAGCTTTAAAATGATCCCTGAATATATCCGCAAACCTTGGTCTGTTTAGGAAACACATAGTTTGATTTGACAATCCTCAGCGACTCCGGTTTGTCTCTCTTGATGGATTTGGCTACTCAAGCAAGGCTTTAAAGTCTGTTCGAATTATAGCATTGCACTTACTAATTTTACTATTGGTCGCTGCTGATTTTTTTGCTGTTGCAGCTACGACAGGATTTAAAGCATGAAATCTGAGACACTTAGAATTGGCACACCTTTACTTTTCCAGCCTTTCGATTTCAATATTGGTTTTGGCATGATGAGCAAAATAAGGTTGTGGGCATAGTTTGTCTATTTTCATTCACGTGATGGAAGGGAATGAAGTAAAATGATGAACCAGAGTCATATATTGTCTTTTCTAATGGTGACCAGGAACATCTATGACATGAGCTGGACCTACATCAGCATCCAAAGCTGCTCATCTTAAAACAATGACTTTAACAAATCATGTCAACTCATGAGGTTTGCGTTGTGAAGTCTACTTAGATCATCGCATTACATGCTCAGCCTCCTTTGTCCTGCTTTGTCTATCATTATGTGGTGATGAGCAGCATTTTTTGACTCAGACCAAGAGCACACTGTTGATCATGAAAGGAGAAAAATAACAATTAATTTCACGAAGCGTTTGTATATCATGTTCTGCGTTACTTTTCTCTCATATTCAAATCCTTCACTCATCTCCTTTCTTTGACACCTTTCCACCACTGCCACATTCATTCCCCACTGTAAGCCACATTTCGTTGAATACTCATATTTTCACTCCTCCTCTGTAAGGACCAAGCCTTACAGCTGCTTCTCCGCCTTGCCAACAGCCACGTTTTTTTTCCTTGTCTCTTTGCTAGACGACCCTCACATAAATTGACTTCAATGTTCAGTAACGGGTATGAAAGTTTCAACAGGGCGACTACCTTAGGACTAATGTTGATGAAAGCATGGCAAATTAAACTTTGATGGTGTTAGTTTTAGGTGCTCGGGCAGTCCTGATGACTACTGACATCAGGAAAGGCTTTAGAAAACAAAGACGGATATCAATTTTTCTGCGCCTCGACATTCCCCATCTGCTGAACGTATATCAGACTATCTGTCTGCACCCTTGCATATCAATTAGGGACTTAAATGAGCTGTCCTTGTTGCCTTCTCCCCCCACGGACTCATCTGACACAAAGGTGAGCAAATGGTCAACGCATACTGTGAGTATCCTGGAATTCAGGGACGTTGGATTTAAGGATCTTCACCGGTCAATACTCGAGCATACTCTTGACTCGTGACATGAGTACTCATGCTTCAAAACCAATACTTATGACTCTTCTTTGACTTGACTCATACAGGTACAGATCAAGACGAGTACGGGTTCAACGGGTTAATACTCATGAATACTCTTGCTTTTCAAATACATATCATTCCATTTATATAATGAATGACTATTATATAGAAGTTATTGATTAAATATATATAAAAAATTCACAAATCATTCATTTAATCAAGAAATATATGATGATACACCCATTATGAAAATTCATGTTTCTAAAACTCATACTCACGACTCATCTTTGACTTGACTTGTCTTGATCTGCAGATCAGAACAAGTCATACTCATGAATATCATGACGAATTAAGTATGCGAGTATACTCTTGACTCTCAATATTTATGGAGGTCCTTAGTTGGATTCCTCACTGATGCTATTGTCAATAGTCAATTTTCTGGGTGTTAGTGAAGACGGCGAGCCTGATTTGGACAACCCAGTGACAGACATCCAAGAACAACATCTTGAGCAGGAGATGGACAGTACCACGGGCACCACACTGACCAACAAGGACATGTGACTGGAGGCTGGCATGGAGACAAATTAACTGGGACACTTTGATTGCTTAAGATTAGACGGGGAAGGAGCTTTAAATCTGTTTCACTGTGAGTGCACCCTCGTCTAGCATAATTATGAGAGTTTATTAAAAAGGGATAGATATGAATAACTGCAAGACTTCTTCAGATAATGATATGGATGTAGAGGACAATGGTAGCCAACCATCTGCAGAGAAGAGTGAAGGTACGTATAAGTCACCCGGATTCTTGGTTAATTGTTAAGCTGATTTTAGGGAAGTTCCCTATGGTAGCCACATAAGCGGACAACGGGCCTGCTCGCCAATTTAAATTGGGAGAATACAAATATGTATGGTCAATTATGTCCGGTAAATTGACGTCTCACCCATGACACCGAGAGCATGGACCGTGGAAGCATGTTTGTGATGCTTTTATGGCACCACCTATGTAATAGGTAAACACATGTGGCTGTGCCAATCATGCGGGCCAAATTTCAATGATGTAGACCAAATTGCGCAAACTTTCAGGTTTTACTGAGAATTACAAGCTGTAATCATATCTTATTAGCACATTGAGAAACTCTTATATGTCTGCTGTTCTATTATTTGGCACTCAATGCACTTTTAAACTACTGCATCACTGTTGAACCTCTGAATAGACCCATTGATGATCTATTTTTCAATTGAATAGTGAATAATCTGCCTCTATTTAAGTTCATTTTACAAAAATACTGAACTGCATAACTAATCATATAGCTTGCTGTTATTTTAAAACTATTATTATAAGAAAACTACATTGTGTTTATTCTTTAGAGCTCAACGGAATGCGCAAATAACATTCAAAAATCTGATCAAGGTCCTCCAATCACGTGTGTATGTGATAATCAATCAGTTATAAGTGTGGTGCCATACATTGAGTGAAGATTTTGCATTTTTCCCACAAAAAAACGCCGTAAAAAAATCTCTGTCTTTTTCAGCACTTTCTTAGCAAAAAAAACCTCTGTCTTTTTCAGCACTTTCTTAGCAAAAAAACTTTAAAATATTTCATCGAGTTTTTATAGACTTTTTCACTGTAAATATATATATAAATGATGCTGTAAAACACTGTAATAAATGCAAATAGTTAGTATCAAAAGTTTCACTATTTTTTACGCCCAAAAATTAATATAAAAAAGTTAAAATTTGAAAATTGAATATTTCATATAAGTTTAACATGAAAATGACGGTGAAAATACACGTAAAATAAAGAATAAAACTATCAAAGTGTGGATTTGGATTTTCCATTAAAGTTTTCATGCACCTTTTCACGAAACTTTCATACAACATTTATTAGAAAATTTTTCAGAGATCAAATTGTAATGAAAAAGTCAAAGACTTTGACATACAGATTATTCATAAATATTTTCACCCTATTTGGGTGAAAAAGAATGTATAATTTGTGAAAAAATAACAAAAATAGCAAATGTAAAGAATATAGACTTTTGATGAAAAAGTTGAAATCTAGTTTTGCGTAATGAGTAATGAATAGCTTGTGTGCATGTCCCTTTGACAACTCTGTCATTGTTATTTCCTCTTCTCAAAGAAGACTCTTATATGTCACATTTAGGGTTTTAAAATTCAGTCCTACCAACGAGTGCAAGATAGAAATCTCATCCAACGACGAAACTGTGAACGGTAGTGTTGCGACCTATTGTAATCAGAGAGAACCGAAGAATGAGCTTTGACTTTGCATATTGTCACAAAATCCTTATGTGTTATCATTCAGGCGACGTATAAAATAAACGTACAGCTCAAAACCCCTGTCACAAATGCAGTTTCAGGACTGCCTGCTGCGCCCGTAAAAAAGATGGCCAAGAATTCTGCTGAGATGATTTTAACGACCACATGTACACCAGAGCCTAGGAAAAAGGTGTGTTGAGTATGGCATGAATGTATTCACTCTGACATATTGGCAGAGTACAAAGGCTAAACAATATCAAGACATCTTTAAAAAGGTAAGTATCGACGCCTTGTCAAAGTGCTCTATTCATTATTGTCAATTCACAGACGGGTAACAAGAAAACCAATGGAAAGAAACATGCAGCGCTAAACCCATCTTCCAAAGACATATGTGATATATAAATGACGACTGTTTCATGCTGAGCTATGTAATTAAAGGAAACCGATGATGATGATGCTACAACCAAGACGCCACCCCAAAGAAAAAAAAACAAGCTGACAAGGAAATTGATTGCACTGGCAAGACGTTTGTTGTCGTGGTGATATGCACGTTCGAAATAGACTTCTAAAAGAGACTATGAAATCTATTCTATTTATCTTATATTTCACTAATATTCTTGATGGGAGCGAGGCTGATGTAGTTGTTCGAGTGAACAAGTACTTTTGGTATTAGAACAATAGAGATGTATTCAGAACTTGCGTTCGAGTAGTTTTAGGGGATGTAGGGAGATTGATTCACAAAGTCAAACAAGATAATCTGAAAGTCGTAGGCCAAAGTCACAACGTACGGAGACCTTAAACAGCGCTAGGCAATGTAGCTCCTTCTTATTGATTGTTCTTTTGTATAAGGTCTTATGGCAGACCGCTACCGTAGGTGTTTATGCTACTGGACTGCTACCAAGTAAGGCAATTTCCTTGTCCTTAAACCAAACTTCTAGTGTCTTGGACTGGGACCAAAGACTCCGTAAGATGTTTCAGACAATAACAACACTTGTTCAAACTCAACTAGACTCCTCAAAGGCAAATACTTCACAACAGAACGTGATTGCAAGGCAAAACTACTTGCAACCCGGCCTTCTAACAAATACAAGGGTCTAACGCCAAGTGGTGTCTTTCAGTATTGTCTTAGTGACTTGGAGGATAGGAACCGATGAGTTCTTCAAGGAGTTTGTTAACACCTGATATTGCTTAAATGGTTCTAAGGTCTTTTGGGGCTTTCAAGGTCTTTTGGGTTCTCTCAAATTCAGAGTAAGTTGAGTCGAAACTCAAGTTAGATTCACTACAGCGACTGCATATTACTAGCGGATACTGTGGGGGCACTAAGCTACCTATCTACTGGCTCTTTCTGGCCTTTTATACTATTCCTACTATTCTGTACTGTAAGCGTGTTTACTACCTGTCGAACCTCTCGGAGGTCGAGTCATTCTGTACTAGCATCCTGATTGGCTATCCCTGTTCAAAACAGCCAACCCGGGAGAAGACTGAGCACTTGTCAGCGCCAAGTGCGCCACAACACCGATTTGGCTCTTCCTTAAGTCTATTTCTGTCTCCCGAGGTTCCGTTTGTCTTGGCAAAACTCCTTAATGAGTTCATTTGTATCTTTAGGCGTTGGTTGGGTGGGTATGTCCTTAGCGCTTGGAAGGTGATTCGTACTCGGCAACTCAATGATGCCACATTAATACGCGAGTTCATGCAAGGTACAAGATCCATGATCGGGCCCTTTTAGCCAGGTCTATCTTTAGTGATCGGCAACGGCGAATCAAAGTCCGTTTTCTTCTTTGGTGCGGGGCGTCGGAGCGGAGATCACTATTCCGAAGGCGTCATGGCCTGGAAGAGAGATCTTCTCCTCAATCTATTCTTGGTCGTCCGAGTTCTGACTTAGCGCCAGTAAACTCCTTGAGCCTTCTTAGTAGAGTATCTCCTGCCTGGATACTTTCCGTAATGCTATTTCTAGTAGGCACTTGTTGTTGCGCAACCGATACGGTGGAATGAACTCCTGATTTTAAGAGTACAACGCTTGGATAAGAATATTTGGAGTTAAGAATTATGATCGGTCAATCATACCGCGTTCTAAGGCGCGTATGGTGTTTTCTTCAGTCTTGGAGACTTGCCTGCGTTAAAGTAGTTGCTCTGTGTGTCTCTCTGGTCGTTTGTGCGGTGACTGGAAATCCTGGCATAGACTCCTACAGGAATTGCAAAATTCCTTGGTTCTGGCACTAGGATTCTACAATGTGTATCAGCGGAGCCTTCTACGAATGAGGTACGTTGTCATCTGTGTCTAATGCTCTTTTTTTCTCTAATTCTTACATGGACAAAATCCCCGCTAAATTGTCTTTTTTCAAAAAAGCAAAGCAACCGGTACACCATACAAATATATGTTTTTAATATAACACTTATATACAGCTACAGCTGTCAAAGATTGTGAACCCTCGCGTTTTTGTCAGTGTTAATGCTAAAATTGAGGATATCTCAAGGTTAAGTGGCAAGAAAAGGGTATGAGCGCTTTGCACAACACGCTTGCTGATATTGATCACTTGGTGCTTGAAATTCAGACGTTAGAAAAGAAAGTTAAAAAGACTGTCAAGATTGCAGATGTGGAGTTTGAAGACGCTGTAAGCTTGTCAGATCCATTCTATAAAGCAGGCGTCTTCGTCGAGAAGGCGGACCAGCTCCGCCTCTTCTTCATCAGCAACTGACGGTCCATCGACCGTAATTTCTTCAACCTCGGTAGCCCTCAGGGCAACCTTGACAGTGCGCTTCTTCCTCTTATACTGCTTGAAAAAGAACGAGATTATCATCTGTATTTACATAAGTTGAGGATTCGCAGTGAGACACAATTTGACCCTTTGCAGATGAAGATGCTCAGCGCCAAGCAAGAGCTCCTGGCAAATCAGCTTGAATCCAAGTGGAAACTTTACTCTAACAAACTCAACAAGTATATGCTTGGCTACGCTCTGTTACACATAAGGAACAATTCTTTCAAGTCCATAGAAAACACTCAGGTGTACTAGGTTATCAAGAAGTATAACAGTTGCAATGTACACAACACAAACCGAGACCTTATGTGAGACAACATGAATTAAGGAGCCAATATTTTCAATCATTATCTCAAGAATACCATTATGGTGGCTATCCTGCGCAACAATATCAATCTTTCTACTCTTACAACTGTGATGAATGGGAAGTTCTGAATTCTGTACTCCCACCAACTTATTCAAGCGCATTAAGATGATCCTTCTCAATGGTTTTTTCATCGCTATGCCCTCACCCGTGAGCAAGTCATTCTGGATCTCAGGAAAAAGCTCACCGACATTCAAGAACTGCTCAAGACGAGTGTCTGGAACACGTTGGTGCATGCAAAGCTCATAGAGTAGCGCAGTTTCTATCGACAGGAGTTGGATGATAAGTCTACTTGGGTAGTTCAATTTATTAACTATAGTGCATTGTAAATTCACTTGTGAATCATTCTCTCCTAATCACTTGTTTGCCTTAGGAGTTGTATGAGTCTCTGGAATAGGATCAGAGATCTTTGCAACTGCTGCCTCAAACCAACATTTGTTCACTATCAATGAGACTCATATCAATAAATAGCAATAAAATGTGCCACGTTCTTTTTGTCATACAAGCTGTTGTGATTAGTGATGGCTTCACCCCCGTCTTGTGCGATCAGCTCAATGTTGCATTCTCCCAAATAATTGACAATACAGCGAGGTCTATGGCTTGCAATATATACAACAACCCTCCCTTGACCTATGTGCTTGCTCCCTTGACGCGCTATCCCCTCTTCAGTGGGAAACAAGACTAATCCAAATGATCTGCGAAGAAGGCAATGGAACAAGCAGCACTCCATACCAGCAAGATATGGATATTCTTCCTCTTTATTATATACGTCGAGACTTATATCCCTTTTTTTATAACTAGTGACGCGGGTCATTATCGCATTATTGACCTACACGCAGCTTCTAGCCTCTGAGGTTCTGTGAGGCGCACCATCAATCAAAGAGTATCACGCTATGACAAACCAGGAGCGCCATTGTCTTGTTGACAACCTTTGGTCTGAATTCTTGTTTCAATCATCGACTCCCATTTCTCCAACTCCCATTCTTGCTGCACTTGATAAAGTCTTCACCACAAACCTCCTGTCTCACTTCTCCCTCGAGTTTGGCGCCAAGCATGATTCGTCCACGGCAGCCGATTGGTCAGCCTGCCTCATCACTGCATTTGATGATATAATGCAAGCGTTGAAGACCCAGCTACAGAAGAGGAAGCCTGATGTTGTCCTCATCTCATCATTCATTGCCGATCTTCCCAAGACAATATTCTATGTCGAGTAAAAGCGGATTCCAAGGGTAGGGAGCGTTTTTAGAGGCCTCTGCACCTCTCACACACACTCTCATACTGTCTGAGTTCACTCAGTACAGTCTGGCATTGAGCAGCAGTGTTCTCATTGTGGTATCTCAACTTTCTCCAAATGAGCTCAAAATCATTTGGCAGTAAATCGCAAATCACAAGACATCGGTCATAGCTACCGTATTGCTGATTGCACTCCCATGTCTCTCATGATGTCCCGGACCCATCCTATGAGTTTGGACATGTCACACCATCATGCCCATGTGTGGTATCAACTTTTCTCCAAATGAGCTCAAATGCATTTGCGATGAGTAGTTTCCATTTTTGGAGATGTAGCCTCATGCTACTGACTTCCTTTCTTGACCTACTAGCCTCAAGGCTATCTCCCCTACCTAGGGATGCTATCTCCGATCACAGGAGCTGTCAATCATGACAGCATCTGTCAATCATTTCCAGAAGATCACTTCTGATGCCATGTGTTAAGTTACCCATATCTCAGCCATGTGACATGGAATAACTTCGCACTTTCCCGGGATCAATCTGTCATCATCTGGCCTAGGCCCAGTGCTGTCTGTCAGCTGATGCTGGGTCTAGGGCGCCCCAGAGTTGCGAGTTTGATCCCCACTGTGTTGCAGCTTGCTTCCTGCCTTCATCTTCGCATTTTGGCTCTGCAAGGTTTGCACACAGTGTCCCTCCAGTTCTGCTCACAGGAACTGATGCTCCTTTCACCAGTGTACACTTTGGACAGCCTCTAGCCCTCCCTGCTGTCTGCTACAGCTGGATCTACCTCGATCTTTCACTGCTGTCCATTGTCACTGGTATGCTTATCCAACTTGATTTCGAGTTGATGCCTTATCTTGTGCACAGTGTCCAATCCCTGCCTGCTCCCACGCTTCCTGATAGCGTCGCACTTGGGATTCTGTGCACAGGTGTGTTCCCAGTCCACTCTCCATAGGCTACAAGCTCAATTTTGCTTCTGTGCTCAGTCTAGCTTGCTCTGCCTTTGTTTCTGCTTCATCACCCTTGCTCCTACCTCGCACATCGCTCTGCTCATCCATCTCTATGCCCCCCATCGCTGTCTCTGAGTCCTCCCACGATGATCTCGACGTCATTGCCTCTCCTCAGGCCTCCCCTGATCCTGAGGCCTCTCCTGCGCCCCATACCATCATTCCTGACTCTGAGATCAACCGCTCGCGCATCAAGAAGCTCAGTGAGAAGCTGCAGCTCCTTGTCACTCAGTTCTCTGATGGCACCATTGCTAACCACGCTGAGTTCATGCGTCAAGCACGGCTCACTGGTGCCAGCGCTCACGAGATGGCCGACTACATTGACCAAGTCACCCAGGTCATCGCTGCTCGACGCGCTGCCCGCGTCGACTCTGCACCTGCTGAGCCCACTGCCGACCCAGCCACTGTTGCTGCTCGTCAGGCTCAGGAGGAGCAGCAGCGCCAGCACAAGCAGGCTGTCGAGGACGCCGCTTGGGCCGCTCTTGCTGCCAACTTGGATGCCCTCGATGCTGAGGGCAACAGAGCAGCACCCGTTGTTCCTAGTCCGAACACCGGTCCTCTCTCTGCTGCCTTGTTTGCCAAGCTCCTTAATCCCACCTCCACTTCGGAGTCAGGGATTCCTTCCTCCATTCTTGCTGCAGCTCCTCATCTTGCGCAGCTCTCCTCCTTGTCTGATCTCTCTCCACATCTACAAGAGACAGACCGCCTCCGCAGACTCTTTAGAGCGGACAAGGATGCAGATGCTGTTGCCGACCTTCTCCGTTCCCTCTCTCATCCTGATCCATTTGCCCATTCCTTGTGGCGTCTCATTGTCCAAGATCTTTATGTTGACTTTGAGAAACTCCTTGCTTCCTTTGGGTCTCACCCATCTCATCATGATGATGAACCCAAGGACTTTGGAGGTGGTTATGCTCTTGTGCGCAAGGACCACGTCTCTGCACGTCGGTCTCTTTCCACAGAATCAGACTGGACCCGCTGCTTTGATGCATGGTCTCGAGGGGTTCTCCTTGTCTACCCTCACCGGAACAAGGAGTTGGAGAAGTACAGAGCCATTGTGGTGGAGATGTTCCGTGCTTCTGAACCAGATCTTTCATTTCCTATCCGCTTTGATTGTCAGACTCGTGAACGTTATGCCAAGTCTCCTTTTGAGCTGCATGACCGGTCTCAACTTCATTTCCCTATGCTCTCTGAAATGCTTCGCTCTCGAGGCAGCCCATCTGCGCTTAAGCGCCCTGCAGCTACTTCAGCTCAGGAGCCATCTCCAAAGCGTCAGAGGGTTATTTGTCAGAACTGGAATCTGGGGAATTGTCCCAAGACTCCTTGTGCTTTCAAGAGGATTCATGGCACCTGTTCTGAGTGCGGCGGCAAGCATCCCGCTCGTGACAAAGAACAGTGCCTTGTCCTCCTCAATGCCCGACGAGTAGTTGCTCATAGCAAGTCGGGTGCTGGAAGCGCAGGCTCAGCCTAGAAGCTTATCTGGCTCAAAGCGGAAGGCAGAAGATGAGCAGTCTGCACCACGTTTCAAAAGAGGCTATGTTTTTACTTCCAATGTATCATCAGAATCCAAAGCTCCTCCGAGCATTTCTTCCACTTATACTGCTCCTCCTCTACCTAGACCACCTCAGCAGATCCTAGATGATCCACAGATCCAAGCCTCGCTTGCAGCTGTTGCGGATTACATCCGTGTTGATACTCCTTTCAATGTTGACCGCATTGAGCACTTGTTGACCAAACATCCCAACCGTTCATTTGTTGATTCTGTCATTTGCTCTCTTCGTGAAGGCTTCTGGCCTTTCCATGATGGAGAATGGGAAGCTCATCTCAAAGAGCGCTATGATAATTATGCCACAGAGGCTCAAGATCTTGCAGAACTTTGAGTTTATAGAGATCAAGAGATTGCAGCTGGTCGCTGGTCTCCAGCTCTTCCAGAGAACTTTGTACTTCTTCCTGGAATGCGCATTTCTCCCATGTTTGTTGTCTGGCAGAAAGGCAAACCTCCTGTTGTCATGGATCATACTGGCAATGGTCTCAACAATGGCATATCCAGAGAGGATGCCAAAGTGCGCTATGATGATATGCATTCATTTGGTCAACTTCTCAATGATGTGCTCAAAGCACATCCAAATGAGGAACTGTTGCTCTTCAAGAGTGATGTATCCAAAGCATTCCTCAACCTTCCTGCCCATCCCATTTGGCAACTTCATCAAGTGGTCACTGTAGATGGCAGATACCACATTGTGCGCCGTCTCATTCTGGGCACTCGTGCTTCTCCTCGCTGTTGGTGTTCATTCTCTGGGCTTCTCAACTGGATAGCTTGGGAACTTGGAGTCATTGGTCTTCATGACTATATGGATGACTTCTTTGGCTGGGATTTCAAGCGCAATCTTGTTATGTTTCATGGCAAACTGCGTCCCCACCGTCAAGTTCAACTTCTTGTCTTTTGGGATCTCATTGGTTGTCTATATGATGACAAGAAGCAGGAGCATGGAGTCACCCTCAAAATCATTGGCTTCTGGGTTGATATCCATTCTGGTTCTATCTCTCTCTCTCCAGATTCTCTTGACTCTATGATTACTTCAATCAATGAGTTCTTGGGACAACCCAAGCCCCCTCTTCAGCAATGGCAGCAACTTGCTGGCTATCTGAATTGGACTCTCAATGTCTTGCCCTGGGCACGCCCAGCTCTCACAGAGCTCTATCGCAGGATGAGCGGCAAGACCATCCGCTTCAAAGGCATTCCACTCAATGCTGAGGTTAAGCAGGACCTCAGTTGGTTTGTCAAAGTTGCGAAGGATTGCATTGGCATTCGCTTTGTTGATGCTCAATCTTGGAGTGATGATGAGGCAGATTTCATTGGCTGGACAGATGCTAGCAATTCTGGCCTTGCATTTGTATATGCAGGCAATGGCTTTGCTTATCAGCTTAAGACTATCACGGGAGTGGACACATTCTTCCGTGAACTTCTTGCTATTCTCTGTCTCATCCACCATGTTGCCTCATTCAAGATTCCTCCTCGTCGCATTCTGATCCATTCAGACAGCATGGATTCAGTTGCAGTGTTCAACTCCTTGTCTGCATCTCAATCATCACACAATGCTATTTTGTTAGCAATTGCTGATATTGTGCTGCGCACAGGCATTGATGTGCGAGTTAGACACATCCCTGGAGTTGACAACATCATGGCAGACTTGTTGTCTCGCCTTCTGTTTGATGATTTTTCCAAACAGTTTCCCTCCTACCGCGTCTGCACATTCCAGCCCCCAAGAGAGCTGGTTCCGGCGCGATGGAGAGAGTGCTTTTAGAGGCCTTGGGCGAGAGGAGAAAGACTGATCCCTCTCGCCCACCTATGGACTTGAAGAAACTAGATGACTTAGTCTTGTATCTACAAGTCCATGCAATTGAGAAGTCCACTCGTAAAAACTATGCTATTGGTGCCAGAGATTATGCTAGATTCTGTCACAACCACAGCCTTCCTCTGGATCCCACTCCAGAAACTCTATCTCGCTATATTGCTTATACTTCTCAATTCATTGCCTCTGGCTCCAAATATCTTTCTGGAGCACGTCACTTTCTCAAGGAGTTCTATCCCTCATTCACTGAAGCTCGAGCTTCTGTTCTAGTATAAGCTACTATCAGAGGAGCCAAAAAGATCAGAGTCGATCCAGTGAAGCGCAAACCACCTCTGCGCACTTCTCATCTGCAACTCTTTGTTGATACTGCAAATGCAACTCTGAGCTATGATGATCTTCTCTTTGCCACTCTTATGGCTTGCACATTCTATGGCTGTCATTGCATGGGAGAGCTGTTACAGCCTAATTCCAAAGCACTCAAGGATTGGCGTAAGATTATCAAGAGAGCTTCTCTGCATTTTGAGCCTGGCTATGCAGGTTACAAGCTGCCTTATCACAAAGGTGATCAGTTCTATCAAGGAACAGACATGCTCTTCACTCCTCAGAAGATTGCAAACCCGGTTGAGCTTCTTAAGCAATACACCAAACTCCGAGACAAGCTCCATGAAGCTCGGTCTGCTTTCTTCATTTGTGAGAATGGGACTATTCCCACTCGCAGTTGGTTTGAAAGAAAGTTCTTTGCACTGGTGGGAAGAGAATTTGGAGGTCACTCTGCTCGTTCTGGTGGTGCCACCTACTATGCTGGCTTAGGTCTCTCTGATGCTATCATCCAGGCTTTGGGCCGTTGGTCTTCAGAGGCCTTCAAGATCTATATTCGTGATAATCCAGCTGTACGTGCTGCACAACAGCTTGCAGTACAGAAGCAAGCCTCCACTTCCAATTCCTAACATCAATCTCTACTCTCATCTCGCGTCTCGTTCACATTTTTTCTCACCACCACCATCCCCAACACACAACATTCATAGCTCTCATAGCCAGTCACGATCCGCGTAATTTATAGGCCCTTGGGCCCGTTTTAGCCTAACTTCATCGGTGTGAACCTTTAAGCATTGGTCGAAGTAAAAGCGGATTCCAAGGGTAGGGAGCGTTTTCGTAGGCCTCTGCACCTCTCACTAGGGACCAACTTGGATGCATCCATGGATCATCCGCGATCCATTGATGGATTTTTGAAACTCCGACATCCATATGGATGCCATCCGCTGGATCGTTTGTCCTACAACTCTGGAGCCCTCAGTATGTCTCCGGCAGTCTCTAGGATTCAATGAGACCATACTTTGTATGCTTACATCGAGTCGCCACACTGCCAAAGTGGATATAGGCCCAGAGTCTGTTTTGCTACATTTCCGGAGATTGTCACACCGCACATGCACGGCAAAGCGATGTTTCTATCGTAAGTTACAGTAAGTAGGGCAGTAATTGTAGCGTATCAAGCATGTAACAGAGGTAATCTATCGTAAGAGTAAGGATATCATGATGTACTCGTAGCAGGTCCGCGTAATGGCCGTGAAATTGTGTTTATTATCTGTTCAGCAGTGTCCAAATCGAAGAAAGGCGCCTCTGACCACGATGCTACGCTCATCTGCTCCCGAAAGGTCTGAGACGACATGTTGTGCTGATTCCATGCACACTGATTCCGCCCTTCCGAGAAAGACCGCTCGCCCCGGACCGACGTTGCTGGTGTTGAACAGTAAGAAAGCGCCATGTTTGCCAGATGGGGTTGCACGCCCTTCTTGCTGTTCCAGTACTGAAGGATGGTCTGCTTTCCGAGGGAGTATGGCGGCGTTTCGAGATATGAGTGAATGTTATCTGGAATTCGGACAATTGATGGTGGCGTGCGAGTGTTGGAAGAAGAGGCAAATCGTGCACGGCCAGTCGGTCGTGGTGCCGCTGTAGTGGTAGTGGCAGCAATGGCGGAAGGAGGGGAAGCCGAGGGATGGAAGAGCTCGTAAAATCGCTTGATGACTATCTCTTTGATGCGAGCAATCTGGACCTCGCTGCGGCCGTTTGTCCGGAACCAATCCAGCTTCTTGTCGGGACAAAGAACTAGTAGAGAGAGAATCAGAATATGAAGGACAGGCGGTAACATCTGATTGTACCCATAGCGATCTCGTACGCTTCACATTCAGCAACAATGTCATGATACTTTTCGAGAACAAGGCCACCAGCATGAGCCGCAACTCGGCAGACGTTGGGGAGCTCGAGATGATCCGCAGCGTTCTGTAGATTCGTGCGCAGAGTCTCCATCTCGGGAATGACATCCGTGATGAGCGCCGTGTGTTGCGAGAATATCAGTGTCGGAATCTTCACACACTGGAGAGTGATAATATCAACAAACAATCATTGTGATATTAATAAGGGACACACATACATCCAAAACATCGCCCAAATCTGCCGCAAGCCTCCACTGAGCATCAGAGAGCTTGAACGCCTTCAGGTTCAGGTCCTTGTTGCCGACGAGCTTTTTGACCGGTGCCTGGAGAATTTTGGCACTTTCGAGGCAGTCGAACTCTGAATTCCATCGCAAAGCACATCGTCGTGCAAGGGTTCGTGTTTCGCCCTCGATAGTCTTGTCATCGTCAACCAAACGTTGGAACGCGCTTCCCACAGTGCTAGACTCCTGGACTTTCTTGAAAATGAACCTTCGCGACCAACTGAATGATGTGCAGGAAGCATCGCACACGCCAGGGCTGGCCTTTGTATCGAGGGTTTAGCGTGGCAAGCTCAGTAGAAGTCGTATTACAGTTTCCGGCATTATCCATAGTCAACATAAAGACCTGGTACGAGTTAGCTGCACAAAGAGGGACGCAAAGCGAATATACACTTACATATTTCTCCAACCCATATCTAACCAGACACTCGTGAAGTTTCTCTGCGAGATATAGGCCAGTATGGCTCTTGTCGAGACTGAACACGATAAGCATCTCATACAGAACGAACTAGAAGGACGTACCGGATGAACTCAAGAACTATGAAGAATATCTCACCATCTTGTTCCCATTGAATTCCAGTGCCGAGGCACGAGATGTGGATTGGCGAGGTCCATCCGTCAATGATGAGATGCAAGAGGCGGTTTCGTTTTTCAAAGTAGGAGCGGACGACAGATGCAAGACCGACATATAGTATGCTGACATCGCGAGCAACGATGGCAGAGGATGGGGGGATTGTCCCGGGGCGTAGAAGTTGAACCTCGAGTTTATACCATCCGTCCTCTTGGGATTCGAAAGGACGCTTGGAAGACGCGCATCGTATTGCGCATATAGCACAATGCCGCGACTCCGAGTAAGAGCTGTATGGAATGTGAGGGGATGATAATGAGAGCTTTCGCAGTGCATACATTTTGGGGGCTACCTCTCCTTCCATACCGCGTCCGCAGGTTTCCGCCTTGTCCTTGAGGTTTGAAGAGCCTTGATTCAACTTGCTGCGAAGTCGACGGCATGAGGTATGTGATTCATTCCCGAAAGCGCAGGTGAAGACAAAGGTGATGGTCCTGGCTTCGGGGTCGCGTTCCAATGTGATAATGTAGTGTAGGTACACTTTGGAGATCCAATGTTGCTGGTGTGCCTCTATGTCAAGCTGAGTGGTAGCGCAGGGTTGAGTAATATGCCACGTACGGATAATCTCCGCATTTGTTAGCGGCCAGACTTCCTCGTCCGTCCTACTCTATATGCTGTTGGACCTTCTCTTTTTCCGGACGGGCTCTTGTATTGCTGGAGACGGGCGTGCATTTTCATCAAGTGCAGAGGCGTCGGCAAGTCTGAACACATCGAGCTTGGTAGCGGATCCTGGTGCAGCACTACCAGATAGACCTGGTGAGGACGATCTTGCTGGAGTCGGCAAACGAGTGTTGGTGCGGTCATGGAAACGAGTCTCGGGTGCCATGAGGAAAAGATATATAGTGAATAATGATAAAAGAGGGTATACGACGCGCCAACAAGGGCGCTCAGCGCGCCGTGGTCGTAGTAAGACGAAAACATCCGCTGGATCGTCATCCATCCATATCCATCCATGCACGTGATCATCCATTTACGGATATCCATGGATCGGCCCATCCAAGTTGGTCCCTACCTCTCACACACTCTTTCATACTGTCTGAGCTCACTCAGTACAGTCTGGCATCGAGCAGCAGTGTTCTTATTGTGGTATCTCAACTTTCCCCAAATGAGCTCAAAATCATTTGGCAGAAAATCGCAAATCACAAGACATCGGTCATAGCTACCATGTTGCTGATTGCATCGTCATGTCTCTCATGATGTCCCGGACCCATCCTATGAGTTTGGACATGTCACACCATTATGCCCATGTGTGGTATCAACTTTTCTCCAAATGAGCTCAAATGCATTTGCGAGTAATTTCCATTTTTGGAGATGTAGCCTCATGCTACTGACTTCCTTTCTTGACCTACTAGCCTCAAGGCTATCTCCCCTACTTAGGGATGCTATCTCCGATCACAGGAGCTGTCAATCATGACAGCATCTGTCAATCATTTCCAGAAGATCACTTCTGATGCCATGTGTTAAGTTACCCATATCTCAGCCATGTGACATGGAATAACTTCGCACTTTCCCAGGATCAATCTGTCATCATCTGGCCTAGGCCCAGTGCTGTCTGTCAGCTGATGCTGGGTCTAGGGCGCCCCAGAGTTGCGAGTTTGATCCCCACTGTGTTGCAGCTTGCTTCCTGCCTTCATCTTCGCATTTTGGCTCTGCAAGGTTTGCACACAGTGTCCCTCCAGTTCTGCTCACAGGAACTGATGCTCCTTTCACCAGTGTACGCTTTGGACAGTCTCTAGCCCTCCCTGCTGTCTGCTACAGCTAGATTTAACTCAATCTTTCACTGCTGTTCATTGTTACTGGTATGCTTATTTAACTTAATTTTGAGTTGATGCCTTATCTTGTGCACAGTGTCCAATCCCTGTCTGCTCCCACGCTTCCTGATAGCATCACAGTTATAATTCTGTGCACAGATGTGTCTCCAGTCCACTCTACATAGGCTACAAGCTTAATTTTGCTTTTGTGCTCAGTTTAGCTTGTTCTGCCTTTGTTTCTGCTTCCCCACCCTCCACTTTCTGTAACTGTATCCAGTTTCTTGTATGTACTTGTATTAGTTCAATGTAGTACATAGCCAGTTACAATCCGCGTAATTTATAGACCCTTGGGTCGTTTTAGCTCAACTTCATTGGTGTGAACCTTTAAGCATTGACCAGATCTGGTCATAGATATGCCGACCTGGTACGAACCCAGCTTGGTTTTTGTGGATAATTTTTAGCGTCGCTTTTGCTAATTTGAGAGATAGAGCCTTGGTCATCAGCTTGTACTCAGTGTTGAGAAGAGAAATAGGTCTGTAGTTTTCAAGTTCCGCCCTGTCGTTTTTCTTGTACATAGCACTCATCCAACTTTCAGCAAATTTTGAGTGTTCATTTACGTCGTTGGTTGCGACATCCTGGTATAGTTTCCCTAGACACCATATGATATTAAACCTGCGCCTATCACACCTTGTGTATTTGTTGAACCTATCACAAAATATCTTCCAAAATTTGTACGGGATTCCGTCGAGCTCTAGCGCTCCATCGTTTGCTGACAGTTTCAGTGCTTCATCTATGTTTTCCTCGGTTAGGTGTGTGTTCATGTCGTTGTATTCGCCGTCGGTGATCTTCCTGTTGATCATCCTGAGGACATACCTAGTCTGTTCTTCTTGAGTTCTAAGGTCTATGTGTTTCCTGTCATGTCGAACCCTGTCGTAGTATTCGCAGGCTAGGTTTGCCATTCTTCTCATAGAAGCATGGTCCGACATCAGGGTTTTGGTTTGGAAGTCTGAGTCTTAGTATAGCATTGTGGGGCTTCTTGGCTCTGTTGAGGTTGGTCCAGTACTTGCAGATGACCTCTCTTTCTAGTGTATTTCTAGTTTTTGCATAGTTTCTCTTAGTCTGATGTCTCCTTATTTCTAGATTTACCAGTTTTTCAGTTAGGATTGTCATTGAGAACACTCTTTTGTTCTCATTAAAGTTTTTATTATTAGCCACTTTCTCTAATTGGAGCTCAAGTTTCATGATTTCTTTCTCAAGTTTTGATATTACTGTCTTTGCGCAATCTCTAGCTTTCTTGTTAATGTCCCTCTTGAACTTGTCCCAGAATTCTTAAATTCTGCCGTCATCATTCTGATCTGACTCTGCTATCTGGTTTTCAAGAATAAGTCTGCGTTTGTGGATGTATTGCCTCAGCTGTATGTCCTTTAGAATGTGTTTTGGCCAGACCCAGCGTTCATGACCTACGTCAGACGCTGTATCTGATGAAAATCTGTCGGAGATCTGGATTTTTCACTCTTAGCAATGGTCGATTACGCGGGCTTTTACGTATATTTGGTTTAAACATGTTTGTGAACCATGTGATTTCTAGAAGTAGATATAGTCTAGTATGTTTGAGAAGGTGTCGCGCCAGTCATCAACAAGCTGAAGATCTGTTTTCAATTTATCCATTTCCTCAACAAATTAAACTCTATCATTTCTGGTAGAAATATGATTCATTTTTTTCTCGACAAAGTTGCAATCATCAAGCATGAGGTCCGGCTTTTTTAATCTTGGGATCCCTTTTAAAAAATTCTGAATGGTTTTCCAGAATGTTGCATTCTCATCAGAATCGTTCGAGACATATATGTCAAGAATTGATATCTTCTCGGTCCTATGCCATACAGTTTTGAAGAGCATTACTCTTTCTGGGATGATTTCCACAGTTTTCAGATTTTCAATGTTAGTTTGTTTTTTGTTCAGCATAAAAGCCACATCCATAAAGTTCGGACCAGCCGAGCTCATAAAATGAAGGATCTTCAGTCTTTATCCAAAAAGACTTTTAACATTATTTTTTCTTTTATCATCAAGATGTGCTTTTGTGATTATCAGAGTACCTAGTTTCTTCTCATTCATTAGCTGGTTAACATAATTCCACTTATTATCAAGGTGCCATGCATTTGTGTTGCTGTTACCTGCAATGTTCAAGATTGCAACTTTGATGCTTGCTCGAGTGTTTTCTTACACTCAGTCTTCTTACCTCGTTGTTGCGGAGAGGTGGCGTTCATACCATGTGCCGCAGGTAGCTGCGTGTTGGTTGCAGGTTGAGGCTCAAACTTCGGAGTGTCTACGTTCATTGCTTCAGACGGGCCAGAATTGGGTATAGGCCTTCTTACAGCGCTTTCGGAAACTGTTGGCCGGGCCTGGTTTTGCAATTGCTTTCCTACAATTAAAAGACCCAATAAGGAAATCTCTCGTTGCTCTTCTTCCACCATGTTCCGCATTGTCGTCGCGCTCACTAGACCTAAACTCTGCACATCCTACGCCTTTTCAAGCTCTGCTATGACTGCCCTTCCTTCTGAAGATAATTTCCAGCCCTCTCATACTCACTACATGCGGAAAAAATTGTGGGCAGTTGATATACACAGTTCTGACTCGGAAGCTGGTGCCAAAGAAGAGGATGAACTACAATCAGATGACAGTCTGCTTGAGGCTGGGAAGCTTGCATCAGAGACACCGTGTACGTATTTGTGTGTTGCCGTGACCTCTAAGCAATGACATGTGTTCTATATAGTGACCATCCGCTTCCGGCCCAACTAACTCAGATCAGTGCCGTCAACACCTGCAGCATCATTGACGGTTATCCATCACCAGGCCGGAGGCGACATGCCAACTTCTGCTTCAGCCTCTCAATTTATTGTGGAGACACCTAGTGCTGCCTCGCATAAGCGTCCCCGTGGTTGTCCCAGAGGCTCTCCTGCGGCTGCATCTGTGCCCATTCCCATTCCAAACCTTCCACCTCCTCCGCCTCCTTCATATGAACTCTTCAATACTCTGATTCATGTTGTGTTTTCCAATACAGAGACTCGGTCAAAAACTCGGAAGGTCGTAAAAGTCAAGGGAGAGGTCAAGCCATACGATCCTTTTAGCTCATTGGTTGATATCTCTTGGGATCAGTTCCTAGGTTTGATGATGCACAAGGTTGGCTGTGAACAACGCTCCCAGCTCAAAGTCAAGGAGTTTTGGTGGCGTTGGAGCGTTCCAGCCAATTCTCTCGCTGCAGGTCTTTAAACACCGGATCATCTGACCGCTTTGTTACATCAGTACAAAGGTTTCACAGGCAAGGCAGCTGGCAAGATGGTCCTATTGATCATGCCGCCAACCTTGAAATCCATTGCAGTCGCTGCACCATCCGCAGTACATGTTGATTCTTTTCTCATATATGTTCATCTACTAATTGTAGTATGCAGTCTTGGAAGGAAACGACGCCGCCCGTCGACGAGAACATCTTCTCTGATCATGAAGATGGTCCCGTCACAAAAAAAGGTTGTGTCAATGATGATCTGGCAGAGATAGTGGCACGGATTCAAGCTGCATATGGTCCCGAAAGCGAGGCAGCCTGTAAGCTGCATCCTGGCAAGACATGCTTTCTTCATTGCCTAACTAATCAGCACTTTGACGTTGACTTCCATCTACGTGCTCTTGCGTGGGCGATCGCAATCAAACGAGATGGACTCAACATTACACAGATTCCAATTGGCTCTCCCTTCTTTTGTCCCGATCAGGCCATGAAGAAGACTGCAGTGGCACCTCCGACTCCTGCTTCAGCTGATCCATTTATCGCTGCTGCTCCAGCGCATCCTCAGATGCAGTATGGCCAGTTTCCCGCTCCGTATAGTGTACCACCTTATGGATATCCCCCGGTGTCACCTCCTGCTTATCCGTATGGCTACTATCCTACTCTGCCTCTTAATTTACCCTCAAGAGTATCTGGAGTATGTCACAATGATCCCTGTTCCTCTCTGTCACCAGCGGCTGGTCATATAACACTAGAGGAGTTTTGTGCACGCTACAAGCTTGCAGAAGATATATTGACTCGGCTCTGAGCAATGGAGGTTGAGCCTGGTGACAAAATCTTACTGGATTTTCTTGGGAGGATTGAATTGATGGTGGATTTAAGAAGGCGAGCTGGGATCAAGTTTTAGTAGCAGCCAAGACATACAAAAAAGATTGCACCACTTAAAAATATGGTGCAGTTAACTCACTGTTGTTACATCTACGCTCACTGTTGTTACATCTATTTCTCCTTTTCCATTATCTACACTTGCTCGCTTATAGTTTTTCTACATACTAAATATGCATATCTATCTTTTGCTCTCTTTACTTTATCAGTTTTTGAGTAACTATAAACTTTCTGAATTGGTAGAAGTTCTGTATTACATTATTTTGTTTACAGGAATTGATATCCAGCATGTGCTATCCACGCCTTAGCCTTCTTGAGTGTTATAATAGTAATAGACTCCAAGAGAAACATCTCCGGATCATCTCGTCTCAATGCCTCTTCATAATTGTGACGAGAATTCATGCTTTGACTATCAAAGCATTAGTATCTCCAAGCTGATAGTCTGAATGAATGATACATACTTGCATTAAAGCTTTCCTCAATTGGATTGAGATCTAGTGAATATGGCGGAAGAAAAACAAGGATACGTCCCATATCTTCAATAATAGTGCAGATCGAATCCATCTTATGGATAGCACAGTTATCCATGATGATAACACTACGGTCAAGGGGAAATGGTTGTGTTTGGGGAATTTAAGACAATATAAGTCTCTGAATGATAAATTGCACTGGTTGACATACCACATTATTAATGATGAAATTAAGAAACTCAAGACCATCCAAAGAACCATGTACAACACACAAGACAATGAATGCCTCCGTACTAAGTGCGGCAACAAGACTGTAGCAATCACTGCGTATAAAATTGGCGGGAATAGTTGCACGTGTGCCAAATTTCAATAGGCAAACCGCCGTAGTGGCAGTAGATTGTGCAATCATCTTTACTTGTTTCATCGAGGAAGACACACTGCTGAGCAGCGTACTGCCTCTGATAACCCTCCCTCCATGCCTCATGAAGGTCTTCGTTCCTCTCTGCAGCAACACGACGCATGAGCTTATAAGATAAATCACAATCATCCAGGATCTTATGCAGTTGTGACCTCGAGATAGCGAGATCATGCGCCACAGCAAGTCAGTCTAGCGTTTCGTCAAGATACATAGCGGGGGACTTGATGGTAAGAGCAATGAGGTCATCCAGAGTATCAAGCGTCAACTTTGGTGGTCGTCCTTGGTTTGGTGCACGAGGAGCAAAGACGGTGCCATGTTCACAGATATTCTTCCGCCAGCGTCAAATGGATCGCTCTGACGTGCCCGTCATTCAAGCAACGTCATCTTTGACAGATCTCGGGAGGATAAGCTCAAAATCTCAACCGTCAAGCCAGAGGGCCTGTTCTTTTCTGTCTTGACTAATTTTGCGGTACACCATGCTAGATTTACATGATTCAGCCAGATATCATCATATTTCATTGTTTATGACTTGTCTGAATGGCACTCGACGACGCGGAACACGGTGGAAAAAGAGCAACGGGAGATTTGCTTATTTGGTCTTTTAATTTAATTGTGGGAAAGCAATCGCAAAACCAGGCCCGGCCAACAGTTTCCGAACGCGTTGTAAAATATCAAATCCGTCAAAATCCAAAAAAACTCCATTTGAAGTCATCATTTAATCAAATTGCGTTCCCGCCAGTTTCAGGAAATCCATCCTGAAGATCGCCATGATCATTAGCGGGCGTCATGCCGCTTGCAAATTCCATGCCGCTGTCCATCTCAGACACACCGCGCCATTGCGGTGGGAGCTCGCCATGAGCTCCAGTGAACGCTATGTCACCACCAGTCTTGCGCCATGCAAACTGGATTTTATTTGGGATTGTCTCAACTTTATCATCAGAATCATCAGAACTTCCGTTCTACTCAAGTAAGACTCCTTCAGAGAGAGACGTTCCCAATTCTCTACTTGCAAAATCCCTTCATTGATCGTTTTGGAGCCAGAGGCCACGCCCAGTAGACCTCTAGGATTTGCGCTTTCACATACCGTTGCCATGCAGAAAGCGTTGTCGGCAGGATTTGAACCTGCATTATTTATAAAGTGGTAATTGTTAGTTGCCGTTGATTTAAAGTTGGTCTCGACACCTTGCAAAGATGCCGAGCAACTTTGTTATCCTCTGTCTGACACAATCTGGGGCTCGTGTCTTTAGGAGGGTAACTACCTACCAGAGTAAATGTTACAACCTGATCCCGCCGTGACATGGACTCGCTCATGAGAGACTACCGTAGTCAACCCATAGCTTTCCTGCAAGCGGACCACGTACATCCTTGTATTGTGCTTGACTGGTTGTACTGTATCAGTTGTAGGAACCCTCAATAGTCGCACGTTTGTCTTGCCAGAGACTGTAGTACCGTAGGAACCTAATCCCAAGGTACGAGGCTCGCCACTGGACCTAGTCCCAGGTGTGGCGTCAGAGAGCCTTCTCTCGTTGAAGTCAATAACATTGGCGGAGGTATCAAAGGGAGACATGTGGATGAGTCCTTCCACGGAGAGCTCAGAATGCCCAACGGAGTTGTATGGGGGAAAACTGGTTAAGGACAAAGTCTGAGTAACTAGTACAGCGTTGTCTCTGTATTTATACTAATCCCATGTCTGCTCAGTGTTCCTCTTCTCAAAGCTTCTACCACATACTCCCAATGCGTTGGGAGTGGTCCGACGCTGCGGATGACGGAGGTCCCAACATCCCGATGATCACCCGTCAGATCGATGGCCGCCCATTGATCGGGAAGGCAGGATTGGTCGGGTACCAACTCCCGCTTGACTCACGCAGCCTAAGTATATTTTTGTCGTGTCATGCACCATGTGTGCTCGCTCCAGAGTGTCTCTGAGAGGGCGGGAAGCCCGACAAGGGCGGGACTTGAGGATCCCGGTTCTGTCGGCGTAAGGGATCAAACCCTCAGGGCCCCAACCCCCTGATATGTCTCTCGGCATCTTCTGTTGTGACGCTGGCTTGTGTAGCCACAGCATCAGGACGCCGAAGTGTGACCCAAGGCGAGGGTCCTTGGTTATGACAAGGCTCATCATGACAGTTAACTGGTTTGAGTTCACTAAGTACATCAATAGATGCATCCAAACCCCTTGAGGTAACCTCTTGGCTTTCCTGTCCCACAGCTGGTGCTATAATCAGTAAATGTGGGCTGAGTGGGTTGCACAAGGTTCCCCTTGCGTCTTCTTCTAGCCCCCAGCCTAGTAATCTTACAGCATTTGCTCTGAAAGGCCGACAAACCTCAAATTCTTATACTTAGCAGGATCAGAAAGTTATAGAGTATTTAGGGCTGCGTATCGAGGATAAGGGCTGTTTTGGTTGTATAAGAGTACGGTAATTTGTTATTAACGGTGTATACCACCAAAGTGGTTTGAGGTCAAATTGACCTGACGTAGTTAGATCTGTGGAATAAAATAAGAATCCATATATTTTACCCATCTGTTTGACAATTAATGACAATGTCCCTCAGCCATTTCTGCCCACATTCATTCCATACCTTAGCTGGGTCAATCCGACACCAACAACAAAAGCCTTGGTGCATGGTCTTCTTCTGGGTATAAAACAGGTCTCGGCATGCACTCTCCTCAGCAACGCACTGCATCATGTCCAAGAATCAGGTTATTGTGGTAAGACTCTGTTCACTCATTGATTTCACGCAAGCATTGCTCATCACTGCAGAATATCAACATCAATATCACCGTTAACGGTGACGAGCGCACCCTGCAGGCTCTGACTGCCTTGGTACAGGCACTCTCCCACTTTGCTGACCCCGTTTTGCCATCAGCGACGACTACTCCCCAACCTCCGTCGCCTGATCCTCGTCCTCACCCCACACTTCCTCCTCTTGGTTCACGTACTCCCAATGGCTGTCCCGATATTGAGCTCTTTCATCCCGAGCTTACTTGGCCAGATTCCAAAGCGCCCAGCTTCCATCGTCCAAAGCACCCTGGCAATATTGCAGAATGTCTCAAGCTGGAGCACGTGGATGTCCTCAAGTATTATGAGACTCATCCCAATTCAGTCCCCAACTCTCCTTTGACACAGCTTTTCCAGTCGGCCAAGGCAACAAGGAGCAACATCCGTGCAGCGTATCGCTTGCCCTTTCCCGGCCCAGTGCCAACATTGCCGTTGAACCCTCCCAATTTTGGAAGTCCCAGTGTCAAGAACAAACAGCAGCGTCCTTACAAGCGTGCCCGCTGCGACTGAAATTACTCTTTTGACGCTGCTGAACTGTACAATATATTCTATTCCCCCCTGCAATGCTTCTGTGCGGGCTTGTCTTCTGTACTACCCTGAATGTCACCAATGCTATCATCTTCAGCTGAATTTTCTAACTCGACAGATACTTTGCTTTCCTCCGCAACAATAAGTTTCTTCTCCTTTTCTTTCTGCTTCTGCTTTTCCATCCTTGCCTTCCTTCGTTTCTCTGCATTGTCTGCTCGCTTAGTCGTGTTTTGAAGTCTCAGTGCCGCAGCTCGCTTGTTGTGAAAACTCGAACGATCTGAAAATAGAAGTTGGGGTTCAACTAACTGCCGAGGAAGTGATTGCCGTAAAAGAGCTGTGTTGTGCAGCCCATACAGGTTGATGATGAAGTGTTCGTTGTCTGTATGCTCAGGGTTGTGTCCTCACGTTCTTGGCGTAGAGCGGGGGTTGCTGAAGCCAGGCAATCTCAGAAACGACAATCATGCTGAGCAGAGAAGCAAAAGAGGATGTCGCTTGATCGCACGGTTTGTGCTTAGAGGTAGCCGGGGAGTTGTGCCGCGTCAGGATGGGAAGGCTAAAATTGGGATGTTTGGCTGCTCCAAGGAAGAAGATGTTGAGCAACACCAGGCCTGCTGTGGAGAGAGACGCAGCCTTTCCTGAAACGATGATCTCTTAGATCCGCCCAATTACTGCTGCTGAATCTGGGCCATCGCAGCGTGCAAATACCCAGGATCCCTTGACACACACATTGCCTGATTGCGATGTCACCACCACACCATCTTTCCATCCTTGACTGTCAGAAATCTTGATACCGCGCGTCTTGATGTCAAGTGCAGTATCTGTTGTCTTGGAGGCCCTGGTGACTTTCCAATCCATCAAAACTGTCTTTGCCTTCGAGATCGCATGGACTGATCCTGGTTCAACTGGTGAGATAGGAACCCATCCAAGATGTTGTTGAACAACATGTTGGGTCCGCAGAAGGTCTCGTACCAACAGTGCTGCTTGAATCGGCTTTTGTTAGCGTCCGTCCTAGGGTCTTGGGTAGGTCGGCCTGTCTGTCGAGATTGAAGGTGTTCCGCTGGCAGGAATCAACACGAATGGGAGTCGAGATGTCAATCAGACAAACTCTCCGAGTTGTCCATTGGTCTGTTCTCACGAGAGGGCCTTCACTTAGAGATCGACCCGGTCGATAGCTAAGAGGACGGTTTGTTGGATGAGGAGACGGGGACGAGAACGAAGAACGGGATGATTAAACGTAAAGTCCACTCTAAGGTTTTACAAGTATGATAGCGCTGTATTTATACGTCGGGCGGCGGGACCGCGCTGTCTCGCCATCTACCCAAAAAGGGCGCTCCTGACTCATTCTCCAAACATCAAGAACCTTCTTCAAGGTTCCGGCTAAAAGCGTAAACGACCCAGGCCTGTCCGGCGATGGCGGGTTGTCAGCCGACGCGGCGGGAGTCGATGCCGATCAGCGGCGGGATCCACCCATGCGGTCGTGAGGCGGAATCGATGGCGATGAGCGCAATAGGGCGGGCGGTATCATGAGAGCGCGTGGTGCTTCTTCTCAAGAAGTGCCAGCCAGCTCTATCAGAGGAGAGAGCCCTCGTGAACATAGTTGTGTGAGGGGCGGGCGATCGGGAAAGGTCCTCGGCCGAGCGGAGACGGTCGGGCGCGCCTTTCTCCTACGGCGGTCGACCGCCCTACTGAGTCTAGACTTGTACGAGCGAGTTCGGTAGGTGATGTGGCGAGAGTGTTCCTTCAGACTTCCCTGTAGTTGGACCGAGTGATCCGGATGTGGGCGCGCATGTTACTTAGTTCGCTAGGGTTTCCCTGAGGTGTCGAAATGACAGAGAGAGTCCGCAACTTGATTACGCTGGCTTCTCGTAAGGTTGTATCCAATGGTACGTAGCAGGTAGAGATCCCCACGAGTTATTCAATGATCTGAACCTTGATCCTCAGAGAGGATATCCTCTCCAAAATTAAATAAACCTTGATCCTTTCAATGATCCTTAAGTTCGGATCATTGAGCAGTTCGAATCAAGGATCATTGAATGATCCTTTTATGTTTGGGTGATAGATGTCTGATGTTTGATAGAATATGCATGCATAATCATCAATATGAACCATTGAAAGCTGTTTAAGTACTGTGGAAGCTTTTTTGTACTTGTATTTGCATAAAGTTAATGATTCAACAATGATCCTTCAATGATTTTTACCTTCAGTGAATGAACCTTGATCCTTACAATGATCCTTAGGTTCGGATCATTGACATGTTAATGATTTGAACTTCGGATCAAAGTTAAGGTTCGGATTAAGGATATTCTCTACTTCTAATGACTCGTGAAGATCTCTAGTTTGGTCCAACAACGTATCCGGCAACCGTAGCAAGCAATACAACAAACACATGAATTTCTATGGAAGTTGCGCAAACCTACCGGGACAGATGCTCCAGCAGGAATTCTGCGTGGACTTCATTTTGACGTTGCATCACGCTTCAACCGCAGAACAGTTCTCCGTCATACGCTATCAAGTCAAGGCAACACACACAAATCCAATACACTGCTACAATGCCGCCACAGGCCGGATGTGTTAAATCCAAATTCTCATCCCATCGCTTCCAGCCGACAATCCTCAGCAGTCGAAAGAGGCATCACATATTGGTGGCAATGGGAATCAAAAGTGCCAAAAGTGTCATGTTGGCGGTAAATACACTGTCACTAAATCGAATGCCAGTTACCATTCTCTCCACTGTACTGGGGTGTTGTGCACTGCGCAAGAAACGTGAGACAAGATTCAGGAACAGCTGCGCTGCGCTACTCATGGCGTAAAAAAGGCTGTGACAGATAGGCAGACGGAATCTGGTGTGAAGGATAAGGTTGCTCAGCATTGGATTGACATCCTCCTCCAGAAATGTGCTGCCATTTGCAAAGCACATCCCAAAAAGACAATCAAGGAGGTCTCTGCTGAGCTTCTGGAGTGGCTTGACAGTCAACCCGGCGACAAAGTGAATCCGCTTCTTGATTTTGCTGGCCTCAACCCAACACAGGACACACCCGTCAAAATTCTTCATACTATTCTGCTTAGGATTATCAAGTATGTCTGGCACATGCTTCACACTTCTTGGAGCAAGGTCAATCAGGCTCTATTTGCTGTGCGTCTACAATCGACCAATCTGGACGGTCTTTCTGTCCTGCCTATCCGCGCTGTGTACATGCTGCAGTATTGCAAATTGTTAATTGGGAAGCATTTCAAGACATTGATGCAGACAATGCCGTTCCATGTTTACAACATCACGAATGATGAACAATTCTGTTTGGTCAAAGCCGTCGGTGAATTGGGCACTGTGCTTTGGAAACACAAGATCAATGACATGGATGAATACCTCCGTGAGATGGAAACCCTTATTGCGAACATGTTGGACGCTTTCGATGCAGTGGATCCTTCTAAAATTGTCACAAAGATCAAGTTACATCTCCTTCCTCATCTCATCAAGGATATTTGTCGGTTTGGGCCTGTCATTCGTAATTCAACCAAAATCTACGAATGCTATAATGCCATTTTCCGTCTCTGCTCAGTCCTCAGTAATCACCAGGCGCCCAGTCGAGACATTGCCCACAAATTCTCCTCCATCAAGCGTGTCAAACATGTCTTGAGTGGCCGCTGGCGGATACTGGATTGAGGATAGAAAGCTGTTATGATCTTGGCCCGGATGTCCGACAGGCACAAGGCCTCGCCATCTTCCTGGTTCCCGAAAGGTCGTCTGAAACCCCTCGGGTCGCTCGAGGAGCGCACCCGCGGGCGAAACCTACATCTTGTTCCACCACAAACTCCGTTCACGGATATCACCTCCGCGGAAGCACCGTCTTCCTCCCTCCCCCTGCTACTAGAGATCTTCACGAGTCATTAGAAGTAGAGAATATCCTTAATCCGAACCTTAACTTTGATCCGAAGTTCAAATCATTAACATGTCAATGATCCGAACCTAAGGATCATTGTAAGGATCAAGGTTCATTCACTGAAGGTAAAAATCATTGAAGGATCATTGTTGAATCATTAACTTTATGCAAATACAAGTACAAAAAAGCTTCCACAGTACTTAAACAGCTTTCAATGGTTCATATTGATGATTATGCATGCATATTCTATCAAACATCAGACATCTATCACCCAAACATAAAAGGATCATTCAATGATCCTTGATTTGAACTGCTCAATGATCCGAACTTAAGGATCATTGAAAGGATCAAGGTTTATTTAATTTTGGAGAGGATATCCTCTCTGAGGATCAAGGTTCAGATCATTGAATAACTCGTGGGGATCTCTAGACCAAACAGGTTGGAATACGGTGAAAAAATCTTCATCTCCTGCCAACTCGCGAAGAGTACTGATAGTTGAAGGAATTTCTTCTAGGCCAGAGCACCAAGGGTGTGCTTGTAGCCGCTCTTGAAGCTCGGGAGCTGAGAATCGGAACTGTGTCGCAGGGATGACTTTGCTTGCCTCCAAGATATTCCAGCCATCATTTGTAAGAGCAACAACTGAGCATTTAGCTGTAAGTTGGCCGCGTCAAATGACTCAATTGCGTGCAATCACTAGTCAATCATCTTGTAGACATGAGACTTCATCAATGAAGAACCAACGGAATCCATTAGAGTACATCAGCGTGCGCTCTGACGGAGTTCCTGCCACCGGCGCGCTTCCCAGACCTCGGAAACAGAACTGTCTTCCGTCTCTTTGGGATAGAACTGCAGCAGGGTGGCCAGCTCCGGATTTGAGACCGTCTGAGCAACAGTGTCACAAATATCATTGACGTAGAATTTGTTGCCCAGGGCTGACGTATGTGCAGTAGTTTTGACGCTACACTTATTGTTGAGTTCCGTCTGATGTTTACAAAAGGCGTCATACAACGGTGTATTGGACACCTTGAGAGTTTTCAGAATGAAGAGAAGGAATTGTATCTGTGCACTGGACATGTGCAGACGTGGAAGATTATTGAGGATGTTGAGAAACATAATAGTTTTATTCAGATAAGGGAAATAATTTGGGTCGGGAGGGGTTAGTATCGAGCTATTTGTCTTGGCCTCTGCCGTCTCAGTAAATCCTGTACTGCTGTTAGTCGTTTCGAATGGAATTTGTCTGAGAAGAGATACATACTCATTGTGCGCAATTAATCTGTTACGGTGCTGAGAGTAATGTCATCGTCATCATCTTCTCCGTCGCCAAAGAGTGCACGGTGTTCAGACTGCTCTGACAGCAAAGTAAATTGCTCAAGAACAATGCGTCGAATAGCGTCTCCATCCATGCCAGGAGCAGGAAAGCCCATATTGACATCGTCTTCGAAAGCGAAGCAGGATGGCACAGATTCAGCAGCTGACTCTGTACCAAACATGGAGGCCCGAGATGTATGTGTCGCAGCATGGGCATTGGTGGCTGCTAACGGCGGGACTGTTGGCTGCTGATATATTGTGTTGACTTTGTTTTGCTGGTCTTCAGCCTGTTTCTCCTCTCGTTGAATGTGCTCGAGAACGGTGAGATGATGCTGAGACTCGAGATGCGTAGATGCGGATGCCTTCAGCATCCAATTAGCTCCTTTTGCGGAAGGGTCGTGGGCAAAGCAGGCAATGCAGCGACCGTTCTTCTCATTTGAACCGGGCTTCATCTCAAATCCTAAAAATGGGGTCAATGGCAAGAGGATAATTCTGTGTATTTGACGCACCTGGAGGCCATGCTTTCTGTGGAGCCATTGCGTGCGTCCAATTTTGGTATGGCACTGAGCGAAGTCTTGCAATGCTCTTAAATTTGACAGCGATAGTCCAAGAATTGAAGCCGATCAAATTACCTCATGGACACTGACTGACCAGTCGATCACATGGTCCGTGTTCTCTCTCTTTGACTACAACCAGACCATTGACAAAGTTTGCGGCCATTGCCCTCTTCCACGCTTTGCAAAGGCGACCATTGACTTTCCTTGACAGTAAAAGCAAAGTGGACTCTGGAGAACAATGCGACATCTTCAAGGAATATAAAATTTACCGGTGCGCTGTCTTTATTCTCATCCTCCTCCACCATGTCAAACTCACTCGAAGATTTCATGAACTCTCTCACAAGTGAAATTCCCGAAGTAGACTCCGACTTTGGTGATCTGCCTTCCCCAGATCAAATCGCCTCGCATGCCGCCAATACTGCACTGTCAAGCAGCAACAACGAAATGGTTCCCGTGGTCCTCACATCCTCTGCACTTATCGGTGTCGGACAGTATATTTGTGGCCTCAAGAGCACAGCATGGTCTGATGAAACCAAGCGTGATTGGGACATCTTTTTGGCAGTGCGTAATCTTTCACCAGGCTAACGACGTTCTCACTATCATCTCCAGGGAAGCTGCCTTGAGGAACGACTCTGCATTCTTATGGTCAACGTCCTCAACCTCAAGGAGGAACAACTCCAAGCAAGATTTGCTCAACGTCAAGTTTACGCTGTTCCCTCTGACCTCAGCGTGCGTCCAAAATTATCTATCCAATAACTACTTATCAATGTTTCACAGGCCATCGCAAAGCAAACATCCATTCTTCATCTCCTCTGCTCTACCCTCACGGCTTACTGTGGCGAGAACAATCGGACCTTGATCATCGTGAGGTGCCTTGTTCCATGATCGCGACCTCTGTTTAACATCTCTCAGGACACAATGCGCGAACACGGTGTACAGGTGTCATGACTTGATTGCGCCACAGGCGCCTCGCCAACCGAAGGCGGCGCCCACGCGGGCGGGAGCGACATTATCGCGCCCATTGTCGGGATCAATCCGACGGCCGTCCGTCGGTAGCACATGGTGGCGGAGCTCGGCTGACGGGAAAGTGGGATTGGGCGGGATAGGGTGCGCTCCTGACCAATCACGGGCGAGATGGCGCGATGACTCGTGCAATGACTCGGGAATGAGTCAGAGGGACGCACCCGCGCCCATTGGGTGTCGGGCGTCGGGAAATGTATAAAAGGATCAGTAGTTAGTAGAGTAGTTCTTCAGAGAACCATTGTTTTTTCCCCGGGATTCAATACACTACCTCTTACACCGCTCTCCAGTCGTTGCCTCATGCGCCCTCGCTATAGAAAAATAGGCCCGATGCTGACAATACGGTTCTCTCCCCCTCCAACGACCCAACAACTATGAGGATCAAAGACGCCTCCATGACCCCGGCCACCGAGCCCACCAACGAGCAGAGAGAGCTGCACAGCATGTTCAGTGGCATAGGGACGGCCCTCGACAATCTGAACCAGCGCATTACTATCATCACGCAGGACAAAATCAACAGGAGCCACGAGGTGGTGAACCTCCACGCTCAGCTTTTTCAGCGCATCGTCGAGCTCAGCGGCGTCCAGCTGGCCGCGTCTCAAGCACAGGCGCAAGCCGCGTAACATTGCGCATCCAAGGCGCGCTTTGGGACCCCGGCCAAGTTCAGTGGGAAGGCAGATGGCATTGAGCCGTTCTTCTCCCAACTCCACATCCTCTTTGCCTCCAAACCTTGAGCCTACGAGACCGTGCGCAACAGAGTGTTTGCCGCGCTATTGTACATGACCGAGGGGCCCGCCGTTATCAAGTGGGCCAGCACGCAGACTGTCCTCTACAAGAAAGGAGAGGAGCCATACCTCACTTATACGGACTTCAAGGACGCCTAGAAGAAGGCCTTCGGAGGAACCAACTCGAGGACGATCGCTCAGGAGGAGATCAAGAAATTAAAACAGAAGAAGGGGCAAGACGCCTAGTCCTTCTTCATCGACTTTGATGAGTACAAAGCCGACACCGGTTTCAACGACAACGCCCTCATCTCTGTCATGATGTGGCCTCACCGCAACTCAAGGCCCTCCACTTTGGTCACACTTTGGCGTCCTGATGCTACGGCTACATAAACCAGCGCCACACCGGAAGATGCCGAGAGATATATCAAGGGGTTGAGAGTTCGATCCCTTATGGCGACAGAACCGGGATCCTGAAGTCCCGCCCTTGTCGGGCTTCCCGCCCTCCCGGATACACTTTGGAGCGAGCGCACATGGTGTAAGACACCCCGGGAATATACTTAGGCCGCGTGAGTCAGGCGGGAGTCGGTACCCGACCAAACCCGCCTTCCCGACCAATGGGCGGTCATCGATCTGTCGGGCGGTCATCGGGATGTCGGGATCTCCGTCATCCGCAGCGTCGGACCACTCCCGACGCATCGGGAGTATGTGGTAGAAGCTTCGAGAAGAGGAACGACGAGCAAGCATGGGATTAGTATAAATACAGAGACAGCGTTGTACTAGCTACTCAGACTTCGTCCTTAACCAGTTTTCCCCATACAACCCCGTTGGGCACTCTGAGCTCTCCGTGGTAGGACTCACCCACATGTCTCCCTTCGATACCTCCGCCAACGTCGTTGACTCCGACGAGAGAAGGCTCCCCGACGCCACACCTGGGACTAGGTCCGGCGGCGAGCCTCGTGCCTTGGGATTAGGTTCCTACGGTATCACAGTCTCTGGCGAGATGGATGTGCGACCATCGAGGGCCCCTATGACTGGTACAGTACGACCAGTCAAGCACAATACGAGGATGTACGTGGTACGCTCGCAGGAAAGCTATGGGTTGACTACAGGGGTAGTCTCTCATGAGCGGGTCCTTGTCACGGCGGGGTCAGGTCGTAACAATCTCCCTCCTACGCCACCAGCTGGATTCTTCCCTGGTTGAACGCATCACCAAGATGGAGAATATCCCCGAGACGTACGACGCGTACAAGAAGTTTGCCACTCAATTTGACCCCAATTGAGGCACGGCTCCCACCCAGGGATACAAGAACCCTGCCCCATTTGTTTCCAAAAACTTCCCGTGTCCTAGCACTACAACAGTAATCAACAACCCCCCAGTCTCCGGAATAACCCACGGAGGAAAAGGCAAACCCATGAGCATTGATAGAACGCAAGGCGCGGTGATGTGCAAGTTTGGAATAGACCTCTGAAAAAGAAGCTATCGTCTAACCACACTATCAATCCTTATCACAACTAACACTCCTTGTAAGGGAGATGGGGTGCACAAAGGTTCGAGAGAACAAGGTGCTTTTGGGTAATGGAGAAATAGAGATGTATTCCGAATCGCTGTAGTTAAACTACGAGTTGTTTTTGGGGGTGTAGGGATTCTGATCGAAATGACACAAGAAAACCTTGAAGTCGTAGGCCGAACCTCTTGACGTATGAAGACCTTCAACAGCGCGAGGCAATGTAGCTTCTACCTATCAAGTGCTCTGGTGTACAAGGACTTTGTCTTGGAATTGTCAGGTCGCTACCGCAGGTTTTACGCCACTGGACTGCTAACAATAAGGACTCCTTCTTGCACTTAAACCAAACTTCTAGTGTCTTGCACTGGGACCAAAGGTTCCGAAAGGTGTCTCAGACGTTGACAACACTCGTTCAAACTCAACTTATTCCTCAAAGGGAGGTACTTCACGAAAGAGCGTGAATGCAGGGCAGAACCACTTGCAAACCGGCCTTCTTGCGAATACAAGGTTCTAACACCAAGTAGATTCGTTGGTACTCGACTTGGTACGTCGAAATAAGGTTCTTTTGAGTCTTTCAAGGAGTCTGGCAACACCTGATGTTTTTAAATCTTGGAAAGGTCTTTGGGGTCTTTGTGTACTTTGCAGAAATGAGTCAAAACTCGAGATAGATTCACTACAATGGCTGCGTCTGACTAGCGGCTACTAGAGGGGGCTCTAAGCTACTAAAATATGGGTCCTTTGGGCCCTTTTATACTACTGGTGATCTCCTACTGAGTAAGCATCTATTCTAGGATCGGATACATCGGGCATTTGAGTCATACAAATACTGGGTTCTTATTGGCTATCCCTGGTCGAAACAACTGCGGACAGGCCGCTTGGTCCTTTAGCCATATACGCCACCTTGGCGGTATGGTATAATCCTTGGGACCAGGAGATCGAGGTCCGATAAGGACTTCGATCCTTAGGTATCTTTATGATGCAAGGCCCTACGGACACCTGCTTTCTTGGAGAGAGGTTGGATGGAGATTGTTAAGAACGTCCTTTCGAGCGCAGACACTACAGGGGAGTGCTTTCTTAAAGTGGTAATACACCCTGCCTTTGGGGTGGTCCTTGATTGTGGATCATGATCGATCGGCATAGCGGAAGGCGTCGGTTTGGAATCCTTGACAGCTCCGAAGATTGTTTCCCCAAAAAGGTTGTGACGTCCTTGAACTATTTCGGGACCTTCCAGGTCTTTGGGTTGAGGTGCGCCGGTCTTGGATCGCTCTAACTGAACTGCTCAGAGACCTTGGTCCTTCTTTGAGTGCGAATGGTTATAGCACATTGTCTGTAGTACAAGGTACACGCAAAGGTACGGGATCTTGAAAGAGATCCAACGCGCGGATAAGGATATTCGGATGAAGGTGATCAAAGGTTTCAATCGCGCCTGTCCTAAAGGACTTGTTAAGGCGCTTGGACCTCGTCCTGGAGGCTTGCCCGCGTTAAGGCAGTAACTCCTGCGTGCTCTATCCTAAGTACTTTGACTGGAGGTTCCTAAGGTCTTTGGGCTATTCAGGAATCGCAAAATTCCCCGTTTCTAGTACTGGAATTGTACCCTGCGTATCAGCGGCCTCGTCAAAGTGCTACAATTGCGGGAAATCCGGGCATTTTGCGAGGAATTGCATGGAGAGACACAAGTCCGTCAAAGGTCTCGTAGAAGGTCTTAGCAACGAGGAACAAGAGGATCTCGCTCAGACGCTGCAGGAGCAGGGTTTTGGCGCGGGACTGGAGTGAAGAGCGAGTCTTCCAGTCCCCCTTCCTCGGGTCCATGAACCAATCGATTCAGTAGTCTACTTGTTGAACCCAGTGACAATAGTGACAAACAATCTGATTCCATGGACTTTGACGAACCAAAACCCTCGCATGAAAGAAAGAACAAAATAACCAAAAAAGAAAGTTCACGGATCAAACCCATCAAACACGTCCGCGGAACTCTCCCTTTCATCTGGCACAAAATGCAGGTTAACCCCCAACAAGCCCTCAAAGTGCTCTGGAAATACGCTTGGACCGATAGGGAGTCTGAGGTCACCCAGGAAGCGGTCCAGGATATCTTAGGCCTGGACTCCCGCCACGCCCAAGCAGCTATCCAGGAATTTTGACAACCTTGTCGTTGGATTCAATCTACACACCTGGGGCATTGTATGGAAATCCCCATCACCCTCAAGTTCCTAAGTCAGGAGCAAGACGGCAAGACGGTCCCCATCGCATTCATGTCCAAATCATTGCAGGCCAAGTTGTAATTTTAAGAATAATCCAGTGGTTATAGCCACAGACATCGTTGCCAATCTTGTGGTTATAACCACTGGTAGCCTAGGGTTAGCTGACCTACCCTCTGAACCCTAGCTTATGGGTTCCAGTGATTAAATACGTCTGGCGTTTGAGGACGGAATTTTTTTTTGCAAACTTGCGCAAATTGACATAGGCAACTCGGCAGATTGTTATTCCCGGGGTTTGCCGCTGCGCGCCAGAAATTGCCCGCGCTGCTGACGGGCTGGCGGGCTGGTTTGCCTCTGAGCATACTATAGGATGCATGTCCTGGTAGGCTGTGGGCCCTCAGGGATCATGGAAATCTCGATTCCAGGCCTGAATTGTAATTTGGTTGGAACTTGGGGCGCCTGGAATTCGCTTAAAATTGGTGCGTTTCCCGACGCGGTCTAGCTCGTATTCAGATGGAACGGGCACCATTCCGCGTGTCTGAAACGCTGTGTGCCTCTCTTGTTTGATTTTCTGCCCTTGAAAATGTTTTTCTAAAAGCGGCTACCAGCCTCGTCTTGATTGATACCTGATGGATATGTCTCCATCAAGAAGGTGATGCCAAGCATCAACTCGGCATCCTGCTGAATTGACCAAATAAACCACTTCAGCACTGCGTGCACGTCTCTTCACCTTTGTTTGTTTGCTTGCATATCGACTTGTCGTTTGTTTATTCACTCAAACACGTCTTTGCCCTCGCAAAATTGCATCGCTTGTATCGTAATTGTACTGCATCATGCCGACTACCGAGTGTGTCCTCTACCCTTGTTACTGTTTCCATCCCACACGTCGCTAACGTTATTCCCATCAGACTTACTCCGACTTCCACCGTTACAGTGGAACCCTTTTGTCGAGGATGGGCCAAGGGCGGTCGCAAGCAGATGCTTGAAGATTGCATGGACGGCTACATTGCGGCGCGTCGCAAGAGCAAGTCCTTGGCCATCAAATACGCAGACACTGTGTTCAATGCGATGTGCGCCAAGTACCCATACAATCTCCCCATGGATCAGGAGCCTCCTGCATAGAGACCATCACGAGTCTGAGGGGTCTCGTGAGTACCTGTGACTTGACTCGCTTTGGGGACTCGCGGGACTCGATCTCCGAGGATTCGCGGATCTTGTCGACCCGAGTCCTACACGAGTCACGGGCACGGTTGCAGTCTAGTGAGTACTCGTCACGAGTACTCGTCCAGACTCGCATGTTTGCAAGCATTCCAATGGTCAATGTCCGACCTTGGAATGTGGGTTGAGTGCGTGTAACCAACCACGCACACCGAAACACCGGATCACAATCACTCGGGATCAATATCTCAATCCCGAGTGATTGTGATCGACACTCCTTTCACCGCAATCACCATGGAGCTTGACGTCTCGTCAACCCCGCCAGCCTGACAAACTGTCAGCTGGACTTGGACGACACTCGGTATGCCATTCAAGATGGCCTGGACAGCATTCACAGCCCGTTGCTAGGGCGTCGCAGCCCTAGCAACGGAATGACAACACCGCAAAAGTCCCCACAAAAGGGCAGCACACGACAAACAAAGACGTTGGTCATTGCTGAAGTGGACGACATCGACAACGCGGACGCCAATGACGGCAGCAGCACCCGTCAAGAGCGGAATAATGGGGCACGGCGCGTCTGCTGGCGACGCCGCGCCTCCTCTAGGTGCGTTGTATTCATTTCAACTGCGTCAAATGACGCCGTCTCTACTAATAATTATATCTTAGATACCAATATGCAGCCTCCATCGCCCATCAGCCACCCACACCACTTCCCACTGCACCGCGCCTTGCCGTCACCCCACCACATCACCAGCCCATCGCTCCGGCTATTTTGAGAGCGTTGCCCCTATCCGTCCAGGTATGTCCTTTCTTCTCACTCATTTCAACGGCGTCAAATGGTGTTGTCTCCATGGATTCAATTTATGGCGATATACATTGCGGCCCCGCCTTCCATCCCATCCGCCACCAGCCACCCGCCCACTACCTCACCACTCTCACCACCCGCTGGCCTGCTTCCCGCTCCCATCGGCACCCATGCAACTTTTCCATCTTTTTTACCATCTAATCATGCCCGGCTGAGGCCCCCTGCGCAATTGATCGGGGAGATTTGTCATGCATGACAATGATTACCACGAGTACTGCGCGAGTACTCATGTGAGTACTTGTGAGTGCTCATGACGACTCAGATCTTGGCGAGTACTCAACTTGCGGGACTCGAGTCTTTGCCAGTGCAAGTCCTGATGCGAGTTGCGGGCACCGTTTTGGCCCACGGGTACTCACGACCACGAGTCCGAGTCAACTTGAGTCAGGACTCGTGAAGGTCTCTATAAGGGACCGTATTTATCAAAGGGGTTTCTCTAGGTAGACCTGGGAGAAATGGTGCAGGTATCGTCGAGTTTGTTGTTGCAAAGCGGGAAGGTGTTCCCAGAATATTTGTGAAAATGTTGCCAGGGCAAGCGTATACCCCCTTACAAAGGAATGAAGGAGGGGCCAGTCCTCCGTTGTTTGCGATGTTTGGTGAACCATGTCCATTATCCGTAGTACCCTGTGTGTTGGTTTTCTGTGGTATGGTGTTCCCTCTACTTTCTTTTGTAAGACGGTTACTTGAGAGGAGACGTCCCGGAATTGGAAGAATAGCCAGGTGTCAGTTTGGCTTAGTGGACTGAGGGGCGGGGCTGCATGCGGGGTGGTGTCGAGTACCAGAATAGTCATTGTGAGTGAGCCTTGAGTTATTGATATGGTGTTATACAGGCAGTAGGGAGACTTTGTCCTATTGTTACGACCTGATCTTGCTGTAACATGAACTCGCTTACGGTGGTGCGTCTCTACACCCCAACCGTGGCTTTTCTGCGGGTACAACATGCATATCTCCGGAACCTACTCGTCCAACCACTTGGGGTGAGTTGTAGAGGCCCTCGACGGTTGCTCCTCTGTATTGCCGGGAGAGTGGACAGTGGACATCTTGGAGACCCCGCCTCCAGGCGCCGCGCTGCATATTGGACCCAGTCCGAGGTGTAGCGCACTTGTATCCTCTCTTTGAGGAGTGGGGGGCGGTATTGGAGTTGTCGAGGGAAGGCATGGGGGGAGCCCTTGCTCAGAGGGAGTCAGAGTATTCAGCAAGAGAATGCAAATGGAAGCTTTATAAGAACAAAGTCTGCCTATCTACTACAAAGAGCACCTGTACTTATACGCCAATCTCATAATGGGTAATTTTCATCTCAAAGATTCTGTTGGGAGCGCTCCCGGTGCGTCAGGAGTGGTATGCTGCGGTTGCGCATGGTACTTTTGATAAAGCAGGAAATGCGCGCCGGATTGGGCGCCGCTGATTAGATAATGGGCGGGATAAGGCGGGATGGGGCGGGCCGCTGCCTGCGCCATGCGGGACTGATTAGAAGATAGCGGTTGTCGAGTCATCTCATGATTAAATGGTGCGTCATTGTAAGGAGTGGCAGGGATAGGGAAGGATGGCCAACAGATGCAACATTGGCCTAGTCATCTTGGTCGTTGGACGCAATGGGATGCGTAGCAATCTGTAGACATGAGCACGATTTTCGGTTATCCTCGGATATTTCAGATGTATTCACATCCGATAACCAAGGATATCCGAGTACAATGCCTCGGTTAGAATAGGGTACCGGACACTGCAAGAGTACAGAATACTGGCCAGGGAAGGCGGACATCCGAGCTGTATTTAATCGAATATATTCAGATGTATCGGGTGTACGGTTAGCGGTTATATTCGGTTATACTCGGATGTCAGACACTCGAGTATATTCGAATATTCTACTGCTGATCTGAGATAAAATGAACCCCACGAGAATTGAACCCGCAGAGCTCTGGACCATTTTCACAAAAGTGTTAGTTAAGTGACATGGGCAAATACCGTTCGGCCAAATGGCGATGAATGCCTTCTTTTCAGAGCCTCTAAGACTCACCGGTTAGCAATTTTTTTTGCAGTAAATAGTGCAGAGTGGGGTGGGGTACAAGAAAGTGTGGGGCGGGGTACAAGAGTATGCGGTATGATAAGAAGAAAAAAAATTGTCCGTCCATGCGGATAGGTAGTGTGTAGCAAGATATATATGTAGTATAAATGTCAGGCGCGCAGTCCGTGAGGTACAAGAGGTGGACGTCCGAAAACCTTATGGAAACATCGAGTGTAATGGTAGGCCAGGCGGTCTTCGGCGACAAGTTGCTCTCCGATGTCCAGCGACCTCTCTCTGAGACACTTGGTTGCGGCTCTGACCGTGGCTGCATCCATCTCCGGAACGCCACACCACCCCCGCATCACCCGGAACAGGTCCCCGAATGCCCGTCGACGCTCCGGATGCCACTGTGAGCCGAATCCCTCGTCCTCGATGTCCTTGAGAACGCCGGGGATGAGACTACTCTCCCAATAACTCATGGCACCGAGTACTCGAAGCTGTTGATCCGCGTGGGAGGAAGCGTCCAGGTCATCGAAGTCGCTGTCCTCCACCTCTTCTCCTGGCTCGGCATCAGCCTCCTGCTTGTCGACATCCATGGCAGCCTCTGCGAACCCTTTGGGCCTGAGTTTGTAGCAGTGGCGGTCAAGGGCGAGGAGCTCAAAGCGGAAATTGACCTCGAAGAGTTCCCAAAGGATCTCTTTGGCGATCCGCGGGGGTGGGACTCGATTTTGTTCCAATTCGGTCCCGCGCCAATTAACGAGCGAGTGCCTGAGGTTCGAGATGTCCACGGTACCCTGAAAGAAGATGAGGAATGATTCTGTGAGTTAGCAATTACGCACCTGAAGACCGCCCTTCTCAATACATTCACACAGATCCTTCTTCATCTCCTCGTGTTGTTCCTTCGAATGTCCTTCTCCCTCGCTCGGGTGGAGCTCGATGCCCAGGATTTGCCTCCACGCCATGGCATTCAAAGGTTCAAAGGCGTCCGACTGCATGCGATAGTGGAGGATGTGTCAAAGTCGTACATAGGCGGTGAACATGTAGCCGCGCGTGTGGTCCTTTTCGACGCCAGCAATAACATTAGGGTCCGGGAGGGCGTAGCCGGCATTGACTCCCTCGGCAGGAATGACTCGCGGCGAATTGGTGGTATCCGCCTTGACGCGTGCAAGAGCTGTCATCCAACTTCCCACCGAACGGGGCATAAGAGGGGAGTCGACATCAACAAACTTATCGTGTTGAACGGTAGGCGGTCCTTTCGGCTTGCGGGTAGTGGGGCGCGGCGGTAGTGGATCTGCAACGTTCGAGTTAGCTTGTGTAGTGCTAGATGGATTGAGGCTTACAAGGTGTGTGGCTCTGGGCCGGGGATCTTAGACGCGACAGTCCTGCAGCGGACAGAAGAGGATTGGAGACGGTGGGAGTAGCCGAAGCAGAGCTAGACCGAGCTGAATAAGTTCGCTTTTTAGAGGCTGGGGTGGCGGAAGATGATGACGACGAAGGAATGATGGCAACACCAGTCTTGTTTGAGAAGAAGTCGGATGGTGAAGCAAGTTTCTTGATATAGTGAGCCATGCTGCGATAACGTTCGAGAGACGCAACACTCCCCTCAAATACGATGGGGTGGGGAGGAGTCGCATGATTGTAGGAGACTACGAAATCTTTTGGGCGCATATCCGGCGGGTACGTGACCCAACTGTCCACTCTGACACCCTCTTCAGCACCGATAGGGCGACAGAGCCAGACGGGAATACCGGCCTAACAATAAGATCAGTGAGCGTTCCAAGAATCAGCAGATTTCACGTACCCAATAGAGACTTTCAGCGACATCCTTCTGGTCGGTGACCGCGCCAATAACGTTCCTCACACCAGCCCTTTTCGCCGTCACATCGCAAAAGATAGCCCGCACTTCGAGCAACCAGGTCATGCGCGCCTCGACCTCAAGAATGAGTCGCTGCAGCATGCACCAAACCATCACCGCCTCGTCGCAACTGGAAGGTATGTCAAGCCGCCCAGCAAGATACTTCATGCGGGGGAAGACGTCGTGCAAGTAGGGATCACTCTTCAACTTGTCCTTCTCCTCGGAGGCCGCCAGCTTCACATTCTCGTCTGCAAGGCGCTTCTTCACTCGCCACCAATGATCCCGAAGAACGTCACAAAATGGGCGGTCGATGGTACCAAGACCGCTCAATGCGTCTCCCAGTTTGACGGGTTTGAAATGTGAGTCTGAGGGGAGGTGCCACAGGAGTTCATCGGTGTGTTGGAGCTTTGAAGGGTGGCGGATGAGTGCAAGATGCGCGATGGAATAGTCGAAGGGCTGAGGGTGATATAGCGGGTCATTGTGACCAAAGTGTCGGTCACGAAGCATCATCGTGGTGTGGCCGTTGCGAGGATATGGCGGGAGCTCGACGTATGCACAATTGGGCGACGTGACGAACATCCGCTCAGCTTCATCAAAGTAGCCAACCTTGCCTTCATACGATTTGAGCGGGGCGTATCTGACGCGCGCAGGGCTGGGTACGGCAGGATTGGACAATGATGCGGCATTGGACGAGGACGCGGGATTGGACGAAGAGCCGGACATGCTGCGATGAGTTGAAGTCTAGCAAGATGGAAGTTAGTTTACCGTCGACATGGATGTTCAAGTACGCACCGGGTGAAATAACGTCTGATTTCCGGCCGGTGTGCAGAACGAGGGCAAATACCTAGGGAACAGTGCTTGAGCTTACAGCCGTTGCTCGTCAAGGATGGACTTACCCGACTTGAGCGCAGAACGGGAGCGAGAGTCTTAGATGATGGTGAATGTCAGCCATTCGTTACCCAGCAATGGCAGAGATACATACCAGACTTGAAGAACGAGCGCCGTCGCCGCCAGCTGGAGGATAGGCGCTGTTGTTGGGCGCTGTTGCTGCCTGGTAGCTGCAAATCCGTGCGATGAAATCAGTACGCGCCCACGCGCCAACACAAGACAAATGAAAAAGGTACGCACCTCAATCGTACACAGGGCCGCGCTCCACGTCACCGATGCGATGGCAGTCTGATCCCGATGGCCCGGCAAATGAGCGTCTGCGGCGGCAAAGTGACAGACAATTAGTCTGCACTGCAAAGGAATGGGGCTGAACTCGGCAATGAGTCAAGTTCAGAAGCTGCAGCGAAAATAATTCGCGCAGCAATGAGGAGAATCGCCACTGGCAATAAGTCAGTGACAATGAGCGGCGTCAGCGAGGGCAGAGGCGGCGGGGCGGGCAGCGGTGCAGTGGTGGGCAGGAACCAGAGACGGGTGATGGACCCGATTAGGACATCCAAGTCCTGTGCACGCCTTGGCCGAGATGCCGCGCCATCAGCCACAAATTTGTTTGTGGCTGGTGGCGCGGCATGACGGCTGGCTGGACTTGGAAATCGTTCAAGTCCCGATCCCCTTTTCAATCATACTCCCACCACCACCCCGCCGCCTCACCGCTCGCCCTGCCGCTGACTTATTGCCAGTGGTGTGTATCCTTTCTGCTGCGCAAATTATCATCGCTGCAGCGCCAGACCTCGACTCATTGCCGAGTTCTGCTCATTCTCAGTGCAGACTTATCGTCTGTTGCTGTTGGGTTGAGTTCGGAGAAGGGCGGGAGAATTTTGAGGTTAGCGGGCAGTGACTGGGCAGAAGGTTAGGGTGGAAGGATTTCAGTGCATTTGGTGTTGGACACTGGTGCGCGTCTCTCAGTGTGTGCGCCGCTCCGCTTTCCGCTTCCGCTACTGACATCTATTTTCTCTCAGGACTTAGCGCTCGCAGCCACGGTATGTGTATCCTTCCACAGTCCAGTCTTGTCACTGACAGTCCTGGCTCTCCAGGTCTGACTGAGCGCCGACTACTGGCATTTGCAACGGCGGGACAACTAGGCCTCCAAGGTGACTGTGGCGCATAATATCTACCCGCCTCGTTCTCACCGCCCTCACAGTGATCTCATTCTCCGTTATCATACAGTGCTTTTCATAATCCTCAACAGTCCTTACGTCGTGAGCCACATCTTTGACTCAAAGTGCTTGTTGTCTGACCGCATCTCCTGGCAGTTACACACAGTCGCGTTCTTTTCACAACGCCACACATATTATTATAACTCTACCCAATCTCGTAAGTTCACCCAACTACCTTACATATGCTCTGCTGAGATAATCTGTAGTCCAAATGCCAAAAGCAGCCACGAGCAAACCGGCCACCGTCGCAGCAAATTCGAGGCGCGGTGCCAAGAAAGCTCCCACCAAGGCCGCAAAAACACCTTCCGCCCCTAAGCGTGCCTCGAAGCGGAAACCTCCCGTCGAGGAGGAATCCAGCGCCAATGAGCAATCCGCCAAGGCCAAACGCAAGACCACGACGGGGTCGAAGAAAACCAAGACTAAGGCCAAGGCGAAGCCAATGGCCGCAGAGAAAGCGGACAAGGCGGCAGCCAAGTCGGCGGCCGACCTGAAGCGAGACCAGGAGATGGCAGGTGCGGGAGAGGAGAACTGGGTCAACGAGTCGGACGGTGAGGCGGGAGCACCTGTTGGAAGTAAGGAGTGGCATGTCAAGCGCCTCAGTATGTTGTTCACTCCCGTCCCGATCATAGCTGACGCTCGTTTGCAGACAACAAGAAGAAAATTTGGTTCAAGAAGCTTGGGCCCGGCGAGAAAAGTGCTTGCGCACCATATTTCCAACACTATTCCGATTGCCTGCTCGACTACGACTCCGTTAAGGACGAATGGTTCTATCGATTTGTCTGTAAACGGTTTGTTCTTTGCATCTCTCATGAAGTGGCATCTTCCTAACCATTCTCTAGTCACGGCACTCACTCATCGCGCCCGGCGCTGAGTACTTCATCTTCAAACCAATCCTCTCACGCAGCCAAGTGCGACAAGGCCCACACCAAGCGGAATGGTGACAAGGCGCCCATTCAACCAAAAATCACCAATAAAATCCCCCGCAAGTTCCGAAAGGGGAAATTCCGCCTCAAACTCCTCAAATGGGTCACCCGCATGCACCGCCCCTTCTCTATTATTGAGGACGCCGATCTCCTCGACGTCTTTGTCTACCTCAACCCAGAAGCGCAACCTCCTTCTCGCCATACTCTCCGCCGTGATATCCACCAAGCGTTCAAGATGACACGTATTGAGGTCCAAGCACTGCTCAAGGACTACGAGGGGCGCTTCAACCCCATCTTTGACTGCTGGACCGCAGGCAACGGACACAAATTCCTTGGTGTTCTCGTTTCGTTCATTCACAAGGGGCGCATGCTGATTGTTGGACTTGACATGATAGAGTATGCTTTCCTTTCCATCTCGACAATCAGATACTAATCTTTCTTCGTAGGATGACTAAAGCTCACACTGGCAAGAACCTCGCCAAGGCGGCCTTCGATCTCTTTAAAGACTTCAGCATCGCTGGCCACACCCTCGGGCATGCAGGAGACAACGCTTCCAACAATGACAGCATGCTCAATAGCCTCGACGAGCTCTATCGCACCATCGAGGAATCCATTGCCGGTCGGACGACTCAGATACGGTGCTTTGGTCATATCCTCAACCTCGTCTACCACATCAGTCTCATTTTTCTTGGGCTTCTTTCTCAACTCAACACATTCTACAGGCCATATGCTCTCAGTTCGAACCCCTCAAAAAGAAAAAGACCAAGGCTGCTACTCTTGCCTCAGACGGAGACGACTGTGACGAGTGGGAGGATGACCCCGACGAAGACGAGGATGAAGAGGAGGATGACGTCTACGAGCAGGCGGCGGAAGCAAAGATTGAGAAGGAACGAGGCGAGCTGGAGGAGGTGTTCAAAGACCCCGACTGTTATGATCTTGGTCCGGGTGTCCGACAGGCACAAGGCCTTGCCATCCTCCTGGTTCCCGAAAGGTCGTCGGAAACCCCTCGGGGCGCTCGAGGAGCGTACCCGCGGGCGAAACCTATATCTTGTTCCACCACGAACTCCGTTCACGGATATCACCTCCGCGGAAGCACCGTCTTCCTCCCTCCCCCTGCAAACGTACCATTGGATACGACCTTACGAGAAGCCAGCGCAATCAGGTTGCGGACTCTCTCCGTCATTTCGACACCTCAGGGAAACCCTAGCGAACTAAGTAACATACGCGCCCACATCCGGATCACTCGGTCCGACTACAGGGAAGCCCGAAGGAATACTCTCGCCACATCACCTACCGAACTCGCTCGTACGAGTCTAGACTCAGCAGGGCGGTCGACCACCGTAGGAGAAAGGCGCGCCCGACCGTCTCCGCTCGGCCGAGGACCTTTCCCGATCGCCCGCCCCTCGCACAACTATGTTCACGAGGGCTCTCTCCTCTGGTAGAGCTGGCTGGCGCTTCTTGAGAAGAAGCACCACGCGCTCCCATGATACCGCCCGCCCTATCGCGCCCATCGCCATCGATTCCGCCTTTGCGACCGCATGGGTGAATCCCGCCGCTGATCGGCATCGACTCCCGCCGCGTCGGCTGACAACCCGCCATCGCCGGACAGGCCTGGGTCGTTTACGCTTTTAGCCGGAACCTTGAAGAAGGTTCTCGATGTTTGGAGAATGAGTCAGGAGCGCCCTTTTGGGTAGATGGCGGGACAGCGCGGTCCCGCCGCCCGACGTATAAATACAGCGCTATCATACTTGTAAAACCTTAGAGTGGACTTTACGTTTAACCATCCCGTTCTTCGTCCTCGTCCCCGTCTCCTCATCCAAACAGACCGTCCTCTTAAGATATCGACCGGGTCGATCTCTAAAGTGAACGACCTCTCGCGAGAACAGACCAATAGACGACTCGGGGAGTCCGTCTGATTGACATCTCGACCCTCGCTCGTGTTGATTCCTGCCAGCGGAACATCCTCGATCTCGATAGACGGCCCGACCTACTTAGGATCCTAGGACGGACGCTAACAATAAGTCCACTCTCTACTATTGCTCCCAGGAATAACACGCCACGATGAACCACCTCGAATTAGCGGGCGCTGTAACGACTGCAATCGCCCTCGCACTCCTGGGGAGATGCGTCTGGCTACTGGAGACCAGGCTGAAGGGTGGGGATCGGGGATCCTCACCGCTTCAGAGGAACAACCACTTCATAACCCCGTCCCGCCCCTTCCTCCCGAGGCCCCCTACCATCAATCCCGTCCGAGTACGACGCGATGTAGATCAAGTCGCGGAACGCGTCCTCCACTCGTTCCGTACGCACCCACCCGTCCCGCGTCACATTGGAAACCCCCCTCGTCCAAGGAACCAGCAAGCGATCACCACGGAGTGCTTCCAGTGTCGACGCGTGGGACACTATCGACGGAACTGCCCCCAGCTCCCCCTTCGAACCTAGACGAACGGAACGACCACGAACTTATCATTCAAACGGACACATATAACTACTACGGAAAATCGCTATAGGACACCCGAACAAATGACCTGATCATACACCAAAGATCAACACACGAACCTCCTCACACTCGACGATGAGGCAGAAAGGGGAAACTCTGAGAAGGGCGTGGCGCCTTCCGGGGACCCCGAGGAGGACGAAACTCCGACCGAGAATGATACTCGGGAAGTTCGTCAAACGCTGCATCGCCCTCCCCAGTCCCATGAAGCGGACAAACCCAGGAGAACCTCTTCCCCTCCATCGACTTCCCCGTCTCGAAGTAATGGCCGGTGTAATACGCCTCCGGGAACTCATAGTTCACATCGCGAAGGAAGCGTTGAGTGCGCAAGTGCCACTCGTAACCACCCCGACTATCCCCAATAGCAACACAAGCTCGGAGCGCATCTCGAGCCTCACGAGAGGATCGCAGGACCAAAGCCAGCGAGCACAGAACCCCCCGAGTTCGACAGCACACACAGGCAAAACTCCCCGCCTTCCACGCCCACTGGTCCAGACGAAAGAAACACGGATGACTTTCGGGTTGGCCCGACTGGGAGCAGGAGCGACAGTCTTGTTCGGGGAACAAGCGGACCTCATAGGGTACTGGATCTGCGGCGGCCACAAACGTCTCGACCTCCGAAATCTAGAAGGCAGAGAATTCAGCAAAAGACATACGACGAACTATATGAAGAGGGAAACACACCGTCTCTTCGAACTCGGGGAGTTCGAGGGATGGTGCCGAAGATCGCGAGTCCGTCTCCAACGAAGGCGTCGAGTCCACGCCCCAAGAAATCGCATCGTCATCCTCGTACGATGCCTCGAACCAGTCCAAAGACTTGGGCTCTACGACGACCGATGGCACAACAAGAGAAGGCTCGGCGACGGGGCGGACAACGCTAAGCTGGGTCGGCCTCATGGAAGAACGAGGAGGATCCCATCGCCCCTCGAAAGCGTCGTCCCCTTCCGACGGTTCGTACGCCAGGGAAGCGAAGACCGGGGGGTCCTCCCTCTCCCAACAAGTGACCTGAAGGATGGACAGGTCCAGGGGATGAGAATCCGAGTCCCACCAGTGAAGAGCCTCGGCAAAAATCCCCTCGGTAACGCCTAGGTCGAACATCAGGTCCAGTTGGACAACGCACTTCAGGCAGATGACTACGTCTCGGAGCTCTGGACGAGCCCAGAGGATACAACCCCAAGCTCGTAGCTCTGCCGTCACACGACACAGGGATTCCTATCCAAAGAAGTAAAGAATCAGAGCACGCCCGAGGACCCCTCGACGACCAGCACGCACCAACGGGACCCGAATCTCTGCCCAGCGTTCCAACGCTGGGACGTCCGACCCATCTACGACCGCGTCGCATAGGATCCCCGACTGGACCGCTAGAGAAATCAAGAGCGCAGGCCCTGCCAGCGCATCATGAATCTCGTCCTTCACCGCCTCCGTAATATGTGACAACTGCCGCGGGATGGCCACGTCCAGGAGCTCCGCGCCTAACCAGAAGTGGGACAAGGTGGGATCGACAGCGACTGGCTTGGAAGGGTTGGAGGAAACGGACATGGCGGCAGCGATACGGGCGAAACGAACGAAGGCGGGCGGGTGGCGACTTCGCAGCCCCGTCCTCCCTTTAAAAGGGCGTCAGACTTGGGTAACGAAGGGTCGATTTGATTCTGGAAAGGCGGCGGCCTCAGGGAGGACCGTCGACAGCTACGACGAAAACATGAGGACAAACGACCGCGAGGCGGGACCGGTTGTACCTCGCAGAAGAGCGAGGCTCTGAGATTGGGTGGCAGCCGCAGACCCCCGAAACACCGAAAGCGAATAGGAGAACACGATCGCATCGTTCCCCCAGAACTGGGATCGCCGAATTTAGGACGAATCGACACCCAAATACTCGCATTTCCAGGCGATCGCCACACAACGGGAACATATCTTACCCGACAGATCGATCTATCATTTCACAACCATTCATAGGGACTCGCCTGTCCCGGTCCTCGAGTTTTCGAAAAGGTTTCTTAGACGCACGGTTAGCGCAGAAGGTGGCGCAGGTATTCACTCTGCGCCACACCCCGCCTGTCCCGGCCCCGAATTCCCGGTTCTCAAAGCGTCGATCGGTGATACCGATCGCCGAGAGGACCGGGCTCCGCGCAAGCGAATGGATTTGTCCTTTGCGATTCTTGGGGACAAGAATCTTGAAGAGGAGATATTGTTATGATCTTGGTCCGGGTGTCCGACAGGCACAAGGCCTTGCCATCCTCCTGGTTCCCGAAAGGTCGTCGGAAACCCCTCGGGGCGCTCGAGGAGCGTACCCGCGGGCGAAACCTATATCTTGTTCCACCACGAACTCCGTTCACGGATATCACCTCCGCGGAAGCACCGTCTTCCTCCCTCCCCCTGCAAACGTACCATTGGATACGACCTTACGAGAAGCCAGCGCAATCAGGTTGCGGACTCTCTCCGTCATTTCGACACCTCAGGGAAACCCTAGCGAACTAAGTAACATACGCGCCCACATCCGGATCACTCGGTCCGACTACAGGGAAGCCCGAAGGAATACTCTCGCCACATCACCTACCGAACTCGCTCGTACGAGTCTAGACTCAGCAGGGCGGTCGACCACCGTAGGAGAAAGGCGCGCCCGACCGTCTCCGCTCGGCCGAGGACCTTTCCCGATCGCCCGCCCCTCGCACAACTATGTTCACGAGGGCTCTCTCCTCTGGTAGAGCTGGCTGGCGCTTCTTGAGAAGAAGCACCACGCGCTCCCATGATACCGCCCGCCCTATCGCGCCCATCGCCATCGATTCCGCCTTCGCGACCGCATGGGTGAATCCCGCCGCTGATCGGCATCGACTCCCGCCGCGTCGGCTGACAACCCGCCATCGCCGGACAGGCCTGGGTCGTTTACGCTTTTAGCCGGAACCTTGAAGAAGGTTCTCGATGTTTGGAGAATGAGTCAGGAGCGCCCTTTTGGGTAGATGGCGGGACAGCGCGGTCCCGCCGCCCGACGTATAAATACAGCGCTATCATACTTGTAAAACCTTAGAGTGGACTTTACGTTTAACCATCCCGTTCTTCGTCCTCGTCCCCGTCTCCTCATCCAAACAGACCGTCCTCTTAAGATATCGACCGGGTCGATCTCTAAAGTGAACGACCTCTCGCGAGAACAGACCAATAGACGACTCGGGGAGTCCGTCTGATTGACATCTCGACCCTCGCTCGTGTTGATTCCTGCCAGCGGAACATCCTCGATCTCGATAGACGGCCCGACCTACTTAGGATCCTAGGACGGACGCTAACACCGACCTTGAGCGGCTGTGGCAGGCGTCGTCACGCGCCAAAGTCCCCAAGCCTACAGTCGACGAGCTGAAGATCGGACTCAGTGCTATGCACAAGGTACGTGCATAGGGTTTTAAAGTTGAGTTGCAACAACCGGGTTGTTTGAACAACCCAACCCAACTCAGGTTGAGGTTGTTGAAAATTCAACTAAATTCAACAACCTCAACTTGAGTTGGGTTGTAGGTTTTTGCTGAAGATGTAACTTTCAACAACCTTCAACAACTTGTGTCATTTTGATACTCATATAATGTGTATTTAAGGTGATATGAGACTGTTAAGCTTTAAGTACAGTTGTAAATCATTGAAAAGTAACATTCTAAATGAAAAAATTATGTGTTTTGAGTAAAAAAAGAGACATAAACAAATAAAGTTGAGGTTGCAATCGGTTTTTAAGGGTTTTTTGAGGTTGTGAAGAGTTGAAAACAACCAGGTTGAGGTTGAGGTTGTTGGAAAATCATGAGTTTCAACAACCGGTTGAGTTGAGGTTGTTCACAAAAGAAGTCAAAAAACCCAACCCAACTCAACTTTAAAACCCTATACGTGCACAATAGACTGCTGGCGTGTGAAGTGATACTAACATCTACTTAGCTCACCAAGATTGGCCATCGTTGCGCGCACAAAGGCCCTCTTTAAAAGGCCCTTGCGCGTCTCTGCCGCCTACAAAAGAAACCGCGTCTAGAGCCACTCAAGATGGTCAAGCGCGTTCGTACTTGCTGGAATACCATGAACCGCGTCATCAACCGCGCTGTCAAGCTCAAGAGGTGCCTCAACGCCTTGTGTGTCTCACCCGACTGGAACGATAGCCGTCGCCCGACACAGCGTCTCAAACGCTTCTTCATAACCAAAAAAGAGTGGACCATTCTCGAGAATCTCAAACCTATATTCAATGTATGTCTTTCATCCTTTATCTCGTACACTATACTGACTTGTCTATAGCTCCTTGATCATGCGACGGTCCGGATGTCAACGTCGAAGTATCCGACCTTGCACGCGGTCATCCCGTTGATGGATTCTCTCACCAAAGAGCTTGAGAAGATGCTTCTCGACCTGAGCATTCCACTCATTGTTCGCCGCGCCATCCAGAAGGCCCTGAAGGTCCTTGATAAATATTACTCCAAGACGGATGAATCTGTCATGTGGAAGACTGCTATGTGTAAGTCTTGTATTCTTTCTCCTTTCCACATTGTTCTAAACACCTTCTTAGTGTTGCATCCGAAATATCGTTGTCAATACTTCGTCGCCGAAGGGTGGAAAGATTCTTGGGTTGATACAGCCGTCAGCGAAGCACGCCGCATCTGGAATGACCATTATAAAACTACCGTCAAGCTCCCTGCCCCCGAGTCTACTGGAGCCAAGGACAAGAATGCCAACCCCTTCCACAACCTCGACCGCCCTGTATTCACCAGCACCATTGACCCGTTTGACGAATTCATCATGGGAGCACAAAACAACGACAACACGATTGAGTATTGGACCGAACGACTCGCTGCGCCCCACTCCCCCATCATCACTCCTCAGAACGCCCTCGCACGTATGGCCCTTGACTTCCTTGGGGCCCCGGCTACCAGTACGGATGTTGAGCAACTATTCTCCCACAGTGGCATCATTGTCGCCAAGCGTCGCTACAACTTGACAGCAGAATCAATCCGAGAGTGTACCCTCCTCGGTAACTGGATCAACATTGAGGGTCTTCTGCCCGAGCTTGCCATATCTCGCTATCTGGATACTCGCAAAGCTCAGAAGGTGCTCACAGAGTCAGAATGGAGTTGTTCATCAGATGAAGAGTGTTACGACCTGGTCCCGCCGTGACAAGGACTCGCTCACAATGGTGCGTCTCTACGCTCCAACCGTGGCTTTCCTGCGGGCACAACACGCATATCTCCGGGGCGCATCTGTCCGGTCGCTTGGGAGGGATCACGGGGAACCTCGACGGATGCTCCTCCGTATCGCCCAGAGAGTGAACACCCAGGAGACCCCGTCTCCTGGTGCCGCGCGATTCATCGGACCCGGTCCGAGATGTGGCGTATTGGGATCCTTCGTTCGAGGAGTGGGGGGCGATACGGGAGTTACCGAGGGAGGGCATGGGGGGGAGCCCTTGCTCAGAGGGAGTCAGAGTATCCGGCAAGAGAATGCGGAAGGAAACTTGATAAGGACGAAGTCTGACTATCTACTACAAAGAGCGTCTGTATTTATACGTCGACCTCTTGATGAATAACTCTTCTTCTCGAAGGTTCCGTCGGGAGCGCTCCCGACGCGTCGGGAGCGATGTGCTGCGGTAGCGCGTGGTACCTTTGATCGAGCAAGGAAGGCGCGCTAGATCGAGCACCGCTGATTGGACGATGGGCGGGATAAGGCGGGATGGAGCGGGATAGGGCGGGATAGGGCGGGCCGCTGCCCATGCCATGCGGGACTGATCAGGAGATAGCGATCATTTGAGTCATTCCTCGACCCAATGGGGCGTCGCTCGTACGGAGTGGCGGGAATCGGGGGAGGGCGGCCGACGGATGTGACGTTGGTCTGGCTAGCGAGGCGCGGCGAGGTGCGTAGGGATCTGATCGCGTTCCATCGGCAACTCCCGTGATGGCGCGACACGTTCTTCGGGATAAGTTCTCTCCTATGTGGCGCACCCAATCTATAGTTCGTGCGCGATCTCGTGACAGGTCCACGACCGAGTCATGACAAAGAGGTTGAGGCTCAAGTCACGGAGGAAGAGGATGTGGAGGATGAGAATGTGGTGATGGTTTCTGATGATGACGCCGAGTCCGGGGCTGACTTGGGAGACGGTCTGAAGGGGTCGGTTGCGGGATCTCAGTCTGACTCTGAGTCGGGGTCCTCTGAGGATGAAGCTATCTCTACAGTTGAGGCGGACGCTGAGGAATCGTAAATTCTAGATGCCACATAATATATATATATTATACCTACATTTCGGACATCCTACATATCTACACGCATGCATACACTTACTTATTTACACTCCTCATTCAATATACGGTTCTACTGACTGATTTAAGTGGTTTTAGCTGAATAGGTGAATGATATCCGATTACACTCGCCAACATCCGAATATATCTGAATATGAGGACACTCAACATCCGTTAACATTTGATTATATGCTATTTATGTCGGATAGAATATAGAGTACACATTCAAGTATGAATATTGACCTTGAGGGGGTAAATATCCGATGCTCAGATGTTGGATACATCTGAGTAGACACTCGTGATCATGTCTAGCAATCTGATTGAGCTTCATCGGCAATTCCCGTGATGGCGCGACACGTCGTTCAGAATGAGTCCTTTCCTATGTGGCGTACTCAATCTGTAGTTTATGCACGATCTCATGACGGGTCCGCGACCGAGTCATGACAAATTGGAGATTACTGCCTCAACCTCTGACAATGTAAAGTCATAGGTGGGTGTAGTCCCGGCCGCTGCATTAACTTTAGCATTGCGCTTGAGATCTTTAAGGGCATTATGCCAAACTCCCTCTGTAATAGAGGACTTGATATCTTCTATGGCACCCTTATCGATAAGTTTTCCCGATGTAATAAAATATCTCATGATATGGAGGACTTTGCGCTGAAAGCTTTCTCATTTTTTGCTTATCGACTATCGGCCTAGCCAGATACGGGTCCAAGGCATCTTTTAGATTGGCCGAGACATACATGAGATCATTCTTTCTTTTGAATATGAGGAGAGAACTGATTCCTTAAAATCCATTCAGACACTTTTCAGACAGTCTGGATTTTTATGCCATTTAAGGTGTTGTTTGTGACCCGCATATAACGCAGCTACTTCCAACTTGGTATTTTGTTCAATGATTGCTGTCTAGTCAAAGATTCAGTCACACATTGTGAAGAACTCCCTCACATCATTGCCAGAATATCCCTTGAATTTGGAGCGTCTCTTGAGAATGGTGTTGGAATCTTTTTGCCTTGGATCTTCTTCTTAGTTTCAGCTCTAAGCTTCTCCAAAAGTACAATTACTTGTACCGCCATTACTGAAACTGGTATTGTGTTTTAAATAGACATATTGAAGTCAATAAAAGAGGTAATCAATTCTGGACTTTCAGGGTCTTCAGGGTCAGTCAAAGGACTTCCGAAAGATGTCACAAATGCGGGATTAGGTGAAGTTCTAAAATCCAAATATCTTCAAATACTGGTTGGAGTTCTTGAAGGTGATTCAGGATTCAATGAAGTTCTTATCCTAGAGGCAGTAGGTGTCAAAGGTGGTACTTGGGTATGTTTCTTCTTTGGAGTAGTTGGATTTGCAAAATATTCCTGTGCTTGAGCTACTTTACTAGGTAAACTGTTGTAAAGTGAGCCTGCGATCGGATGATTGCTTCTTAGGCAACTAGTAACACCAGTAATTAATGAATTTGAAGATCCGGCAATAACTGGGTTTCTTTTTGGTGGTGATGGATTTGCACAATTCTGACTGTTAGTATAACGGTCAAAGTTCCTTGCAGTCAGTGTCTTTTTGTTATGGACATTCCGATCTTGAAGTTGACTAGAAGCCATTGAAATCAAAATTTACACCCCTTTGCGGTAGACTCCAAAATATGATGTGCAAGTTCAGAATAGACCTCTCAAAAGAAGCCATTCTTTAACCACACTATCAATCTTTATCACAACTAATACTCTTTGTGATGGAGCTGAGGTGCGCAAGAACAAGGTGCTCTGAGTAATAAAGAAATAGAAATGTATTCCAAATGTGTAGTTAAACTACAAGTTGTTTTAGGAGGTGTAAGAATTCTGATTGAAATGACACAAGAAAACTTTAAAGTAAGTCGTAGGCCAAACTTCTTGACATATGAAGACCTTAAACAGTTTGAGGCAATGTAACTTTTATTTATCAAGTATTCTGGTGTACAAAAACTTTGTCTTAGAATTGTCAGACCACTATCGTAGGTATTACACCACTAGACTGTTAATAATAAAGACTCCTCCTTACACTTAAATCAGAATTCTAGTGTCTTGCACTGGGATCAAAGATTCTGGAAGGTGTCTCAAATGTTGACAACACTCACTCAAACTCAACTTATTCTTCAAAGGAAAGTACTTCATAAAAGAGCATGAGTGCAGGGCAGAACCACTTGCAAACCGGTTTTCTTGCAAATACAAAGTTCTAACACCAAGTAAATTTATTGGTACTCAACTTAGTACGTCGGAATATAAAATTCTTTTGAGTTTTTCAAGGAACTTGGCAACATCTGATGTCTTTAAATCTTAGAAAGGTCTTTATGAGATGTTGAGTACTTTGTAGAAATGAGTCAAAACTCAAGATAGATTCACTACAATAGCTATGTTTGACTAGCGACTACTGGGGGAGATCTAAGTTCTCGAAATATGGGTTTTTTGGGCCCCTTTATATTATTGGTGGTCTCCTACTAAGTAAGCATCTATTTTAGGATTGAATACATTGGACATTCGAGTCATACCAGTACTGGATTCTGATTGACTATCCTTGGTCAAAATACCTGCGGGTGGATTGCTTGGTTCTTTAGCCATATACACCACCTTGGCCGTATGATGCAATCCTTTGAGTCAAGAGATTGAGGTTTGATAAGGATTTCAATCCTTGAGTATCTTTATGGTGCAAGATACTATGGACATCTGCTTTCTTATGGATAGGTCGGATTAAAATCGTCAAGAACGTCCTCTCAAATGCAGACGCCACTGTAAGCGTTGTAGCCTACGTTGTCAGTGAACGCTTAGACGTCGATCCTAAGACGAATCCTGGAGCTGAACGGCGCACTTGTTGCGACCTGGTGTTCGCACACGATAGGATAGAGATAAGATGATAATTCCAATTGTACATGTTTGGCTACGTAAGTATTCTATTGGACACGTAAATAGTCCGTATACGTTCGTGTATTTAGCCTGATAGAAAAGAGAACGGTAAGTAACATATAGAGGATACAACAATCGTTACAGTGCCCCCCGAGGCTGAATCACGGACTAATCCATTCCAGGCGGCAGGTTGAGGTCTGAAATTTTGACTTGACGCCAAGACGTGCTCCAGCCATAGCGAGTAATTTGTACTCCTCGATCTAGGTCTGCTTCCGAAGCGACATGATTGAGACTATGGCGCAAGTGATGATACTTGTCGCGGAAAAGCATTCGGAACTCCCTAGCCGTGCGGGATTGCGCTCCGTCGCCCTGCTGGTTGTTGATTTCGTCCCAGACTCGCGTAAAAACCTGTTCGCAGACGAGATTCCACACACCACCGAAGGTCCGATCATTCTCAACAGGCCAAATTTCCTTCAAGAGATCGTCAGAGGGCCAGATGTAGCGCGTACTAGTCTGTTCCGGATGAGACAAGTTAGCGGGCATAAATCCGAAGAGGATATTCAGCTCCGCGTCCGTAAGACGATCACCGATGACCAGCTCGGCTCCCTTTAATCCACTGTTGGTAGCTCCGAGAATATGACGGCGCACGTTAGCCGAAGGACCTTCGAACGCTTTGGCTACAAGCTCAGGGGCGACCCGACGAAGAATCCGAAACGTCGCTCCACCCCTTTCAACCATAGCTCGAGCACCGTGAGGGGAGTTCATGATAGCTCCAGCCTTTGAGCGCCAATCGCTAGCCATTGTACTACCGCGCTTCGCCCATCGTAACTGCTCGAGGTTAGAATTCGGACCCAAAGACGCAGATCCCATCGAAAGGTCCATCCCGGAAACCATGTCATCACTTAATGACCAACGTCCGAAATCCTTCATAGCGTAGCAGATCTGGAATCCTGCTCCGACTGAGACTAGATGCCGAATTAATTCCTCGCCCGTTCTCTCCTCGGGGAAGGAAAGACCAAAGAAGCGAGCCACGGCTTCCTGCCTCTTCGTAAGGACAAGATAGCCAATTTCCTTGACTTTGTCTGACAACTGGAAGGCTTTTGTATCAAACGGCAAAGCAGGGAGACAATTGCGCCCCCAGACAAGTAGGTTGTAGGCTGCAACGGGAGTAATAGGGAGACGCTCGAACGCCGAAGCGGGAATGTCCTCGTGAATTGGTTCGAAATGGTAGCTCGGCATCCTGGTCAAGTCTAATTCGTCATCGTGCTTATAGTTGGTCGGCCCGAATTGTTCATCAAGATACCGATGAGTGACTGGAATGTACTCCTCCAGTGTAACGCGATGATACTCGTCAGACAAGTCGTGTGCGTCGTGGAAGCTACCCGTGCTGGTGTGTTCGAGTGATGGAGAGCGAGAACGAGCTCGTTTAACCGACTGCGACTCGCTACGATGGTCCGCGAAGTCTTCATCGTCACTTGCCTCGAAATTCCGCTTGGTACCTCCCCCCGACACCGACGGACTGTCAGTCTCTCTGTTGGAGGAGGTGTCTTCGTCATCCATACGCCCGTCGCTTGCTTGTCCGGATGGCCCAGGGACGTTCTGTTCTCCGGCCCTCGCGACGACGCGCAGATATTGAGTCTTGTACGCTAACGGCTCAGGATGCCCTATCCCGAACATACCGTCGTGATGCCATTCTTCGTACGGCACTAGGACGTCGTCCTTGTAAGTATAACCCTGGTTCGGAGCGTTGATCCAACGTTCTTTCTCGCGTACTAGTTCCGGATTATCTACAGTTCCCATCTTCAGCTTACGAAGCACTCCACGAATAATGTCGCGTTCTTTCTGGGGAAGAAGTTCAGTCTCCCAGTTGCGAATACGTCGCCATGTGAAGAAGGTAATGATTTTCCGGCCATCGAGTATTCGGCCATGACGATGCAGACGCTCGTGAGTTACCTGGTAGTCGAACAGATACTTGTACCCCTTCCATGAAAGGTCGAAGACCGTTTCTGACTTCCAGTTCGGCGCTTGCATGATCCCAATGCGAGCGTTTGCGTCGACGTATTCGTGAGAGATCTTGTAAGGGATCGGTAATTCGGGGACGCGAGGACGAAATAAGTTATCCAACGCTTGAGCGTCCTGGAATATGTCACTCAGAAGACGAGTCGGGGGAGAGAACCATTCGTCATCATGAATCCGTGACCCGACAATGGCGAAGTTGAGCGTAGTGTCGAACTTAGCGGAGCGATAAGGCAATTCTCCAACTAGATTGAAAGCATAAAACGGAATATCATTCGTCGACCACATGCCTGGGTTAACCGTAGGGCTGTCCACTTGAAGATCGAAAAAGAAGCCTCGCACGAAATTCGAGTCGAGGTTCCAGTCTATGACTCTCTGTCTCGTTTCGACGTCCAGCCCCTCATCCCAATCCGGTAGCGACCGATACCAATGTGCCCATCCCATGCTCTGTAACATCCATATTTTGGCCGTGAAGAAGGCGCAATCGAGTTCGTGGGGAGAGTCGAAGGAATCGGATAAACGATTAACGTCGATATCTGAGGGATGAGGACAGTTGATAGGACAATTCGGGGAATCATACAAGCATTGCATATAACGTTTCCATGCACGTAAATCCGCGCTAGCCTCTGCTCTGTCGTGCTGAGCCAGTTGAAAGAATCCGCGATTGCTGATCTGTCGAGGAGCCGTTGCGCGAAGATCACAGAACCATGCGGATTCTATGTCCGCTTGGTTAGGGACTGGAGCGTATCCGTAATAGTGAACCTTGGGTGACCATCGAGCCATGTGTTCGAGTCCGCCGTTGCCGTGTCTTTGTTGGAAGAAATCCGGCGTTGGAATCAAGTCAAAGACATCGAAACGATCTCGTTCCATGGCGTCCAAGGGCAGAAAGACGGCGGAATTGTGCCATCCTACGAATCGAATGCCGTCTCGAAATTGCTCGCTGAGTAGACGGACGTATCGTGTGGAGTCGTAAAAGAGGAAGTCGTCCATAGCTTCAGACTGGCGGTACGCACAGAAATCAACTCAATCGTGGGTATCGAGGGATAGGTGTTGCCACCAGCCGCTCTCTCAACCGACGACGGGACGGGAAAGAAATGGAAAATGATAAGAAACGGAACGATAAGAGAAAGAGAGAGGTAAAAGGAGGGAAAGAATTTGATGGGAGTTACCCTTTTAGGCCCGACATGTGATGATGTTAAGGCGTCCGCCGGACCGAATTATAGTCCGTTCTCCTTCCGATACTCTCTGAGAGTTTCGGACGCGTTCTTCAGATCCTTCTCCGACTTCCAGGTATCGAATTGTGGACCTAAACCCTTCCATCGGACCAGATATTTCGTGCCCTTTGCGGTAGGCTTGTGCATTACGATACTTTCGATTTCCTCCTCTTCTGAAGCTGGTTTATGTTCTCGTGTGCTGGGAAGGATCGTTCGGCCGCGATTCATGCTCTCGTCCTCATAGTAACGACGTAAGTGTTCGATGTTGAAATTAGGACTGCCTGGATATTGATCGCTTAAACGCAGACGAACCGTGGTTGGCGATATTTTCTCTGTAATTTCAAACGGTCCGATCCATCTTTGGTTGAATTTCGCACCTTTTCCTTTACTTTCAACCCACTCCAAAGAGTGCGGGTTGACTAAAGCTTTGTTCCCAGGTTCGAATTCTTCCGCTGGACGTCTGCCCCGGTTATAGTATTTCGCCTGCATTGCCTGGCTATGAGCTATCGCTTGACGGGCCGCGTCACGATGGAACTGTAAGTTTTTTAGAAATTCCTGTGTCCCTCGAACTTTGGCAGATACTCGAGCCGAATCAATGTTCGTAAAGGATGCGTCCATTGGAGATCGAGGTTGATAACCGTATAAAAACATAAAGGGAGAAGTGCCGGTAGACGCGTGTAAATGAGCGTTGTATGCGAATTCCAGCAAGGTGAGCCAATACGCCCAGTCCTTTTTATCCTTGGCGACGTATGCTCGAAGCATTGTTTCCAAAAGACGGTTTACTATTTCGGTCTGGCCATCGTGTTGAGGGTGATGTGCGGAAGACATGGCCATCCTTATCTTCAATTTTTTCGCTAACGCCTTCCAGAATTCAGCAGTCCATCGAGGATCTCGGTCTGTGATCATACTGAGTGGTAACCCGAATCTGCAGACGACTCCCTTTATGAATACATCCGCGAACTCGTCGGTCGTGATGCCAGTGGTGGTCGGTATGAACGAGGCGTGTTTGGACAATCTGTCCACTACCACCAGGATAGCATTATAACCGTCCGAGAAAGGAAGGTCCACAATGAAATCCAGAGAGATGGAGTCGTACGGATTCGCTGGAATAGGATTTGAAGAAAGGTGACCATATTTCCCGAAGTTTGAGTGTTTGATCTTTTGACAAACGTCGCAGGATTGGCAAAACTTGAGGATGTCTGCCTTCATCCGTCTCCAATAGAAGCGAGCAGATAGTTTATACCAAAGACTCTCTGCTCCCAAGTGCGCATGTTCCAGAGCGCCTTCGTGAGCTTCGATTAGCATGGACCGTTGTAACGATTCTGGAACACATAGCCTAGGTGCGAAATCGGCGTCGGCGAAGAACAGTAATCCGTCCGCATCCTTGAAAAAACGATTGCTCGGAATCCAAGGTTCGTTGGGCTTCGGCGCCTCAGACCACGTCTTATACATTCGTGCGTCGTTCTGGTAAGCTCGTCTCCAAGCTCGTAGTTCCTCTTGATCCATGCTAATCAAGGTCTTTGGGCGACTGTCCATTCCATGCCATAATTCTTCCGAGGGAGAAGGAGTAAACGTTGGCGAGACGACTGAATTTGCTGGCGACTCTGAGTCCTTTGTGTTCAAGTTTCCGCGTATGTTTTCCCCCTTAAATTCAGGCGTGTTGTCCAGTCCCGGTAGTAATGTTTGCTTGCTAGATCTAGTGGCTACGAATACCTCTTCCGGAAAGAGGCGGGCGAGTTCCGACAAAGCCACCTCATTGATTTTCCTGGCTGGGCGAAATTCGGCGGCGTCTTCCTGTGCTTGGGCGAGATCATCGTTAAGTTTAATGCTCGGGCTCGATTCATCCTCCACCGGGGAGTACTGCAACGGAGCTTCCCTTGGCAACCGCGAAAGTGGATCCACATTGGAATGAACGCGTCCAGGTCGGTGAATGATATCTAAACCCGGGGCGTATGCCGAAAACACCGTCCCCCAGGAAGCGAGGCGACGATTAGAATTTTCGTAAGTTTTTGCCCATTGTAGCGCAGCATGATCCGTTATCAGGAGCACGGACACTCCTTCCACGAAAGGCTGAAATTTCACTAGCCCTTCCTTTGCTGCTAGAGCCTCCCTCTCCGTTGCTGAGTAACGCGATTCGGCTCCTCGAAACCTTCGTGAGTAATAAGCTATTACCCGTTCGACCCAGACCACCGTGCTGTCTAACGTTTCCCCCCACTCCTGGTCGTAGGTGTTTTGGTCCCTCGATGATTTAAGAGTGGTGAATAAACGCGGTAACGGTAACTTCTGTTTCCAAGCTTCTTCCAATTTCGTGTACGCCTTTGTGTTCTTCAACTCGCCCACTCTCATCTTCTGCACTTGCTGTAGGGCGCAGCCTAAGGCGAAATTTGAAGCGTCGGTATAGAGTCTGTACGGCAGTGACTCGTCATGGTGAGCGAGTATCGGAGCAGAAGCTAGTGCCTCTTTTACAGAGTTAAAAGCGTGTTCCTCTTCAGTGCCCCAACGCCAAACAACACCTTTCTTCAGGAGTTCGAAGAGTGGCGTACAACGATCCGCAAAGTAAGGAATAAATGCAGTGAAATACACCGCCATGCCAATGAAAATTTGTAGGTCGGGTATCCGAGTCGGTCGCGATAGATCCATAATAGCCTCTACTTTTTGTCGGTGCGTAGCTAGACCTAATCGAGTAACCTTGTGACCGAGCAATTGTATGCTCTCGTAGAATAGGTGACACTTCTTGGGAGATAAAGTGACGCCCGCCCGACGAATAGCGGATAGAACCCGGTCCAGATGTTCAATATGGTCCTCGTAGGATTTGCTGTAGACGACAATATCATCGATGTATACCAAGCAAAATGACCATAGGAACGGAGATAGAATTCCCTGCATCACCCGTTGGAAGATTGCGGGCCCATTTTTCAACCCGAAAGGCATCCGTTTGAACTGAAAGAGACCCCGGTGCGTTCGAAAGGCTGTTTTCGGAATGTCTGGAGGGTCCATGTCGAGCTGGGTAAATCCTGATAACGCATCCAGAGAAGACATCACTGTAGCTCCGGACAAAGCGGATAAGATATCGCTCTGCCTAGGTATCGGAAACTCGTCTCCTTCCGTTACGGCGTTCAAGCGTCGGTAGTCCACACAAAAACGGGCTTTCCCGTTACGGTATACTATCACGACCGGAGCGCTCCATGGACTCGAGGAGGGTTCAATCACGTCTTGTTGGAACCAAGCGTCCAGCTGCGCATCGATCACTTCGCGCTTAGCGGGAGACGCGTTGTACATCGGAGTCGAGATCGGAGTTTGCGATTCCTTCGTGCGTATCTCCGCTTTGACCGCTACGTGCCCCAAACGCCCATCAAAACCGAATGCCTCTATATTTTTCTCCAACATGCTCCATACTCTCGGCTTTAAATGGTCAGGCACGGATCCTACGTCGATTAATTCCCTGAGCTGAGAAGATGGATACACTGTCGGGTCCGGTACTTCCGCCGTCTTCGGTCCTACCTCTTCCTCGTCTTCCGACTCTGACGTCCCCGAGGTATCATGCGAAGGCGACTTGGCCTTATTCCCGACCTCTGCGTCCGTCTCTTTAGGATAGGACGCTTCCTTCGACGACGACGTAGCGTCTGACAATTCAGAGATGTAAGCCTGAATTTTCCCGGACTTTGCCTCTAACTCTTCGCGCTCACTCTTTGTTATAGGAATATCGAGTCTATCGAACGCTTCCACAACCCCTGCCAGGATTTCCCCTTTCCGAATACGACGAGGGAAGGCAGTTGGATTTGATACTGGGATGAGACCGTCCTCGGGGTTGAATAGCACGTTTGGAATAGTGAGGTACTGTGAATCGTTCAACGCCACTAAACTGCGTTCCACGTAGTGCGTATCGTTATTTTCGAACTTTCCCGTAATTGCCACCGTTTTTGTCGAATAGGGCTTCAAAACATAGTCCGCGGCCGCACGAACCACCGATCCCTGATACGCGAGAATTTTCTTTTCCCGTTGTCTCTGATTTCGTCGCCTTCGATGATTCTTTGCTTTCACGAAGCCCTGGATACCGAACGTGTCCTTCGCTGTAGCGTATCCTTCTGCCACTCGATCGACTGGTACTGCTCCTATTGACACGTTCGCGTTCCTAAAATGCAGTCGAGTTCCATCTTCTACATTTCTGCTGATCAAGATCTCATACGTCTGGTGGTAGATCTCTCCGAGAAGAATTGGAACCGACATGTCGGACACCACGTACGCTTCGACTTCCGTTTCGATGCATTCGCCCTCTTCCGATCTGAAGAATACTGGCAGCGTCACATACCCTGATATTTCAGAGGATCCCTTTTTTAGTTGTTTTATTCGCCATCTCTCTCCTTTTTTGATCGGCGGCGGATTTACTAAGGTCCTGTAGTACTCCTCAGAAATCAACGAGATATTGGCGCATGAGTCGTGCCGAAGATCAACTTCCGAGTTAAGAGAGTTGCACAGCCAGCCACGAATGGAAACCACTGATATATCTTTAGCTGACTCTCCTCTAACGAACGTCCGACGTTTCGTTAAACGTCGTGGTTTATCGAAGGTGAATGGTTTCGGACTGTCCAGCTTGATGTCCGAGCTTTCTGCAGTCGTCTCCGAATTTACGTCCCGCCATGGAGGATCCTTGCCCGACTCGTATACTCCTTCGCCTGAGCCTAGCATGACATTGGCCTCCTGGAATCGTGTATCTTCCATCACGTATGGGCTGTCTGCCGGCAGGGATTCCATGGCCTTCCATAGTTCCGCTTCCTCGTCCACTATTTCCTCCACTGTGACCTGGTGGGACTTATGCTTCAAGGGGAACGAGTTGTCTCGTTCAAGTTCCGAAGCCGCCCTCCTAAAATCCGACGTAACGAGGTCCGCTGCTCTGCGAGCTATCAACACTTCGTAAGCGGCGTCGTACGACTTCTCGGGATTTTGTGGATCGAAAAGCTCCAGCGCCACCGTGTTCGCGGAACGGTATTTGGCTCTCCGTTGAGCTTGGTAGGTATCATACTCTGGACATTCGGGGTCCCAGTGAAGCGCACTTCCACAACATTTACAAGGCGAAGGAGGGGCGCGACCCAATTTAGTCTTCACATCATCCCTCTTTCTGAATGGATACCCGTCTTTAGGAGGTTTTCGCTGCATCTGTTTGAATACCTGGTAAACCTCCTTCAAGATAGTGTCCTCTCCGCCGAGTAAAACGGGAGTTATACTTCGAGCTTCCTGTTCGTTGTATACCGGTCCTTCAGCCACCATAGCCGTGAGTTCCTTTGCTTCGCTATCCTTTGCCTCCCTGAGGGGTAAACGCGACATATTGACCCCCAGCTGACGAAGTACGGGAATCATTGCTGAAACTGAGGTCTCGGAGCCGACTTTCTGTAAGCGAGCCTCGTAAATCAGCTTCCGTTCATTCTCTCCGGCTCTCTTGTAAAGCCCTTGAGTGGTCTTGACGCTGTCCACCTGTAATATCGATAACCACGGAGTAGGAACGACCTTCAAGATCTGCTCGACCTCCAGTTCCTTCCCTTCCTCCACGTTTGTGAGCATCCGCGACCATATAGCTCGCCGATTCACGAAGTCGGAAGGAAGCTCGTTCTCGAACCCAGGCTGACGGAAACGCTGCTTCTGATATTCTTCTTGCATCTCTCGTTCCCACTTTTCCCCTAGATAGTAACTCTTGATTCCTGTTAAGAAGGTAGTGACGTGAGAACGCATGTTGGCTTGTTCCTCCCGAGTCAAAGCTGTCCACCAATTGTGGATTTTGGAACCGTCCTCGAAGCCGTACCATAGCCACCATCCGAGAGCTTCCGGCATGTAACCACCCATCTCCGCTAACTGCAGGACTTTGTACATGTATTCGACGGCCTTAGCTCGATTCCCGTCGTATTTCGGGATTTGTTCCAGTTTGAGCTCTCCTTTTATAGTTGGAACAAAACGCCCGTATGCTGCGGGGCGGCGCGGACTCTGAACTCGCTCGTAACTCCCTTCATCACTGCTATCATCACCGTCTCCTCTTCCGCCGCCTCCAGGGTATCCACGCCTTCCTCGTCGACCTGATTCACCCGGTTCGCCCTTCTCTCCTCGAGGGCCTTCTCTACCGTCTCGACCATCACGACCGGCATCACCCCGATCTCCCTTGTCTCCTTTATCGCCTTTGTCGCCCTTTGGGCCTCTCGGTCCGCTAGGTCCCTTGCCGCCGCCGCCGCCGCCTCCGTCTCCGCCACCTCCTCCGCCACTACCTCCACCACCCGATCCGCCTGTTGGTACTCGGGGAGAAGGATCGTTAGGCGGATCTGGCGACTTGGATAGTTGCGGAGGCGTAGGACCTTTACCACTCTCGCTCTTCGACGACGGGAACAGCTTAGAAGTAGTTGGGGGTCCAGTTTCGATTTGGCGGTCAGACGAAGTGAACTCCGATCGGATTTGCAGATGCGGCGGGACGATCTGCGTCCAACCCACAGCTGTGTGCGACGTAGACGGGGTAGGATGTGGAACAGACTCCAGCAGTCTACTAGGAGTTGCCGGGCTTAGAGGCGAGACCGGGACGAATCGAATCGGAGAGCGTGGAATCTGCGGCTGTGGCGCCCACAGGTGAGGAGGAGTAGGAGGCAAGGGTCTCATTCCCTTTAACCTCCTGCTTGAACCGGGCAAACGTACTGTAGGTGTTGCCTCCGGGCTCGTACTTTCCTTCACAGTCGATAAAGCGGGCGACTGTAAAATCCATTTCGACGAGTCTCCCGACCTAGTCCAACTACCTGAGGAGTTATCAATCCGCGTTACGTTCTTGAGAGAGGGTGGCGTCGTCGAATATATATCTTGAGCTACCCATGGTAGCTTTACTTTTCCTCTTTGATCGCTGGGTAGATCAGAGAAGAAAGCTTGGCTACTGGTAGCCGACCCCGCAGTAACCTCCTCTGGTCCTGCTATCGACGATGGTGTAAAAGGTCTAGGAGCCCGAGAGGACCTCAACAATCCATGTGAGGATGCTTCTGGATTATCGCTCTCTGTTCCCGCGAAGGACGGTTCCGCAACGGATCCAGTATGGGCGTGACTGAGTTGAAAGGAGTCGCTTACCGACTTAAATGGATACGTCAGACTGGCGGATGGTTTCATGAAGTTCGTGGGCACCGAATTTCGCGAAACTAACGGAGTCGGCCTTGATTCAGGATTCTTTCCCTTCGATGAACGACCTGGTAGCGGGAAAGCCACGTCCAATTCGCTGGGTAACGGAAAAATCGAATCTGCATTAACAAAAGATTGCAGCTTTCGCTTCTGATCGTTCGTTAACGTTTCGTTGTAGTGAGGAATCTTTTCGTAGAGGTAACGGATCTGTTCAACGTGGGAGTCTATTCCCTTGACTGGCGAATACAAGGCAGCGTCCGTCGTAGTAGGAGAGTATAAAGAAGCGTCGCCGGACGTGTTGTTATACCGCCTCTCGTACTTCCGTAAATTCTCCAGACCCAACGTAATCTGCCTGCCCATAGATTTCCACGCCGTATGCAACACAGCTATATCGGCAGTTCCGCGAAGTATCGTCACCAGGAAGCCATGCCTGTCGACGTGGAACCGTCTTTGTTGTTCCGGAATCAGTCCCGATGCGCGCTCCAAATAGAAGTCTAGTTCAGTCGTGGCCCGACCAATGATCTCGAACCACTCCGAATCTAATGAAAAGCGTTCGTTCCCGACTCCAGAGTCCAAAATTCTATGCGCCTCCAGCGGCATCGTAGAAAGAGCGACCAGCGAGAGTTCCAGCGAAGTGTCCATGCCATCCTCTGCGTTGGGGCGTTCCTTCCTAAACTCCTCCATGAGACGTGACATCGGGGATTCGCCGGTGCTCTCGTCCGCTCCCAGCCTACTCCGAGAGATAGAGCGATCGGATTCGGTCTCGTCCTGCATATGGGGCGGCCGATGACGTTGGAAAGAAGAATTTGCTGGCGCTTCGCTATTGGCCACGGGAGTAGAAGTGTCGGTCGTTCCGAATGAAGGTCGACCTCTTATGAACGATAGCCTCTGGCTCACACGACGAGCCTTATTGATGGGGGTGGGGGCGTCTGCTACCTGCAACAGCCGATTTCCTCCTCGATCCGTATACGAGTAAACTTCGACTCCGGAGGAAAGGGTGACCGAGCCTTCCGATAAGGCGTGTTCAGACTCCAGAGCTATCCAAGACGGCGTTCGAATACACGAACGGCGTAAAAGCACGATTAGGTGAACAATAAACAAATGATTTTATAGTTACGGGCACAAAAAAGACGTCAAAGCGTTTCCCAATGTGTCCACCAATGTAAGCGTTGTAGCCTACGTTGTCAGTGAACGCTTAGACGTCGATCCTAAGACGAATCCTGGAGCTGAACGGCGCACTTGTTGCGACCTGGTGTTTGCACACGATAGGATAGAGATAAGATGATAATTCCAATTGTACATGTTTGGCTACGTAAGTATTCTATTGGACACGTAAATAGTCCGTATACGTTCGTGTATTTAGCCTGATAGAAAAGAGAACGGTAAGTAACATATAGAGGATACAACAATCGTTACAGCCACAGAGGAGTGCTTTTTTAAAGTAGTAATGCACCCTTTTTTGAAGTAGTTCTTGATCTTGGATCATGATCGATTGGCATAGTGGAAGGTATTGGTTTGAAGTCCTTGACAACTCCAAAGATTATTTCCCCGGAAGGATTATGATGTCCTTGAACTATTTTGGGACCTTTGAAGTCTTTGGGTCAATGCGCGCAGGTTTTGCTTTGCTCTGATTGAACAGCTTAGAGTCCTTTGGGCCGTCCTTGAGTGCAAATGGTAATAGCACAGAGTCTGTAGTACAAGGTACACGCAAAGGTATGGAATCTTGAAGAAGATCCAATGCGCGAATATGGATATTTGGGTGAAGGTGATCAGAGGTTTTGATTGTGCTTGTCCTGAAGGACTTATTAAGGCGCCTAAACCTTGTCCTGGAGGCTTGTCCGCGTCAAGGCAGTAACTCCTGCGTAATCTATCCTATCCTAAGTACTTGACTGGAGGTCTCTAAAGTCTTTGAGCTATCTAGGAATCGCACGATTCCCTGTTTCTAGTACTGGAATAGTACCCTGTGTATCAACTGCCATGGATATCTTGCAAATTTGTTTGGCCTAGCAGCCATCGTGACACGGCAAATCAATGGTTGGGGACAGTCACACGCGTCAGATAATGTCTGACGACGCATGAGCTAACGTGAGATGGGCGTCTCTTCTCCGTGAGTTTGCATCTGCCGGGTAACAACTAGAGGGATATGTCAGATTACACGTGTCTAGGTAGCAAATTGAGCACGTTGGATGGCACAAATTGTGATTTTGATGAAGTCTTTGGTAAGCGTGTCAAGGCGAGGAATAGCGGGAACAGGATGTGAAGCAGAAGAGAATGAACGGATGATGTTGTCGAGGTCTGACAGCCAGCAAAGATGATGGTCAACGTAAAGGGCCTCACACTCTTGCAGTGCGAGGAAAGCTTACAGTAATTGCTTAATGGTCCGCTGGTAAGCTGTTGAAATATTCAAGATATGACAGGCAGAGGATCACGTGATGGGTGCGTAAAGGTAGGATACCAGTTTCAGAGGATATGATACACTTCACCGACTTGGTAATTGCACGATATGCGGCTCTTTTTGATCTAGCATAGTACCACTCAAGTAGATATTGAACATATAACCCAAATAGCATCAATATATCAAAATGAAACCTCTGATCAGTGATAGAAACCCAGCAAGGGTCCCGCCGAGGCCCGACGTTAGTCGGCACTTCACCAGTCCTGATCCATTGTTTGAATAATTTTCAGTCAGGGACACTCACAGTCCAAATGATAGTACTTGACACAACAAATCTCATAGCATGTAATATGTAAACAACAAGAGAGAAAAAAGAAACATTATTTAGCAGTTGTCAATCAGAGCAGGCGGCCTTCCCAGGCCGTATTCTCTCTTTCTTCCATCCTCAATTCCAAGTCGTCACCTCCATCCATACACACCTACGTCGACGTAACGCCCGCCCCCACTCCTGCTCCCCCCTCCTGATGCGACCGTATCGTATACATCATCGGCGCCGTCGGATACTGCGCCGGATACATCATCACCGTCGGGCGTGGGAGCAGCTGCGGGTCGATGTTCATCGGGTGGACCGGGACATGCGCGTGCGAAGGGTGTGGCGACGGGGCGTGCCCAGACGGAGACATAGCGGAGTTCGGTGGCATCCCGAGGTTTGGCGAGCTCGACGCGCTCCCCGAGCTCGACCCCGACCCCGACGAGTGTCCATGAGCGCCCACGCCCCGAACGGAGCCTCCTCCCCCGCTCTGCTGTGCGCGCGTTATGCTGTTGTACCTGCAAAGATAATGACGATGGTCAGCTGAGGGTCTCTCCCAAAATCTGACCGATTTGAAATGACGAGGATCATGACATGGTATACGGGGAAGGAAAGTGTAAATCATCGCTTGGCTTGCGAAGTCAACGAAATTTGAATGAGACTGACTCCGAGTCGAGGTGGAGAGAACCCCGCGGAGATGAGGGAGACAGCAACTGATGATGCAGTTGATAGGCAGTGGCCACTAATAGATCCACCCACCGCAGACGCGCAGTGGCACGCGATCGTGGTGCGCGTATGGTCTGCGGCTGGCGAGCCACAAAAATGGGTGCAGGGACGGGGAGGAGAGGGGGTCGGGAGTGGGAAATGCGCAAAACGCACGCACCTATTCTTCGCACTGAGCCCGGTCCTTCCCGGGAAGTACAGCTTGACGATCTTAGTCCAGAGCTTCCCATGGTCATCGACGGCCTTTAACAGCATCGCGTCCTAGCGTGACATCCCATCAGCATCAGCATCAATGACAATTACGCCACACTAGCAGCACGCACCCCCTCGGGCGTCCACGTCGTCCTGTCAATATCCGGATTCAGCGTATCCGTCCACCGCTTCGCGCACTGGTCGCTGTTCCGCGTGCTCACATACGCTGCGACCATCGACCACCTAGGGAAGTGGCATATGATTATCAGCCATCAGGAGCAAAAAAGACATGCGAGAGCGCACCTAGTGCCCAGCGACTCAATCGCCTTGATGAGCCGCTGATCCTCGTCGGGCGCCCACCCGCCCTTGACGACATCGCTCGCCATCTTGGCAAACCAGCGCTTTCTGCAGTCCTTGTTCGTCCTTCCGGGAACGTGCTTCGAGATCGCAAACCAGCGCGACGGCGCCATGTTGTCGGGGTCCTCTGGCGGGCATCGTCAGCATGGTCGCCAGTGGGGGGATGGGGGAGGGTGTTTAGGGGCGGGAGCGAGGTAGAGGACACAGGTAACGGCGCCGCGGTACGGTGCGCGGTTTAGTCTTTACAACTTGCTTCCTTCCGCGACCACCCCACACGCAAGACCCGAGCACGGCGACTCACCTTTCTGCACCGCCTCCCGCAAAAGCTGGTCCTCCTCCGGCGTCCACGACCGCCGCTCGCGCGTGCCATTCTTCGCCGTCTGCTGCTGCACGGGCTGCTGTTGCATATTGGATATGAGGAGACCGGGGAAAAGAGCAGAGTTCGGAACTGCAACTCAAAAACGGGTGTTGGTCTTTTGTTGGCCAAGCGTGTGACGTAAGATTCCATGACCGAGAATCACGGGGTGACCCTGTCCATGCGACCTCCTGCCTTGTCTTTTCTTCTCACAGCACAGCGAAACAATAAAACGTTTTGATGTCTTCCCAGCCCAGTTGTCTCAGGAATACGCGCTCGCCGTCCCCGTCCCCGTTACTACCGCCACTGAATCAATCCTGTGGCAGCGCCCGGAGGTCGGCTGCCTGTCCTGGATCCCCAATCTTGCGCGCATCTCACGCCCATACAGCCTTGCGTGTTATTCGGACCGAACATATGAATTGATTGACAGGACCCAGGACCCACATTCTGCCTCGAGGCGGTTAATCATCGCGGGATATCGGTCATCATCCTTATGCACAGGATCTGCAGGTTGGTTCCCGAGATATTGACTAGTACCCGTCCCCGCGTCACTGCGAACTCGCCGCAGCCTGCACTATTCCCCGGTACATATCCCACAAAATACTCCTTCCAAGTATCGGCAAGCGATCGAGGAATAGCCATCACCACACCGTCGTACACAAAGCGAGCTGTCTTGGCGTGCCCACAGGCGCAATGTTCACTTGTGGAAGCGATTTGCAGGTCACTTGGACATGTTCTCCTATTCCATCACATCTGTTCTATTCTCGCGTCCAACCTCACCAGGCCCTGCATCCGCGTCATCTCTCATTCGTGAGCGCTGTCCTTCCCTCCGTTCAGTACATACGCCGACATGAAGCCAAACTCATTTCAGAAACGTGCAGCCCACCTCCTCTTCGGATGTCAGTAATCTCCACTTCACCATCGACATCAACGCACGCCGGCGCCTCTCGCGCCTGCAGGATCTGCAGCATTCCCGAACAGTGCTGCTACCCGTCCCCGGCGAACGCAATTGCAGTATCTGCGAAATGACGATTAGCCTTGTAGTAACGACATCGCGTATTCATCTCCGAGTCTCAGCGAGCTGTTTGCCCAGAGCGCCAAGGCCAGCCAGTCATCTTCATCCGCTTGTTGAAGTGATAAGCAAATCCATTCCGATTTCGCGTTACACACCCAATGGGCCCTGCATCATCATCGTTGCTTTCATTCCCCTATCCCATTCCGACGATCCAGGTCCATTTTGAAAGCCACCCAGTTCGCCAGCTCGAGGCGAACACGGTGACTCGTTCCGAAGAAAGTCTCAACTTGCGACCTACGTCGGGCTTTCGGAGTATGAGCAACCGATTATGGAGACGCTGTTGGTTTTCTCGACAGACACGGACCGGACCCTCTTCTTGCGAGGCCACTCGTCAGTGTTTATACTTTTGTTGCTCGCCGCGCGTTTGACGCCCATCTTTGCAGTACCCAGTATAGAATGTCGGCCGATTAACGACATCGCAAGCCATCTGTATGAATAAGTATCTCCTTGCTGTCGCACCTCCGCCGTATGCTCATCCCCGGTGCGTCATAAATAATCTCAATCTCCGTGACCTATCCATCTACCTCACCCACTCTCATGCCGAGTCCCCAATCGCTGGCCTCTCAAACCACGCCCTCTGGCTTTGACAGCCCCGACCTCCCTCCGCTAAGCCACAGCACCGTCAGGAAGCTGAACCCGCATGTATGAGTATTGTCACCGACCACCTTAGCGTTTCCGTTTTCTCTTTGTCGCACAATTGAAGATAAACGAAATCATGGAGCCATTCGTAACACCTCAACGCCACGCGTCGCTGGTTCGTGAGTCTCTCACATTGCATCTTTGCGTTCACCCACAGAATACACAGCGTCATCTCCCATCAGTGAGGTCTTTCTGCTGCCACCGCCAGGATGTCCTCCCCAGATGTCGGTGTCTTCTTGACCGCCGAACAGCGGCCTTTATCTTTTCACGAGGATCTCAGGATGATTACCGACTCGTACCCGCGTCCCGCAAACGCACCCTTTGTATTCGACGCGTTCTAGCCTCCTGACCGTATCTCGTACACAATACTCAAACAATCACAGTATAATCCTTCGATTTACCTCGCGTCGAACATCCACAGTACAATTCCCAACACTGAAATAAGTACGCTACTTATCTGCTCCCATCCCTCTCAATTACACGATAAGTCCAGCACCGTCCATGTAAAAAGCCTCTTACGTCGCACAACTAAGCTAGAACGCTGTATATTATATCTACTGTTCTATCTACGTATGTACGGTGTAAGTGGTAAAAGACTCAGGAACATTCGATCCACAACGCGTCCTAATAAGTCCACGATTGTGGTTAGGGTTCCATTGGACAGTCCCTGAACAATGATCACGAGATTGTCCAGGGACTGTCTGAATCACGAGTTCAGGTGGACGTTCAATTACTTACATTGAACGTATGTGTATACTGATGTCTACACTAACTGTACAGTAAGGGTAAATCCCTTACATACCCCCGGCTAGAATCCCTCAAGGGATTATACATAATTAAGAATAAGAAGTGAAACTAGATGACATTTACTCTGCCATCTCATCAGTCACCGACGCCTTCGCAAGCGACTCCTGCACCGCGCGCAACTCGCTATCACGCATATCAAGATAATCACTCTGGAAGAGATAGTGAGGCGTAGGATGCGACCCGAAGGAGACCCAGTTTGCAGCACTGAGTCGATCCTCTGTCTCAAACGACACGCGAAGGCGTTCACGATCCTCGTCGGATGGCACAATCCAACCATCCCATTCAGGTAGTATGGTGGGAGCGCCAATTCGCTTTAGACGGTCCATTCGATCCGCATCAATGGCCAGGAGAAACTTGTGTGTCTCCGTGATATCTTTCTGAGCTGCCTCGTCGCCAACCTCGGTTGATTCGCGGTGGTAGTCTTTACGCAAGAGTGTTAGACGATGGCGTAGGACCTGAACCGCCCATGGATATAGCGTCTCGGCTAGAGAGATGGGAACGCCGGCGTCAAACAAGAACCGAATCACCGTTCCCTCGGAGTACTCGCTATTAGGTCGGAAGCCGTTCACATAGTGCTTGGATGGGTCAAACGCGATGCGAGGGATGCCGATGAAGTTGGGTAAAGGGGTTTCGTTAGAGTAGAAGTCCACGGCCTCAGAGTAAAGGCCAGGTCGGCATAGTACAACGGCCAATGTGAGCTCGAATGAGTGACGAGCCAAAGTCTGAAGGGTCTTGTTGGAGACCCCGGTGCTGTCGCGGGTGCGGGGACTAGCGGCTGAACAGATGTAATGTCCAAGCAAGGTAGGAAGATAACCACGTCCCGAGGTATCAAAGACGGGTCCCGCTATAGGCGTCGCGGATCCAGGGCAGTGATGTGCCAAAAGGCTGAGCATCACGCTATAGAGATTCTGCGACTCGCGCGCAACTGACAGGGCAGGGATAGGTGCAGAATATCGTTGGTCAAAGACAATGTGCGCCGAAGTTCCTACACGCTCGTAGAAGTGTTTCACACCAGCGTCGAGTGCAGATGTGATTTCGCCGCTGGAGTAGATCTCGACGACCTTGGCCATTGATGCATCCCAGCAGTCAGAGGCAACCAATGTACTGATCGTGTACAATATGAACAGTCCGGTCGCAAGAGTGTCCCAATTTTCGGTGCGGCTGGCAATGACGTTTAACGCCGCTGTGATATCTGCAACAACATCTGGAACACCACGGTTGAAGTTGACGGAGAACTCGGAGGGTCTAGGAATCCAAGGCGCCCCGCCGGGATTCATCAAGTTGGCGTATGCCGCGACACGCTTCGCCCCAAAGTTTATAGAGTTATCCTTCGGGTGAAACACCGACTGCACAAACATGGGAATACCTCCAAACGCATTGTTGCGTTGAGTCCGCCCGTTGACACGTACAGTGCCAATCATCGGGGAGATGCGCCCAGGGAACTTTGGGTTTCCAGTGGTGGTATCCTCCAGCGCTCGATAACGAGCGTCAGATTCGTTGAGAAGAGACTCCATGACTTTAGACATGAAGTACGGCGAGTCGGCGGCTGTAGTGGACTCGGAATTTTGTATGCTGTCCGCTGAGGTATCGCTCAGCAGAGATTCGACAAGATCGGGTAAGTTGGGCATCACGTAGTGCGCTTTGTCGAATGGTATGAGGTGGTCCGTCAGAGAGATGACGGTGGGAGGTGTAGGAGGTAATGGCGTGTGTGTAAGGCTCGCAGGAGAGGCTACCGGGGCAGCAACCAAGGTGTTGACTCCTCCAACTAAGCGTCGAGGGACGGGGATGTGACCAGCATTGAGTGCATGACGACGATTAGCCCCTACAGGAACGTAAGGCGAGGGACGAGTGGCGCCAGCTAGATGCCCACCTCGGTAGGTTTGACCACCGCGTGTGGGTCCACGCTGCTGTCCTCGTCCTCGTCCGTGACCTTGGTAGCTTCCAGGCTGAGGACCAAAGTACCTCGGTGCAAGCTGTCCCGGGTGTGCAGCCACATTGTCCCGGCGTTGCTGAACCATAAAGTCCATCAACATGCGTAGAGTCGCATCGTCGCCGGCAAACGATGCAATGGTAGGCCCTGACAGGTAGCCAGTGTCCATGATCTCTTGATGTGCATTGTTGAACCGCAATTGCATTGCCACCATGGGCGAGTCTGCCTCTGTGGAGGGGACATTTTGGAAGTACGAGTGTGGATTGAATCCTACTCGTTGTCAGTCTACTATTCCATCGGGGTATATGCCACACACCATGGGTACCATGGTTTCCCCCATCGCCAGAGACGCTCATCGCTGAGATGCGTGAAAATAGGAAGAAGAGAGGTGGGCCGTCAACCGTTAAGCCGGCAAGTTTTATAGTCCTCATCTTGCCGGATAGGAGCCCCCACGGATAAAGACATTAAGCAGCGCCACTACGCAGTGAGGCGGAGAGACGGAGAGATTGGTAAGGTCCGTCAATTCAATTGCCGGGTCGTCTTAACTCCCATGAGCGCCAAATAGGCGTCCATAGCTTCTAGCTTACGTGCTTCCGCCACGTCAATCCAAGACAAGTCACCGTCCGACCACCTAATCCGGAACTGGAGAGACTGATCGTGGCGCTTATGCGCCACAATCTCCTCAACGTACGACTCATCTTCATCTTGTGCGCCAAAGTCATATGGTGCAGGCCGGCGTCGGCTGGGAAACAGTGCATCATCACTTGGTACGTATGGTCGCAACAGTTTTACGTGGAATACTGGATGAATCCCTCTAGTTGCAAGGGACTCGGGTAACTCAAGTTCATAAGTTGATGTATCAGGGTGCACCTTCGTGACGCGATACGGTCCCACAAACCGAGGCCATAACTTACGAGCACGACCCTTTGGTAAGTTCAGATTCTGGGTTGATAAGTACACCAACGAATCAACTAATATAATGTCTTCTGGACGTCGTTTCTGATTAGCGTAGTGTGTCTGGAAGACACGGCTAGCTATCAGGGCATCGTGCGCTGCAGCTAAGTTAGCGACCGCCTGACGTGCGAATGCTTGGACTCCAGGCGCTGCCGCGCCTTGGTGTACCGCCCGTATCATGGATGGCATGTACCCATAATTGAGCTCAAAAGGCGCAAATTTGGCTGATACCCGAATACTAGAGTTGATCGCAAACTCAACCATATCCACCTTGTCCAGCCAATCCTTCTGACTAGGGCCTACAGAGGCGCGGAAGATCTCATTTATTGACCGATTCATACGTTCAGTCATGCCGTCAGTTTCAGGATGGAAAGATGTGGACATCAGTAATTTTGATCCCAACATGCGGTGCAACTCGCGCCAGAATCGCGACGTGAATTTTGAGTCACGGTCACTGACTATTGATTCAGGTAGACCATGCAGACGGACAATCTCACGTCTGTAGACATATGCCAGCTCGGACGCCTTCATTCTCGTGTGGACGGGTATGAGGTGAACCATTCCGGTGAGTCGGCACACTACCACCCAAAGGTAGTTGAACTCTTTCGATTTAGGGAAAGGTCCAATGAAGTCAGTCCCAATTGACTGCCAGGGGCGAGTAGGTATGGGCAATGAATGCAGTAGCCCTGCAGGTTTTGTGTTTGTCCCTTTGGCCCGTACGCAGTACTCACACGAGGTACAGAACTTTCTCGTGTCGGCATAGATGGACGGCCACCAATACCAGCGTCTCAAATACTCCATGGTCCGTTGTGAGCCAAAATGCCCTATGATATGGTGTGCCTCCTCGACCGCGGCACCTCGAATGGATTTATTCAAGTACTCGCCTTTGGGCAAGCACAAAACGTCCGCTAATCCTGGCCGGATATGATAAACCAGGCCATCGGTAACTCGGAACAGTCGATGTTCAGCTGGTTTGTCTAAAATTTTTCCCAGGACTGGGTCGTCCCGCGAAGCCACACGGATGGTTTCCAACCACGTATCACTTGAAGTTACTGGGGCTGATTCTCCCGCCACACGCTCAAGCACATCGGCCAGAGATAAGTCCGTACCCAGATTACTGGCCAGTGTGCTTATGTCACTGGTCAGGTCTGTAAGCTCACTCAGTGAACTCCCGAGTCCTGCGCGGTGAGCAGTGTTAGCCTTCTCAAGCTCACTTGCTTCAACATCACGCAATTCGACGCGTTCTTGTAGTCGTCGACTACGTTGTCGAACTTCATGGGTCATGGCCATGATCTCCACGGTATGGTTGTTGATCTCCTCACGGCGATCTGCGGGCAGATCATCCCCATCAGGATCAATTCGCGCATCCGCTCGCACGTACTCCTCAAAAGAGTGTGCTTCCTCCCAAGTATCATTTTCATAGTACCGAGATAAGCAGTCCGCAACTTTGTTGTTCTCACCCTTTACATAGGTAATGTCAAAATCAAATCGTGACATATAGTCAAGCCAGCGCATTTGACGTGGTGACAAGTTCTTCTGGGTATGAAAGAACTCGAGTGCTTGATGGTCAGTTATCACATGAATGCGATATCCGACCAGCTTATCTTCCCATTTAATCAGAGCCTCTAGAATCGCCAGTGTCTCAAGCTCGTACACGCGGTAGTTTTGTTGGGCTGTGGTAAACTTTTTGGACATGAATCCCGCAGGACGGCAAGTGTCCCAAGTAGGGCCTTGTCCAAGCATAGCACCCACACCAGTCTTAGATGCGTCGCAGACCAGGAAGATTGGCTCGTCCGCACGACGCTTTGGGTCAATAGGCCGCAAGATGGGTGTCTTACAGCAGATATACCGTATCATGTCAAAACAACGTTGGTGCAAGGGTCGCCAGTGAAACGGATGACCATTTTGAGTCATGGACATTAACGGTCCAGTATAGGCTGTGATATCTGGTAAGAATGGGGCCAAGTATTGCACCAGACCAACAAACCTCTGAATGTCATGGTAGGAACGCGGTGCACGCCATTCACGTATGCGAGCCAGTTTGTCTCCATCAGCGTGGAGACCCTGGTCATCAACAATATGTCCAAGACAGTCCATAGACTTAGCGTACAGTTCACACTTGGCGCGCTTTAGAAAGAGCTGTTGCTCTCTCAGCCGCGACAATACTAATTCAAGGTGCTTCTCATGCTCCTCAATAGTATCAGAGAATATAAATATGTCATCCAAATAAACATGGACGCTGCGACCAATCACATCGCGAAATATGGATGTCATCAATCGCTGGAAAGTAGCAGGTGCATTACAGTCACCCTGCTGCATTACTCGACTGAGGTAGCATCCAAAAGGCGTTCTGAATGCTGTCTTCATCAGGTCCCGAATCAAGATGCGTATTTGTTCGTATGCATCAGACAGATCTATCTTTGACCTGAACTTGGCTCGCGCAACATCCTCCCTGATCTGCTCTTGGTCCGGTAGAGGAGTAACATCCTTGACCGTGTTCTCATTGCGTTGACGCAGATCAATCACGGTACGGAGGTGTTTATCTTTCTTGAATAACGCCAGCATGGGCGCCGCCACTGCAACGTTTTTAGGCTCCCACCATCCAGAACGAATATAACGATTGATCTTGTCTAGCAACTCGTCTTTCAACGCCTGTGGGCAACGGGGGTAATGATAGTGGTACTCCTTGGTCTCATCAATGAGGTTTATCTCATGATTAACATCACGCCATGGTGGCATAGTTTCGGGCACACCATTCATGATGTCGGCATACTCATGATACCACCGTTCACGTAGCTGTTCCAATTCGGCCTCGTCCACCAATGGTGATGGCTCGAGGACGTCCTCCTTCAAGAACTCCGGGTTTGTGTTCCGCAATTCGTTTGCAGTCACCATAGATCTGATTCGAACCATAGTGTCTGATTCTCCAAGCGCTGATGCGACTTGAATACTTTCATGCCACAGATCACGGCTTTCGCGGGATGCATATTCAGCCGTGAACTCAAAAGGTCCAACCACATTAGGTTTAGGGCCAAATGGGTTCGCTAATGACTCAGAACCCTCGGGATACTCAGGGTATCCCGTCATATCAGGCCTTCGTGTATGCAGGTTATATTCCGTCATTGCACGCATGATGGCCATATACTCAACCGGTAACTTTTCTGATGGTAAGAGCGCTGTCGTATTGGGCAGCTCTGGAATACTGTTCCAGAAACTCTTTCGTCCGGGTCTATCTAGGACTATGTCCTCATCGAATTCATTATCGGCAAACAGAGAGAGGTCAATCTCATCTCCATTGTCGTCAGTCCAAACCTCCAGGTCAGCACCGCATGGACATCTCTTATGATATTCATCATATATGGTGTCAAGAGAGTTTGGGTCTCGTACAGATCCTCTGTGGGAACCTGAATCAACAGAAGGTCGCGGACGAGCCTTCAATTTACTACTGGACGCAATATTGTCGCCTCCCATGTCAACAACGGTGCGGCTAGACTGACTAGCCCGTGCCTCTTCATCTGCCGCGTCTCGGTGACGGACAGTACCAGGGCAATTATCAGGTAACGAACGCTCTCTCTGGGCATTCAACTCGGCACGAAGCTCCTCCGCATACTCTTCATCGTCCTCAATTGTAGTCCGTTTTGACCCCAATGATTGAGGCTCAGAGTAAGACCGTCAATCCGAGGTTGTATGATGTGTCTCAACCTCTGCCGCGCGCCGCATGCGGTGACGATGGGCCGCGCTCACATTTACTGGCGCCACCTCAGCCTGCATTTTGACGCCATTCATTTCAACACATTTGTGTTCAAAGTCCAGTTTGATCCCGTACTTATGCATGAAAGGTGCCCCAATCAGTATATCATACCTATCCAGGTTAACTAGATCGAAGTAATCTTGTCCGGTCGTACCAGGCAAGTCAGTCGTCGCAAGTGCACCAAAATTAATCCAAGACCGGCTCCCTACTGTTCCCAGAAACAGAGGAACAGGCTCGGTCAGTCGTCGAACATCAAGCCGAGCATGACTCGCATATTGGGGCGACACTGATGATGTATCACTTCCGCTGTCCCACAACGCTAGTCCGCTGAGTTCAACTCCCTCGCCGTGCAAGGTAATATATGTTGTGAGGCATCGCTTCTCGCTGGGTGGCACAACCGGCCGTCCAAATGGGATGCGGCGTACTCTCAAAGGTACTTTACCGCTTCCTCTGCCCTTAACGGCAACTTCCGTGTTGGTATCATCCAGCAACGGCACTGCGGTCATTGCGTGAATATCAACCTTCACATCTACGCCGACAAGTTCTTCCACATATTCCACTAGGTCGATGAATTCCCCGCCATGGCCATTGGCTCCGTGAGTATAATCCTCAATACCGGCTGTTTTGATGGCACGGATAGATGCACCATCATACCAATCCTGGTAGGGCACCGGATCGTCTGGCACTTCCACTGTTTCATATTCAATGATCTCGTACGCGTCCGTGCCCGGGTCAAACTCAACATGGGAAGACGACTCCGCTGGTTCGTCTTCATTGACTGGTTCAAATACGCCGCCACTGGCCTCCCCGGACACATTACCCGCCTGTATATAAGCAGGTCGGGGCACCACATCAGGGCGTTTATCGTCTGGTTTGCCATCGTTAAATGGCCGAGGTCCGTTATCAGGTGAGTTCTGAGGTCGATACTGACGATTCTGTCCATTGAACGGTGCACCCCCACGTCCTCGGTTATTACCGAAATTGTTCTGCCGGGGAAATGGTGGGCGCCATGGTTGGTTTGCTCCCGCATTCTCTCGCTCAGCGGCTGGTGGCTTGTGTCCAGCTGGTGCGCCCCCACGACTATAGTAACCTGGTAAGGGTTGAACAATCATGCGAGTACGCACTCGTTCATCGACTTTGGCCGGTGAGTCTAATGGTTTTGACGCTGGTACGTTGATGCGCTGATTCTGACTATGTCGCTTTTTCCATTGGGATCCGGTATACAGTTGTATCTCCTTCTGGGTGGCCAAATCTACAACAATATCGAGCGGGCTGAGTATCAAATCAACTCCATCTCTGACTAACTCGTCACGCAATGTGTCAGGTAAGTTTTCTACCATCTTATCCTTCAACTCGCGTTCTGATGGCGTGAAAGCCATAGTACCGACAATGGTGAGGAGTTCGTCGTAGAACTCCTCGACGGTATGTTTCGAGTTCCATCTGAAATCACGGAACTTCTGATCATTATCGTGCAGAGTCACCGAGCGCACAAAGCGCTTATACAGTGCTTTGATTATTTCTCGTGCGGTCCAATCGTGCCGTCTGCGGCTGTAACTCAATACGTGAGCTTTTGCCCACGTCAATGCGCTGCCATCGAGGTAAGACACAATCAGATTTTGCCTTTCCACGTCCCGGTCAGGTCCGCCGAGATGTTGCGTCTGACACAATAGCGCCAGGGCTACAACCCACGCTTCAAAGTCATCAAATCGGTGACTATTGTCTAACTTGTTGATTCTCGTCAACGAGTCCATTCGCACAGGTCTAGCCTCCTTGGGCAGAACAAGTGGTTCTGCAGTCCGTTCATCCCACGCTGCTAGAATCCGGTCTAGCAGTGTCTCGTCAAACTTCTCCTTCTGATTCATGTGATCTGCGAGTGAAGCAGATACAGATTTCTGTCTGATCATAGGTACGCTTGGGAGGCGCGGAGTCCTATCTCTATTACCTCCAATGTCATCATCATCATCGTCCGGGTTGTCGGGATCAGGTGGTTGGCCCGCACCAGCAATTGTTGGTGATACGACGCGGACGGTTGTAGCTGCTACTGGTGTAACCGCCACTGGTGAGGCATCTGGCAACTCAGGTGGTCTCGGACCGCTCTTTCCTGCCTCATCGCTGGCCATGGGTTCGGCCGTACAGTAATTTGGCATATCCATTTGCAGCTTGGTCGATCGGCTCTCGTTTTGTGAGAACGGAGTTGGTAACCACCAACGTCCATCAGGTGTTACTGTATAGACCAGTCTATCCTGGTCAGTACGAATGCCTTGATCCACTACATAGGAGTATGACTTCTCGTCAAGTTCGCGTTGACGATGTGTCTGTAGTACCAATTTGCTTTCTAAGAATCGCATTTTGTTCTCAATTTCTGCAGGCAACGAGGCTTGCACTGACGGTTGCTTATTCGCCGCTGTCATTTGCGCACGAGATTTCAGCAAAACTCGTATGATTAACCGACGAACAATATTGTCCAACAGGAATACCATCCCATCACCATATCCATCGGCCTCCAAGCTTGCAGCAAATGGTTCAGTCTCACTATTGACTGCGTCCTTTGTCCATTCATCCCAGAAGATTGGGTCTTCATTCACTGACCAGTCAAGCTGTTTCTCGAGATGATTAAACAAAGCTTGAAGGTTCGCACTCTGAACTCCTTGAGCGTCAATATAGTGTGATCCAGGTTCAGATTCATCTGTATGAGAAGCAGGTCGCTCGCTGGCGCCCTGTGGCTCATCCAAGAAGGAGATCAGCGGTGATTCCGAACTCGTCGGTCTATCAACCGCCTCCAGAACGGTTTCGGGGGATGGCGATGATTGTTCATTCTTTACATTAACATCAGTCGGTCGCCCCCCGACTGTTGTATTCTGCTCCTCATCAAGAGGGGCCTCTACTTCTACATGCTTGGGTGTACTCTGGGCTACCGCTTCAGAGCTGACACGAAGCGCGCCGCCGGCGTTCTCGCTAAATATGCGCGAACGGCTCGGCGTAGCACCACTGCGAATGTCCCCCGGTAAGGCTCGGGGTGTCAGCAGTAGTTTGCGCGGCACAGGTGGGCGATCGGTTGATACCGATCGGCCCGATGGTACTGGGACCGGGGTATTGATTGCCGACGCTGACTCGATGTCTGCGCCCTCATCGCTATCGATGAGACCAGAGCCGCTTGCTGGGGCAAGCGACCGGCGGAACAGGGACTCGCTCCTTGCCAAGGAGCGACCCGTTACATGAGGGTGGGTCTCGGGCTCGTGGTCCGAGAGCCCCGACATCTACACTACTCAAAGTACTAGAAGTGTAGCTACCGAAAAAATTTTTGTAACGAAAAAAAAGAAAAGTGTAGTAGATATCGTAAAATATACGACAGAGAGCTTAAAAAAATGTAAAAAGCCTCTTACGTCGCACAACTAAGCTAGAACGCTGTATATTATATCTACTGTTCTATCTACGTATGTACGGTGTAAGTGGTAAAAGACTCAGGAACATTCGATCCACAACGCGTCCTAATAAGTCCACGATTGTGGTTAGGGTTCCATTGGACAGTCCCTGAACAATGATCACGAGATTGTCCAGGGACTGTCTGAATCACGAGTTCAGGTGGACGTTCAATTACTTACATTGAACGTATGTGTATACTGATGTCTACACTAACTGTACAGTAAGGGTAAATCCCTTACAGTCCAGCTGTCACGCTGCACCGACGTGGGAAAACAAAAGGAACAACGCGTCGCCGCCACCTCGCATTTTGAGTCGTATAACTGGGAGGGAGCATCAACATGACTAGAATCCTTTCAAACCCGTACACGCTCACTCCAACAATCACGGAGTCAGGATGGTCGGCCTAGATTCCGACTTGTCCAAAGTTGCGAAAGCCGATCTCAAAACACAACACTACCATAGCTACGGCCGACATCGCATGAGCCACCCGTATTCGCGACTGGTTCGCCATATCTGAGTCAGGAGACGACAGCACATAATGGATGTCGTGTGCGGCAAGGCAGCACACACGGTGTACAACAGCTGGCAGCTCCTTCATTGTGGTAAATCCAAATTCGGTCCCAGCAACTCCCAATCGTCCATATCGCCTCCGCAAGACTTTGGATTGAACCCTCGAGTCATCGTTGCGTCCGAATGACTGTGGTAAGGGAGAAATCGGCTCTACGGGGAGTCGTGATGGGGCCATGTCAATCATTACTAGTGGTTTGAGAACGTCTAAGATTATATCAAAGTTGCGGGGGCCCTGGCCCAAAAGGATGGAGGATTTGAAGAACTGCCTCAACCAGTGATGAACAAGAAATCATACCTCGAAAAAAGACACTCACAGGCAACATATAGTCCAAAACAGCCTCAACGTCCTCCCAGTCAACATCATCGTACTTGGCATCATATTCCTTCCAGAGTGGACGCAGCGTGCTTCTCCTCGACCATCTCGAGGTAGAATTGGCAACCAAGGACATAGATCATTGCTCCTGAACCAACGAGGAGGAATATAATGTGAAACACATCCCCGGAGAGCAAATACCGAGGGATTCTTGGTCGCTTCTCCGTAGAGAACTGTCGGATTCGTGGCGATAACTTTGGCCACGTCCCTGCGTGCGAGAGTGGTCGAGTAGTCCGCAACACTAGCGGTGGCAGCCTGAAAGGCGCCTTGAGACGAGACAACGTGGACATCACGCGAAGACAGTGCGACATAGTCAAGGACTATGTATGACTCAACTTGTCAGTGTATGGACAATGTGATGGGAGCAAGGTGTAAAGGCTGGAACCCTTAAATAGGACTGATCAAACACGCTGCCGAGGGGGAGACGTTCTATCTCGGCATCACATATTTGTGCCGTGATCGCCTGTCGCGTGAGGTCGGTCCTTCCTTCCCTCGCACATTGTACGTTCTCCATACCTATCAGTCTGACTCCAAACCTGACTCCGCCAAGTCATTGCGCCAACCTCATAGCATCCCAGCCTAGCTGGTAGCCAGAACTACACGCCACGTGCTGGCCCACGGAACAGCAGCCTTTCACCCACGCATCACATTACAATTCTGAGTTCCTCTTTGTGTCTAATTCTCCCGTCACTTGAGCAGCTCGATATGTAAATAATGCTTTCGTACGCTCACTGGCCTCGGCTCGTGACAAGAATTCTTTTCATGTCCATATACCATAATTCACCCACCAACTCTCATTCCGAGTCCCCAATCCTACTGAAACCGAGTCACGAACCTTCCTACCGCTACTCATCCCAACGGTGAGCTACATTCGCGCGTCTGTTGTCGCCCGGAATCACACTTGCGCCTCCCGAGATCGTCGGTGTCTGCAGCTCGCGGGTCTGCTCAACCACCTACGTGTTGCTACTGAAAGGGAGCGTCAACATGACTGAAAACCACAAGCACATCGACACTTACCCCAAAGGTCAAAGTCATGCACTCAAGATGGTCGCGTCCGCGGCTGCCCAAGCCGTGTTGATATCCAAACACTTGTACAGCACCCGGATAGCTTCAGCCGGCAGTACATGTGCTATAAGCATTCGGCACTTGCCCATATCCGACGGAGAGGCCCAGAGCACATGATGGATGTCGTGTGCGGCAACACAGCACAGGCGGTGTGCAACAGCTGGCAGGTCCTCCAGTGTGGTAGTTTCGGTCCCAGCGGCTCCCAATGCTTGAGCTTCATATCGCAGCCGCAAGAAGTTATGATGAGCTCTCAAGTTACCGTCGCGTCCGAATGACTGCGGTAGGGGAGGGATCGGCTGTACGGGGAATCGCGGCGATGGCCCGCCCGTAAGTGCGAGTAATGTGGAGAGTATTCTAGGTGTGTCCTCTAGTACATTGCTCCCTTCGAAGAACTGCTTGAGTGGTGAACGAGAAACCATGGCCTCAAGAAAGGATCACTCACAGGCCATATATAAGCCACTACAGCGGCACCGTCCTCCCAATCAACATCGTCATATCTCGCATCGTATTCCTTCCAGAGCGGAAGTGTCTGGTCATAAAGCGCAATGGTCGCTTTATCGTCGGCCTCGCGGCGCGCCAGATTGACGCGGACAGCAATATTCAGTAGTAACGATCCCACAGCAAAGAGCTCAAGTTTATGATCCCGAAGGATCTTTCGTCCGAGTCCTTCAAGTTGCACTGTGGAGAACTGTCGGATTCGTGGCGGTGGGAGCCGCGGGGCTCTTGGACGAGACCGAGACATCATGGTCATCAGGCGACCCCAGTGCGACATAGTTGAGGAACATGAGCAGAAGAGTCAGGGCCCTGTAACCCTAAAATAGGATTGTTCGTTCCGCTGCCGAGCGAGGGACGTCTCCTCCCGGCATTACATATTGGAACCGGCAGGTGTTGCGTCTGCCGAGCGGTTCTGCCCCGCAAGAGAACCCACTGCAGCGTGTCAACCATGATTACGGTCTGGGTCATCAGCCAGACACTTCTTCACTGCTGGTATCGAGACTATTCCCACTCTGACATGCACGGCGGACCTTCACATCGGGGTGTTTCCGAATGCAAGGTTCCGCTTGGGTTCTGGGTTCTGGTTTCGATACGCGCCTTCCTCAAAGTCTAGTGTCAACCATACCCATCATTTCGCCGATCTGCATCATGATTCCGGGACACTGCAAATTGGACTAGGAGAAGAAGCACATTGGCTCGCTCGCTCTTTGGGCCCAACGTCGGTAGCGGGACAAATCTTTAGCAAGAGGAAGGTGCTGAGCGACGAGCTCAGTGCTCACGCACGCGGCTGGATTGAGAAGAGCAAAGAGGTGCACCGTTTCTTGTCTTGACTGGTTATGTAGTACAGCACAACGAGCCGACGACGACAAGCTGGTCAATCTCAAGCGAACCACGCTGCGGTTGTCCCTGCTGAGCCAGGTAACGGCCGACCCTCTGTAATTAGCAAGCGTCGATAGACCTGCTCATACGAAGGAGGCCAGGTTATCGGGCTAGTCCCTGCTGACCGAGAAGTCTCCAGAGCCTGGACAGCACCACCACAGCCTCGAGTTCAAGTACGACATCCACGTCCGTGCACGTGTCTTACTGCCCCGCCGATCATCCCGATGCCCTCGTCTTAGGAATCAGACGCCAGTGGGAGCTTGCACACCGAACTCTTTGTAACTGACAATGGAATCCACACTCGCACTGCTGTCGGCTACTGTACTTGTTGAGAAGCTATATCCGGAGAGACAAACATTTGATTTGCTGGTTCTTTGCTTCGATACTGCTTTTCATGATGAGTACCGGTACAGCGCCAATTACCGAAGTCGCGAGGCTTATATCGCTTTCCACCAGTCGCGTCTGACACGGGCCATATGGCCAAAGTGGCAGCAGCATTTATGAGCCTCATGTGTCGTAGTCTGCTCACTTCGAATTCGTTACCTCATTCGAATTGGCGGTCGTTCATAAGCATGTCGGAGGACTTGAGGGCTTACGCTGCGACGTGAGGGAGAAGCATGTAGGACCGAGGGGTGCTGAGCCGCTGTGCAGCATAGCACCTCAGATATAAGCTCGCTATCCTCAGTGTGGCTGTCCTCTGCGGTATATAGTCATTTCCTCCGTCAAACTTGACGCTCTTTGTTGTGCAGCAAGTTGTGGGTCCGACTCGGACTCAGAGTCTCCATTCACCGTCTGATGTTTTCTCAGCGTCCATGAATATTCCCTCCATCGGGCTCGACGAACGACAAGCAAATGGAATACGCTGTCCAGCTGTGCGAGAAGAAGCGCATTGGCTCGCTCGCTCGCTCTTTGGGCCCAACCTCGGTAGCGGGACAAATCTTAAGCAAGAGGAAGGTGCTCTCACGCACGCGGCTGGATTGAGAAGAGCAAACTGAAAAGGTGCACCGTCTCAGGCTCTTTCTTGTCTTGACTGTACGAGCCGACGACGGTGGGTGGCACGCTGGTCAAACCACGCTGCGGTTGTCCATGCTGGACAGCACCACCACGGCCTCGAGTTCAAGTACGTACGACTGCCACGTCCCGATGCCCTCGTCAAGCTACTCGTCTTAGGAATCAGACGCCAGTGGGAACTTGCACACCGACAGACTGCTTAACTGACAATGGAATCCACACTCGCACTATGTATGTCCGGAGAGACAAACATCTGATTTGCTGGTTCTTTGCTTTTCACGATGCGCGCCAATCACCAAAGTCGCGAGGCTTACATATATCGCTTTCCACCAGTCGCCAAAGTGGCAAGCAGAAATACAGCCTCATGTGTCGTAGTCTGCTCACTTACCTCATTCGATTCGGCGGTCGTTCATAAGCATGTCGGGGACGTGAGGGAGAAGCATGTAGGGACTGAGCCGCTGTGCACTCAGCTATCCTCAGATCTGGTGTGGCTGTCCTCTGCGGTATACAGTCATTCCCCCCGTCAACAAGTTGTGGGTCCGACTCGGACTCGGACTCGGAGTCCCCATTCACCGTACGCGTCTGATGTTTTCCGATCTCAGCTTCTCCATGAATAATTCCATCCATTGGGCGACAAGCAAATGGAGGCTGCGTGCCGCGTTTTCATTCAAGGCGGAAGGATCCGAAATATCCCCTTTGCCATTCCCGTCAATACTGTACTCAAGCACTGGCAGGCATTGATTCGAAGTCAGTGATGTGCCCCAACCACGCAGCTTCCCACTCCACCTTGATGCGATCAGTGTATGTGAGTATTCCTCGTCGGGTACTCACCGAGAAAGTCCTTCTCAACCTTGCCACCCCGGGCCTGTATCTGTATCTTCCAAACCCCCCCTCCCCCTCCGCCATACCACACTGCAGGGTGGCCCATCACCCACTGGCAGGGAATCAATTCGTTCTCCCCCCAACACGGCGATGTGAGGTACGGCACCCAATCCCCATCATACCAACCAACCAACTAACTAGGATGTTCGTCGGGAGGACCCCTGGGTAAGGGTGGTACGTCTCCAATCCAATCCAATCTCTTCCCTTCCATACTTTTCCTCTCCCATTCCGTTCCCTTCCACATTCCGTTCCATTCCCCTTCCCTTTCCTGGTCCAGCTTCCTTACCTCCTCATCGACTCTAGCCCCCGCCAGTGCCAATCATCAGAGTCCGAGTCTCCTTTGCACCATCCCCATCCCCCCCACATCCCCTAGCAAAAAGCACAAGTTCCACGACTTGCCTGAGACAAATTCCACAACTGGTCTATGTCTTGTCTCAAACACAAAAGCACATGTCTCACGACTTCCACTGCACAAGCTCACAACCAAATCTCATCTATTACTCTGCACCCGCACCCCGGTAGTCTATGTAATCAATGCAAATCATACCCAACAACCTGCCTCCGCCCAATCATCTCACCAATCTACAAACAAACGGGATCGTCAGCGTCCATTCCAAACCACCAACAACCGGCGCCCCCAAGATGCAAAGGGAACGCGCACACGCCAGCTAACGCACCTTCCAAACACCCCACGCCTCAAGCCCAATAACCCCCGCCCTTGCAAGGCCCTTCCCCGTGACCTGCCTCGCGCGCACATTCTGCACCAGCGTCACACCCTCCCCCCAAACCCCCCTCCACACCCCCCCATCCGCCAACACCTTCACGGGGTTCCCGCCAAACTCGGCTTTGGCGACCTGCTTGACGAGCGCCTGCGCGACGAGGAGGCGCGGGCGGAGCGATGGGGCGAGTGCTAGATCGGGGATGAACAAAGTGAGCAAAATGGGAAGAACGAATTGAAGATTAGAATTGGGTGAGGAAGAACGAATTGAATAGTAGAATTGGGGGCGGGGGATGGGAGGGGGGCCAAAAGGGAGGAGAGGGTGGATGGGATGGGAGAAGGGGAGTGGGGCAAAAGGGTGGAGAGGGTGGAGGATGCGGTGATAGGGGGAATGGGGAGTGGGGGAGTTGGGGGGATGGAAAGAATGGATGGAGGCGGGATGGGATGTGGGAGAAGGGGGGCGCGGAAATGGGAGGTTGGACGCGGGACGGGGATGCGGGGACGCGGGACGGGGATGCGGATGCGAGGTAGAAATGCCGATGCCGAGACACAGCAAGCCCTTCCCCCCCCCCTTGCCTCACACCCAAAAACCCATCCAACCCCATGTAATCATACAACCAGAACCAAAACCAAAAGGAGACTAACCATTAACCCTCGGCGCAACGGCGCCCACGCCCGCGTCGAACAGCGCCTTGCCTTTTTCGGTGGCTTGTTTGGCCTGTGGAAGGGTGGTTAGCGAGAACGGGTGGGAGAGCGGGGGTGGGATAGCGGGTGGGATATTGGGTGGAGAGCGTGTGGGTTGGGTGGGTAGGGTAGCGCGCGAGCAAAGTAGCGTAGGGTTCGGAGCGTCGGCTTGCCATCCCACCGCCCACCACACCGCACCAGCCCTCCACCGCACCAAACTACCGCACCAAGAGAAAGAAAAGAAGAGCACTCACAGCCTCAACAGCCTTCTCCTGCACGCTCTGCTGTGTGGGCTTCCCTGCTCCTCCCTCGGAGTACATCCGCCGGGTCGCGCGCGCGGCGGGCTTCAATGAACGGGCGGTGCGGAACATCCTGGGCGTACTAATATTTTTCGTCGGCTGGCGTGTAAAGAGCGAAAGTCCAATAATTTGAACAGCGACGGTGACCGTGTAAAGACAAGGGAGGGAAGAGATCGGAAGGACCCGGGTCCAGCCCGTAGCACGTGGCCCAAGCCAAACTTTTTCGCAGGTTGCATTCGGACCGCGACGACGACCATGCTGGGACTGCGCGCATCTACACGGACGCCGACTCCAAAAATGCTCGGGCTGACGCGGACGCTCGCACGCGCAGGTGCGCGTTATGCAACTAAAACCGCGGCTCCCAAGTCTACGGCCCCGACACCAAAGCCCTCCGTCGCGCCCACCAAACCAGGTCCCACTCCAGCACCAGCTCCGTCCCCGACGCTCTCTCCTCGTCCGACCCCGACACCCACCAACACCACCACATCTCCCGCCCCGTTCCACCCCCTCACCTCCTCCCGCCTCCTCCCCAAAGCACCCTCCCAACAAACCGCCCTCACGCGCCTCGTCCTCGCCTCGCCCCTCGCCCTGCGCGTATTCAAAGCGCTCGTCTGGGTGCTCGGGTACAGCTCGCCGCGCCAAACAAGCGGACGCCGGATGTACCACCTCTACGCGCACGCGTGCGCCAAAGCCCCCGAGCGGCACCAAGGCTTCTTCTTCGGGCCTCCCCCTGGGTCTGTGTCTACCTCACCCTCGCTCTCCCTCCCCCCCACATTCCAATCCTTCTTCCTCACCACCAACCTGCACGTCTGGCTCCTCGCCGTGCGGCTCCGCTCCCTCCCCCTCCCCTCCTCCTCCCGCTCCCGCCGCACGCACCCCGCGCTCCAATCCCTCATCGACCACTTCTTCCTAGACATCGAAGACCGCATCCGCCTCATCCTCCGCCCGCCCTCCACGCCCACCGAGCCATACACCCTCATCCCGCCCCCCAGCATCTACGCCACACCCGCCCCGACGAATAAGCGCGGGAGCAAAGCCCCGGAAACGCTCGTCACGCGGCAGATGAAGGTCTTCCGCGATCAATGGCAGGGGATCTGGGTGAGCCTGGACTACGCCCTCGTGCAAGGCGACGAGCACCTCGCGGCCGCTTTATGGCGGAACTTCCTCAACGCCGGGGAGGGTGAGGGGGGCCCGCCGGTGGGGGATCTCCCCTCCCCCCCATCCCCATCTTCCTCTCACAGTACACTGACATCCACGGCCCTCCCCACGCACCCGCCCCTCCCCGCCCCGCACACCTTCCCGCCCCTCCTCCTCGCGCTCACGCACTACATCCGGCGGGAGCTCCTCCGGCTCCAAAGCCTCCCCGACTCGCTGTTCATCGACGCGCCCATCCCCGAGATGTGCAGGGAGGTGAGCAAGTGGGGTGTGATGCCTGTCCCGGGTGCGTTCTCCCTTCCCTCCCTTTCCATCCTTTCCCTTCCCTTCCTTTCCTTGTGATTGATCGTTGCTAACACCCCCACCCCTAGGCACCCACCCAACGCCCTCCGCACTCGCACACGACGCCTGGCTCGCAGAGCTCTGCGCGGGCGAGGTCCGCGACGTCATGGATAAGGATCAGGAGGGGAAGGTGTATGGCGAGTGAGAGGGAGGGAATGGAAGGGATGTCGTACATTGAGAACACTAATTCTAATTCTTGCATCTTGCATCTTGCTGCAACCCATCTCATCTGCTTAATCTACTTGTTACCCGTCGGGTTGTTGCTGCATTCAACTCTCATTGCCGCACACCGGTCGGTGTGAAATCTTGGATCGTCACCGTCTGTCTCATTCATTTCACATCAATTTTCATTCGCCTCAGTGTTCAGTGTTCAGCAAACATAATTTCCGGGGCACATGGCAGCATTGGTCTGGGAGATAGGACATCCATGCTAAGAGCACTTGGGCTTCGCTTCCCAGATAGGCCACCGCAACATTGATGTCATCCCCGTCAAGAAGGCATCCATCACCAAGGTCGAAGATGATTGCTGGCAGCGTCTTCACGTAGGCACCTGGTTTTCAAGCTCAGGAGTCAGGACACGCTTGGGACGACATAGCATGACGCGCCCACGCATGGCCGGCTAGGATAAGTAAGGTGTGTGCGTTCCCGGTTCCGAGGCCCGGGCGCAGGAAATGAGGGAGACAGTGCAAGGGAGTGATGAGTCACGGACAGGAATCGGATAAACCATTCAATGTTACAACCAGGACACTCAGCCTGCAGTGCTGGACCCGGAACTGGTGACCACAGTCCACTGATAATGCAATGAGCAATGCACATTGACTCTTGAGGCTTGGTCAATGAGCACTGAACACTAAGGAGTCAGCACTGAGCACTAGGGTGGCAAAGCAAACCATAGGTATCGGTACTGGACCAGTTTGTTACCTCGGCGCCTGGAGGGTAGGTAACTTACCTCCACGTGAGAGGCGGGGGAGCTCCAAGCATTTAAATGGGATTTGAGATTGAAAGCTTAAATGTGACCATCTCGGACAGCAGAAACAAAATTCTCGGGTTGAGCGGAAAATGCGCCACAGGCATTACGTGAAACTATTGGATAGGGTAGTGGGGGAAACCTATGTTTCCCCCCAAAAATGGTTAGACTCGGTAACTAACCGGTTCCAAACCTCGAAGGGCTGGGAAGGTAGGTTCAGAACCTGTCACATGTGATCTGCTGGCAGGCCAAAGCGTCTGTGGCGTAAAATGACGAGGAAGACACTTGTAGACTGACCAGGTACACTTTTAAGGCCTACTACTGGACTCATTGGGATTTGAAAACTCAAGGATAAAAACTCTGAGAGCTATGTGTGGCTGCCAGATTGAGGCGGGACTGGGGCGGGAAGGCGCGCGGTGGGATCACGTGGGGAAAGCATGTCAGAGTTTGGAACCGGTATCAAACCTGGCGGGGCGGCCCCTGTTTGGTACCGCCTCGGGAGGTTTGACCCACGACCCTACTATTGAACGGTAAGTTACCGTATCGATACCGCGGGGGTCCGGGGGGAGGGTCGGTAAGACTAGGGTGGTGGCAAAGTAAACCTGAGGTATTGGTACCGGACCGGTTTGTGACGGTTCATTACCAGTAACTTATTAGTAAGATACCTTGGCGGCTGGAGGGTAGGTAAGTTACCTCCACGTGATGCTTTCACGTGACTGGCTCACATGAGAGGCGTGCGGTGCGGCGGGATGGCATGGGGAGGTGTGGTAGGGCTCAGATCATCTAAATGGGGTGGTATTTGAAGCACAAGACTGAGAGTTGACATTGAGAGGTAAACTGCAATGATCATGAGCTGCAGAAACAAAATTCTCATGTCCTTTTGAGCTCGGTGGTAGGGTAGTGGGGGAAACCTAGGTTTCCCCCCGAAAATGGTTTGACTCGGTAAGTTACCGGTATGGAACCGGTTCCAAACCACGGAGGGCTTGGACTGTAGGTTTGGAACCTGTCACATGATAAAATCATGTGATCCGCTTGCAGGTGGCTATCAAAGCATATGTGGCGTAAAATACCGAGGAAGACACCTGCAGCCTGACGAGATACACCTGCAAGCTTCTGCAGCAGCTATGAATGAATGCTTTGGGACTGGAGAGCTCAGAGACAAGACTTCTGAAAGCTATTTGCGGCCGCCAGATTGAGGCGGGACTGGGGCGGGAGGCGCGCGGCGGGATCACGTGAAAATATCACGTGAGAGTTTGGAACCGGTTCTAAACCAGTATCAAACCTGGCGGCGGAGCGGGGTCGGTACCAAACCAGTTTGGTACCGCCTCTGGAGGTTTACCCCACGGCCCTACTGAGGGGGAGGTTTACTTATTTGGTGGTAATACTGTAAAAAAACTATTTGCTATCTCACTTGTACTTTGCGCTATTTCACTTTCAATTCTTCGTCCCACTTTGCATCTCTCAATCTCACTTTACAATGCACCGTCGCACTTTGGCCTTCTTATCCCCCACTTAGCGATGTCAATCCCACTTTCTCAAGACGCCGTCACCTGACAGTGGCGCAGCTTCTATCCCGAGGTTGGCGAAACAGGGCGGTGTCCTGAATGGGCACTGTCCGGCATTACCTCGGTCCTCGTGTCCCTGCGGGAAGTGATCGAGACATGATCCCGTATGTTCTCGCTCTCTTCTTGCCCTCATGAGCTCGTATGGCGTCTCCAGCAGACGCGGAAGATACGGTCATTCTTCGAAATCTCTTCTGGGATGTGAGACATCGGCTCGGAACTCGCCTCTGGCCTCAAGTAACGTAGCTGTTTCCATTCGACGTCTGGCGGACGGCACCCTCAACATCCCGACATGGTGACTTTGTTACGACCTGATCCCGCCGTGACAAGGACTCGCTCACGATGGCGCGTCTCTACGCCCCGACCGTGGCTTTCCTGCGGGCACAACACACATATCTCCGGGACGCGTCCGTCCGGTCGCTTGGGAGGGATCACGGAGGACTTCGACGGATGCCCCTCCGTATCGCCCAGAGAGTGAACACCCAGGAGACCCCGTCTCCTGGTGTCGCGCGATTCATCGGACCCGGTCCGAGATGTGGCGCATTGAGATCCTTCGTTCGAGGAGTGGGGGGCGATACCGGAGTCACCGAGGGAGGGCATGGGGGGAGCCCTTGCTCAGAGGGAGTCAGAGTATCCGGCAAGAGAATGCGGAAGGAAACTTGATAAGGACGAAGTCTCCCTATCTACTACAAAGAGCGTCTGTATTTATACGTCGACCTCTTGATGAATAACTCCTCTTCTCGAAGGTTCCGTCGGGAGCGCTCCCGACGCGTCGGGAGCGATGTGCTGCGGTAGCGCATGGTACTTTTGATCGAGCAAGGAAGGCGCGCTAGATCGAGCACCGCTGATTGGACGATGGGCGGGATAAGGCGGGATGAAGCGGGATAGGGCGGGCCGCCACCCATGCCATGCGGGACTGATCAGAAGATAGCGATCATTGAGTCATTCCTCGACCCAATGGGGCGTCGCTCGTACGAAGTGGCGGGAATCGAGGGGAGGCGGCCGACGGATGTGACGTTGGTCCGGCTAGCGAGGCGCGGCGAGGCGCGCAGGGATCTGATCGCGTTCCATTGGCAACTCCCGTGATGGCGCGACCTATTCTTCGGGATAAGTTCTCTCCTATGTGGCGCACCCAATCTATAGTTCGTGCGCGATCTCGTGACAGGTCCACGACCGAGTCATGACAATATCCCCTCTTTAAGTTTCTCGTCCCGAGAAACGTAAGAGGAGCTTCCGTAGGCAGCGCCTTTTCGATTTTGGGAAAGGACCAAGTCCGAGTCGGACATTCCGTCGAGTCATCTCCAACGTGACGGGCGTCATACTCCTGGGGATTCTCTGGGGAATCCCTCGTCCAGTGCTGATTTTGGTAGAGACCGAAAGTTTAATGGACAAGGGCCCGCACGTTCGTTGGTTTCTTGATACGAGCCCAAGGCTGTGCGCTTCTTTAGCTGTGACTTCTTTCGGGTACAATGCGGGTCCCTGGATTTGAGTGGGTTACAGGCGCGTTCGTCACATGGCCGTGCACGCCTCTTCACGCCGGGAGGCCTCTCCGCTTGGTATAGGACAGTCCGAATAGAGTGGTGGCGTAGGCATCCCGTCGTACTCCAGCGATTTCCCGACGCCTGATTTCGTCAAGGCGCCTTATCAATGATCGCCGTTCCCTAGAGATCTGTTTGGAACGCCGCGCGCTCAGACCCCGATGTCGTTAACTTCTGCCGATGGCATTTTCTCATACTAGATCGTCCTTTTCGAGGACGGTAATTTCCTAATCCAGTGGAAGTTCTTAGCGCGCCTCCGTCGAATATATGTCGAGAATCCGGTTCGTCCCAACTGTCCAAAGCTTAAAGTTTTCTGATTCGGGAATCGTCCTGATTCTGGGGGATGGGAAGATAATTCCCGGCAGGGCCTCCAGGAAGGGATTGGAGTACAAAAACTCTTTCTGCGTCCAATTCCTTCCTCATTCCTCTCCTGCCATGTTGTCCGTGTCTTCGTTGTTGCGCTCGCCCACTCGCTCGCGGGTGTCTACCCCTCGTCGTTTGAGCACTCTCTTCGTGTCGGCCCCGCTGGTGGTCAACGGAATTTGTTTGCTGTCCCGGGACGGTTTCCTGGTTTGGGTGCGAGGTGATATTGCTCGCCCTTCACCCGCGATCGTGGAGGCCTGGTCGCGCTGCGTCGGTTGCATAACCGAGGCCCTCCGAATGGCCTCGACATCGTCGAAAGAGATTACTGATCCCTTGGTATGGGCTTCACTAGTAAGCCTCTTTTCCTTTTGGCCCCGAGGTTGGTTTTAACGGAGTCGTTTTCCTAGTTCGTCCTGTTTCGCTCATCGATCGCACATTTGGGGAGGGTGTTCTTTCGTCCGCCCTTGTCGTGGTGGGCTTTGACGTGCCCGTCTCCTTTGGCTACCCTGCGGGCGTTCTCGACCTGTGCTTGGCTCCTGTTCGCCCCTCACGGTGTGGTTTTCGTCTATCGCCTCGCGATACTTTACTAACCGGGATGTTTTCCTTGGATTTTAGTCAATGCCTTTCCTGGGTCGGCGCCGGACACGACGATGTACTGTGTCGACGCCTTCGACCTCATCCTTCGCTATCTTTGGGATCACCTCTCCATCCGTCGCCTCATCGCCATCCTTTGGGCGTCGGAGCGGGATCCGGCCATTGCCGCCTGTTTTCATGAGTTCATGACTGCGGAGGAGACCCCAGGATCGGCGACCCGTTGGAACATGACTTTTGAGGAGTGGTCCCGGTCGATGGACTCGGCGCAGGGTTGGTGAGGGATGTGGTCGCTTCGAGGGGATGTCGTGGGGATTTTTTTTTTTTTTGAATGCATAGGTACGGGCATGGACCCAATACGTCTTCGATAGTAGTTCTCGATCCGCGCCTCTTGTACTTTTTTATAAATCTATGCACCTGTCTTGATGTTGTCTGGTGTTGGTCGAGCGAGGAGACAATTCTCCTAGGTCGAGGACCTTTGGTGAGGCGTCGGAACTTGTCGCGTTCGCGCGTCGCGATCGACTGATTGCAACGCGGTTCGTGGGATCGGGCCCTCGGCCCTGATCGCCGAGTGGTTGGGTTACCGCTTCCGCTGAGTGGGAGCCCTCTATTTCTCTTCGCGTTTTCCAGTTCGACCTCCCCGAGGTTCTGAGGACCGTCTTTCGTTACGCGGGGCCCTGTCGAATTGCCTAATTATCTGAGTCCTGGGTTGTCTGTGCCGAATAAATGTTGTTTCCGAAAATGGGGGGGGCGCGTTGCGCGAAACCCATCAGTCCTCTTTTTTGTCGAGGAAGAATACAACGTCGTCGACGTAGTGAATTTCGCGCCAGACGCTGTTGGAAGGGTTTCGAGCATTGCGTCTTTGTAAACGGGAACGACGTTGGAGTTCCTTTGAGAGAGGATTATAACGAACCACTCCATTACTAGTCAATGGTGATTCGATTGAGTATATCGGTTCGATGTGAAGTTCTCTGATGAACCCAGGGGACCGTATTCGTCGAAGGGGTTTCTCCAGGTAGTACTGGGAGAAATGGTGCAGGTGTCGTCGGGTTCGTCGTTGCGAGGCGGGGAGGTGTCCCCCGGATATCTGTGAGAATGTTGCCAGGGCGAGTGTATACCCTTTTACAAAGGAACGGAGGAGGGGCCAGTCCTCCACTGTTCGAGATATTTGGTGGACCACGTCCATTATCCGTAGTACCCTTCGTGTTACTTCTAGGTGGGGTGGTGTCCCCTCCTCTTCGTCGCGTAAGATCGTCACCTGAGAGGAGACATATCGGAGTTGGGAGAATAACCGTATGTCGGTTTGGTCGAGTGGATCGAGGGATGGAGCTTCGTGCGAGGTGGTGCTGAGTACCAGAGTAGTTGTTGTGAACGGGCCTTGAGTTATTGATATGGTGTTGTACGGGCAGTAGGGAGACTTCGTCCTATTGTTACGACCTGATCCCGCCGTGACAAGGACTCGCTCACGATGGCGCGTCTCTACGCCCCGACCGTGGCTTTCCTGCGGGCACAACACACATATCTCCGGGACGCGTCCGTCCGGTCGCTTGGGAGGGATCACGGAGGACTTCGACGGATGCCCCTCCGTATCGCCCAGAGAGTGAACACCCAGGAGACCCCGTCTCCTGGTGTCGCGCGATTCATCGGACCCGGTCCGAGATGTGGCACATTGAGATCCTTCGTTCAAGGAGTGGGGGGCGATACCGGAGTCACCGAGGGAGGGCATGGGGGGAGCCCTTGCTCAGAGGGAGTCAGAGTATCCGGCAAGAGAATGCGGAAGGAAACTTGATAAGGACGAAGTCTCCCTATCTACTACAAAGAGCGTCTGTATTTATACGTCGACCTCTTGATGAATAACTCCTCTTCTCAAAGGTTCCGTCGGGAGCGATGTGCTGCGGTAGCGCATGGTACTTTTGATCGAGCAAGGAAGGCGCGCTAGATCGAGCACCGCTGATTGGACGATGGGCGGGATAAGGCGGGATGAAGCGGGATAGGGCGGGCCGCCACCCATGCCATGCGGGACTGATCAGAAGATAGCGATCATTGAGTCATTCCTCGACCCAATGGGGCGTCGCTCGTACGGAGTGGCGGGAATCGAGGGGAGGCGGCCGACGGATGTGACGTTGGTCCGGCTAGCGAGGCGCGGCGAGGCGCGCAGGGATCTGATCGCGTTCCATCGGCAACTCCCGTGATGGCGCGACCTATTCTTCGGGATAAGCTCTCTCCTATGTGGCGCACCCAATCTATAGTTTGTGCGCGATCTCGTGACAGGTCCACGACCGAGTCATGACAGACTTGTATAGACACTAATGAGACTAATGTGCAGCTGGATGACCCCTAGTGCTGTGTACAGCTTGCTAATCTTGGTGAGTTACGCTCTACTGAACAAGTGTATCCGTGACTCAAGTATCCTTGGCCTTAGTGGATCATCGCGCCTCCTGCGCACCCCCTCAACATCAACGGCGACGTTCACGACTGCAAAATCCAGAGAACCCCATTCAGGCTGTCCTTGACAGTGATTTAGTGAAGCCCGCCTTGTCTTTGCTGCCGTTTGATCGGTAGTTCAACCTCGACGGCGTGGTCGTGCCCATGTAGCGCAATGAGTCTGGTCGTGCCCATGTAGCGCAAATCACACTGTGTCATGTCGCTGTGACAAATCTTCTTGACTCGAATGAAGAACTCTCTCCTCTTCGCCCTGTCTTCAACTCACTTTTGCGCAGAAGAGCCCAGTTGAGCGCAGCCCAGACAGCCCCGGCCCAGGCAGTTATACCAAAACCAAAAGGTATGTTTATCTCCTACTATATCCTCCCTTCCTTTCTTCCGGCGTTGCCCAGAGTCAGTCGCCATTGATGTCGACGGCAAGGAAACCTTGACCTCACCTCCATCAATGGCGCTTGGCTTTGGAGAGTGCATCACCTCTCGTGCATTGTCTTCTTTCTGTCTGACTGGGTACTTGTGCCTCAATTTAGACTCAGCGTCGGTGACAAGTATTTCCACATGTCGACCACAGACTTTCCGCACGCACGAGACCACGTGTTCGGGCGCTGTTCCCAACATCGACCATGGACCACCTCTTTGTGGCCCCCATTTTTTGACACGACATCGGCCATGGACGCGTTCATCAAGCAGGAGGATGCCAAATGATTGAAATACAGTGACTTCGACTACCTACGTTTACCATGCCCCAGGACTGGCACGAGCTTAACAATGGCAAAGGGCGCAAGCTTGACAACAATGGCGGGCACTGACGATGACACCGACGATACTGATGGGCACCGACGTGACAACGCCTGCGCGTACCATCTCGAAGAAGACACAACAAAGACGGGAATCTGATGATCAGACCGACCTACCACGCAACGACGAGCACTAACCCGGCGACAATGAGCACAAGCATAACGGGCATGGCCAGCGTTTGCGAGAAGGAAGTCAACGGGACGACAGCCACAATAACGAAATCCAGGTAACAATAGGCAAATACGGCGGCAACGAGTGTGAGTTTGGGCAGAGGTGCTTATTGTGAGTGAAGTGTAGTCTCTCGGTACTCTGTCGATAGCCATAGCATATCTTTTTTGGCAGTGCTACTGAGTATCATACTGTCTATACATACCACGGACATCTACGTGACTGCTCATATAACATATACAGTCGTCGACATACTCCAGTATTGAGACACTGACTATAAAAGCCTCCAATCTTATGTGTTCTAGCTAGACTAAAGGTCTTGCTTGACACATACACCGTTTGCATCCTCAAGACTTAATAAGATAAGGGGACCGGAAGTTCAGCAAGTCCAATTGAGGAGATCCCTCGGTATCAAGTAGAGTCGGCAGCAACATCGCCGTCCCATAGCGCGCTTGTCGGGATATCCTAAGAGGACTGTGCCGGGCAAATCCCGACACAGGAAGCCGATGACCGAATCATGTGATGTGGCAACAAACCAAAGTGCCGAATCAACACGTCAAAGTGGGAATCCGACGTCAAAGTGCGGAATAGGATTCCAAAGTGAAAAATCTTGCCGACAAAGTGAGACAAAGAACTCACAAGTGGGAAAAGGTCAAGAAAGTGTGTTCAGGGTCAATCTGTGGCGCTCCCCGCCAAAAAAGTAAGTAGTGAAATCAAAAACAATTTTTTTACAGTATATCGCCAATATACTTACAGTGGCCACTGAGCAATCAAGTATAAAAAAACTTTTTTAGGCACCGCGCATTCCGATACGGGGAATCGAACCCCGAGCTGCCGCGTGAAAGGCGGCAATGTTAGCCGTTACACCATATCGGATGGTAAAGGAATCCTATTACGTAGCCATATCATCTGCTTTGAAGCTAACTCATTGCAACGACCATCATCACCTCGGTCCATCAGACCTTTCTCTCTCATCACCCGCACTCTCACTCTCCTTATTCTCGGGACGGCGATGCAAGCACTGACACCAACGACACCCACATTCCGTGCGTCTCTGCGCCTGCGCCTGTGCCTATGAACGTGCTGACCCGAAGAAAAAAAGATCCGGCTGGTCCGACGATACCGACACCGATACCCATGAAAAGCACGCACGGCCACGGCGATGATGCCACTGACGAATCCGAAAACCAGGAAAGGGAGAGTGCTTCGGCAAAGCGCGCATCGTGCACATCCACGTCCACGCCACTCGACCCGAAGCGAGCCTCCTCCGCCTCCGCATCCATCCTCATCCCCAACTCGCGCCACACCTCTCTATCCTCCACGCGCCCCGCCCCGCCGTCCCCAGCCGACTCGCGCCGCGCGTCCCGCAGCTCTGCGCCCTCCCCGTCCCCCGTCTCTCCATCTCCCTCCACCCCGCTCGCCTCCGGGTCCTCAAACCCCAAGATCATCATCCGCGACTATGCGTACGCGCCCTCCTCCGCGCTGCACCACCCGCCCTTCCCCTCCCAAGGACAAGGGCAAGGAGAGGACTCGGAGGACGAGGCAGAGGACGAGTCCTCCTCCTCCTCCTTCAAGTGGGGCATAAACCGTCTCAGCTGGACCTTCTCCTCCTCCTCCTCCTCCTCCTCGCACCCACAACAATCCCAAAGTGATTTTGACCGCAACTTCACAGAGGAGGGAGACTCGGACGAAGTGTCGGACGACTACTCTTCTGATGACAATGAAGACGAGGACGTTGGCGCGACGCCAGGCATATACCGCGCCCTATACCCATTCACCGCAGAGGGCCCCGCGGAGATGAGCGTCGACGAGGGCCAGGTCGTGCGCGTCGTCGGGCGCGGCGGCGGCGTGGGGTGGGTGGTCGTAGAGCGGGAGGACGGCACGCACGCGCTGGTGCCAGAGAGCTACTTGGCTAGAGAGAGGGAGCAGGAGGAAAGTGGTGAGGGAGAGGGAGAGGACTAGTAGCTTGTGTGTATTGCTTTATTTAACTAACTATCTAACTTGTTGTTTTTCTATCATACTCGAGACTGGGATGCAGTATACAGTGTAGGGTAGAGACCGTAGCGCGGTCAACTGTAAAGTCTAAGCCTCGGTGGACCGACCATCTAGGCGGTTCGCCGCCCACACCGCTGCCCTTTGACTTGCGAAACCTATCACCCGACTTCTGGGGGTTTCATAACACTACCAATACCATTATCAACCGTAGGAAAATATAGGCGGATTGCGCCACTCTAGGCCCACGGATCCATCCGCCAGCGCCGACGAGTTGTGGCGGCGAGCGTAACGCCAGTTAGTATTATTCAAGAGAAGTGACCTTGCCGGCGAGGAGTAAGATAAGTTATACTTGACAAATCAAAGTAATGCCTACTGCCCACACTATCTGCAGTATTGTATCGAGTCTCCGAAACCCAAGCTTCAGGTTGACAAACCTTCAAGGCAGGTAGGTGCTGCGGTCTCTACACTTACATTTCTCCTCGTGGAACTTCTCCTTACATACAGCAGGACATAAATTCCTCCATCCATGCAGACGTACATAAACCAACCATCAATTTGAACCAAAAGCGTACATGTACATGTACATCCTACTCCAGCTCCGGATCGGCTTTCTTCACGCTCGAGCGATCATCCTCAGAGTCACTCGGCGTCGCCTCCTCATCCTTCCTACCATCCTCATCCTTAGCCTTCTTCCGCTCATCCCGACGCAGCAAGAACAATATCAGCGCAGTCCACGTCAAAAGCAGACACTGCAGGACTACCGAAACCATAGAACATCAATTCCACTTATACACCGGGTTAGAACTGGGCACTGGCACTCACCGATAGACCAATGATACCCCTTGGCCGCGCGCGGGAACGCCGTCGTCTTCCACATAAAATTCGGCGCGACGGCTTGGACGACATACGCCAGATCGTTCCCCAGCGCGACGCATATCGCGCGCAGTTCGTTCTACGAGCGCAATCAGGTCAAAACGTCTGTGATTTTTTTTGCACGAGAACTCACATCCGCCTGAGTGATCTCACTAATCCAGTTCAGGATCAACGGCCCAGCGGTCGTCTGCATCCCGTCAGCCCTGAACGCAAACGACAGCAAAAGCACTCACACCAAGCGTCATAAGGTAGAAATACGCAAAATGCCCATGTATGCTCTTGTACAGCGGCAGCGAAAGCCACGTAACGTCGAATATCAGCGTCGTAATCGCCCCCGCGACAATGAACGGCCATCGAAGTCCTACGCATAGCACCAATCAATCAGTTGAGCTCAATAATGGGACACTGCTGTGCTGTGCTCACCTTTCGCCACCCCATCACTAATCCACGCCAAGATCAAAGCAACAACGACAAAGATCGCCGTCGACGGTAATGGAACTACACACGTCAAATTAGAATCAACGGGACTCGACATTCACGGCAACGCAACGCACGAAGCTGAATCTGCGAAACCGTCCAACTGACCCCAGGAACGGGGTATGGCTTCTTGTTGAACGACTTGAGCCAGTACTGCATGGGGGACTGCGCGCCGCCATTATTCCACAGCACGTACTCGATGGGGAGGATGTAAATGTGCCATCCAGTGAGGATGCGTCGGAGCTTGTAACAGTCAGCAAAAGACCAAGAAGCCTGGACTGCCTGCGCGTACCTTGGCTTTAGTCCAAGGCTGCCTTTCCTGTCGACCCGCAGCCTTCATCCTCGCTTGTGCTATTTCAATGTCCTAGTGGCCAAAATAAGTTCATGTAGAAAAGCGAGGACAGGTGCCAGTGAATAACGCACCGATTGACTCAGCATGAGAGACGGTTTCGCAGACCAAGGCAGGTCAGGCAGGAATATAAACCCAAAGAGCGCAATCGGTATCGTTCTGTCCAGTCAGTCAGTCAGTCAGAACCACTGCCAACGGAGAAGAAAAAATCCACAAACATTATCGCGTCGATGATCATCAGCCACCTGTCAGAAAGTCCAAGTCAACATCATTCAGGTCTTTATCACCGTAAACGGGAACGTACCGCCAACCCTCCAGCCCATGCACGCCATTAAGGTTCTTATGCGCCGCAGTCTGCAGGAACCCAGAAAACATCGACCCCAACGACCCCGCCGTCCAGAATATCATCGAGCGCTTCCCAAGTTCACGCGGAGTGTACCTATTCACTTTTCAGCATACCGGTGCTGGGGAAAGAATGGGACGAACCACGAGCCGAGGATGTAGTGCATCCCAGGATAGAACCCGGATTCGAATAGCCCCACTGGTGAGGTAAGGTAACGCGCATAGACTCGGAACGATATTGACTAACCGAGGAACCTCAACGCGTACAGAGACTTGACATCCTTCACCGCATACGTCCCCAACGTCGCCAGACCCCATGCCAACTCAAGCTACCAATCATCAGTGACTTGACACAACAATCAAGACGAAACCTACAGCTGGAATGACGAACCGCGGCGAGAGCCGTGTGAGGAGGAGGTTGGAGGGGACTTGGCCGATGACATATCTACGTCCAGTTCAAGTCAATGAGAACCCGGAAAGTCAGAAGTGGGGGGCCACGCACCCTGCAGTCCAATACGACGTGGCGTGCACGAGCTCATTGCCAAACATTCCTCTGCGGAAGTGTCGCGTCAGCGAAGGCTTGCATCATGGTGGGGCGGAGGCAAAGACATACAAATCTTCCTGCATCCCAGCAAAGAACTACGAACGCTCAGTACGGACTCAGACTCCCACTCGTAACACGGAGGACTCACAGCGCTAGTGACATTCGTCTGCAATGATCATGATCATGAACAAGGGGTACACGATCCCAGCATAAGAACGCACCTGGTCGAGATTCTTGATGAAATACCCAAGCTGCCCATCCGTCAGCACTAACACCCACAGTCGGGACACGGGACTCACAGAAGCAAACAGCAACAACGACGCATCCACCTTGAACAGTAGTCGCCTCTCCTCCTTCGCCAGGTCCGCCGTGTCCCAGAGGTACCCCAGCCACGTCGGCTTCTCCTTCAGGTTCTTCGCCACCACGATCTTGGTCTGGGGTGTGTCGGTCGACATCTAAGACGAGCTGGACTGTTCAGTGCAGACCAGATTGTTCAGTCCATTTCGCTAGCATTTTTGTATAGATGGGATAGGTGGCTTGCGCCATAATGAGGGCAGATCAGCCCATAGTATGTCGGGGATAGTGGGTGGTGTTCATGGGAGCGTGAAAAGAAGCCTTAGGTTAACGTTGCTTTGATCGCCGGCACCGCGCGCGTCCACGATCACCGATCAACTTTGAGGGCGCGTCGGCGCGGCGGCGGCACGTTGTCCTCTACATTCACTACCTCTTTCTCGTCGTACGCTGCCTATCTACGAGCCAGTTATTTGACGATTGTGTCCAATGGCATCAACCAGAGTGGCTAAGACGACTTGCCATACTTAGTAAGTAAAGCCTCCGGTATACACTGGGTGGTGTAACATTGCGCTATTAGCTCGCACCATGATACTTATTTCCGCACCCATTTATTCGTCTGCTTATCTCGAGGTCATCTGCTCTTATCTCTCGACGTCTCTTCAAGATAAAGGCCTGGCTTTTCAGCTTGGTGACTTGCATTAAGCCTTCGCTGTCGTTCATGCTCTCTCGATAACGGCGCCCCTGCGCTACATGAAGGCCTGCACGGAGTCCGCTCGCTGTCATGTATGCCCTTGCGATAGCCCAAGTAGGACAGAGGACGGGGCGCCGTATCAGAAAGCTTGACCAGACTTAGAGAGGCGTATTGCGGATGACAAGATCAGACCACTGTTTAGAACCAGCTGGCCTGAACGAGGTTCATGGCATCGGGAGCCTGAGTTCGCGCTTCGATTTGCAAGAGGTATACGGAACGCCTTTCGCTCGAGACTGGTGCTCACTGTACGGTACCATTGTCACATATAATCAGTAAATTCCACTTGTGTCCGAACACTAAGTCCATAGACTACGATACATTGAACGAACAAATGAGTACTCAGTATAGGTACTTGATAACAAACTAAATGGTCCTGATGATCATGAATGGCATAGTAAGCATATCGCACTGGCACATGCTAAACAGCGTATTCCAACTCAGAGTGCATTCAATCGTTACCGCTCCGCTCCAGTCGATCCCAAGCCAACACCTCTTGTAGCGACTCATGCATATGCTGCCAACGAAGAAGACATCAAAACTCGGTCATGACACACGCGAAAGAACACTGACCAACGGTTCGAGACTTGAGAACTGTTCATCGCCACGACGTGAGCCGTCAGCCCGATCATGGAGCGCGAGAGCAGAAACCTACCTGTATCTTCTGTTCCAACTCCCGTGCAGACTTGCGAAATCGAGCTTCGATCTTATCGCTGTACGCAGTTAGCATCCAAGAAACACTTCTTCAAACTGACGCAAGTACCTCATACGTCTCTGCAATGTCTTCAGCTGAAGCGGTTTCTCGCCGTTCGCGTCCTCTTTCAGGCCTTCCTCAATCACATCCAAAAAAGCCTGCACGCGAGTACACTGCTAAGCACACGACTCCGATGCGTAAAGGCACTCACGCTTATCATCAAACTGCCTTTGCTCGCTTGCTGGGCGAGTTCCTTGTCCTTGCAGGCCGAGATGCACAACTACCACAGTCCTTCTTTGAGCCATGACCAACCAGCAGAAATAAGAACTCACTATGAACCCGGCCCCCTTCTTCTTCGCCTTCCTTGGACAAGACCCAGGGCACTCCATCTGCCGCAACATAGCTTTACCTTGCTTCTGATCAGATGATGCCATCTTGCTCTTGGCCAATTGCGCGACCGGCAAGAAACATTCTTTGTTCCACCACTCTAGGGAATGCCTTGAGGGTGCGAAGATTTCGAAGGGAAGAAGCTCGTACACTGGCCAACAGACAGTAAGCCCAGAATCAACAGAGAGCGCAAATGGTGTACGAACCCCGACGTTTCAAACGACGAAACATAGATGACATCGTGCGATTATAGCGATTGCAACGGTAATGCTGGAGATCTATCATGCCAAACGCGTCAATGACGGAGAGAGCGATCACAAAGAACAACGCACCCATGATTGTTGCACTATGGCAGCAATCGAATAAGCCCTGGGATCTCCGAATCAGTTACACGTTGATACAGTGATGAGAAAAAAGAGCATACCAGCAACCTCGCATCCTTGACACTCCGCAAATTATTGACCAAATGCTGCTTGATCCAGTTATCCAATATCCACATGTCCTGGATGACATGTCCGTTCTTATCCACAGCATCGCAAGGAAGAATAGCTAGGAGATCACATCAACTGCATAAGTAAGATCCACCCACGTCTGACGCGGAAGACTCACCCTCATTCTTCCCATCCTCTTCGTAATCCCCTTCGGGTGCATCACGTTGTGTTCCGTGTCCTGTGTCTATAAATCTATCAGCCAATCTCAGCCCCGACACGAACAAGGACCTACACATTAGCACGTAGAACCCTCCCTCCCTCATTTCTTCAACAAGACCCCGCATCGCCGCTTTCTACCCAGGCATTAGTCTCTCACGTCGCACCAAGCATGGTAGAAAGACTGACGATATTCGCCTTGTTAGGCTCTCCCCTCCGACAGAGTATGCTCTCCTCCCCCTCCCTCTCGGCATACACGTCGATCTGATCCTCGCGGAACCCTCGTACGTCTAGGAGGTTAGAACCAATCCGTCAGCACAATGAACTACGAAGATAAGATCGGGTTGACATGCACTCGAGCAAGAAGCACGCAGAGTGAAAAGACGACGAACGAACCAACCAAGAGCAGGCATGGAATAGGCAGACTCACTCATGAGAAATTCCGTGAGGCGCCTCGCGTCTTTAACCGTTGCCTTCAACGTGCAAAAGCCCTCGCCCTTCTTCACGTCCATCTGTGCACGATATGAAACAGCGATGATGACCGCTTTCTGCATTGTCGATGTAGATACCAATGAAACAAATGGTCGTCTTGATTGGTGGTCGGGCGGTGGTTGGCGCGTTTGGCAAATGTAGCGGTTCAGCGCAGCAAACTGTGTATGCGGTAGGGAGGGGAGGAGAGTCGAAACGACGCTGTTATATCAGAATTGGTGTAGCTGTGTGTGTCTCACAGGGGTGACAGTGCGAGTGCGCTGTGGGTGGGCGGAGAAATAGTGTTCAAGCCGAATCCGTGGAGATCGCTATAACAGTAGAAGTGGTGTTGGCAGTTCCAGCCTAAATGGTCAAGCGATGGCAAGCAGAGCAGCGCCGCCACCGCGAGATCAATGTGGTCGTAATCTTTGAGACACTAGAATGTGCGCAGGGGGTGGGTGATTGGGGGATCACGCATCGGGGCGCGGTTTTATAGTACCGGGCGGTCGTGTATTCCGACGCATAGCCTTCAAGCTGAGATTGCTGTATACTGGGTGGGAAGAAATCGAATAGGCAACCTGAGTCATAGTCATCAATGAGGAGAGGTGGGCTGCAAGAGGACGCGCGTATCGTACCATAGCATACCCAGTGTCAAGCCCGTGCCCTCCAGGAGCCTAGGTGCTCGTAGGGCCCTAGGCGACCCTCTTTCCACTCGCATCTTCCAGACTTCCATCATCCAAAGACACAGCTTTCAAGTGCAGCTACTTTAGAGCAGTCACGGTGGAGGTTCGAAATGAGTCGTGATGAGTCGTGCAGGGCACACGCAGGTTCGCGCAGCGGACGTCCGGGAGCTACTAAGCCTTACAGCAAAAGCATTATCGAGACCATGACCAAGACGTCGACCTCCTCAGAGGCTCAGGTAGTATCGCCTCCTGCCGCCATCTGGTAAGGTGACAGCAAGTCGAACGCGGAAGACAGTACCTTATGATGGCAGTGCACGATGGCTATGCATTCTTTGACACAATGAACACGATGGCAGGAGCCTGATGAGGTCGTGCAAGCCAACTCGTGCTCACGTCGACGGTGGGGAAAGATCAAGTTGCGCCACGTGCCGATCATCGCCGTTTCATTTCCCAAGGCGATACGCGAATACGCGAATCGATAAATAGTACGAATAGATATACCCGCTATCATAATTACAAACCTTAAACCCCAGCGTGGTTCCTATCATATTTTCTTGTCCGGAAATGCTCGACTGCGTCGCCGTCAGTAATCCAAAGCTCGATCGACTATCATCGAGTTCGGCGTTACTGGTACTGGTTCGAGTCTACGCCTCGACCCTGCGCTATCTGCCAGCGCCAGTGCAGTTGCTAAGTCTACATGCATATCCTGGGATGGAGTCAGACATCAGTATCAGAGACAGGCGTAAAACTCTTACCAAAGGTTCCATGCTTGAAAACTGGTATCGTTCAATATTACTATCAGAACTTGCAACGATGAAACGCACCTGCACACGCGGAATTACCACATCTGGGCGATGGTGACTCCCATACAGCTTCTTGACCTTTTCGCTGCACAATACGGCATCTTGTCAGTCGTTTATGGCAACTTCAAGGGCAAAACGACGTACTTCATCAATCGCTGCAGATCTTTCAAGCAGATTTTGTGTGTGTCAAAATTTTCCAATATCTTCACGAAAGCCTGGACAGGATAGTTAAGTCCTCCTCTTACGAAGAGCACGTCCATGGGCCATGGCCACGCACCGATGTCATCAAGCCCCCCGTTGACTTACGTTCGTGAGTGATCTCTTTATCCTTGCATGCCGAGATACACAACTGCGAGGCCCTCAGTCACCACCTTCGTCTGAATCTGCTTCCTATGATCCGTTGTACTCACAATAAAAGCGTCCCCTCCACTAGACTGCCGTCTCACACAAAGCCCGTTACATGCATACTCATCGTTCAATGCATTTGGTGTCTTGATGTCGAATTTCTCTCGGAGGAGGGTCTCGCCCTCCATCGCGTATGGCAACAGAAAGGCGGTAGCATCGGGATAGGTTTCGCGCGCTGATTGGTGTGTCACTTGCGGTCATAGGTAAGAGGGCTTGACGTACAATTTCGCCACAGTCGCCTATATGAGCTCGCCATTGAATCGACACGGTTGCAGCGGTGATGGGGAAGGTCTGATGCGTCGCGAGTCAATTGTCAGAAGCTCAAGTATAGTGTGGAACATACCGAGAATAGTGGCGCTATGACAGCAATCGAATAATGTCTTTATTGGTGGTCAGAGATGCTCATCTCAACATGAGGCTGGACGTACAAGTAACCTGGCCCCTGGGATAGTCTTGATCCTCTTCACTATCGTACTTTCCAACCAGTTGTCCTTGATATACATTTGGCTGTCAAATTTTCCGTCTTCTTGGACACTGTCCATGGGCACAAGACCTGCCGATCATGGTCTAGTCAATCACTAGAGTGTAGTCAGTTTCACGATCACCTACTCACATTCATTCAATTCATCCTCCTCGTCGGGGTCATCATCGGCGTCTTCCTGCATCCCATGCCCAGAATCTGCATATCAGGGTGAGCGCCTCAAAACACAATTCATACGTCGAAGGCAAGCGCATACACATCAGGACATAGCACCCACCCGCTTTCATATTGTCAACCAACTTCTGGATCGCTCCTTCCTAGAGGGAATTGTGATCGTTTCAATAGACCACCAGCGCTTAACTCACGATGACCGCCTTCGTCGGAAGCATGCTCGGATCGCACTCACATTCCGCCCTCGTACGACACTGGCACTCAATGAGTGTCGTGACCTCGTCGGAAGTAAAACCCCACGAATCTGAATATCAGGCCAATTTTCAGTTCCAAGCTTCGCATGACCTTGCAAACAACCGACCTTGGAGAAAGCTCTGAACCGACAACACGTCTCCATAAACCCAGATCTAAAATCTCAAGTAATCGGGAAGGTAATTGGATGGGACACTTGAGTGTCCCGGGGTATCATGTACTGTATATGGACTGTGACCAGACAATACACTGCCTATCTACCTGCCTAAAATCCCTTGAGGAATTCTATTCCTCAAGTGTGCTGGTTCCTTGAGTGATCAGCTTCAGTAAGTGATGAATAAGTATTTGAGGGAGCGGAACACTTGAGTGGCGGATCACTCGAGGGTCACGAATATTCAGTCAAAGGGGAATAGAGTACCCTTCGATCGACGAACCCTTTACTTGAGCATCCGTCGACTCGAGGGTCCGTTTACTCAAGTGTCCACTTGCTCGAGAGAATGGAGCAGTACATTGTTTGAGGAGTTCGGCACTTGAGCGCGCCAACTTGGGAGTTTAAACTCACGAGACACCAATGAACCTGATGTGTTGATGATGTTTGGCATTGGGTTGGGGTCCTGTGAGCGGGGGAGCGGGGGTAGCTTCAGACGTTCAGGTGACTGGCACCCACTGCTGTCTAGGTTGCCATTAGTCAATGTCCTACTGACGCGCTCTCCGACGTCCAAGGCACACGGTCTATAGGCGGAGAGAGCCAGAGAGCTTCGGTGGCACACGTGGGTCCTGTGGGTGAGTGAGTGGGGGTAGGTCCAGATTTCCAGTGGCACGTACCCGCTGCTGTCTAGATAGCCGCCAGTTGATGCCGTACCGACGCGCTGTCCAACGCGCTGTCCGACGTCCAAGCCCAAGGCGCATGAGCGGGGAGAGTCAGAGAGCTCCAGTGGCACACGTCGTGGTAAGAAGACAAGAGAGAAAACATCACGTGGCGGAGATCCTTGGACAAAGGCCTCGAAAATGTTCTCTTCGCGACGTCCTGTATCACATGGTTGTGTTTCGCGCCACTTGATCATGCTCTGTCATCTGCTATCTTATCTTGGGGCTGTCGGCAACAGAACATTTCGCGGCCTTTGTTCTCAGATTAGTTACCACGTGAGCCTTTCTGTCTTGTCCTCTTACCACAACCATCGCCCATCGACCGCCGCCAATCGGTTTCCCCGCTCGCTCCGGTACGACCAATTTGAACGCTCTGAGGGTTCCGAACGATGGGGGCACCGGGAACGCCGTCGCCACTCGACCACCGCCAATTTGTTACCTCGCTCGCTCCCCGGCTCGACCAACTTCACCATGAACGCTCAAAGGATTTCAAACGATGGCGGCACTGGGAACGCCGTCGACACTAGTGAAGAAAGCGAGGCAACGTCTGTTCTGGTCCGAGGGCGCGTCACCGTTTCATATTCATGCACAGTGCGCTCATCGAACATTTACAGATGCCGTGCACGGTGAGCATCTGTCATCTCCTCTCGGGTAATGGCTGCTCGGCTCGGCTACGATTGGCCACCTCTTCTTTCTCCGCGGACGACGTCAGTGGCTTCAAGTCATGATGCATTCAGGTAGCCGCTGTTGTCCTCGAAGATCGTGCACTCGAGTATTCCATGCCTCCAAGTGTCTCTACCACAAGGATTCTGTATCCAGGAGGATCTCGGTTGATCCACCTGCTCAAGTCAATCTACTCGGGTATCCGGTACCCTTAAGTATCACGAGTACTCAAGTGTTCTGGTTACTCGAGTGTTTGCTGACTCACGTTTTCCTTTCGGTCGAGTAACAAACGTTCAAGTCTCGGTACACTCGAGTGCTCTGATTACTTGAGGGTGCTTTACTCAAGTATCTACATTCTGTATCGTTCGGGCAATGTCAATACATATATAGCGTAACATTTCCCGGGACACTCGAGTGTCCCGTCCAATTACCTTCCCGGATACTTGAGATCCCGGATCTGGATACTGCGTCTCCTCTGGTCTGTCGGGTAGGCATGACGAGTCTTGCTTCGCGTACTGCCTCCTTGTCGAGAAGCCACGCGCCTGGCTGCTTGAGATACGCCACGCCTATCAATAGGGCCCGCCGGTGCTGGCGGGTTTCGACCATGGTCTTGAGCTGGGGAAGCAGACACGTCCACCCTACTCTGAATCAGACCTTGATATCTTCTCATACCTCGGCTTTTCCCTGTTCAAGTTGATCAACACAACCAAAATAGAACTGTGCACCTAAGCCTCGGGACGTGATGAAAGATCCTCAAACAGGAGCTAGACATTTAGAAACGGATACAATATGGATCGGCATGAACGTCGATGCGAGGCAATGCGGACTGGGTAGCAACTCCCGCGACACATCGAATGTAAATCAGGAACGTTGATGGGCATTCATTGTTGCCCTGCGCGCTTCGCCCATGATGATACCGTGACAGTAAGTATCTTCGCAAGCTTCAGGTACATAGCTTCTCACATGGGCTGTACTCCACAACTAAATGAAGGACTCGAAAGAGAACAAGATTATAGCGTAACTGCCTCCGGGCGAAACTGATGCGAGTGGAAGGCGGAACAAGTCCTTGTTCAGATCGAAAGACAACAGTGCCATTCAAAAGTTACCTGGATGGGGTGACAGTCGTAAGCAACGGGGAGATATTGACCGGCGAGGAGACATACAGTGTTTCACATGAAGTAGACAAAAGGTATCAAGGTATAGGTATGTAGTCAAACATGAAGATGGCAGCTTGAAAGCGAATAAATTAAATACGACATCATCTCACACTCCCGAATACGCTTGGGCTGCGAACCGTCACGGGTTCCACTTTGACAGCATGTTCTGCGTGTTGGATGAGCACTCTCGCCAGAAGGTTCATATATCAGAAGCCATACCAAACGTTTATGACTTGATAACTAATAGAAAGGTCAGAGATTCAACTCCGCTTCACGAACGTCCAGAGACACGTACCTGCGCGTCCTGGAAAGTATGAAAGTCCGGAAACACCCATCGATGTTTCACAGGCTTCCCAGCACGCTCGCGCTCGAGCATCTTCTTCTTGTACTTCAGGGCCTTTTCATGTACGACAATCAAGGATTGATATAGCCTATGACTGATACGGATCATCAGGTCCATTAGTGTGGGGTTGGGATCTTTTCCTTCGGAGAGGGTCAGCATGGACAGTGTATGCGTGACATGGCACAGAGAACATACGAAGAATATCGACCAAGGCGGTTGTCATTGACTGACCATCGACGCCATCCCACGCCATTTGGTTATCCTTACAGGAACTCAAGGAGATCTAATATCACTCTCAGCACGGAGAAGACGACTGGAACAAAAACTCACGACAAGCGCCTTGGCATCTTTCGCCTCATCCGGGGATTGAGGGCACCAGCCATTACAGGGATATTCTGAGACTGGTGAATCGCATCGACGACCCAGTGGCATCCCATCGGTCTCCAAAGGCCAAGGGGTATTGGGATCGAAGAATGACTTGGTACTAAGCCGACGCGTCGCGACGCGTTGGCGGCCGGCATGTTGTGCAATGGTGGACCTGCGCATCATGACCATGGTGTCATTGACGCGATGCGCCTGATATATTTTCTTGGTGTAAACAGCAGGACAAGTGCTGACGCGCGCCGGAGGCTGAAGCATGGCGTCGCGGCGAATTATACTCCGGGCCCTGGAGATCCATGGGACGGGGACACGATGGCAATGAATATGGTCCAGGTCTGTATGAAACTTCAGTAGGGAGAGACCCTGGCTTGGAAACACCTCCTACCTAAGAGAGTCGCGGAGTGACAAGCATCGAATACCGCCTATTTAATGGTAAGACGACCATGCAGAGTATCGACAAGGAAGCGGCGCACCGTTAGCCGGCTTCCGACGGGCAATTTATCGACGAGACGCTTTTTCAAAACCTTCGAGATAATGAGCATACCATTCGCGAATGGAAGGGCACACGCACGTCGTCGGGGATAATCTTCGCATTGTCGTCGCCTGCGTCCAACGGAACGAGACCTAGACATTATAATTTCAATGCGCGGCTGAATTCGAGAGAACGTATGAGCACCAACATTCGTCCATTCCATCTTCTTCCGTGTTATCCTTGTTCTCGATTTGGTCGGCGTGGCCGGCGTCTGTGCGCATATGAGAAAATTAATCGAACCGGATGGCGACACACAGACGCACAGTGGAAGAAGAAACGGTCCCCAGACTTGGCCCCGCGAACTAGGTTGTCGATTTCCCGTAGCTGTGAGGCATCAGCATTAGGGAAGGCCAAAGAAACGGCCCTGGACGCACGATGTTCCTGCGGGCGGGCTGCATATGTGGTTCCCTTTGGTCGTCGTCCTTCATGACCACGATGTCCTCGGGGGAATAATCGTACTTATCTGCCTCCGCGGATGGCGATGGGCTCCAATAGCTGCGACACGAACGAAGGACACACCGATGAGCAGTTGCCTGAATTCCTCTACATCGCGATGGGCTCCTTTCAAGCGGCCGACGTCTCTCGCTGCACAGTCGTCCGATTCCAGAGTTAGGGACAGCGTCGATGACGACGAAGAGGCCGCGTTCGTCAGGCGCTCCTGGGTGGGGAAGGGATTGGTATAGCTGATGCCGATGAGGAGAGCCTTGCTCTTGGGCTCGCGTGTGGGGTTGATAGGGCATGAGTGGACGGCGCCCATGATGGTAGATATGCAAAAGCAATAGCAGTGGACCGAGGCAATAATCTGACTCTATATGCAGGAACAGACATGGGGGGCAGAGTGTAAGGCGATGCCCGTGTGAATGCATCCTGCCATCAGCCAGGCGCGCGTCATCCGACTCATACATTGACTATACTAACAGCGATCCTCTTCTCAGAATGACAGAAGGACGGTCAACCCATTCTTGCCCACCGATGTTCGGACAGTGACTCCTTACATATGGTACAAGAAAATCCAAGTCAGTCGAGAGAACCCATCATGATGATGAACGCGAAACATGCCACTACTCAACAATTTCCTGACGGTCGCCTCGCCAATAGCTGTCAACTGTATTGAGATGCTCCATTGAAAACAAACGGAAGTAGTCCTGGCCCACCCTCGCGGACCTAATGACATTTCAATGCCCCGTACGCCTTGTCATAACCCGCACAGCTAGTACTACCCAGCCCAATCCATGGCATTGGATAGGGTAAACCGCGTCCAACTGCCCATCCATCATCCACTCCTTGTGCCGAGCTCGCAAAGACACGCTAAACTGTAAGAGATTTAAAGTTGCAGTGCTTGTTCCAAATTCGAATCCAGAAAAGGTCGGGAAGGAATGATCAAATCGTTGGCTGTCGAAATCGGTATCGTCGACATCAACATCAACATCAACATCGAGTCCAAATCAAGGCATCCACTTCGTCTTTTCCATGTTCTATTGACCATCAATTCAGTATCGCATGAGTAGGATCGAAATTGACAGGAAAGACTCACAATCGGCTGGAGACTCGATAGCTACGCGAAGCAGTCTTCAGCATGTCATTAAACTCAGCAAAACTGTACGTACCTGTGGATCCTGGAAATTATCCATATCCCTTGTGCTTTGCTGAGCCTTGCCCCTGTTCTTCATGTCCTTCTTATACTTCTTGACGCTCCCATGGGCATCCACAGCCGCGTTATGAAGCTCATGGCTGACGCGGAGCATAAGGTCTTTCAGCGAAGGGTTCGGGTTCTCCTCTGCAGAACATCAGGAATGAGGCGAGACGAAAAACTAGCGACATACCCAAAATCTTAACCAGCGCCCTCGTCATCGAGTTCCCATTCCGATCCTCCCAAGAGAGCTGGTCGTCTTTACACGATCCAACCGATATCTGTCAAAGACATGACATGTGTACACCTCAATGCACAAGAACACACATACCACCTCCGGCTTCCCCTCGTGCCTGGCATCCGGTTTGCACCACCCGTCGCACGTCCACAGCGCCACCGGCGACTCGCACATCTGCATCGCGATTGGCGAGATGCCGTCGTCCTGTGGCTGAGATGTACCAAAGAACACAGACTTTGTCCGTATGGTTCTCCGAGTCGCCTTTATCCTCCCCTCAACCTCCTCGATAGTCGCCTTGCGCGTCTTCACAAGTGTGTCGCTGACGCGCTTGGTCCTGTACACCGTTTTCACAGATATGTCGCTCTTCGCCCGCTTGTCGTTGTCCTGCGCGTCGCGCCGCACGACCTCGTTCCACTTCGTGTCGGACTTCCGACGTCCTTTGGAGCGCCAGGGGACGTAGACGCGATTACACCGGAAGTGCTCCAGATCTGAGACGGAGTTAGTGACCCGGGACGGTTAATGAATGTGAGAACGGCGGACCCAAGAGGGATGCGGAGTGACATGAGTCGAAGATGGCCTATTTATTTCACCTCAGATGATTCACAACATTCACGGAAAGACGGTCTTACCACGAGCTGACTTCCAACGGGCAGCTTTTCCACGAGACGGCTTCTCAGCTCCTACAAACAACAGACAAATTAATTTTCTCCTGTAAAACAAGGAGAGAACGCACATTATCAGGAATCATCAACGTCTCGTCGTCCTTGTCCTTTCCCTTCGCGTCGACGGGTAGCAGACCTGAGAGAGACAGTCGATAAGCGCCCATGTTGAGAAGCACATTGCACATGACGAACATTCATCCATCCCGTCCTCTTCGGTATTATTTTTGTTCTGGATCTGTTCGACATGTCCGGAGTCTACAAGTCCGGTGAGCGTGGCCGCGGGCGTGAGGGATCGGACAGACATACAATGAAAGAAGAAGTGATCCCCGCAACGAGCGCCTCTCACGAGGTTGTCGATTTCTCGTAACTGCGAACTATCAGCATCGCGGAACGAGCTAAGAATACAAACGCACAATATTCTCGCGCGTAGGATGGAGCTGCGCGTTCTTCCCGTCATCCATCATCATAACGATATCCTGCGGTGCGTATTTGTACAACCCTGCGCCGTCCGTCATCCACCATCCCACGGAAACACAAAGACTCACTCACTCATGAGCATATCCCGCATCTGCTGCACGTCCCCGTGCGGGCCCACGAGCTGTCCCTCCGCCATAGCCACGACATGCTTCTTGTTCCTATTCCGCCTGAAAATCGACTTTTTCCGCGTTTTTGGGTTCGGGTCCGAATAGTTGATGCCTATGAGGAGCGCCCTTCGTTTCGGCGTCGGGATTGGAGTTGGCGCGGGTGTAGTAGTAGTGGCAGTAGGAAGAGGAGGAGGGATGGTGAGAGGCGGGGCCTGGGGGCGTCGACGCTTGTTGAAGTTGATAATCTTCATTGTGGTGAAAGTCAAAGTGCGAGGGATCCGCGATTGATGATATGCTGGGTATATATGAACGCTATCCTGAAACAGAGGCAGTGCGCGGCATAAGGTGTTTGCCGAGAAGGGTCGTTCCGTGTATGATCAAGTGCTGTGAAGGTGGAGGGAAAAGAAACCCGAAGGTGGAGTGAAAGGTCAGAAGGAGAAAACGGGAGCAGGACGAAGATCAAAGTGGGAGTGAACCCGGAAACAACCAGAACTTGAAATACAGATGACATTGACAAGCATCCAGTGACACGGTTCGACGGCCTCCATGTCGTACCTGCTACATGTAGCGCTTATCAATGACATCCGCTGCACCGTACTCCGGGCATCCCTTGTCCTGACATTGATCATGAAGCAGAATACGCACAACACATGGTCATGGCCGCTCGATATACACATTGGAGAACTTCCCGTAGCGAGTAGACATGCAGATTATTTTCTAAACGCCTAGCAACCGCCAAAAGAGGCAGTCTGCCGAGTCCGGCGCCAGGGTGCCAGACACCCCTGCGCAAAATCTACCATCGCGAGGTGCTTTCAGATTATAATCTAGAGACACCCCCCTCCCCCCTCCTCCAGATTCATGCTTACTTTTTAGATGTCGTTGCTAGGGTCCTGCGCTCACGAGACGACATGGTACGCGCTGCCTGCTCGTGTTCCCTTCGCATTTTCCGTGTGGATTCACGCGCAATACATTACCGGATATCTGAGCTGTTTCTGGATCAAGCGCTTGCTGTTTTCAAGTGGTTTTGAACGAGTTTCCTTATGGGATTGTACGGATGGCATCACGGCAGCCACTCTGTAGCATTTAGATACCCTTTGCTGTAGATGGCCTACGGTTTTCAAGTCTGGCGTGCTAAATTTCGGAGTTTGATCTTTCTGGGATTTAGAAAAACTTCTGTGTTTCTAACCGCCACGGGAAGTTCTCCATTATGTACATCGATTTCAATGACTGGGACAAGCCAGATCTAGACTGACCCTGGGCGCCCTGATTGCCAGACGGGGGTAATTCTGGGCAATCCTCCTGGTTTCGATAGGCCGCTGTAAGTAGCCGGTACAGCCTCTATCCAGACGGACCTGGCGACGCCAATCCATTGATCACACACAGATCACACATATGCATCACTGAGACTCACCCACAAACTGTCTCAGTCTGCGGGCCGACTGCCTATGTACCGTGACGGACCCAAACTTCCCAAGGGATCCCCGAGGCTTCTGCTTGAGCTTGAATCTTGACTCCTGTTCTCCTGCTCGCGTGTATAGCGCAGGATAGACAGGAGTACATAGATGGACAGAGCCTCTGTGGAGTTGCAGAGCATGTCATTGTAAGCATGAGACTTGAAAAGGATCAAGCAAATGAGTTAAGTTGTGGCAGTGCTCCAATGTTACATCTGTTTTTCATTGTGGGCCCAAGAAGTCCACAATCATCGTTTCTACGCGGTCGCACAACGGGTGGACTTATCTCAACATGGTTTGGACGGTGTCAGATAGCCAGCACGGCGGGTGACCCCCATGTAGACGCGCCTATTAGCCGTACACATCCAACGCCATCTCAAAGGTTGACAAAACGTCTTCACAGCGCCACAGACTTACGTGACTACAGTAATGACATTACGGATCTGAGAAGTGTCTACTTGGATCTTGAATGTACTTGAGCTATTGTTTTTAGTTTCAGCTATGTTGGGACAAGTCCCTGTTGCTCTGATATCCGGTTATTCCCATACTTAGTTCCCACGCCCAATATGACTACCTCTCGCTTGTACTCTAGATAGTCCTTACACGTTGTTTTTGTGTCCCTGTGTCTCGTCCGGCTCTATGCTCTATCAAGCTACTCACGGCTCCGTACAACAACGAAGCGAGGACCTCGAAACCAACGGACGGGCCTCGAACTTAAGATGGCATTGACGAGTCCCAGTTTGACTTCGCTCTTCGGTTTCAGGAAGGCGCGTCCATCTGTGAATAATGCACAATCAGCCTGAGATCGGATGGGGTAGTGAAGACGTGTCGTACGTTTATCATCGTATAGCACAAAATGTGAAGTCATGCGAATCATCAGCTCTTTATCGTCAATCATCGTGAACTCGTTCTACAAAGACAGAGTCAATACTATACAAATATGTCGTAGAGGAGTAGAAGCGTACCTCTTTCAGAACGGACACGACGTCAAGGTCATTGACGAGCATTGTCGTAACCCTGCGGGACTGCACTGAGGTGTAAGCCTCAGGTTTGTCGAACAAAGCTATGAAAATCACCGAGCGATGGGCCAAATTGTTGATACATGCGGCCGGATGATACGGCTGTGTTACATACTGTCAGACATGACTCCAGTGTGGACGGAGTAGAAGTACCACATACCGGTATTCGCTGGAAGGATACCGGAAAAGAGGCAACATTGGGACGCAGGGCTTTCGGTAGTGCGTGCCAGCGCTCCTGCCAATCAGTCATAGGCATCCGCATGTCGTTGTAAATGCGAGGTGCAAGGGAAATGTGAAAGCCTCGCATGGCGACACAGGCTGGTTCATTAGGAAGAGAAGGATGTGGCGGATTCACAAGAGCCGTCTGGTAACCGAAACTCGTCCCGGTAAACTTTTCGCGCTCTACTTCCCTCAGAAAGTGGAAGTCGTAGCTTTTGGGAATGGCGTCCTCTGACTGAGGGAGGTGAAAGTCCATGGCGAAGCGCGAATTTGGTGAGCCAGATATGAAGACACGCGCGGACCAGTACGATGTCTTTTCACACCCAGTGACCACACAGAGAGCATTGTTCTGTATTGATATTCCCATGTACTCGTCTTGCAGGAAATACCTGTACCAGGAGTGACCATGTTCCAGAGCAAAGCAACGTAGTTTATTGAGCCCGAGAGGCGTGCAGTTCAAGGAGGATCCGCCAAAGGGCATGGCGTATAAGGCCCCCGCAGAAGCAGTCAACGAGAAGTGTCTCTTTTTGAAGTCGCTATCGTCGGTTCTGGCGAAGAAAACGTCATTTAGTGAGCTGAAAAACTGATATGCTACATGCTGTGTGATTTGAGTCTCCTCCATTGCAGTTCCATCGCTTGTGGCGGCCCAGATAGTCGGCGCGGAGAAGTACGCAGGATCGTGAACAACGTCGAGTTCCGGTTCCAAATCGAGATGCTGGAAATCCTGGGGTATGTTTCTATTCCGAGGATCTGTCGCTGGCTTCGTGACGTTCATGCCGAGATATAGAATATCGCCAATTGCGTCTAGAAGGACAACATCTCCAATGCAAAGTCCTTCAGTGACGAAATTGCTTTTGGATTTTCCCATCTCGGAGGCATCAGCGAGCAAGGGTGTGAATCCCCGAGCAGTGGGATAAAATAAGCGGGAAAAGTTCGTCTGAGGGGGATTCGACGCCATTTGTGGCGCTCGAGTGGTGGTGAGTTCTAAAGAAGGATTCCCGCTGATCCGACTCGGAAACCTGACCGGGGTTGATGCTGCCAACACCATACATCTACCAGACTACAACGGTTACTAACTCGTCTTCGTGCAGGACAAAGTTGTTTTTGGAGTTGAGAAGCGGTTGGAATTTCATTGTACATGAACTACTGCTGTCCTTCCAGCTGCTCGCAGTTCCGTACAACAACGAACCGAGGACCCCGGATCCAGCGGACGGGTCTTGAGGCCAAGATCGCATTGACGAGTCCCAGTTTGACTTCCGAGTCGCTCTTCCGTTTCAGAAAGGCGCGTCCATCTGTGAATGAATGTCGTGATCAGCCTACCAGGCGGGGCAATGGAAATCGTACATTTATCATCATACAGCACAAACTTCGAGGCCATACGTATCATCAGTTCTTTATCGTCAATCATCGTGAACTCGTTCTACAAAGACAGAGTCAATATCTTGACCTGTCGTAAGGAAATCGAAGCGCACCTCTCGAAGAACCGACGCAATGTCAACGTCGTTCACCAGCATTGTTGTAATCCTGCGGCACTAGAGTACACCTATGTAAACGCTCCAGTTCGTTGAACATATAGCATTCAAACTCACCGACCGATGGGCTAAATTATTGATACACGCGGCCGGATGATACGGCTGTGCAATTGTCAGACACACCGCCAGCGCGGACTGGAAGCATCACTTACTGGTCTATCATGGAATGCGATCGAAAAAGAGCGAACGTTGGGACGTAGAGCTTTGGGTAGCGAATGCCAGCGCCTTTGCCATTTACCCCAAGGCATTCGCATGTCGTTGTAGACACGAGGTGCAAGGGAGATATGAAAACCGCGCATGGCAACACAGGCGGGCTCGTTGGGACGTGGTCGGCGAGGTGGTTTCCCCACAGCCATATCGCAGCCACTCACTGCGTACCGCTCACATTCCACATCTTCGAGGAAGCGAAAGCTGTTCTTTTGTGGAACAGCGTCCTCTGATCTAGGGAGGAGCAAGTCCATGGCGAAACGGGAATTCGCTGACTGAGACTCGGCCACAAACATGCGCGAAGACCAGTAAGATGTCTTCTCACACCCAGTGACCACGCAAAGACCATTGTTCTGTAGTGAGAGTCCTCTCTCCTTCACGAAATATCTGTACCAATCCTGGCCATGTGTCAGGGCAAAGCGACGAAGTTTATCGAAACCGACAGGCGTGCAGTTGTGGGAGGACCCCCCAAACGGCATGGCGTATAGGGCTCCCTCAGAAGCAGTCGACGAAACGCGTATCTTTTCGAATCTGTCGTTGTCAGTTCTGTGGAGTTATATAAGTCAGGTACAATTGAAAGACACGCGGCTCTACGTACTGTGAAATACATGTCTCCGTCAAGGAGCTTCCGTCGCTTGTGGCGGCCCAAATACTCGGCGATGGGAAGTAGGCAGGATCATGAACAACGTCACGCTCCGGATCCAACTCGAGGTGCTGAAAATCTTCAGGTATGTTTCGATTTCGGGGATCGCTTGCAGGTTTAGTGACGTTTATGCCGAGATATATTATCTCGATAGTTGGGTCTAGAAGAACGAGATCTCCAATGCACAGTCCTTCGACGACGAAGGTGCTCTTCTTGGTCGTTCCCATCTCGGCCGTATCAGCGCTTAACGGTGTGAATCCCTTGGCGGTGGGATAGAATATGCGGGAGAAATGTGTCTGAGGGGTGTTCAATGCCATTTGTGGCGCTGGGTCGAATTGTGGCAGTTGATAATGAGGACTCGCTGATCCTAAACCCGACCGCTGATCCTAAATTCGACCGGATTGATGCAGGCACGCTTGACGTCTCTTGCACTGACAGTGATTGGCCTCAGTCGTGTCCGTTCACGTCTACGCACCCGTACGCGGACAATGCTGATGCCCGTAAGCCCATAGCGGCGGACGCGAAGGCGGGAAGTTGCGCATAAGTCATCGGTTTGAGGCGTTGTTGATGCATCCTAGTCTGAGTGCGTTCCCTTCCCACCGCCATTCAATCCTAGGCATGACTCTCGAAAGTCGTAGTTAGCGCACTCGTTCAATCCACCCATTTTCTACATCGAAGAGAAAAAAACGGATCACATATGGGGTGGTCTGGTCTTGTCAACGCAAATGGCATGTTCATACAAGCAGCATAATAGTCGCGTCGCGTAACCCTTACTCCCTCGGCGCACCCCGGCCCACACCGCCAGCGAACGACGGCCTGTACTCGCCTCCAGCGCTCTCCTTCTTGCTGCGGTAGTCATCCCTGTCTCCGCGGGGCGCACGGTACGCACCGTCGCCTCCACCCGGACGGACGCCGGCGGGACGGGCGGGGCGCGGGGCCTTTTTGTGCGTGGCGGGGACGATTTCGGACGGGAGGTGCAGCCTGGGTTTATGTTGATGTTGATGTTAACTGAATCGGGTTGTGGGCACTCACCACTCGCGGAGGAACTCGACGCCCTCGGGGGTGAGGGTGTAGTAGTAGTACTGCCACGAGAACTGGGTCTTGACGAAGCCCTTGGAGGTGAGGCTCTGCAGGGCCTTGATCACTTGGAGGTTGGGCACATCGAGCTCTTCGTGCTTGGGCGCATTGTAGTCCTTTTTGGCGACCAGGACGCCCTCTGAATAATGTGGGTTGGCAGGGCAGGGTATGTACGGAAAGGGCACGCACCCTTGAAGAGGTTCTCGTAGATGGTGCGCCGGGTCTCTTTCTTGATGATCATGCTGGGCGGGTGAAGGGCTGGGGTCGGAAGCTACGGAAATCCAACTCGCATCAGCGCTCTGCTCTCCAAATTCCGAAATCCCAAAGACAACGCACTGCGACAAGACGATCGCACTAATTCCTAGTTCTGCAGGAGTCATCAGCATCTCTGTCGGCCATCCAGCGCTTCCTGGGATCCGATTGGCGTGAAACGACCGTCCACGGGGAGCGCTGGGTGCGGGGAATCGGATGCGCGACTCACTTGGCGGGGCTTGAGGTGCTGGCGGCGGAGGGAGCGGGAGCGGATGCCTTTGTCGATGGCTGCGTTGCGCGTGGGAAGCCAAAATTGGTGGGACCCGGGCACCAAATTCACTGCACAGCCACCGATCTCATTTTCATGGATCCTTCCTCTTCGACTACTACGACACGCTTGCATATATCGGGTCTGACGGCTGCGTTGACCGCGGATGATCTGGCGAAGCGGTTGTCGACGTTTGGCACCGTCAAGGCTGTCGAGGGATTTGGCAAGGAAGATGCCGTAGGACGACTTCGACCGTTCGGCTATGTTACGATCGAAGCTACAGCGGCCCAGCTAACGCGCTGCCAGAACGTCCTCAACGGCTCGACGTGGAAGGGCGCGAAGCTGCGCATCGGCGAGGCCAAGCCCGATTTTGGCGAACGGTTTGCCGTAGTGCTTTTCTCATAGTTCGCTGTATTCATATCTGTTAGGATCGCGAAAGAGCACAAGGAGGCAGAGGAATCACCCCCAAAGAAACGCAAAATACGCCACTCAAAGTACGGCGCCGTCGAAGCACCAGACATGTCCCTCGTCACGCCCGAAAACGCCTCGACGCGCCCAGGATGGGTCCTCACGCCCACCGGTCGCCTTCTTCGCCCTATGCGCATGCGTCCGGAACGGCCGCTCCCACCTCCCATATCCACCGCTGCTGCTGTAAAGAAACCCAAAACAGGCATCGAAAAGAAAAAGAAGGAGCGCGTCAAGCCGCCACCGGTCCGCGCACGGAAGAGGACGATCGACACGAGACGGTGGGAGGGCGCGACGTCGCATCTCAAGGGCGTCCTGCTCGAAAACCTGGTGCCTATGGCGTTGCCGTCTCGCGCACCCGCCGTTCCTGAAGCTCATGAGCCAGCCGACTCCAGCTCCAGCGAGGACTCGGAGGAGGTCGAAGACGAGATAGCAGCATCGCTCGCCCCACCTCGTATACCCTCTCCTTCCCCTTCCCCATCTATCCCTCCCAAACTCCCCCATCCGGTGGAGACCGCGACAGATCTGGCGCACGAAAAATCCCAAACGCTCGGTTTCCTGGCGTCCATGTTCGGGAACGATGCCGAGGACTGGGGTGGTGCAGAGTCGGATATCGACATGGATGTGGCCGTCGAGGCGACGCGGGAGGATATGGACGTCGAGTACGAGGTGGTGCCCAAAGATCCACCCAAGGAGAACAAACTCAAGGCGCTCTTTGCGCCTCGGGCGGACGAAGGTACGTCCGATTCTTCCACCGATTCTACACGGGACTGACTACAATGATTACTTAGGGACGTTCTCACTCGGGCTGGATTTCGAGATGGACGAGGACGCCGAAGTCGACCTGCCTGCCTTCGCCCCCGCACCAGACACCACCACCACCACCCAGCCCCTCGTACAACCCATCCCACAACCCATCCCCATCCCCTCCCAGCCGCACATAACCCTCGACCCCAAAGCGCCGCTATTCTTCCCCATGCCCGCGTCGTTCTCATCTGGCGCTCACCTACCCAAATCGCGCGTCAGAGATATCTTTGACGTTGCCGTGGAGAAGCAGTGGAGGAGCGGCATGTCCTCGACGGGCGGGTTCCATCGCACGGCGAGCGAGGAGGAGGTGAAAAAGTGGTGGGAGGAGAACCGGGGGGAGCTGACGAGGGGGTGGAAGAAGAGGGCGAAGGAGGCGGGGAAGGTCAGGCGGAGGAGGGGCGGGGGTGCGGGGGATTTGGAGTGATGTTTCACAGACTACTTTCCTCGGTGCTGTTCTGCAATGTATCATTTTACTCATTGATGGACCTAATTAGACGCCTGCGCCACTGTGATATAGGTGATTTCTCTCAGGAATCACCTTACAGAGTCGAGAAAGCTCTACGTTGTGTACAAGTGCTCTTGCGTCCCATTCGAGGCTCTGGGACCTGGTTTGCTCTGATGACGAACGGACAAAGGAATACCAGCCACCTACACCCGGGCCCATCATCATCATGTCAGTTCGACTTTCTTTCACCGTGAATGATCACCTCGTGTCGTGACGTCGTACTTCACTTCGATGATCGCTTTGAACTCTAACAAAGACTCTCAACCAAACCACCAACCACCAACCACGCCACTCACCACTTGCGCCCATCATGCTGCGCCGCCCGCCCACCCTCATCAAGATGACCGACGCCGACGTGCAGGACATCCGCGCGCTCAAGCACAGAGTGCAGACGCTCACCCACATGCGCGCCCTCGCCGCCAACCCAGAAGTGACCCCTGCGGATCATCTCTTTCAACGACACTTCGCGGCGCTTGAGCAGGGGAAGCATGGAGGTGGAGGGGGGAATGCGAACGGGAACGCGTCGGGTGAGTTATTCTCTCATTCCTTCCATACAGGCCAGATCTGATGCACGCGTAGGATGAGCCTGAGATTGAATCGCGTATTGAATAATAACACAAACCTGGGACCAATGAAGAGCTTGAATCTATGTGTCAGCGCCTTCCCCGCAAGCCTTTCATGGTAGTAAAACTTGAACAAGATGTAGCACAGACCGGCGCGTTCCTTCGAGTTCTCCAGATCTTCTTCCCGCATTCACCGCCCTGGTGCGATCATCTCGTGATGCTAGCTAATACACTGTCTCATACAACAGCACCAGCTCCTCCAGCATGTACACGCCCCATCTTCACCGTGCTACTGTGAAGGTGAACCTCATGTTGTTTTGTAAACGTTGATGATGACTGACACACCTATGTAACATCTCCAGGTCGCTAGCCTAGTAGTAGTATGCGGACCACAACGCATACGTACATGTGATGGACTCACACAGCACGAAGCACAAATCCTTACGGCCTGAGGCTGTAGTCCCAAAAGCGCGCCTGCGCGGAATAAGTAGTGTCCCCCGCTCAATGCGGGTATCGAACACGTTGCTCGCAAAGCCGGGGGTGTCATCCCGAGGCAGAGACAGATCCTGTCATTGATGCCGCACCATGGTCCATATATACAGCCTATGTGTATGTGTGTTCCGAACGAATGGACCGGGAATGCATCAGCTCTTTCGTGGAGGAGAATGTCCACGGTATGCTCTGAGTATGGCAGGCGCAATTCGTGTATGTCAGGAATCCAGCTACCTGCCCGTCTGCTGTGTCAATTGATTTCTGGTGAGAGGCTATCCATTCCTTCTCACGCGGTATATTTTTCGCCGTCACGTCCTCGTTCTCTCGTCCCCACCGTCACTGGCAGGGTCCATCAAAGACAGATACTGTCGTGTTGCTGTCGTGAACAACCTTGTTTCGCACACATGGCATGGGACTCACATCTACGGAACACCCTGCAGTTGTGGTCTGGGTTTTGTACTTTCTATGTGTGCCTCAGCAACGAACGCGTCCGAGTCGCCCACACACAATTACGGTACAAAGTATCTACAGTACGAAATCTCGTCGCGCCCCGAGTCTCAGTCGGTCGCCGGATATCATTCTTTGAGGAATTACATCAGCCTCAGATGGCACTGCACACGACCCACGGCTGGTTTTCCTGGGCAGTTGAGCCCACCACGCTGATTCCCCCCAAAGAAATCACGTTGGCTACGTAGATAGAGCTGTTGACTCGGACACTCAGCAACACCGTATGCTCGAGCCGTTGGCGCATCGTCATTCCCAGCTCGATTTCTCCATGGTCATAACCGCACGTTTCCCAACCGCTCATTGAGCATTGACAATTGACACCGTACTCAAGTTACTGTGAAACAGACTCGAGTGTTGCTGTGATTTTTCTATTACCACGAAGACTCAGGATTAACAACCCCGAACGCCACACCTTGTATCACGTATACTTGGATCGACTAAAAGGCAACTCGGACAGCTGATAAAGATGTGCGTTACGCGTAGAATCCGCGCAATGCTGAGTATTAATAGATAACTTATTCGCGGAGACGCAATACGCCCGCCATGTGGACGCGTACCTCGGTGTCGATCCCTTCTACCTCCATCTGTGTCTGTATCAGGAGAATTGCGTCAAGGCGGTGATTGCTGCTGATGAGAAGGTCGCCGCGAAGCTTTATGGATAAAGATCACCTGCAAGTCTATGGTGTTCATTCTCAGCCGAATTATCAAGCTGTGATCAATAATGCCCGTTCGCGACATCTTGAAACACACACTGCCGTCTGACTCTTCCGATGACTCAGAACTGCCAACAGACACAAGGCACACATCCAAATGCAACATTTGGAGGAATGCTCAGCGACGAGCGTTAGCAACGCGGACTCACAATACATATCACGGGCAGGGTTTATTTCGTTCAGTGCCGAGAAATCGCAAACGATACCATGTTTGGTCTTGACTTGCCGAAAGTTCAGCAATCATTGTATCACCAGGATCTGAGATGAGATCGTCTACACGCGTCGGTATATGGAGCTGTCGTATCACAAGGATCAAAGATGAGATCGTCCACACGCGGGTAAGTATTGCGAGCTGGTCCTTCTAATCTCTGACTGGGCATCACTTGTCCACCGGCAGCCGAGCCGGTTCTGTGCGAGATGTGGGATCATGTGGCACGCGTCCGTACCTGGCGAGCGGAGAAGTTCGTGATTGATTGTGCCGAGGCGTTCGGCGCTGTCCGCGGCATCTTCGGCAAGACGTACAGTACATACTATACACGTCGCACGTAACGGTCGCAACGCACCAACAAACGGAGGAGTCTTGCCGACTCTCGCGAGGCAGAGGCGCATGGTTCACTAACTGGGTGGTATTATGTGTTTGCTCAGCTCGCCCTGTTCCTTGTAGAGACCATGCCGTCGGCGTTTCAGGTGAAAATGCCGCGGCACGTGTGTACTTGTTAACCCGGCTCCTGCCCGGCTCTGGTGCGAATCGTTCCCAGCGTTTAGTACTGCTAAGCGCCCGACGGTTATGAGAATCAAGGTGAGCTTTTGCACAGTCTGCTCGTGCCCTTCAATCAAGTAACAGTGTCATGCAGGTGAACGACCTGACGGCCATGGCACTGGTCCCTCTCAATAGTCTGTTTGCCATTGAGTCTCTATTCGCTGTTTGTGCACTGTGCGCTGTCAACCATGTCGATCCCTGGTCAACAGTTTCTGCCTCTGATCACTAAAGACTGCTCAGTAATATGGTGCAGGAGCACGAAACTATCCGAGCAGTCCACAGGTAAGTATCTGTCTCCATGTAACTCAGCGCGTTGAAACCGCTGCTACATGCCGCTTTGTAGATAATTATAGAAGCAAGACCCTCGTTATCTGTATTAAGTTGGGTATCTCATTGAGTCTGCCAGGGGTTCAAGACCATCGCAAACGGGCTCTCAACAACATACCGTTGGGTTACTCACTGCCCTCGGACGTTAATCCCAATGGAAAATTTCTCATCAAACCGAACCAATGGTATGTACTTGTCACAGCACTGAACGGTCGACAAGTGGTGATTGTATGTTTTGGTACGAGGATCTGATTCGCCTCGGCCCTCCAGACTGAGATCTGACGTAGGCCCATTTCAAGTTCATGTCATGGTGGGATGTAGAACGCAAAAGGTGAGAGTCTCCCCGACTCAGAATGAATCAGAAGGTGCCTCGAGGCGTGTCCCCTTGTCCCAGATTGCGGGGCGCAGCGACTCGGAAAAAGTGCGACTGAAGCGATCATACAATCGCGCAACGTAAGTATTCCTTTTGATCATTTTTTCCAGCAGGACCCATTTCTACGCGGGCCATGTATCATGTGTTGCTTGAGGCGCTGCAGTGCTTCAGGATGTGCACTGTTCGGGTTGCGCATGCATAGTCGTGAGAATGATTCCGAACTACGGTTTTCAAGTTGGACAGCGCCACCTCGACGGATTCCCAAACCGTTGATTTTTCTTCTTCTGTTTTCTGATTGCCTATCCCTGCTGTTTGACGCCTAGCCGTGGCGGATCTTGATCCAGGTCTGTGTCCACTGGCACTTGACCGCGGCGTGTCACCGAGAAGACTCGAGATATGATAGGGTCCGTTGTCCTGTCAAATGCAACCTTGACCCGCTTTGTGTACGACATACCGTTGTCAGAAGGTGTGTCCTCTTTTTGTGCCAAAGGGAGATCTTGTCTGATGCACTGCGCACCTACTAATTAGCTGTACAGCGGATTTGCCGACAAATTCTCACGAGGACGCACGAATGAGTACTCAAAATGATGATTCTGCGGCTTGACAGAACAAACGTAACACAAAGATCCATCTTTAGGATCTTCGTTCGCTTTCTTCGGTGTGCACATATGGGATCGAATTCTTTCTTCTGTCACCGAACACCGTCATTGCCTACAGCTTGCCCGACATGCCATTGAATGCACATCCAAATATCGTGAGCTTTTGGACAGGGTCGGACCAAAAGGATTCCGACTTCCAGCCACCGCCGACCCACCCACTACCGCTATAAAACAGAATGCGCAACTGCAGGAACAGCAAAAGTCCCCCATGCATTCCCCTCGCCGCTCTTTAAACGGCGTTCTGCCCCTTCCTCACCGTCGTGGCCTGTTCATTGCGATCACATACCCCGACAGCAGGCCTCTGAAGGGTGCAGAGAAGGACATGGAGAACATGACTGCGTACTGGCGAGGTGAACACGTCTGCTCCCAATGGGTCTCCCACTTCCGCTGACTTTCAATCTACACAAGACGGTGGATTTTCTGACGAAGACATGGTCAAGATGATTGACACCGACGGACAGACGGATGCTCTGGTGCCCACCGCTGATAAAATCGTGAGTCCGCATTGAGCCGCTTGTGCTGCCGTAGAGCTCTCAATCGTCGTAGTCCATACAATTAACAGCTTTCGCTGACACGTTCGTCGATGGTGGCTACTATGTGTTCTACTGTGCGCCACTACTTCATGACGAAATCAGTCATTGACTGCCTAGCAGATAGCGGCCACGGTATCCAGAAGGATGCCCCCAAAGGCTCTGATGAAGTTGATGGGAAGGATGAACGTCAGTCCGCTTCCTTCAACCATCACGCACCAGCGCTGATGTCTGTTTGATTTGAACAGTCATTGTCGGATGTAAAGGATTTGACTCTGACGGGAGAACTGTGTTCGAGCAGTGCATCATTGACGACATGATCAACGAAATCTTGATCAAGGCAATCGTCAATGTCAGAGGCGCCACTCTCCTTGTAGGTTCTTTGTCCCGCCTATTTCGTCAAAGCTGTTCACTCAGGCCGCCCTGGCTCAGGCTATATTTGACTGCTGCAACAGTGGTACACTTCTCGGTACGTGCTACGATGCTATGCCCTCCCGTTCTCTTTCTTATCATTGACTACCGTGGTTAGATCTTCCGCACAATGAATGCAATGATAGTTCAGGCCTGATGGGAAAACGTGAGTTCGTTTTGAGAGCATAGCTATCGGAAAGCTGAGATAGCATTGCCCAGTTCGTGTCATGGTCAGAAAGTGTAAATCTCTCACATAAGGTTTTGCGTTTCGTGGCTGACTCGTCTTACAGCGAAGGAAGTTCTCTGGAGGTCACTTTCAATTGAAACAGCACCCAGCTTCTCACTCTGTAGAGGGTTTTGCTGTCCGACAATGTCAAGTCATATACCTGTTGTATGTGGTTACCGTCAAGCGTTCGTGAGCCTCGCCACTAACATGATAGTAGCTGTGCATCTCGGCCTGTAAAGATGGAATGCAAGCATATGGGAATTCGAAAGGTGGATGTCTGACACAGGCACTCATCCGGTCCTGGAGTAAGTCTTCCCATTCTCTCGAGCTCTCGGATCGTATCACTTACAAAAGTGAAGTCGACAATCCCTGCCCGCGCCTGGGTGACTTCCAGCGCGATGTCAAGTGAGCGGCCAGCTGCATCTCCATACATCTGTCTGCTAATGGGATACTGTAGATTGCATGTGAGGACCTTGACACTCAGGAAGGGCAGGCGTGCCATAGCTCAGACCATACCGGTGAGTGGCTTACAGAGCGCTTAATCGGGCGTTCCTTACCGCTTGTTGCGACAGATTTCGAGTCTGACACCTCTCGTGAGTGATTGACCTGAAACGAGGCGAAACAATCTAACAAATCCTTCTGCAACGCCTGATTGAAGTCCATGCAACGCAAGTTCATGTTTCGTGCGCCCGACAGGAACTAAGTAACTCATCAACTTTCTCAAATGACAATCTGATTAGGTGTTAACCCTCTCATATACCCTCCCTCTCTTCGTGTATCGTCACTAGCTGTGTAGTCCTGCTTTCCCTCTGTAGCATTAGTTTTGTTTTCCTTGATTTCGCGTGTTCAGACTCCAGTATGGTATCGAATGTACTGATAGATTGCTCTGTTGTGCTCTACCTCTTGAACCATCCTCACTTATTTGCCGCTGGAGTCAATGTAGGAGGAGCTCCGGCCAGGAAAGCGAGTACGGCACATACTGTGCCTAGGCGCTTGTGGCGTGGGAAGTTGATTATTCGGCGGTCCGTGACGACACCACGGACCACTACTACTCTTTCTTGCTCGTTCTCGTATCGAACGCCACGCCACCTACAGTACGGCTAGAATTCGACGACGTACTTTTGACCACCACAACTATGGGACGAGCATGAGTATCCTCGACCTGACAGTGACCTAAATCGCTTCGCGGAAAGCTTCAAGATCATCATGCATAGCCTGGCAACGATGCCCTTGATGCATTGTATCGCATCGCGGGCCACCAGCCACCATCGACATCAATAATCATGTCGCATAGTCAGCGCATAATTATCAATGTCTGACATCTACTCCGTTCTGGCCGTGGACACTTATAATGGGGCGGATAAGCGAGCGCGAACGGCCCCAGAGCGACAATGACTTCCGCTAGCCTCAGCACCGACAGAGCGTACTTGATCGCTGTGTGTCTAGAATCCATATTATACGGTGCGTCTTCCCTACACGCCCAACTAGACATATCCATCTGACGATAGATAGGCGCCAACGCCATTCTCTTCATCGGTTATCTATTTCTCGTGCCTACGAGGGAATTCAGAAGCAATACCAAGTTTCTCCTGCCGGTGGCCGTTGTGATGTTTCTGGGCGCATCGGCACGTTTGGCTTTGGACATTTGTCGCCTTTACGACGGGTTCATTCTACACAGCGACAGTCCCGTTGCCTTCTTCGACGACGTTTCCGTTCCCACTCATGTCGCAAAATCCGTGGTGCACACGTTCAACTGTATCTTGGGCGACTTGATTGTGGTATGACTGAGCCTTGCATCGAATCGCGATTGAACAAATCTGATCCTCGTTAGGTTTGGCGATGCTACTTGATCTGGGGAAGACGCTACAGTATTTGTACCGGGCCCATAATTCTGCTCGTAGCAAGCACTGGTGCGTCTGTTACATCCTATAGGATTCGCAGGCTAACTCTGCTCTTCAGTCGCTGCTTTCGGTCAGGCAGCCACCTTTGCTCGATCTAAATCCGTTTTCGATCCTGCATTGCTTGGATGGAATGGCACTACCTTTGTGCTAACGTTGGCCACCAACCTGATTGTTACGCTTCTTATTGCAGCGCGAATTGTGTTTGTCTAATTCCGTCTCCGTGATACTATTCCTGACCGGATTCATGTTAGGTACTTGAAGAGTCGGAAGCCGGAGAGTCTAACACCTGGCAAATCGTTCTACCTTCTCGTCCTGATGACTGTCGTCGAGTCCGGAGTGGTGTATTCTGCCGCCCTCCTTATCAATGTGGCACTGTACTTCTCCAGAGACAACGCTTTTTACATCGTATACGATCCGATTGGACAGCTTACGGTAAGTACTCATCTACACTTCTCAGTCAAGTCATTGTCGACTGACAAGCTTCCCTTCCAGATTCTCGTACCTCTCGTCATCATGGTCACTGCTGAACTCGGACTTTTGACCAGAACTTCTTCGGATGCCGTCAAAATGACCCCATCGCGTCTGGATGTGGCGGTCCCGCCTGGTCGCCGTGGCTCCTTGCGACAGCTTCTTCCCGAGGACTCTTCCTGAGAATCCAGACTTGCATTCCCATCCTCGTTCCCGTGTGCCATTCTATCGCATGGACGCAGTGATCCTATGACAACATAGCCCCGCTTCTCTTCCCAATCTACTCTTCGACAGGTGTTCATCACCATTCAAAACTTAACGGCGTCTTGAATCCGCGAGCGAATATCTCGACTTCGACAGTTGTCTAAGCCCGTATCGTCACCTGAACGGCATGATATGCGATATAAAACCACAAATTTTTCTGCTTTTGATACACTTGTCCCCAGTCTCCTCCAGGCACCATGCACCTCGGCAATCTCACCGCCTTGGTGGCAAGCCTCTCATCCGCCAGTGCACCCTATGATTTTTCATTCAACGTCTTCGGTGTTATCAATCAATCCATTTCGCTCGCTGGTCACTCGTGGGAGTACGGGACCGCATCTATTGCCCTCCTCGAGCTTTTCTCTCCCGAGCTCAGCGAGTACTCACGCTCTACCCCATTTCCCCTTCCTCGTGACATCGTCCCCTGGGATGTCCCCGCTCTGCTAGCGGGCCTCGTCTGGATCACCCTCGCTCCCCCACCCAATAGCCTCAGCGATGGTGATGGCGCCGTTGGCGATCCTGCCTCCCTCGGTCCAGTCGCCTTCCTCCTCGGCAAAACCTTCCCGACCTTTTCAACACACGCTACCCAGGAACTCGAATATCTCCTCACCGGAGCTCCTCGCTGGCCGACGGAACCAGGCAAAGGCGCAATCAGCCACCGCGTCGCCGTGCCTGAACTGTGGGCGGACTTCATGTTCATGGCTCCTCCATTCATGGCCTACGCAGCCGCTGCGACACACAACGCTACACTCCTTCGCGCCGCCTTCGAACAGGCTCGTTTGTACAGAGCCGTTTTGCAGCCGCCGGGAGGAGGAGCTTGGAAGCATATTGTCGGTCCGCAGAATCCTGACGCTGGGTTATGGTCCACTGGGAACGCGTGGGCAGCGAGTGGCATGGCGCGGGTTCTCGCGTCGACAATCCACGCTCCCTTCGCGAAGGATCACGAGGCGATTGAATCACTCACAGGGTGGATCAAGGAGATCATAGACGCTGTCAGGCAAAGTTCATTCGACACCAATGGGCTTGTTAGGAACTATCTCTCGGGTAGCCCTCCGTGGTTCGGGGAGACATCTGGGTCGGCATCGTTCACCGCCACGACGTATCGAATGGCGGTCCTTCGACCAGACGTGTTCGGCCAGGACTATCGAGACTGGGCTGATAGGATGCGGAATATTATCGCCAGTCACGTCGCCGGAGATGGCATTGCTGGGCCTGCGGTTAATCCACTTGATTGGAGCGACCGTAATCCGGTGATGACAGGAAGCCCAGAAGGACAGTCATTCGTGTTGATGATGTATGCGGCGTGGCGAGATTGCGTTACAGCCACAATCTGCCACAGGTGATATTTATATTGTGTTACAATTATTGGCGCTGTATATTGTCGCATACTACTGATAGTTAGCATCGACGTTTGATCTATATATACGACCAGCTGGAGGTGTTGCTTGTAGATTCAAATTGTATTCATTTTCTTGCAGGCAATTGTTCAAAATCAATTCTCGGAGGGTTTGCAGTTTTCATGGGAAGTGATATACCGTGAAGACGAAGTCGTCTTAGACATTCTCGCCGCTGCGTGATGGTGATTATGAATACGAGTCAAACGTTGAATAGATAGTTCACTGCACGTTCACAGGGTCATCTTCGCTGACGCTGTTCCAGAAAAAAAATATGTGCTGTTGTTTCAGCCGAAGAGTTCTGAGGTCCAGACACTCTCCTCAACCGGCCAGGCCTTACTGCGCCACACGATTACAGCAAAACGCCTTTTCCGGCTGAACCATGTCGACGTGACGCAGCCTGTCTTCAACGAGACCTTGGGTTTTCCACTGGATCCCATCTATGCTGAAATCTCACCCAATGTACGCGTCTGGCGTGAGTATATACGAGGAAGAGGCAGAGACTTCATTCGATTCAGCCGTGACTAATCAATCTCGATTGGCTTCTGCTTATGATCTACTCATGGGCAATGAATAACGCGATATCTCATCTCAATGTTTATCTTGTCCAATAGTACCATATACCACGCTGATGTTACAATTATTGCTACAGGACTTCTTTACTTTCACAAGACTATGCACAAGGCGTTTTGAATACAAGACTGCGCTGTGCCGACCCCACTGCATCTACCATTGACGACTGGCTCTGGTTCAGACTGTCGTCGATCCCCTGACGGTAGAGCCCTCCTGATGGTCCCCGCCAACTGTGTTACCATAGTTCTTCTCGATGCATTCCTGGATCAAGTCCCAGCATCTGTCCTGGAAGCTCTCCTCCAGCGCCCGCTTGTCCGCCTCCTGCACCATCCCGTTCGGTACGATGTACTCGCCGCTGAGTCCCTTCTCCTTGACCTCCTCGCTCGTGGCCGCATACAAGGCCGACAGCGCGCCCTCCGGCGAGTCCTTCATCAGCACAGCGCGTGCCGCGGAATTAGCGGCGCCCATGGCGCCCGCGGCCATCTGACCCACGATGCCAGTGCCAACGGTCTCGTGAATCTGCTCCTCGTACGACTCGAGCACGCCGTCCTGCTGCGCCGTCTTGACGACGCCCGGATGGATGCAGTTGACGAAGACCTTCTCTCCAAGGCCCTCGGCGCGCATCATGCGCGCGAGTTTCTTGGTGTACAGCACGTTTCCCATCTTGCTACGGTTGTACTGGAGCGTCGGGCCCAGGTCTGTGTTCAGTTCGGCGATGTTGGCGAAGTGCACGTTGGCGGGCGCGGAGAAGTGCAGATTGCTGGCCATGATGACGATACGGGCGTCGCCGGTGCGCTCCGCCGTCTTCTTCAGCAGCGGCAGCAGGCCCTGCGTCAGAATGGCGTGGCCGACGTTGTTGACTGCGAAGTGACGGTCAAGGGAGTGCGAGCTGTCGCTGGTCGAGGATGGGATGTCGGTGCGGTACATGCCGATGGCGGCATTGCAGTCAAGGATGTCGAGGCGGTCGGTGGCGCCTTTGATGGTGTCGACGACGCGGTGCACTGCAGCATAGTCGCCAAGGTCGAGCTCGTGGAACACGACGCGGTCCGAGACGTCTTTGCCCGCGGTGGCGGAGAAGGACTTGAGCGCATCGGCGTGGCGCGCCGCGTCGTTGGAAAGGATGAAGACCTTGTGAATGTCGTGGGCCAGGAGCTGAGCCGTGAATGCTGCGCCTATTCCTTCATTCGCGCCGGTGACTACGGCGACCTTGCGCGCGAGCGAAGGGATCTTGGACGCTGAGAAGGGATTGAGAACGTTCTGAAGCATGAAGGTCATGATGATGGATGTGGGAGGTTTTGGGAGGAATAGGCGCACGGCAAAAGACTTTATAGCGGGAGAGGCGCACGGCGATCTGGATGGCGCGTCATCATGATGCATGATGCGCGATGCTTCGCGAGTAGCCCGAGTAAGTAGCTCCAGCTGAAGCCGAGTTTCATGTAGCCTGTCATCGAAAAGAGAAGCCTGCGTCTAGAAGGAAACACTTAGGGCGGAAATCATGGCATACCGGGACTCGTTTTTGCTCCACCACGCTTGCAAGTTAGCACGATCCATGAAGCGGAAGCTATGTATTGACAAGAAACATGGTCACTGCGAGCGATATACAGCAAGTGGGGGCAAGCCCGCGATTGCTATTAGGCGCACACATTCACTCACAAAAGGGCTGTAACTGGCGCGCCTGTAAATGATACGAGGGAGCCCTTGGTAAATGTCTTGTCGAGCCAATTGACCAGACACTGTAGGGATTCCTCTATGTCACGCAGTGCCACAACGATTTGGACTTTCCTTTCTATTGCCGTTGGACGTTGGTGTTGCTCAGAGGGTCGACGACGAATAAAGATAGATTCCGGATGGATACAACAAGATGGAACAGACCCGCTACACCTTGTAGCGTCGCCCGGTCTTGGTGAAGAATGTTTGTAGCACATAAACCTGGAATCTGGGGAAGCCGTCAGTCCGCCTGTTGACTGTAGAGGAAGGAGCGAGCGAAGGGGGAAGGACTGGCTTTCTGGAAGTATTGTCAAATGGAGTTTACTTACATGGCCATCCCAATGACACCAAGCGTCTCTATCACGGCATACCAGAACAGTTTGCTAGATGAAGTTACATATTAATGCCAGAGATAAAGGCCCGGCAAGTACACGTACTTTTGTGTGCTCTGCACAATGTCGAAACCTCGTCTCTCCTTCGTGTGGAAGCTACCAAAGCCGGTGAGTACTCTCTCCATGCTGAGCGCTTCGCAGACAACTCACTGTTTCTGCGTCCTCTTCACGTTCATCAACATCCCATTCAACCTAAACACGCTCTCCTCGAGAGCACTCGTCTGCTCGCTAATCTGCCCAGGCTTCGCAGGCGCCTCCCTCCTCGGCTCGCTCTCCACCATGATGTCGAAATCTATCAGCTTCCCCGAGATCGTGCTCATGTCGTTCTCGAAGCAGAACGCATATTCGCCCACTTCGTTCGCTGTGAGGACGTAGTCGCCCTGGCGTTCGCGTTCGCCGTCGATGAGGACCTTGGAGGAGGGCGACGTGACGGAGTAGTCGATATCGAACGAGCCGCCGGATTGGACCGCAAAGTAGAACTGCCAGACAACGTGAGGGTGGCCGGGCAACGAGGACCATGACACGTACGCCAATTTTTTCGCCAGCCTTGTCGACGTCCGCGTAGAAGCACAGCCGTTCGTTGGCGGCTATTGGTGTCGTTAATGCAGAGCCAGAAGCGAGCGAAATGAGCCCGGAAAGAAACAGGCAGCCTGTGCTGAGGCGCATCGTGAAAGTCGTGTAAGAAGTGTAGCAATTGCCTTTTACGGAAGAGGCATGCTTGCTTGACAGCACATGAATTATCAAAGTGGTCCCCACAGCCCTCTACAAATACAGTACACAGTAAATACAGGGAGATTCGAGTCTAGATATCTACGCTCGCACGTATGTCGCGTCAATCTGCTCTACCCAAGGCAATGATAAAATGATTTTACGCCTATAATTGGCGGGCTCTTCCTTCTGGCACGGATTGCCCTCCAAATATACCGTCTTCAACTTCTTCAAAACCTCCATCGCCACCAGCACTTCGCCTAGAGAAGCGAGCTTGTTATTGCTGACCCAGAACTCCTCCAGCGACTCTCCCAGATGCGCCACCCCTTCGACCTTCGCAATGAAGTTATTCCCCACATCCAGCGTGTTCAGCTTCGTGCACTGCTCCAGCCCCTCCAGCTTCTCTACTCCATTATGGCTGAGATACAGCTCCTCCACGCTCGGCGGTATACCCTCGATCTTCGTGATACGGTTCGACTGCAGCGACAAGATGCGCAGGCGCGGCAGGTCGATCGCACCGAGCGGGGCCAGCGACGCGATCTTGTTCTTCCCCAGCCACAGCTCCTCCAGCGCAGGCAAGCTCGGCAGGCCCGCAATGTCGCGTATGCGGTTCCCCCCGAGCTCCAAGCTCCGCAACCGCTCGCACCGCCCCAAAGCATCATCCACCCTCGATATCTTGTTCTGCACAAAGTACACCACCTCCAGCTGCGCGAGGTCACCGAGCGACACAGGCAGCTTCTTGATCAGGTTGAACGACAGGTCAAGTGTTTTGAGGTTCTTCAGCTGCGGCGAGGCGAGCGCGCCGTCGATGCCATCGTTCTTCAACTTGTTGTCGTAGCAGTCCAGCTCCTCTAGCACGCCGTCGGAGGGGAACAGTGTCGGGGGGATGGTGACGAGCTGGTTCTGGCGCACGCAGAGACGGGTGAGGCCTTGGAAGCGCGCTAATGAGGGCGGGAGCGCGTTCAGGCGGCAGTGCACGAGATCAATGTCTGTCGTCGAGTCATCCAAGCCAGCGAGCGGGTCGACGTCCTCGGCGGCTTCGTCTCCGGAATCTTCGGGCTCGGGAGACGATGGCGGGGAAGGGGATGCGGTGGGTAAGGCGACGCGTGCACTTTTGGCTTCAGGCATGGCCGTTGAATGGAAAGAGATTGAGATCGACGCTTTGGGCAATCGATGAGGTCATTGCGATGACTCATTATCAGGCTTGACTCGCGCACGCTTTGACAATGACTCTGCCTTAAATCGTCTCGCCAATTTGGGGCCACAGTCGGCAGCAGAGAATTCGATTACCAGGAACAAGGCCAGGTCATTTACAACATTGGATATTCTAGCATCTCCCTTGACCACGACTTGGCCAGGGCCTTCCTCATTACTAACGCGAAATTTCGCATTCAGTATCCGCTGAGTTGATCTAGCCCTAAAAATCAATAGGGATATCGGGCAAGTACAAGACACAGACCATAGCAGTAGCCACACCATCCGCCATCTTTGTCGCATGCAGCACAGTCCAAGCTCATTGTAGCAAACATGCTGCTGAAGTCGGACTCGAAGTCTGCCTTGCGCGCCTTCGCTTTACCCTTTCCCTTGTAAGTTTTCTGCGCCTTGTGGTCGATCGATGACACGCTTTGCAAATGATTTTTGTGGATAATCCAACTGCAACGCTCATCGTCGACAGCAGCGGCACCAAGATTAGTGTAGCCGGAGTGACCGAAGACATGCGTGAGCACCGTGGATCGGTTCCTCATCCATTGAACGGTTGGCAGAACGCTCTGCCTTTCGTAGGAGTCAAAGAGGACCAGACATCCGGGTATCAGGCATTGCAACAGGTAGAAATAGGCAGTGAGCGGAGGGACGAGGTTCTCGAGGACGCCCTCGCTTCGCACTATGAGCCCAGCGGCCTCAAGACGCGGTTGCCAAAGACTGATCTTTGGCAAGTCGGTGATACGTGTCGGGATGTATAGAATGGATGGGCTCCCGTCTTGAAGACCTTTCAAAACAAACCGTACACCATCCTGTCCATATTCAGGGGGGGTAAGCGCGACTCGAAAGAGAAAACTGACTTGTTTATGAGCCTTGGTTGTTATATCAACCCATCCATATTTGGTGACCAAGGCATGGACGATGTCTGTGCGAATGAACTGTTCGGCGCGCTTCCATTGATCATTGCTAGTCAATGGCGGCACGCGCATTCGTGCAGCCCAAAAGGACAGATGTGTCGCAGTCAAGTCAAACGCGAGAGCCATTGACGGTATGATGATAGTTCTGGATCAAGCTATGGCGTGGGACGTACTCAAGAAGTGCACGCTACTTAAGCCCGCTCATTCATTCCATTCACACGGTGTGGTACTTACTACGGTATTGGGGGAGGAGAACATCGTAGGATTTGCGTTGGGCAAGTCAGGAGAGAATGCAGGATTTTAGAGTTTTCAACATTGATTACGCTAGACCTTTTCAGCAGCTGAAGTTTCCAACCGTTGTACAACGTTGGTGTGGAATGAAAGGGAGAGTGAGGTGAGTGTCAGGGCCGGAAAGCGCATCAGTGATCGGACCCTTTTCTCTATTTCGACTTTGCTTCGAGCCTTCGACTCTGACCTGGACCATCACACTGGCAGCAGACTGGCAGTCAACAGGCTTTCCTCCGAGTCATTCATTTGCCCGCAATTGAATGTGTCATCTCTGAGTACGTGTATTCTCTGGGTCCTCTTTCTATGATGTTCATCTGAGATACTCTGCCTTAGTCAATCCCGAACAATTGTCAGTCACTGTCTTGGGCTTCGCTCAGCATGCAGTCACTTACTGCATTGCAGAATCCACCATGAATGGGACCGCTCCGTTTCACTGTCTGTCCTGCGGAGTGCCATACAGTTTTCCAGCCCCGTCCCCACGATTCTCTTCGGAGCTTTATGACTCCCTGGCGAGGTCGAACGCTCCTGCGTCCGACTCGGATGCACCCCCCATCCAAAACCAGATCCTCCCAGACACGCTCGAAGCCCTGCGCCGCGTTGAGTCAGAGCTCGACAGAGTCAATGCTGCCTTCTCACTTGTACACGAAGAGCGCGAAAGGCTTCGCAGAGAGGAGACGAGGCTGAAGGAGATGGCCGCGCAGTCTCGTGGACTCCTGTCCACCATGCGGCGGTTCCCAGTCGAGACACTGACAGACATATTCCACTGGATTTGTGCCGACGATGGTGCCCATGTCTTTGACATGTCGGATGGACCATGGGCGATCAGTCAAGTCTGTCAACTTTGGCGCAATATCACTTTATCCACGCCCTCGCTATGGTCGGCTCTCAATTTTCCAGGCGGATTCACCATACGACCTCGCAATCATCGTGCCCTGCTCAAAACAGTCATTGCGCGCTCTTCCAAACATCCCTTGTCTATAAACTTCAACCCCTCCTACACGTACGAGGACCTCGAGCGCGTGGAGATGGGCGATTACGCTGCGTGGCTCAGGACCTTGTTATATTCTCACTCGTCTCAGCGTTGGAAGGACGTACATCTAAGACTTCCGGAGGCCACACGCCTTTTTGAATTCGCAAAGCTGAAGGGGAAATTTCCTTTGTTGTCTTCCCTCACTTTGGACATCTCCCATGGCGGTGATACGGCATCCAACATTGATGCCTTCCTCACAGCACGACGGCTGCAGCATGTGCACCTCATTGAAACCGACGCACACAGCATTCAGCTGCCCTTTTCTCAGTTAATCGATGTCCAATGGTCGGCGTACGGCGTCGGCTCAGAGGTGATGCCCGACATGTATAACTTACTCGCCAACGCCTCGCGGCTCCAAAAGTTCACGCTCAAGTTCAAGAGTCTGGATCTCGAGTACCTTTCCGAACCGCCTCCATTCCCAGTTTCCACGACCGCGCGATATCTCTCCCTCGAAGTCTCGCATCCCCCATCTCAATTCCACTTCATTGCTCCGTTACTCCAAGAACTGCATCTGTACGACCTCGAGGACTCTTTGGAGCAGGCTCAGACGTTCCTGGAACGATCCAATTGCCCGCTCAAGATCCTGCATTTGGGAATACGGACTGACGCTATCGTTCCTGCGGATGAAATTTTTGCGCTCTTCGGTGCCGCGCGGGGCCTGCAGGAAGTCTCCGTTGTGGCGAATTATGATGACGACCCGGATGAAGGTAACAGCGAAGCAGGCAAAGAATTGTTCGACCAGCTCGTACATTACATGCCTCTAGAGGACGTTGTACGCCTTTTGCCCAATCTTAGATCTTTTCAGATTGATTTCGGACGGGAGGAGTGGCGCCGCCAAATCATATAGAGTTCATAACATGTAGTTTCCGTTATGTCGGTTGTCATATGAACTTGAAGAGCGTCGGAACGATCACTATGGTACCATGTACAGCCATGTAATGTTACTTCTATAATGAATACGCCAATTGAGTTGGTCTTTTGGTGCCCTTTTTGGTAGGGTTTGGACGCCAGATGTATAAAGTGTGAGCGATAGTCAAAGTACATGGAGACGAACCATTATAGCGCGTGAGCAGTTGCGGGATGGGGCGTAGTTGCGGTTCGAGGCTGACGATGGGCTAGAGGTTCGCTACTACCTGAGAGCTCCGCCTGCCAGTGGCGGTCCATATCTGTTCGGTTCTACTGGATGTGCGGTATCATCATCCAGTGCAAATAGCGGAATAGCAAGCAGCTTCATGTTTTTCAGGACCGCCAGAAACTCTGCAAGACTCGTCAACACACATGGCGTGAAAATGTTCTCTAAGACTTACTGCGTTCGTGCATACGGAGGAGAAGAATCTTACAAATAGACTTTCCATCTTCAATCACTGCCCTCGACACACCCACTATTCGATGCGGAAACCAAATTAAGTATGCATTGACAAGAAAACACCGCCAGAAACATTGTGAGAATATACACAAGTTCATGTACAGGAAAGAGCCCGAGTTCAGCTTGAGCATTATTCTACCATACAGTTGTCCATTGAGGCCTTCTATGCGCCGTTGACCTGGCTTAATGCCTTGTCCGCAGCCGCGAGGTCGTTTTCGCTTAGGCTCATGAACGTGCTGCCTCCAGGAGTGCTGGCGCCGCTTCTTACGCTTCCGCTCCGCGAGCGCACCTTCATGACAAGAGGGCTGGAAAGATAATCAGTGCTTCAATTCCCAACGACCCAACGAGACGCGTAAATCGAACTCACAAAGGATACTGATCATCCTCGTCGAGGCCCATGCCGTTATAATCGCTAGTCTCGAGTCGCTCCATCCCTTCGGTCAGAGTGCCCATATCGCCAGGCGTGGCAGCGCCCTTCCACCTCGGGCTCGCGGGGACACTCATGGGCGGCAACCTCTCCGGTCCACCAAAGTCGAAGTAGTCGCTGCCTTCCTCCTCGCTATAGAACTCCTCCGGATACGCGCGCCTCAAGGCCAACTGCCGACTCTTGCTGTACTCGATTCCCAGATTCTTCCAATCCAACAGCGGGCTGAGGCGCTCGACGCGATTCCGTTGGTTAATCCTCTGCCTGCGCGACTTGTTGCAGAAAGTGAACATATGTTCGGTGAGCTGGTTCACAGAGTCCTCGACGCTCTGCATACGGCGGTCGACGATGTAGCAGCCTTCGTCCTCGGGATGGTCGATGAGGTCCTGCATGAAGCATCCAAAGCCGGAAAGATTCGTCGTGATGCTCGGAATGCCCATCACTGTACACTCCGCCGGCGTATACCCCCAGGGCTCGTAATAACTGGGGAAGACGCCAAGATGGCATCCCCGAACAAACTCCTCGTAGTCGAGGCCAAGAATCGGGTTGTTCGAGTTTAAGAAGTCGGGGTGGAAGACGACCTTGACACGATCGTGACTGTGGTTGAACAAGTGTACCCTGCGAATTTGGTTGAGGATGGGGTCGTTGGCGTCATCGGCCATGTTGTGCGTGGTGATGGGAGGAAGAGAATTGCGCTTGAGCGCGAATATGCGTCGCTTCAGGAGAATCTGATCTTCGGGAGACAGAAGGTCAGGAAGAGGAGGCGCAGCTCCCTCGCCGTGGAAACGCGCTGCGTGGTCAAACAGGCGAGCACCTATTCTGTTCTGCATTTCGGTCACGGTATCGCGAAGTTGTTTCGTCACGGCCTGGCCTTTGAGGGCCTCGATCGTGTATGAGTTGGTGGCCGCGGGCATGATGATGAAGGCAACGACGGTGACGGTGGATCCGGCCTTTTGTAGACGATAGTTGAGACGCGCCAAAGACTCGATAAACATGTCGACGCCCTTGTTCCGATACTCGTAGCGTCCTGCTGTGAACATCTACGGGGAGGATAAATGGAGAACCTGAGAGGGTATGAGGAGACTTACGTATAGCGTGTTGTCCAGATCGAAATCAAAGTGGCCATAGAAATGTCCACGGACGAACTCGTTGATCTTGGCCTTGGAAGTGGAGTGGAGGTTCTGGAACTCGTGCATGGCCTGGAACTTGACGACATTGAGGCCGTTGGGAACAACTCCGTCAGGTTTACGTTTGAGCAGGTGCTCCGCTTCGTAGGCGGTGATGTGGGAAACGGTGGTGAAGACGTCGGCGCAATGGGCAGCGGAGCGTTCAATGCAGTATCGATGGTAAATGCCACGTTTGCCTGCTTCGTGGTCTACATCAAAGTATTGCAGGTTGTTGTAGAAGTCGACAGAGCCAGCGCACAGGTAACGTCCAAGGAGCGTCGCGTGGGTGGTGAAGACGGTGGTGACATCTATATGACGTTTTCGACAGAGAGGGATGGCGAGGCCGGCCTGCCACTCGTGGAAGTGGGCGACGACGGCTTTTGAGAGCTCGCGCGAAACGTACTCGCCCAGGAACCACGCGACGAGGTAGCCAAAAACGATGGTCTCGTTGGTTTCGTGGTCGTGGGGTGGACTGGGGATGCCGGCGAGGTTCCAGAGATCGCCCTTCCATTCGTCAAGACGGCTGTACTGGCTGCCAGTGTCAAACAACAGAACGTTGGGCGCTCCCTCAATCAACCACCTTCCGTAGAGCGCCTTGACGCCCTGAGCGCGCATGTTCTCGAGCGTGGCTACCATGTGAGGATCCGTAGGCTCCTGCTGCTCAACCTCCATGGGCGCCGTCTTGTAGGAGAGCGGGCCAATGAGGCAGTAGCGGTCGCCGTATTCACTGACGGTGACGGGGACCTTTGTCTTGATGACCGTGTAGATGCCGCCAACCTTGTTCGCGGCCTCCCATGATATCTCGAACAGGACGGGTTTGTCGACCGCTCTTTTAGCCGCCGTGTCCATCGTCGTGGTCGTCGGGATGGTGATGGCGGTGGTGGTAGAAAAAGATGGAGAATGGCGGGGATGGACCTGGATGGACGTGGGGTTGAAAAGCGTCACTGCACGTTCGAAAAGGGCTGTTCCTGTGATGTCATCGATCATGGTACCATGCCACCAATCAGCAGCGCCGACCTTTGTCCAGGCCGCCACATGCGACCCAGCTGTCTACGCGACAATCATACATATCCCTGATGCTCTTTTCATGATGCGCCGCACTGATCGCTGTGAAACGTACTATGGTGTTGCTGCGACGACCGTCTCTCTACTGTTCTCTCCGTGTCTCTCGTCTGGATTGAATTTCACTTGATCAACGCGACTGACGTTCTCCTCCTCCAATGGTTGCGTGGGAAGAGGACCGAGGCTTGAATGTCTCCGACAATCTCCGACATAGCTTGATCTTGGACTATCAGACCATCGATGACAGTCTAGCTTAGCTAACTGTGTTCTTCTGTGCTTCACGTCGAACGCGATTGGGACCACCCAGCGGTCATTATAGGCCTTTTCACCTGGACAACATGACTTCGTGACGCTTGCTCCTCGCTTGTAAAGCGTGGGAACCCTCTTTCTAGACGTTATATAGTAGCGTGAGATTCTATCGTGGGTCCGGAACAGCTTGGTCTTCGCCCATCAACATCGCTATAGATGGACGTAGGATTCAACTTGACGGCAAGCCATCTGTCTTTCTGGGCTTCCCGCACCCAGCTAGATCAGTTTGGCACTGATGACCAATGGATTAATGCTCAATCTTATATCGAACGCGAAATTGTGCAGCCTCTACTATCCAAATATGGGTGGAAAGACATTACGACTGATAGTCACAGAAAGGTCAGTCCCATGTACTTCGTTTCACTCGACCTAACCATGTTCGATCATGCTAGGATAGTGTCGCTCGTGTCTTGAGAGGTACCAAAGGCGGAAAAACCTCTATCCTATATATCCCAGGACGCATCAGCGACATACGAACCAGTGTTCTCTGGGTTCCAAGGCTCGAGGCTGCCGAGCTCCTGCGCGCTACCCCGACTGGACTGCCCATGGGGGTCCTTCCTCCCGTCTCTGATTATTTCAATCTACTTCAATGCCTCATCCCAGGCCTATTCACGGTATTCGATCGCTTCCCCTCGAAGTACCGTGCCCTTCCGCCGGTTCTATGGGTCATGTTGCATTCAACAGTCTTGACACACATCCTCGGTGAACTCAAATATAGCAATCTTCGTGATGCCGTTCTCGACCAACATCGTCGGAGCTGTCCGTCCGGAGAGTATCATTCGGGTATGTTCGGCGCGCTGCAGTCTTTGGAAGGATGGTATTCTGATGCATTCCATGTTAGCTCGCCAGCAACCTCAAACCGTACCGCTATGGACTGCCCCAGTCGTCCCTTCTGCAGCGGAGATCACAGCAGCCGCAACTCCTGGTCATACCCCGCACCCCGCGACGCAAGATACCCCGCACCCCACGAATTCCACGCCATCTACACCAAAGAAGTCAAAGAAGGGGAAGTCGAAAGGAAAGGCCAAAGCTCGCCCTTCATCCAATTACTCTTCCAGGAACAACTATGCCTTCGGGAAGTCGGATTACGACGACATGGACATGACTTGTTGCGATAAAGATTGCGGGTGGTGTGGCCGCTGCTGGGCGAGTTTCGATTACTGGTGCGTACTTGTCCCTTCGAGGGGTGTCATTCATTATCTAAGCACCTCCCTCAGATGGAGGACATTGTACTTGCCTATCAATGAGATGCCTCTGTACATTCGCTCTCAAATCGCATTCGTATTGAGCGCAGGAAGCTTTTTGATATCTAAATTTCACTCGATTCACATATATAGGCGTGCGAGTCATGTATTCGTCTACGAATAATTAGGACTATTCCACTCGAAACGAACCAGTGCCCGACGGCGGTCACCAATGACCTGTTCACCTGAACAACATGACTTCGTGTCATGCTGCTCCTCGCCTGTCAAGCGTGAGAAGCCATCCAGTGCGCTATAAGTAAGGCGTGAGACTCAAGCGTGGGTCCGGAACAGCTTGGTCTTCGCCCATCAACATCGCTATAGATGGACGTAGAATTCAACTTGACGGCAAGCCATCTGTCTTTCTGGGCTTCCCGCACCCAGCTAGATCAGTTTGGCACTGATGACCAATGGATAAATGCTCAATCTTATATCGAACGCGAAATTGTGCAGCCTCTACTATCCAAATATGGGTGGAAAGACATTACGACTGATAGTCACAGAAAGGTCAGTCTCACGCACTTCGTCTCACTCGACCTAACTACGTTGATCATGCTAGGATGGTGTCGCTCGTGTCTTGAGAGGTAAAAAAGGCGGAAGGACCTCTATTCTAAATATCCCGGGACGCATCAGCGACATCCGAGCTACTAGTGATCTTTGGGGTCCAAGGCTCGAGGCTGCCGAACTTTTGCGCGCTACCCCGACTGGACTGCTAATGGGGGTTCTTCCTCCCATCTCTGATTATTTCAATCTACTCCAATGCCTCATCCCAGGCCTATTCACGGTGTTCGATAGCTTCCCCTCGAAGTACCGTGCCCTTCCGCCAGTTCTATGGGTCATGTTGCATTCTACAGTTTTGACACACATCCTCGGTGAACTCAAATATGATGTTCTTTGTGATGCCGTTCTTGACCAACATCGTCGGAGCTGTCCGTCCGGAGAGTATCAATCGGGTCTTGTGTCCGGTATGTTCGGCGGGCTGCAGTCTTTGGAAGGATGATATTCTGATGCATTCCATGTTAGCTGGCCAGCAAACTCAATCTGTACCGCTATGGACTGCCCCAGTCGTCCCTTCTGGAGCAGAGATCACAGCAGCCGCGACTCCTGGTCATACCCCGCACCCCGCGACGCAGGATACCCCGCACCCCACGAATTCCACGCCATCTACTTCACAGAAGTCAAAGAAGGGGAAGTCGACGCAGGATACCCAGCACCACACGCATCCCACGCCATCTACTCCAAAGAAGTCAAAGAAGGGGAAGTCGAAAGGAAAGGGCAAAGCGCGCTCTGCATCCAATTACTCTTCCAGAAACAACTATGCATATGGGACGTCGGATTACGGCGACATGGACATGACTTGTTGCGACAAAGATTGCGGATGGTGTGGCCGCTGCTGGGCGAATTTCGACTACTGGTGCGTACTTGTCCTTTCGAGGACTATCATTCATTATCTAAGGACCGCTCTCAGATGGAGGAGGCTGTACTTGCCTATCAATTGAATGCCTCTGTACATTCGCTCTCTCAACTCAATTCGTATTGAGCGCAGGAAGCTTTCCGATATCGAAATTTCACTCGATTCACATATATAGGCGTGCGAGGCATGTATTTGTCTACGAATAACTAGGACTACCACACTCGAAACGAACGAAGTCTGTATTTTGCAATCATATCTTGTGCACTCTTAACGCAGAGCACCTTGTTCTCCTGTTCTATTCGGATCTCTCGTCTCAATTGTACTTATCACCGGAGTCCAGACCACGTTCTCCTTCTCCAATGTGCGCGTGAGAGGTAGACCGAGGCTCGAGGGTATCATTGTCCGAAATTTGACGACATACTGGCTTGATTCTGGCAGGCCTCGATGACTGTCAAGCTTGACTTGCGACGCTGTGTATCTCCGGGCTCCACGATTGGACATGATCATCATGCCCGCGGCCGACGGTCACCTGCTCGTCGCCTGTAGAGCGTGAGAACGCCTCCAGTACGCTATAAGTAAGGCGTGAGACTCAAGCGTGGGTCCGGTACAGCTTGGTCTTCGCCCATCATCATCGCTATCGATGGACGTAGAATTCAACTTGTCTGCTCGCCATCTGTCTTTCTGGGCCTCACAAACCCAGCTAGATCAGTTTGGCACCGATGGCCAATGGCAACGAGCTCAACCATACATCGATCGAGAGATTGTCCAACCTTTACTGTCCAGATACGGGTGGGAAAATCTCACGACGGAAGATCACAAAAAGGTCGGTCCATAGTATTAGTGCTTCGTCTCATTCGAACTCACTTGTTCGATCATGCTACATAGGACAGTGTAGCCCGTGTGTTGACAGGTATACAACGCGGGAAGACGTCTGTTCTATACATCCCGGGACGTATCAGCCACCTCCGAACCATTTGCCTTTGGGGTCCACGACTCGAGGCAGCCGAACTTCTGATGACTACCGCTGAATCGGGGGTTGTTTTGCCCATCGTTGATTATTTCAACCTCCTTCAATGCCTCCTTCCTGGCCTATTTGTGGTGATCGACTACTCTACCTCGACGCACATTGGCCTTCCGCCGGCTCTATGGATTATTGATCACTCTACCATCTTGACAGACATCCTCGGCGAGTCTGGGTATGACAACCTTCGTGATGCTGCGATTGATAAACAGCGCTGGAGCTGTCCTTTCGCAGAATACCACTTGACTTTGGCACTTGGTGCGTATACTCTTCAGCCTCCGAAAGCATAGATCCATCATCCGATACGATTCCTGATAGCAGGTCCGCCAACTCGACCCGCACCACTGTGGACCGCCCCAATCACAGCAGCTGCAACTTCCAATCGTATCCCGCACTCCGAGGCACAGAGTGCTCCGCTCCCCACGACGCATACGATGCAGAATACTCCGCTCCCCACGACGCATACGACGCAGAATACTCCGCACTCTACAAAGACGAGGAGAGTCACTCCATCTGCTCCAAAGGAGCCAAAGATGGGGAAGTCGAAAGGGAAGTCGAAAGGAAAGGCCCCAGCTCGCGCTTCATACACTGGTTCTTTCAGGAGGTCAGATTACCACGACAGGGAAAGTCACATCATGGTTTCCCATGACGAAGACTGCGGACGGTCGAGTTACTGGTGCGTACTTGCTCCTCCAAGAAATAAATTTATTATGATCTAAGCACCGCTTCCAGATGGAGGAGATTGTCCTTGCAATCAATGAGATCCAATTTCGCTCAATTCACATATATGCAGGCGTGCGAGACGCGTATATGTCTACGTATGATTACGACTACCCCACTCGAAACGAACGAACTTTGTACTTATTCTGTGATCATATCTTGTGCACTCCGAGTTAACTCAGAGCACCTTGATTCTGCTGGTCTATTCGGGCCTCTCGTCTTGATTGGACTTTCACCAGAGTCCAGTCCACGTCCTTCAAGTTCTTCTCCAATGTACGCGTGAGAAGTGAACCGAGGCTTGAGTGTATGATTGTCTGAACGGGGCGACATACTGGCTTGATTTTGGCTTATCATACTTACCCTCGATGACTGTCAAGCTTAGCTTGACCGCGACGTTGTGTATTTCCGGGCTTCACGATTGAACCATGATCATCATGCCCGACGGCGGTCACCAATGACCTGTTCACCTGGACAACATGACTTCGTGTCATGCTGCTCCTCGCCTGTCAAGGGTGACAAGCCATCCAGTGCGCTATAAGTAAGGCGTGAGACTCAAGCGTGGGTCCGGTACAGCTTGGTCTTCGCCCATCATCATTGCTATCGATGGACGTAGAATTCAACTTGTCTGCTCGCCATCTGTCTTTCTGGGCCTCACAAACCCAGAGTCGATGGACGTAGAATTCAACCTGTCTGCTCGCCATCTGTCTTTCTGGGTTCCACAAACCCAGTTAGATCAGTTTGGCACCGATGATCAATGGAACCATACATCGCACGAGAAAATGTTCAACCACTACTGTTCAGATATGGGTGGAGAAATCTCACGACCGACGATCACCGTGAGGTCGGTTCCTAGCCAGTCCTTCGTCTCACTCGAGCTCACCGTGTTCAATCATGCTAGGACAGCGTCGCTCGTGTGCTGAGAGGTAACCCATGCGGGAAGACGTCCGTTCTGTACATCCCGGCACGTATCAGCGACATCCGAACCAGCAGCCTTTGGGGTCCACGCCTCGAGGCGTCCGAACTACTGCGGGCCACTACTACTGAACCAAGGGCACTTCCGCCTATATCTGATTTCTTCAATCTCCTCCAGTGCCTCATTCCCGGCCTATTTGTTGCGATCGACTACTCTACCTCGACGCACATTGGCCTTCCGCCGGCTCTATGGATTATTGATCACTCTACGATCTTGACAGACATCCTCGGCGAGTCTGGGTATGACAACCTTCTTGATGCTGCGATTGATAAACAGCGTTGGAGCTGTCCTTTCGCAGAATACCACTCAGCTTTGGCACTTGGTACGTATACTCTTCAGCCTCCGAAAACATAGATCCGATACAATTCCTAATAGCAGGTCCGCCGACTCAACCCGCACCACTGAGGACCGCCCCAATCACACCAGCTGCAACTTCCGATCGTACCCCGCACTCCGAGGCACAGAGTGCTCCGCTCTCCACGACGCGTACGACGCAGAAAACTCCGCAGTCTACAACGAAGGGGAGAGTCACTCCATCTACTCCAAACAAGCCAAAGAAGGGGAAGTCGAAAGGAAAGGCGCCAGCTCGCGCTTCCTTCAATTATTCTTCCAGGAAGTTAGGGTCATACAATCATTCTTTCGGGATACCAGATTACAAGGGCATGGGGACATCTTGCGACGAAGGTTGCGGATGGTGCGGACACTGCTGGATGGATTACGACTACTGGTACATATACTTATGTTCTATGAACTATCATTGAGCACCGTTGCCAGATACTATGGCCGTTGACCTCGCTTTGAGTTGAATGTTTCCTTCTCTGTGATTGCTATCATTTGTATGTCTCTGTAGCCCGCTTCTCATAACTGGACATCGTAGCGAAGATGTGGATATTCAGCTTTCAATCGTCACACCTGTATGCACGCACGCGCGTGATGTATTCTGTTACTTACGACTACTACATCCAAAAGAAACGAGGTCTTATTCTCTAATATTCAGTACACCTAGCGCAGAGCAATTGCTCGGCGTCAGACCAGCAGCTTGGGTCAATTACACGTTTTTATCGTCGGCCCGGTATTTACGTACTTGGCCCATGTTGTGCACTGATGTGCAACCAACTCTGTCTCCTTCCATCTTCATGGTATCGATTCACCATTGCTCTCCTCAATGTTCGCGTTCTCAGACTACACGCATCTCAGCGGTGAATCATCTCAGCCGTTGCTTGCATGGAGCCACTCTCGAGTGTACCTTCGTAATGCGCAAACATCATCCATGACGCATGCCACCTCCCGATCGCTCTGAGTCTCCGCGCCTATAAAGTCTTCTTGGCTCGCGTCTATCCCCCCGAAAACCTCCCACATCCATCATGTCTCAATACCAGAAAGACCATCTCCCAGACCCCAACCAGCTCCAGTCTCACCCGGGCCTGCAGGCCGACATGTCGCCCGCTCCCGCCTCTACCGATTTGCCATCGGACGATTCTGGCTACCAGGCGTACAAGCCAGCGGGAAAGCTCGAAGGGAAGCGCGCTCTGATCACTGGCGGCGATTCTGGAATCGGGCGGGCGGCTGCCGTGATGTTCGCCATGGAAGGCGCGAGCGGCGTGTCTATCATCTACTTGCCCGAGGAGGAGAAGGACGCGCAAGAGACGAAGAAGCTGGTGGAGAAGAAGGGCAACAAGACGAAGTGTGTCCTATTGACCGCGGATTTGAAAGAGGCGAGTGAGTGCAAGAGGGTCGTCGAGGAGACTGTGAAGGCTTTGGGCGGGCTTGAGATCATCATGAACAACGCAGCCTATCAAATGGTACAGGATAGCATCCTCGATCTACCCGAGTGAGTCAAATCCTCCTCCTACTCGCGCTGCCCGAACTTACATATGCCTTTCCCAGAGAGCAGTGGGATGTTACCTTCAAGACCAATATCTACCCCTACTTCTACATCTGCAAATACGCCTTGCCTCACTTGCGCAAATCGAAAGGGTGCTCCATCATCAACATTGCCTGTACGTCCTACCTCGTTTGCTCTCTATCTTACTCACGAAAGGGTCCTTTTGCAGCGGTCAATCATTATGTTGGTCGCCCAGACCTGCTCGATTACACATCCACGAAAGGCGCCATCGTAGCTTTCACGCGCGCACTGTCCAATCAAATAGTCGGGGAAGGGATTCGCGTCAACGCCGTCGCGCCCGGTCCTGTCTGGACCCCACTGGTCGTCTCGACGATGGGAAAAGAGCAACTTGAAGCGTTCAACCAAACGCCGATGGGTCGTCCAGGACAGCCCGCTGAGATTGGTTCGGTGTGCGTCTTCTTAGCAGGTCCGGACAGTAGCTTTATCAGCGGGTCCACGATACACCCCAACGGAGGTACGATGGTGAACGGTTGAGACGCCGCTGCAGCATTGCGACGCGACAGAGAACGCTTTGTGCAAATTGTATTGACTGTATCATATCTCGCAGAACAAATCGATGTATTCAGTACGCCTACCTGGTCTCTCCCCCTCAAATCAAAGTTGGAATCAAGTAGATCATTCACCCAATGGCCTTCGCAGTTGCAGGTGGTCGTGGGTATTATTCCAAGGGAACCCAGATTGGATGCAACTTGGCTGGGTTGAATGGGCTGGATGTACCCCCTCCTTCCAAAGTAACAAATTCCTCCATATCTGCGTCGTCACAGAAGGGCGGCGTATGGTGATAGTTCGGCGTCGTCTGAGATTTCAGCATATGGCGTGTATCCGAGTCACGGATAACGGTTCTCTCACCTGAGACGAACTATACGCGGTCTCGACGTTGACTATGTTGCTCGCCAAGGTGCTCTTCAGAACTTCCAATAGGGAACTATCCAACCGATATTTGTCAGTGTCACTGAGCGTCTTGACCAGTACTTTGTGCACCAAAATCTCGAAATCTGCATGTCGAGCGTGCCTGCCCTTGAAGATGTCGTCTAGTGGGAAAGGAAGGCTCGGGCCGGCATCTCTCCCTATACCATCTCGGCGATCCTGCCAGCTCTGTATGGAGTCCAAAGTGGCGATACAGTCCACCCAGGACGAATGGGAAGGCTGTACACGTGCCAGTGAGAGGATGATGCTGTCCTCCTGCAACTGCAAAGGGAGCAAAAGTAACAGGCAAGCAAGAACGAGATTATGAGGGTCATGGAGGTACGCCAAAGCATTACGTCGTTGCGGTCCGGAATCCAGATTCTGTAGGCCCTCAGTGTAAGCGCCAATTGCCCTCACAGCTCCATACTGGCCATAGTATGACATCCAGAGTCCGAATAGTTTCGTGAATATGTCCAGGTCCATAAAGATGCCATACGACATTTCACTTCCTGACATGAGGCCTGACGCCAAGATGTATAGTGCATGGACAGTGATTGTCACCGGCTCTTGATTAGGTGGCATAGTACCCAGTGCAAAAAAGTCGATGTCCTTGAGCACGACCCAGACAGGAAGCATGAATGGCCCGGGTGGTAACGGCATGGATATTGTGTCAAACCAACGGAATATGCCCATGATGTTGGGACGGCAATGGAGAATCATTTGACAACGCGCACACAGATTTGTGTAGTCATGGTCACACGTTTTCTCACTCACAAGAGAGGAAACGAGATTAAAGAGCTTGTTCACAAATGAAGTGGATTCCAATTGTGGCGCCCGGCGGAGCCAACTGGGTTGATGGGTGCGTCGTTGATGAAGAGGATCATCACTCTCCAAGCGGTAGGGCAGAACGATCTTGTCGATGACCTCGTGTAGCACGCAGTCAAGAAGATTGAGAGCAAATTCTGGTAAAGTGGGGGTACGGCAGTCCACAAGAGGAAGTTGTTTTCGCGCAATTTTACCGGCGGCAATGAGGATTCGGTACCACTGAAACGGAGGGAGCGGTCCGGTATCACTCTCTGTTATGACCTCCGGTCGCTGCAGGAACATGTTCCATATACGTGGTACCAAGTGTCTTTGTATAGCGCTATGAAGAGTACATGGACCGGATTCCGTGGCTGATTGATGGGGAGGCGACAAAGCAGGGAGAAAAACAGAAAGGAGCTGGGTGTCCTCTGGGCACCCCGAATTCAACCTCAAAATTCCTCTTCGATCGGCCAGACCAACAAGATCTAGCCAAATAGTCGGATCAAGAAGCTTGTCGTGATGTTGCAGGAAGAATGTCTGCAGCTCCCAGCTGGCAAAGGACGACCCGGCACCGAGCCCGGATACGTGGAGAGCCGCACTCAGGCTGTAATCGAGCCCAGGGTCTCTAAGAACGTAGTAGTTCTGGGGGTTGGGTCCAGACGATGGAGGGAGACTCGGCAAGACAGTGAACGAGCGGCAGATGCGCTCCAAAGTCGGTTCACAGCCGGGTAAGCAATCGAACCTACCCTCTTGGAACCGCTTTGTTAAGGTATGCAAGATACGCATTCTTTCCTCCCGTATTTCGCCTCTATCGTGCCATGTAATCCGTGCATACTCTCGTACAGTCGGAGGAAGACCCCCGACGGACTGTAACACGATACTGCGCACAGACGGGCTAGTCGACACGGTGAACAACCAGTCAAGGGCATCCACAGAGAGCTCGTCATATCTTTTCTCGACTTCTGATATCTCGAACTTGGCAGACGAGGGATGAGTGGTGACCGGCGAGTATGGAGTGGAGGCGGGAGTAGTATTCGCATCGCGTCGTCGATCACCTAGCCGGTGAAGCATCGTCAGAATGTAGTGGAGGAATCCGGTCAGTGGTGTACGATAAGGGCACTGAGGAAGGAAAATCGGGATAACATTGCTGATGAGATAGAGGACACAAGCGACGACAGTAATGACGCCGACAGTCCACGCTAACGACGTTCGTAGGGGAATATAGAACAGGACAAGTCCCGCAAAAAATAGGGCCAGAGATATGTGCAAGATGATGGGAAGTATGCCGATGATAACGTTGACACTCCAGTCCTCGAGGCCCATGAAACGAAACTGACGGGTGTGGCTGCGAATCCCTGGAGTTCCGGAGACTGGGGCCATGTAGTGATGCAGCCATTGCTTCACTAGTACAGAGGCGAGGGCGACAACAAGGCTCGCAATCAAACTGACGACCCAAAGGCCATTCACCCAGACGTCGATACTGTCTGGGACAAACGGCCGCGTAGGATCGAGAGAGGTAGAGGGGATGGCTGGAATCGTTTCGTTATCGAGCATGGCGCGTTGAAGAGCGACCATTTCGAATAACAGGACCGTTGTCATTTCATTGGAGTCGGCCTGGAGATTTTGTGACGCCTGGACGAGGAAGGTGGTGACTACGGAAGAGAAAAGACCGGCCTGATCTTCTCGTTGTAGTAAAAATCTCCCGAATAGTGCATTTTACTCACGAAGACTAGCATGACATCTAGACCATCCCGAGACTGAGTGATCATGGCGCCGTCAAACGCAGCCGCCTCCTCCTCATATGTACGCCAAACGCGCGCGTTGGGCGCTGTTTCTGTGTAGATAGGATCCGGTGGGAATTTCGCCTCGTAGTCGTCGCTGAAAGCAGGCTGTGCCGCCGCCGTGTCCTGGTTAAGCCCAAAAAAGCGTTTCCTGCTGGTTTGATCGTGTGGCGCTGCATTGAGACGGACGCCTGGCTGACTGGGATGACCTTTGATCGCAGCGTCTTTAGATCTTCGGCAGGGGACAGTAGCTGACTGGACATACGCGGTTCTCGCACTGACATGGGCGTCAGAGACCAGTTGCAGTGGCCTGGGGTAAAGGTTATCAATCAATACACGCGAATCAATCAATAAATACACGGCACGGACCCTCCAGGATCGCCGGACGCAGCGTAGAGTACAGATATGTGCGGTTATCTTTAATCTACCTGCTATCCCCACTACCGATCCGCCATAGACCAGACGCACGCTCGATGCCCCCGTCGCGCATAACGTACTCCAATCCACAACACGGCATGAGGCAGAGAGAGGATATCATTATACCATCTAATCCCCTCCATCACATAATTACAGAGTCAAATATAGGCCGTAGAAGATATTGAGCTGCCTCGCAAGCATGAAGCAATCTGCAGCAGGCGGAAATTCTCCTCGCATGGCTCTATATGGCCCCATAGTGGATAGAGTGTTGATGGGCAAGATTCCAGTCTCCGTGTTAGAAGCACTACTATCATAATACAAGAGTTGAAACATTGAATCTTAAGTCGATAGAGCTAAGGTGGACATCTGCTGTCTTGTCATTTGCGCGCTACTGTACCCGGATCGCCGCCGTAACTGTGCTCGGCATCTAGCGCCGGCTAACAATGATGCGGGACACGGCGGAACAAATGGCACGAAGTAATTCAGTCGGAGCGTGAACCTTAAAAAAGGCGATGGACGCAGGGTCACTCGCAGAGGTCTGAGGAGGTCTGAGGGCGCAGGACGACGCAGAACGTTGTCGGGAGGTCAAGGGCACTCGTAAAAATGAGCTGTGTGTACAGAAATTATTGGCAACAACGTGAAGTATTTTTTACACCCGAAAGGCGTCGTATTATGACCTCGACAGGCTGGTGGATACGTATTGTAACCTCGGCAGGCTGGTTTGGCCCGTGAGGGTTGGTTGTTGAGATATAGAGAATAATTAACCATATGCTGTTCAAAGAGCACCGAGCAGCGAGGAAAAAGGCCCTAGGGAGCAGCGTCGGAATTTGTGATGATGGTGGTAAGTTGGGGGTTAGGGTTAGGGGGTTAGGGTTAGGGGCGAAGGATCGCCGGACTGAACAAAACCACAACAACCTCTTTGTAGCTCCTTATGGAATTCTTTGAGTAGCGATTCAATTTATGTACTCAAATATATCCATCTCTCTAGTAGGATACGTCATTTTAATGAACCTCGTGGCTTCAAGCCTCAAAGAACTTCAAGTCATCTTCAATACAGGCTGGTCTGTCTTAGTCTCTCCGAGCCAGACGTACGATACAGTGACGAACAGCTGAAGTACTCTATGTCTTATAACTTTGTAAGATATCTCTCAGGAGCCATGGAGGCATCTTCCACGTTCGACCCTCCAATTCTGCGAGAATCATAACAGCGACCACTTCAGCACTAAACACAAGACTTGAATGGTCAGTCAAAGAGTGGGTGACGTCTCACTCACTACAATACACACCATGCAAATGCCCCCGGCATATCATGGCCTGTATACCAGCCGCGATAAACTGATCTTCTTTTCCCTCGCCCAGTACAGGGCCCACCTAAGTCGGCTCAGTCAGGATGCTGAGCATACTAACTGTTACGCAGTGGTAGGAAGCTCACGAATGGAACCCCAGTCTTCGTGAAATTGATACCAGTCTACCGTCATGCTCAATCCCGAGCGAGCATACACGGGTAACGAGAACGCACCCATTCCATATCAGATTCGTCAACTTGAGCATCTTCGTACACACTCGGCAAGAGCACCCTCAACGTACGTCCGACCTTCTCATTGACAGTCGCATCGTCGTGATCATGACTAGGTGCTCGTGTTCCGGCCCACCCAGGATGATCGTATCTCCCCCCGGTCGCGGAAACCACTAATTCCTCGAACCCTTCGTTGCCGCCTCATGATCCACCTAATGGTGAACGCGTCTTGGTCTTAATCTGAATGGCGACGACCTCGCTTCCGGTGAGGACGATCCCATCGGGTCCGTGCATGGATGGGACTCGGACGAGGTGGTTGGCGTCCGCGTTCGTTGCGTGGATCACGTATGCAGGTGATGGTCCCCCGAGGAGAGACATGAAAACGACGCGAAGTGTGGTATCGGAAAACTAGAGCTTCGATTGGCCTCAACCTTGGGCCTGAACTTTAGTCAAAGTGCGGCAGCATAGGGCGGAGGGAGTGGGTGTGATGAAAAGTGAGATAGAAGCTGAAAGTCAAATAGCAGAATGTAGGAGTAATTAGCTATGTTTAGAGTTAACACGATATACGTGTGTTGTACACTCGATGTGGAATCTTGAGCGCTCTTACGCGTTAGTCGCGCCATCGAAGTTGGCACATGCGGGCACAAACTAGTATCGTTAAGCATTTCCGTTCATCCGTATCTCAATGTGTACTCACTTTGTTGACCTCGTCTGAGGTGTAGAACGGCGCGCAAGCGTACTTGGCCTCAGCGCACGCGGCCTGAGTGTTGGTGGTGTTGGCGGAGCCGTCACCGGCGGCGTTTTTGAGGTCGTTGTGGCACGTAACGGCGTTGCAGCGGCATTTGGGGTTGAGCTCCTCAACCGTGTTCTAAGGTGTGTTAGCGTGATCGTGACAAACTCCAAGCTGGGAAACATACGGCTGCAGTGTAGAGGAACTCGGTGACACCAATTACGAGGTTACCAGTCAGGCCCTCAGTCGCAGCGGAGACAATGTTTCCGACATCTTTGTTGGGCGCGGTCGACTTGATCAGGTCAACGACGGACTTGAGGATTGAGTCGGTTTCGGTGTTGAGCGAGTCGGACTGACTCAAAGTCAGCGGGGAACACGTCAAAGAAGAGGAAATGAATGAACTCACCTGGTAGAAGGTGAACGCGGCCGTGTTCAAGATGGCGGGACAAGACAAGTTGTCAAGCTGAGTCTGAGAGACTGAGCTGCAGTCCTTGGTCGAGGCATGCGAGCGAGGCTGGGGCACAGCAGAAGTGGCTGCGGACGTCAGCGGCAGGAGCGAGCCCACGAAAAGTAAACTCACAACCAGCGAGGGCGATGAGGGCAAGGATTGGAGCGAACATTGCGAGTGTGATGTAAAGATTGTAAAGGTTGAGCGATGTGGGATGTGGAAACTTTTGATCTTGTTGAGAGTAGGGAGAAATAAACTTGGCGGAGTGCGCTGCTTTATATACATTCGCGAGCGAGAGCCTAGATCGACAATCCACCGCCGCTTGTTGGTCGCTTGGGGTTTCTGCCTGTTTCTGCTCCACGATGCTCGTCGGGCCGGATCGAACAATGGATTTCGAAGCTTGGAAGAGCTTTGAGGGTGGATTTCTTGCGTGTAACGGGTGTAAGTTTACGCAAGGCTAATAGTCAGAGTAAGAGGACCTCTCGAACACCTTATTCAACCACTCACAGACAGACCTCGACCGTTTTCATCGTATAGATTGATGTCATCTACCAGATATCCGTCGCTATCCCGACCAGCAGGTTGTTGAACCTACCTGTCGAGGAATCAAAGTAGGGATTCGGTACGAGTTCTTTCCAGTAGCGCCATTGACTGTCGATCGATGGAGTCAGCATTTTTTTGCTCGGTGTTTTTCTGATCCGTGGTGTAAACCCTTTCTATTCCTTACAGGCGGACTGTCACCTGGGCTGCCGTTGCGGCAGTAGACTCGGCGGATCGTGAGGGAACGAGCGCACGCTTTTCGGAATGGCGGCGAACGGAACGCCGTATATTGAGCTGTATGACGGGTATATGTCAGAGGGCGGGATGGCGCGGAGCGGTACTCACCTCTGCAATGCTCGGGGTGCCGAGTCGGGCCCTTTCGAACGCGCTAGAGGGTGCGCTCAGCGCTGTCAATGTGAAATAAGCTGATGATGCTATTGGAAAGAAACACCCGAACGCGACAATTATTAATAGTGAAATGACGCCCATATGACCGTGTTGCATACCATCGAGCGCGCCCAGAGAATTGGAGGCAGACTGGAGACGGAGTCTAGACTTGAACAGCACGAACCATCTTCACCATAGTACGAATCGGCTTGCAACAATGGATTCACCGGCGATGGCGAGACGGACAGGAGACTGGAGTTGAGCATAGTGGGAAGCGGCGGGCAAACATGTCCATGATTTTGGGGGCGGTCGCATCCTAACGTAGACTGTAGAGAATGGGAATCCGTATTCTGGACCCTTAGAGTTCAAACGTTGTTTTTATAATCGCCAGAATGAACAATGAAAAAGACAAGTGTGGGCCATGGAGGAACGAAAGCTCTAACGCCAGTGGGCTCGAATTTCAGCCAAACACTGTGGCTGCGTTCGAAGACGGCGGGACGCATGACATGGTTAGAGGGAGAGTGATGTCGGGCGAGATCTGGGCGAGATATTATTTGGTCGAGAGTACCTGGGTCCTCACAGCTCTACATCGTTCCTCCATTATTATTACACGGCACGGACCCATACGGAGCCATGGTCGACACAATGCCTGTGCAAGACTCCACGGACGTGTGGTTTTCCCAGCATTCTCGCTTGAAAAGCGGTCTTTGATCTCGAGCCACCGGACTGGAAGCGCAGGGGGCAGGTTGTGCCGGACGTTGGACTCGAGGGCGGGACGTACGACGAGCTGGAACTCACAGTGCGTCACCTGATTCTGCTTGAGTATCCGTTGCTGACGACTCCTACAGTGCGCTTGAGTGCGCATTCTCGTAGTAGATCTTGTCGATGTGGGATTGTGTTGCGATATAGAGCATGACCATTCTTTGTCACGGAAGCATCTGGTTGTGCATCAGCCAAACGGTCTCAGCCTCGTCGACACTGCGCGTTTCCCATGCATTGGCATCGACATCGTCTTGCGATTGACAGTCACAGTCAAGAGTTTAGCGCTCACACATGATATCGCCCGACAGTTCATTCGTCCATGCCTCACAAGTGGAACTCATCCCACTCGGATCGCAGCACGGTATCGCTATTTCTGCAGCACTCGAACGATTTGCCAACTCTCAGCCTGCCAAGTGCGCTGCGCATAGGCATTGATCGCGACCTCCACTCCGACTCTCCCAGTTCCTAATAAGCCACTGGATCGCATGGACCACGCACATTCAATACCGTCGTCATCTGTAGCCCTCCCTTCTCCTATCAGGCTTCACCCCGCACTAAGCGTCAAGGCACTTTTCGCGCTCAGATTGTTGCATGTTCGAACGTCATCTCGATGGTCGCGACGGGGATACAACTTTGACTGTGGTCCCGTGGCGGAAGAGTTTTGGCTAAGATGTCTTCGACCGTCTTGTCGACTCTCGCTAGGAGGAGCTGTTGGCGAGTGAGTGATATGCCTGGGCTGTTCTTATGCTTAACTGAGACTAGTCCCAAGACCCGTGATTGTACGCAAGGCTTGAACGCGCGAAAGGAGTGGAATGCGTGGTGTAGAGGAAGGAACTGCGAGGGAGCAGAGGAGCATTACCGGACGTGCAAAGACTACGCACCGCATTCTCCATGAGAGCTTCGAACATACAGAGGTCATTTAAAATCAAGCTGGGAAACGTTTTCAGGTTAGTCTATGCTCGAAATCATCTGAATCTACAACGATGCCATAAATATATCTTACAGAATGAATCAGACGCGACTTTCTTCAATAAGTCGAGGCGGCTCCTCCACCAAGATATGCATTTGCGCGACCACCATCAGCCACGAATACGCTGCCATTCACATAAGCTCCAGCCCGGCTGGCTAAGAACAGGATGGCTCCCGCCATGTCCTAAGTATATCGTGTTATACTTCGAAGCTTGCAAGTGGGACCGAAAACGTACCTCTGCACTGCCCATTCGTTTCAACGGCACGTCTCTTGCTAGCACCGATGGGTCCAGACGCGACGAGAATACCTCATCACTGTCACTGTCAATCGGAGACATGGTCATCTCTGTCGTATTGTCAGCTAAGCGGCACAATCATCCTTCGTTGGACGCATACCACTCGGCCACACCCCGGGAGCTATAACGTTGCTTCGGATCCCCCACGGAACGAGCATGTTCGCCATCACGCGCCCAAGATGCGTGCAAGCCACTTTACTGAGGGTGTAGGACATCGACAGAATCTTTGGGTCAATCCTGAACGAGCCGGACGATGATACGGAAAGCACCTGAGATGAATGGTACGGGGGGCGGTCTTGGGGGAAGATCTCGTGCACCTGTTGTCGGAGGTTCCCATTGTGCAGGAGCTCGAGGAACGCAACGGTGGTGTAGTAGACAGAGGTGACGTTCGTCTCAAACACCGTTGCAAAGTCCTCCGGGGAGCCAGCATTCCAGAGTGCAGTTTGGAAATTGTGGATCGCACTACTCGATGAGGGCGCTTCGCCGCATCGGGGAGAGCTGAACGGAGACGGAGGAGGCGTGGGCAAAGGATGTGAGTAGAGGTTCTTCGCTATACCCGCGTTGTTCACTAGGAGGTCGATGTAGCCGTGGCGCGCTTTGATTATCTCAACGACTGACAGCAGGGACTGACGATTGGTGATATCACAGTGGAGTGGGATCAGGTTGCCGTACACCTTGTGATGTACACATGTTAGGTGTAGATCATCGAAGGCGGAGGAATGTGGAGGAATGTTTTAGAAAGCCTCGGACATACGTTGTTTTTTGCCGCCGCCTCTTCCAGGAGTTGCTGACGTCTGCCAAGGATGTATACTATCGCTCCGTTGCTCTCCAACGCCGTGGCCATGATGAGCCCAATGCCTATTTGACGTCAATTATCTTTCTCTCTTCATATTTGGGCTGCATTCACCTGTGCCTCCACCAGTGATCACTGCGACGAGACCTTTGACACGAAAGAGGTCGTTCGGCGTGTAATTGTTCATCATAATGTCGAAGATGGTGGCACGAACACAAGCGGTGTAAGATGGGAGACGGTATATCATTCTGTCTTATATATAGAGAAACAGCTGATGTTTTCGTGCGGGCGCACTTGATATCAGGGTCGAATGAATTGAGAAATTGCTGGAAAGTACGGCGAATGTATACGTCTCCGAGTAGCTTTCATGTGATCTTTCTTCATATCGCGAGCTGAACTTAGGCTGCAGGAGCCGACGGGCATGTCTGGGAGGCTCTGCCCGCTCATGTCGCGAAGTGTTTCACCAAACTCTGATCTGAGGAAATACATGCATGGGTCATGAAAGTCTTGGAGCGAATGTTGTTAGACGATTCAATGTGTGAGACTCGCTGGCGGTTGCATAACGCGTTGTTGAGTCCGCTATTGAGTCTGGATCACAACCTCTGACCGTCCTATATCGAACTTACCACCCCATTTTGACATAACCGACATGCCGTGTCGGCCTCGGGCGTGCGTGGACCTTAGTACCGCGATACGCGAATAAACCAGCCTGACCGCGATTCTTTTTTACCTGGAAATTGGAGGCGTTTGTATGAGTTTTTGATCAAACGGTAAATCAGAGTCGTACACAACACGGTTACTTGCTTATTATCCTCCAGGTTCCTGGATAAATATCAACGATCCAGTTGACAGTGAGGCTCCCATATTACCTCGTATTCATGTTCTTAGCATGACAGAAAGATGCAGTGTGCAGGGCAGGGACTGAATGGCATGCGAGGGGATGTTTCGTCTCATTAGAAGGTGGCTGAGTCATACTACGATTCCGCGGACTATTGACTAGGACTCGGCCTTTGATGGTCGATTTCCAAGTTCCATACGAATTTGCGTCTTGTCATGCAGGAGCGACGTCCTGACGGAACACCGTTTGAAGCGATAGAAGAAGAGCTGACAATGTCAGCGTAAGAGGACGCTTTGATCGTGATAGTATTGTACGAGCTAGCTTTTGACAGTACGCAGGGGTAATACAGACAATCCAGATCTCGAATTGGCCACAAGGGGCATGAGACACGACACGACAGGAGCTATCTATTCATTAGATACACGACTGGCACAAGGCTGTACAACATTCGTTAGACATCTCCACCGATTCTCTCCAATACTTCTTGGTACAGTTGCTCGTACTCATTCTCCGTCCACGTACGCCCTTCAATGTCAATACCATGCATCTCGACACCCACCTTGCCGGTCTTTTCATCTACAAGCAGCTTCTTTATTCGTGCACTCAGCCGCGCGTCTCCCGTGCTCTTCTTTCTCAACCACGGTAAGGCAGAGTTAGCAACACTCGGCCCGATACGGACGCCAAAGCTCTCGTAGAACGTCAGCAGCATCACGACGCCGTTATCCATGCCACCGTCCATACACACTGAGGTGATGGCTGGGAGAAGGTGCTTTGCGGCGGCGGGTGACGATTCAGCGATCTGCGGAGCAGTGAGGTCAACATGCATGAATATGTCCTGGTAAAGACGAAAGGGATGAAAACCGACCTCAAAGATCTTCTCCCTCACATCCATAGGCACCGACCTTTTCCTCACAGGACTCAGGATAATGTAACATACGTCCAGAAGTCTCGTCCCAGCAAGCTGGGGCCAGATGTCCTGGATGTAAATGACGAAACACGACATCAGGGCGTCAAGCTCAAGGTTTCTGCCCTCCCTTGAAGCCTTGAGACAGCGCATCCCGAGTTGGTCAATAAAGTCGTGAGAGGGACGCCCTTGGGAACAGAGGATCTGAGCTCCCAGGGCGAGACGGAATGGTTCGTCCTCTATCGTCCAGAAAGAGTTTGCAGCAATGTCGAGGAGAGCCGTATTTTGGGACGTCGTGAACGCGTTCAAATGCGAGAACAGAGCAGCAAGGATGTTCGCGTTTACCTACAAGATCGTCAATTATGCTCGCACGCAGCACGAACTCAAGATCGCGTTACCTGGTTCTGCCAGATGAGACTTTCGGGAGACAGGTTTGGAAGGCGGACGTTCATTATCGCGTCCAGGACAATATCAACCCAGCGCTTGTCTTGGGATACAGGGTTGAAGTAGTCAGCCCAGAACTTCTTTGCCTTCTCGTTCAGCTTGTGAGCCTTCCGCACCCAGACTTCCCTTTCATTGTCAGGGAGGCGCCAGTATCCCCGAGGTTTTGCGTCGTCGTCGGCATTGTAGACCTCCATGCCACTGTGAGCGGGCGTATCAGGTCAATAGAAGTTGATCATGATCCGATTTGTACTGACTAACCTGCATCCAGAGATAAGGAAAGGGTCGAGTCCACGTATGCTTGCCTCTTGGTAGATAGAGGATTGACCACCGATCTTCAGGAGCGTATCCAAGTCTGATTTAGCTCCTCGTCTCGGTGGCGTATACGGAGGTCGATCGCGAGAGATGCTAGTCGGTGGAGGTTCATAGCATTGAGGCTTGTGAGCACGCCAGTCGGCTGCGGACATGTAAGTATTGAGAGATGCGAGCAATGGCCACTCTGAGAGTATCACACTAACCTCGCTGGCATGCTGACGAGCAATAATAGACTGGAGAGAAAGCATGAAAGGCGTCAATGTTTCGACCTTCAAGCCGTTGTGAGAGGACTGTCTACGTACCTGTTTTACAGCCTCCACATCGACTGAGCGAAGTTTGCTTGGCGCAATTTGCACAGAGATAAGGCATATCAAGGCGATGAACACGAAATGATCCAGTGAAACAGAGTACAGGATGGTGGCAGGAAGCAATCAAGCGCCGCGTTACGTCACCTACACGGTGTGCTCCGTTCACAGGAATCAATGTTTGTTCCCATAAAAGGCGCCTGTGGAATTTTTGGGGTCTAAGGTTGCCATCGTCGACGCGTACAGCGCGTCCACGGCCTTTGTACAATCCAGATGATCGTCCAAAAGGAAACCTCCCATGGGTCACGTGGTGTTCCGTTGCTCTTTCCTGTCAGTGTCACCGTTTGTCTATTCTTTCCCATAACTATTGCCGGACTGCTGTCCCAAAATCTCTATCTACGCTCATGGATACTCGAACTACAGCTGAATTACTCTCGTGGTCTGAGAAAACCGAACGTAGCCTTGCGCTTTCAGCGTGTCTAGATATTGCAGCCTTGAAGCAAGCTGTGTCTGAGGTTACTGGTTTTCAGTGCCGTGAGCTGGTGAAGAGGACCGAAGGCAAGCTGCATCATGCTTCACTGACACCCGAGCTAATGTCATCCCAGGAGGATATCACCGTGTACGACTCCTTATCGCGCTACTTGCCAATTGTCTTGAAGTCCTACCTGCAGATCTTCTACGCCCAATGTGATGGCGGCAAGGAGTTCGTGGCTCGAGTCGCCTTCGACAGTCCAGATTTCTCTATGTCCTTGAGAAAGATGGAGTCAGAGGTACGATGACCTCTTTTTCATGCACACTGAACATACGACGATTTAGGTTGCGACTATATCGTGGCTAGCACAAAACACTGACATCAATGTCACCTGGTACTGGGCATACCATATACGCCCTGCGGCTATAAGCTGCGACAGAAGCGTACATGCAGACCGGATATAGCAAGGGCAGAGCATACATGCCCTGCTAACTCCCGGCTGCCTGTAGGCATGCGCCGTCCAGACTAGAGCGTATTCTCTTCTTTGAGACACGCTGCGGACAACGTTGCGCTACCCGCCACTGCGCGCTTTTTGCGCCTTTGTCACCTGAACCGAATATTGGGGATCGACCCACCCGTTCGCCCCACTCTCAACGCGTTGACCGCGTAATTCTGAACCGCATGAATCTTACCCGTTAGATGATTTCGCGTAGCAGGACGCGCTCGAACTGTACGCTGCGCGATGAGTAAGATAAGATAACGATATTTTAAATACTCCCGCCCGCCAGTAACGACTTGACCAAGGACAGAAGATACGATTAATGTAATGAAAAATGAGGCTGTCAACGTAGCGTACTAATGAGATTTCTGCCCCGATGCCGTCGCTGTATTGTCGAGGCGTCGGTCGTTTCCATTTCGGGATGAGTACTCCAAATCCGGGTACTCGTCCTACGGAGTTCCCAATTCGGGTCTAGACAAGTCATACCCCTGATCGCCGTCTCTCGCGATCCCATCAAGCTGCACTGCGTCTCCCGCCGCCTCAAGCGCCCATTTCAACACCGAGACCATGTTTCTGCGCCTTCTGCGCGCTGTCTTCGCCCTCCTTCACCGCGTCGCCGACATTTTGCGCCCGCTTCGCCGCCCCCGTTCCATCCGTCTGTTTATTCCACGGCGCGCGCCCAATTCGTTCCACTCTCCCTTCCTCGGCAACGCAGCGTCGGGTAGTCTGGCCGCAGTCGCCCTTAGTGACGCCTGCAGGAAGTACGGCCACCAATTCCACGCGGGCGGAGACGTGAAAATGGCCTTGACGTAGGTCGTTTCATCAGTTTGCGAGGGAAGTCCTAATCGATGCTTCAGCGCTACGGGCTTCCACACTTCGAAGCCGCAGCACATCGCCAGATCCAGCCTCAGCGAAAGTCATCTCACCATTCGGGTCTACGACTCGCAGAACTGGTGCATCGGCACAGTCGAGTGGGTGGACCTCAACCTCTCCAAGTCGTTCGTCCACGACGCGATTCGCCCGGGCACTACAGCCGCCCAGATTGTCCGGCATAGCTCAACGCCGGAGGCCCAGAGGAGAGTTGCTGTCTGGTTCGATGCGTCAAAGGCTATCGAGGTATGAGGGTTTTTTTTCAGTTATTCCAGACTGGCGTACTCACTGGGACATCAGATTCCCATCCTCCCTTCTTGAAATCACTCGTCCCTCGTCTATCCCCTGTTGTTACCATGTACTATATCATATACTTACCATTTTGCACTTGTATCTTACCATCTTGCACCTTACCTTACCATCTTGGAATCTCTTGTACTCTTATTTGTGCAACCACGAGTTGATCTTGGACTATCTCGAGAGTGAAATGGTCTCCTTTCTGACCGGCTCCATTTGAGTAAGCTGGCAAGATATACCGAATCTACGATGACACATTCGTGAACTGCACATGTGCTCAGCGCCGACAAACAACAAGGCGAGATCGACTTACTCTTCTGCTGAGACGTCCACCCAGAACGAATTGTACTGAACCACGTCAGTAGGATACGACAAGGGCGGGAGGCATAGTGAATTACCGCTTCTGAAACGACGTATCGACGCCACACATCCTGACTGAAAGAACATATAAGATACGGAAGACGCGTTTTCAATCAACAAACTCACATTTGCCCTTCCAAAAGCTGTAACTGACTCTCAAACCGCCAACGGTCGTTCTCCCCGGAACGCTGATTATCGTTGTTCATCTTCTGGATATTGGTCATCATGTCCGACAGATGCGAACGCTCCAAAGAGAGCGTCTTGTTCTCGTCTCCCATATCTTCTTCTCCGCACGAAGGATGGCGCACTCGTTCCTGAGCTGCTCGATGCGCACATTGGCCGCAGAAAGTCCGCGGAAAGACGGTTGCACTCGATGTCGACGCGTGTCCATTGATCCTCGCGTAATCGCACGGAGTCAAGACCCATTTCAGAGCGGTACGTCTCGAACTGAGTCTGGATCTCCGCCACATCCTGCGAAACGCCGGTGGACAACCCAGGTATGTTACCGTTGACGCCGAAATGTGACGTACTTCCTGCCTCCAAGCGCGCAATGACGCTCTTCAGCGCGTCCCGCTCCTTCACATAGGTCTGGATGTTCGCGGCGCTGCTGTGGCGACGCCCAATCTCACGGAGGGGTTCCGCACCTGCTGGCCAAGGTCATCGAGTAACACCTGAAGAAGTTCGTTTTCGCGCTGGGATTTAGAGAACTTCTGAGCGTTCTCGACCGCCAAGGTCGCCGGCGTGTCACGATCGGAGTGGCCTGTGCAAGTTGGGAAGCTAGTTGGGTGGCCTCCAACTGGAGGCGTTCGTACTCGCTCCGCTGTTGAGAGAGAATTCGTGCCTAAAGAAAGATGGTGAGCTTGCTTTTTCTAATATGCATAGTTTAACAGCGTACCCGCTCTTCTTTCGTCAACGCCTCGCGTTGGTGTGCCCGGCATACGTCCAGGAACAGGCAATTCGCCTTGCCCCATCTTCTCGAGGACGGTCTGGAGATGATCCAGCTTTTATCGGCCTCCTCCCTTGTCTTCTTCTCCCTCTCAGCCTCTGCCCTCAGCGTCATCTGCTCTTTCTCTGTCTTGTCCGTATATTCCTCCTACTCCTTCTCGATGGTTCGTTGCTCTGAGGGACTCAGGGACCGCCGGCTTGAGTTGAGGATGACGGCGTTCGGTATAGCTTGAATGACTTGGAATGACTTGGGAAGGGTGAGGAACAGAACTCAGGATGACGAAGAATTCTCACCTCAATGGCCGGCTCCAGCCCAAGCTCGATGGCTTTGTAGGTGACCTCCAGCTTGCAATCAAACGACGAGTCAAAGGAGCGCGGACTTCAAGAGATAGACTCCAGCGGACAACATGAGGGTGAAGGTGAAAAGGGAGATGATGGCGATCAGGAATGGTCCGTGCCGAGTGAATGAATTTCTGACTGGTTCGTTAACTCGCCGCATACCACGTCGGGTAGAAGAAATCATGAAAAAAAATTGTTAGTTGTACGCTCCTCTCAATCAAAGACCTCGAAACTCCATGCTCATCTATGGCTTGCATAGCTGGAACACTGCTTGCCCACGTTATCGGTACATGCTCTAATGATATACTGACACACAATTACGCTGGTTGTTCAGCAGAGATACAGCGGGTAACCATCCGGGTGTTTGAAATCTTCTCTAACCCACTTCTCAAATATGTCCACCCGCTCCAACATCGAAACCGCACCCCTCGTGAACCCCAATCCCAACTTCTGGCATACTTTCTTCTCCTTGTGGCGACTTTCGCATGTCTCACGCACCAAGCGTGTCAAAACGAGGGTGATTTCCTTCGGAACGATGAGAAGTTGGCGAGCAATGCAAGGGAGATGGTTACCTTGCAGCGGGTTTCTCGCTGTTCGCGCTCGTGCGGATACATCATAAACCAGTGCTTGAACCAAGCCAAAAGATAGTCTTCGCGACTCCAAGTCGGTGCATTGGCGATGACGCGCGTGAGAGAGTCCACCTCGTCAAGAATATCTTGGTATTGTCCACGATTCAACCGTACCATCTGGTCGCTGATGCGGTTTTAGTTTGGTAGCAAGAAGACCACGACATTCGCGCTCGATCCCACTTACGATGCTGGCTCCACTTTTCCGATGTCTGGGGCTGGAGTACCGAGGCTCTCGCTGTTGGTCGCGTCAAGGACGTATTGAGAAAGACAATAGGCCATGGCGTAAAGAAGTGAGTTGTCCCTACGAGTCGCTGCTACGTCTTTTATCTTGGACAGGTCAGGACGTAATCGGAGTCTGGGGTCCTGCTGTGTCTCGGACAGCAGACAGGCGCTTCGACACCTAGCGCTTCGAAGACCGAAGGAGGCGGCGTCCAGATGTCCTCTCTGGCGGATATCGCCAGACAGCGACTGACACGACGTCAACACTGGCCAGCGACACGGACTGCAACGATGAGCACCCACCTCGATAAATAACTGCTTGACGAGCTCGAAGGTTTCCTGTCAAAGGTAAGATTGAGCAACGATTCAAGAGAGCCTGTACTTACTCGTGACTCGTGAGATAGACTCCAGCGTTGGAATCTGAACGGAGCTAATCTCTGCTACTACTACTACATACCTTCGTTAACACGCCGTGTACAGATGGCGGCTCGTTAACACGTTGTGTACAGATGACGGTTCGTTAACACGCCGTGTACAGATGACGGTTCGTTAACACGTCCGTGTACAAACTCCATTCCGCCCTCGATCTACGTTCAAATCTATCTGGGGTGCTGCTTTGCCTCGAATAGCAGACAAGCACTTCGACACCTAGCCGGTCAAAGACCGAAGGAGGTCGAAGGTATCCTGTCAAAGGTAAGCCTGTTAACACGCTGTGTAAGTATGGCAGCTCGTTAACACGCCGTGTACAAATTCCATTCTACCTCGATCTACGTTTAAATCTATCGGGGTCTACCTTAGCCTCAGACAGCGGACAGACACTTCGACACCTAGCGCTTCGAAGACCGAAGGAGGCGGCGTCCAGATGTCCTCTCTGGAGGATGTCAAATTCGAGGGTTTCCTGTCAAAGGTAAGCCCGTAATTGAGCAACGATTCAAGAGAGCGTGTACTTACTCGTGAGATACATTCCAGCGTTGGAATCTGAATGTAGCTCGTTGATTCTCCACACATTTTCGTTAACACGCCGTGTACAGATTGCAGCTCGTTGACACGCTGTATACAAATTCCATTCCGCCTCGATCTACGTTATAATCTATATCTATTTATTTAAGCTTGTCCACTGCATGTATTCCATCTTGACCTTAACAGACTGAAAATAAGTTACATCCAGATTGATACCGTGCCTGAGTTACTTCAACTTTGATATACATTCGCTCGCACATTCTTCTACACGTCTCCGAAGTTCCCCAAGATGCCGAACGCCACGCAGAGCCTGCCGCCATTCTGTCTGATTCCTTATTGCAACAGGACCGTTCGCGTGGGCCGCAACACGATCTCTGAACCATGATTCCGCGTCTGGTGTCCATACCCCCAAGTCCAGCCCACTGTGCTGCCACATGTCGGGTAGAGGAAACCACGAGAAATTTTCCGTCTGTTGTACGCTCTTCTCAATGGGAGACCTCGCCACGCGATAAACCCCGCAGATTATGTCGATATGTTCGTCCGTCAGTGGTTCTTCTACCAATGCGAATTCGCTGTCAATCGTCGAATGAAACCTTCCATGCTCATCTATGGTTCGCATACTCGGAGCACTGCTTGCCCACGATGACGGTACGTGCTCTAATGTTATGCGCCACACAATGCCGCCACGAGAGAGAGCCGCGCGGGCCACCTTTGGGTCGCACAACAGATCCCGGCATCGACGAAAGTAGCGGAAGAACTCCGCCGAGTCAGGTGTGTAACGGTAAGGTCGCATTGGGATGTAGCGGGGGATACGAGGTATAGAGTTGGACGAATGGGCCTTGGGCCATACGAAGCAGCGACAATAGCGCATACCGCGCCCGACAAGATACACGATAAGGTCCTCAACAGTGTGTGCGCCTGCTCGCAAGCAATGGAGGAAATCTGTCGCTGTGAAAACGAAGAGCCGACATGTGGCGCTTTCCGAGAGCGGAACGATTTCGTAAACCATTTCAGCATTTGCGACAACACCCGTTCGCAGATTGAAAGCACGCGTCCTGAGGCAGATAGAGAGAGGATTGTCGACACTCATGTCACTCCAGCTGTTGAAGCGAGCTAGGAACTGGGGTGGGAGATCATCAAGACTCCGAAGGAGTTCGATTGCTTGGACAAATGCGAGCCGATTGACGGGCAGACGAGTCTGCTCGCATTTGTGCATGCCACTCGAGTGAAGAGCGTCTTTCCAACGACTGTCGTCGCAAGGAACCACCAGATCAGCCTGTGGTATCGTAATCCCGAACCGTGACGTTATTAGCTCTGCAGGCGAAATGCAGGCCACAGTCAGAGGGGCAACGTCCGCAGCACTCATACTGGTGACAGTTATACGAGGGGGAGGGGGGGTATACAACGTAGGAGGAGTTTGTATTGTCTCGATAATCTCGCCTTCTTCGCCTTCTTCGGGTTCCGCAACACCAGAGTCGGTGACAAGACTGTCGGTGAAAGCAACATCAGACTCGTTGATAGGCCCGTCAGTGGGCAGGGGTTCGTCTATATCGTCTATATCGGCATCGAGATTGGACTCAACAGGTTGATCAACGCCGAGCTCGTCAATTAGATCCCACTCGTCCGTCCACGAACAATACAGTCGCTGGGAGGGAGTGAAACTGTACCAGTAAGAGCTCAGCATACAATTTCTAACGTGATTCCGAACAAGATATCCTCGAGGACCTTCCTCCCATACGAATACGACAGACCCTGAAGGCATGTTTTGGTCTATGACTCGTGCCTCCCTTTCCTCACGAGCCTGCCTGTCAGAAGCACCCTCTTCACGACGGAGCTCAGCTATGTGCTGATCACGTCGATCCAGGAAAGACTGCCACGACTCGCCCAGGAGCTGGAAGGTTTTGCGATCCCCTGGGAAAACAGGTTCATAAACAGGTAGAAGATTGGGAGTAGATGTTGGACTCGGATCAATGAAAGATTCCACCGAAGAAGGATGGGGCTGAGGAAAGAGAGGACGTGGTATCACCGGCCTGTGACACTTCGTAGGGATGGATTTGGGAGCAGGAACGGATTCAATCGGCCAACGGGAAGCTTCTCGGATTGCGTCCCGATCCAGACGAGTCACGGAGTGCTTCAAGATGTCGGTGGTAGTACCGAAATACAACCACAACGGAACATGGAAATTATGGAAGACAAAGAACAAAGGAACCCAACTGCAATGCTTCATATGGACGAGAGCTCCTATACGTTCTGTCCTGTTGACGACCCATTCCTCGGGTAACAGCATAGTTTGATAGGAAAGGCCATGGTCGAACAACCAGGACAACTCGATGAAATCAAGCAAATGATGAGGTATCGCGTGGGGGGCGATTAGATTACGCCAGTCCAACGCAGTGGAGCCAGAGGTTGCCTGTACGTACGCGAACAAGAATGAAACTTCGGCGCCAAGCATAAGCAAGGCAGAGCGGGCGCGTATAGCTTGGTGAATTGTACGGAGACGAGTACGCTGAGGGCGGCCGTACAAGTTGTAGTGCTGGATTGGAAAGGATGTGTACCCAACGTTGAGGAATTTGATCTTGTCGAGGAATGCTTGTCGCAGCGTGCATAAAATCCACTCCAGTTCTCGGAGTTGATCTATGTGACATTGTTCAAGTCGCCACTCCTTTTGACCCTCGGGTACCAATGTGATCGACTCCCGCGTAAATGACAGTGATTGGAAAAGCTGACATTGGCAGGCGCTGTCTGTGTCGCGCGGTAAGAACGCTTGCCACGGCGTGTGGTCACTTGCCCAGTGGCGATCTAAATATGCCGTTGGATCAGGAGCGGGTTTGGGGAGGGGATCAAAGGGCATGATATTGTGATCTGGAAGTGGTGGTAAAGTATTGGAACCCATCGAGTAGTACACATGCAGATTGCGCGTGACGATGACCCTACACTCAGAGTTCGGAATGATGCTCCAGGTGGGATCCTCGTGAACATCAACAGGATGCATGACTTGCGGAATTCTGGCCGCATAGAAAATAATGAGTACTTATACAGTCTAACGAAACACGAACACTTACCTCCCCTGACGATCGAAATGTAGAGGACTCATCACGGTGAGATTTGCGGAATAACTCGACTGTCTTGCTGCACAATGAGTATTGGCCATCGATCGGGAAGTGTTTAAGGAGACAGCACGTACACGTACACGCAGGGCTAGCCGCAATAAAAATGTCACGTCTGAAAGCAGAAGGAGACTGTGCGAGGTGATTGCGAATCTATCCGAGCGTACGAGAACCAAGGGCAGGCTGGCTAGAATGCGACGAAAACGAAATCGCCGGTGGAGAAAGTCGACGGCGCGAGAGATTGGGAGGCCAGATACAATTTCAAAGAGAGACAGCGCTCACGCGTATACACGCGGTGGGGCTGCTGGGCTGCTGGGCTGGTACGACGACGATGGGAAAAGGCGAAGTCGGAATGATGTAATCGCAGAATATCAGATACTCTGCTCTGCTAACGTCAGCCACCCTCCTCTGCCTTTGCCCACCACGCGAAACCCTGCCATCTGTGTATACAATGGTACTGGGTACAGTCAGCCTCCCTCTTCTGCATTTGCCGCCACGTCTCGTCTCGCCACGTCTTTCTAGAACTCCCGCAAACCCTGCCATCTGTGTATACAATGGTATCGGGTACAAGACAACGACTACCCCCTGTAGGAACCGACATCCGACCAATCAATCGCTTCGTTCGCCTAGCCTTCGCACCGAAGGAGGACACAGAGGGGATGGAACATCAGGAAACGTCGCTTACTGGCTTAAAAACGTGCGTGGATGGTCAGTTCGAATTATACGGCCATAGCGCCTATCGTACGTCGTTAGCATGGAATCATGATAACTTTTTCTTGCACTCGAGACGAGGGAAACCTTTAACTTCACTGTAAATCCCTGAGAACCTCAAGAAACTTCCGATTTCAGATACGTCCTTCGTGCCAGCAAGAGCGAGGCAGGATCGGAATTTCATGTGGTGTGTTAACGACATCTGCGACGTGTTGACGAGTTCGTATGAATCCACGAAGATATGGTCATCGGGATTTCATGTGGTGTGTTAACGACATTTGCGACGTGTTGACGAGTTCGTATGAATCCACCCGAAGCTATGGTCTGCTGAATCTACTCTCAATTTCATTTTTTTGCACTCTAGACGGCGGAGACCGGCACCATGACTACCTGAGAAGTCCAAGACAATCTCGGTATCATCTTCGTGGCAGCAAGAGCGAGGCAGGATCAGAACGTCACATGGCGTGTTAACGAGTGTATGATTTCACCCGCAGATACGCTCCGCTAAACCTACTGTCAATTCAATTTTGCTTGCACTCTAGACGGTGGAGACCAACTACTTGAGAATTTCAAGACAATCTCGGCATCTGGTCTATCGTCTTCGTGGCAGCAAGAGCGATAAGGACCTCCACGAGTCAATACTCGAGTATACTCTTGACCCGTGACATGAGTACTCATGCTTCAAAACCAATACTCGTGACTCTTCTTTGACTTGACTCATACGGGTACGGATCAAGACGAGTACGGGTTTAACAGGTCAATACTCACGGATACTCTTGCTTTTCAAGTGTATATCATTCCATTTATATAATGAATGACTATCATATAGAAGTTATTGATTAAATATACATAGAGGATTCACAAAACATTCATTTACTCAAGGAATATATGATGATACACCTATTATGAAAATTGATGTCTCCAAAACTCATACTCGCGACCCATCTTTGACTTGACTCGTCTTGATCCGCGGATCAGAACGAGTCATACTCATGAGTATTATGACGAGTCAAGTATGCGAGTATACTCTTGACTCTTGATACTCATGGAGGTCCTTAAAGAGCGAGGCAGGATCAGAACGTCACATGGCGTGTTAACGAGTGCATAATTTCACCCGCAGATACGCTTCCATCGACACGAGCATCCGACCACCTTATTGCTTCGTGGATTTACCTTCGCTTTCAATCAGCTCGCAACGACCAGGCGTACCCAATATCGCCCTCGAGTTTATTCTCTTCGTGAGGCCATCTTGACGTGGCGTGTTAACGAGACTTGCTGATTTTACCCGAAATTGGCATCGCCTTCTAACTCTACTGCCATAGTATGGTCTATAAGGAGACATCGAGCACACCACCCCATCGTTCCGACCACCTTATTGCTTCGTGGATTCATCTTCGCTTCCAATCAGCTCGCGATAGCAGATTTTACGGATTCCTCCGCCGCCCAAATGCGCTAATCAGGCACCGTGACGGCCAAGTTGGTTTAGGGAAAATACGCACTACTTGTAGTCGTCCATCAATGCGCACCTCTTCTCTTCTCTTCCTATCACTGTCAGGCACATCCATCGCAGCGCGTTGCCGTCGTCTCTTCCGGAGTGTACAACGGAGAAGAAGAGCAAGGCTGCTCTACTAAAACGGCATGGATGTCTCGCCAACATGACCACATATCCCGGACTGCCCCTTCTTGGTTATGCCAGACCAACAACCTCTGACTGTGACCTGCCGGCCTCACTCTTTACGGGTCCCACCAAACGCGCCAAAAACACTGTTCGAGATATACTCTGTTCCTCTGAGAACACCGACAGTAAGCTTCTCGCTTATGCGCATCAATAGTTTGATTCTCATTCGAATGACGCGACCAGGGTTTCACCACCGACGAACTGCACACCATCGCTGCTGTAGGGCTCAATTTTCTCCACGTTTGGAAAAAAAGCGATGCACGAGCCATCAAAGTCTGGATCAAGGCCTTTTTTCGCACTTGGTTCATTCGGTACCCCGAGATCGTCCGCGAAGGCGTACGAGCGGATAACCTTTGGTATCATAGTCGCATTCGTCGCTGGGTATCTCATCTTTGTTTGTCGGATGCTAGGCAACTAATGACGCCAGGATATCGTCTCTGCCTTAAAGTGGGCTGCCGCTCGTATTCGTTGCTTGACCGATCCAGTGATGAGGGCTCTTCAGTATGTTTTCCGCCATATTGCTTTCTTTCCTCTTACTGACATCGTCCTAGCGAACGTTATCCCCTTAACTCGGATAAGCCCCTCCCTTCGTGTTCTCTGCCTCTACATGTGACGTTGCATGAAGCTTTGCCTCCTTCGAGTCAGACATAGTTCGTGTAGATACGTGCTGTTAGTACGACTGTCAATTCACTGGCGCATGATGTAATGCGAACCACCTCTCTCTCAAACCATCACCATACTCCACCGATGTCTTCAAGCTCCCAAGCAAATGAGTTACTGCCGTCGATGAATATGTCTTCCAGCGGCACGTTTCGGAAGGACCACTTGGATTGGGCACTGCATTATCAACACCGGTACAACGTTGCTCGGAAACTAGGAGTTTCGGAGGTAACCGACTTTTTGAGCGACCTTTGGAAGACATTTCAAAACACGTTCTGTCTGTCGGACCCTCGACTTGACGAGACTACAGTGTCCTCTTTGATGATATGGCGATCCGCTGGTGTTATGGTGCGTGTCAGTCTATCAATGACACGAAAGACAACTCATAGCGGCTTTTAGCTATTGGAGCGAATATTTCACAGACTAGAGGCAGAGGATATGATGATAGAGGATCGCACTCCGTCCGTGACGTCCCGGGGAAGGACAGTCTTACATCGCACCGCACGACTCCACATTCTCGAACACAAAGCAAGTTCGAGCGAGTTTCAGCTACCACCTGTCGGCAGACTTGGCGACACATTCTTCTACACGGAGGAGGGTGGTCAGATACTGGAGGATCATTTGGTCTGCAGAATGGTATGGAACACTTCGATTTGAGATTAGCATCGTCTCACGCGCGCACAGAGGATTGATCGCAGAGATTCCCTTCCTGACATATACAGATGGACCCCAGCCCGATGGCAACAAAGTATCAATGCCGGTTATCTCAGTCAAATAGGAACACCGCGCAGAACACGAACAGGTATAACGGTATGCATCACGCCCGTTCGCGTAGAACCCCGCGTTCAGATTGCCCGTAGGTGGAACCAGGGACATTGGCATTCCACAGAAAACTTCAAAAACGACGTCTGCCGTGATTGGTACGGAATTTTATGTAGCTTGTCTTCATATGCTCAGGGGTCCTCTCCTAGATTTCGATTGTACCGATATACCCTGTTCTTGTAGTATAATGCTCTGTTTACATGATACGTTTCTCAGAGCTCGTTCGGAACTTCTTTGTTAGCCTCAAGCGGCCTTGCCAACCTCTCAAGTAGCGCATCCCCATCCAAGAATATGATCTGCGCCAGTTTAAAAGGCATCAGCCGCTGTGGTGCGGGGGGGCAAGTTAGCACCCATGAGCCCTCCGCCAACTCCTCTGACTCCTCCGCTGACTCCTCCGAGTCCCAGAGCTGCCAGCGTTCAAGACGCCGTCTGCTCGTCTATTTCGCCGCCGCGGCTCATAACGGTCGAAGCGCTTCGCTTCGCTGACCTGGCAATCCAGAGGCCCTACAATTTGAAGGCCTCCTCAGTAAGCATGCATTCACAGTCGCCCTGGACGCATCTAGATCTCAAATCTCGGTCAGATCTTGAAGCCAGAAGAACATCGCTTTCTTCGCTCCATTGCTCCAGACTTTTTCGTTGTGTGGCGCAAAGAGGATCCTTTTCAGTATTGCGATTGGGAGGATCGCTTCTGGGTCCAGTATCTCGAACTTTTCCCCATCGGGCGATCCCTCAAGAAGACCGGACCGAAGGAGGTTGGCCAACGGCTGGTGGTCCGACGGGTAAGGATCATCTTCGACTATATTCTTCGTTCAACAAATTGGCAGGACGTTTTCAAAACTTTGAAGTTCTACGCCTGGCGTATTTTTCAGCGCAAAGGGCCGGATTTCCAGCCTGGCGACCCCGCGGATTTGAGCAGGCGTCCGCGCCCGCGGCGGCTGCGATAACTCTTTTCCTGTAAGACGCCGTCCTGATTGCATTCGATTCAACTGACCAAGATCTCTAGCAGTGAATACTCTTCGAGTAGTTTGTCAATACACTGATTGTGTTACCCGCAAGGGCCCTACATTCCGTGTGTAGTAGATACCTCTGCCGCAAAAGCATGCAAAAGTGATCTTGGCAGAAAAAATATTTTGTACGCATAAAAGTCCATACGGAAAGGCCATAGCAACCTCGTTGAATCATCTCAAGAAGATCTCGAATTGGACTGTTAGAAGCATCGTCGCCCAAGAATCAGCCAGGTCCGTATCGTCGAATAGAAAGTGCACATCATCGCCGTACAGAAAGCCGGTACTAGCAACCTCGTTTGATAGCCAGTCGAAGTCCGTACCGCCTCATGGAAAAGCAAACACGCCATTCACAGCAAGAAGCCCGCAAATTGAATTACCAGAAGCACCTTCACCCATAGCTAGGCCACGTCAGCGTCGCCTCAGGAAAAAGCAGGAACGCTTCCTTCGCCTCACAGAAATGAAGAAGCGTCCCGATTGAATTACTAGAAGCAACTCCATGGGATAGGCCTCGTCGCCTCATGCAAAAGCAGAAGTTCTTCGCCGCAGAGTAATGAAGAAGAGGGAAACTTGAATTCGTGCGACGACCCACTGGGTTCTCGACTGATAGAAAGTCAAGGATCGTCGTACGAAAAAAAAGGTCGGGCCTCATGGTGAACCACGAGCCCAGCGCAGCGACTCTGTAGTCTTTCCAGAAACTCTGTCAGGATGGTTTAAATGCAACGATAAAATGCGCATTCGACGCACCATACTCTCGCTCACTGCAATGGCTGCCAATACCTTCAATTTCAGGGTGAGCTTAATTGAACCGCGCGGATCAAAACTTTATCTAACAACCTCCGACAGGAGATTTACACGACCGACTTTCCCACTTCGCCCGGCCCCGCAGCAGACTTTGTTGCGCGCCAAGAAGACGCTTGGGCGTGCGGGCTCCTTTCCGCATTCGAGCACGCTCGCGATGGAGGTGCACAGGCTTTGACAGAGTTTGGCCACCAAGCTTGGGCTCTCTTCGTGCTAAAATTCCCGGAACACGCTGCGCGTCCAGCGGGCAACGATGTCAAGTCTCTCTTTATTTGGCAGAAGCGAGGCGAAGCCGTAAGTCGTGTGCCTGATCAGATGTACCTTCCTCTTACTCCAACTCCCAGTTTGTTTTGGCACGCCTCGCCCGCGTTGCCCACGAAGTTGAAGCCAACTACGTGCGGGCAGCCGCCATCGACCATCTTTATGACGTCGACCGACCCGCGGCACCTGTCGTCCAACCCGACAATAGTGCAACTGTATCGGGTGAGTCCCTTGGCTTCAATACTCTGCGTCTACTGACTGCGTCAAACTGCTAGATTTTTCCGCAAAACTAGCAGCCTCCGAGGCTTCCGCTGTCGACCTCCCCACCTCGAGCCGCCTGCGACTCCCTGTACCGGGTTCCTCGGATCGACTCCGCTCTCCCATCGTCCTGCGCTCCCCCGTTGTCCACTTCGGACGGGACGGCAGCGTTCTCAACCACGCCACATCTTTGCTTCCGATCGGCTATCCCTCGCCAGTCCGCGCCAAAGAGGGCGTCGACGTATACCCCACCTTGCTGCCGTTCCCTCCTCATTTGGGCGTAATCCACACCCCTAAGAACCGCCGTGGGACGGCTCAGCATGGCGTTCTCACTCCCGAAGCGTCGTCGTTCCCTGGATGGACTACCGTCGTCGTCGGGAATGCTCTAGGCCAACATCCATTGACGGGGTCCCCAGTCACCCCGACGCCGTGCGACAAAAAGCGCAAGTCGGACGGCGGCGGCGGCGGCGGCGCAGATGTTCGCGCTACGAAAAGAATGGTGAGCGTGGCTAGTTCCGGATACTTGCCAAGTTACTCAACAAATCTATTCTTACCTAGTTCGTGGTCGATGACTACGGCTTTGGGTCGCCCGCTGGAGATCTGGTACGCTACTTCATCACAACATGACACTCGGGTTCTTGACGATTTTGTTCCAGGATGATCTCTTCGGCAGCGACGAGGACGAACTCGGTCTCTCAGAAAAAGAGAACTTGGCCGTTGAAACCGGCTCCCAGCGCGAAGATGGCCCCATCACCACCCAAAACCTAGCGGCCGAAAGCGATGCCGCATCTATCGGAGAGGAGCCCTCTGTTACCCGTACCGCCAGCGAGGAGGAAGACAACATTGCACTCGCACTCGTCCAACCCTCCTCACCGTCCGAGGCGTCCTCCGAGGATTCGTCGCCTCGTTTGAGCTACCCCTCCTCCTCCTCAAACGCTTCTTCCTTTAGACCCTCCGTCAGTCCCTCAAAGGACTCGGTCTCAGTCTCGACTATTGTGAGTACTTTGCCTTTGTGATTCGGGTAACTGGGCTCATAGCGCATTAGGCGCAGGCTCGGCCCGCCCCTAAGCAAACCATGCTGTATGACTATCTGTCCAGCAAAGTGAGTCTTCCATCGAGTCTCTACTCGCAAATGGAATCTCATTCCATCTTAGAAAAGCGGGCGATGGGGTACAGGCTCTGGCATCTTCCCTCCCCCCAGCATTCGCATGCCTGCCGCGAATAGGGACTTCCTAGCGCCGGGTCCTTCCCGACCACTCGTGGCCACTAACGCTGGGCCTTCCAGGGTCCCTCGCCAGAGGAATATGTCCCGTCGGGCGGCAGAATCTCTTCTGCAGCAGCAGCAGGACAATCCGCCTAGCTCTGTAAGTTAGACAAAATCTTTTCGCTCTTTTGTCCCATTAATCGCCTCTTAGTCAAACACGTACAAGTTGCGTTCCCGGGCCGTTGCACGGAAGGTTGAGTGAGTCTATCGTTCGGGCGGGTAGTATTTATAGTCAAAAAATCTTGTGATGCATCGTGTTATCTGCTGTCTCGAATACCATCTTGTTCCTTTCTGTCTCCGAAGTCAACTTTGATGGCGCGTTAACGAAATTTACTTTGGCTGTCTCGCGGGATGTTTCGAAATCAACTTTGATGGCGTGTTAGCGAACTTGACGGTTTCGCCTGCATGGCTGCGGGAATCGGATGATTCGAAATCAAATTGGATAGCGTGTTAACGAAGTTCACGTTCACGCTGCATGGCTGTCTCGCAGGATGATTCGAAATCAATCTTGATGGCGTGTTAGCGACTTTCACGTTTAGGCTCATGGCGGCGTCGCTTGGGAATCGGATGATTCGAAGTCAAATTGGATAGCGTGTTGACGAAGTTCACGTTCACACTGCATGGCTGTCTCGCAGGATGATTCGAAATCAATCTTGATGGCGTGTTAGCGAACTTCACGTTCACGCCTGCATGGCTCAAGGCCTTGGCTGCGTCGCTTGGGAATCGGATGATTCGAAGTCAAATGGGATAGCGTGTTAACGAAGCTCACGTTCACACTGCATGGCTGTCTCGCAGGATGATTCGAAATCAATCTTGATGGCGTGTTAGCGAACTTCACGTTCACGCCTGCATGGCTCAAGGCCTTGGCTGCGTCGCTTGGGAATCGGATGATTCGAAGTCAAATGGGATAGCGTGTTAACGAAGCTCACGTTCACACTGCATGGCTGTCTCGCAGGATGATTCGAAATCAATCTTGATGGCGTGTTAGCGAACTTCACGTTCACGCCTGCATGGCTCAAGGCCTTGGCGGCGTCGCTTGGGAATCGGATGATTCGAAGTCAAATTGGATAGCGTGTTGACGAAGTTCACGTTCACACTGCATGGCTGTCTCGCAGGATGATTCGAAATCAATCTTGATGGCGTGTTAGCGAACTTCACGTTCACGCCTGCATGGCTCAAGGCCTTGGCTGCGTCGCTTGGGAATCGGATGATTCGAAGTCAAATGGGATAGCGTGTTAACGAAGCTCACGTTCACACTGCATGGCTGTCTCGCAGGATGATTCAAAATCAATCTTGATGGCGTGTTAGCGAACTTCACGTTTACGCGTCTCGCAGAAGTCAAGTCTGATAGCGTGTTGACGAAGTTCAAGTTTACGCCTGCATGGCTGGGAGTTGGCTGGGTCGCATGATGATTTGGAGTCGATATGGGAAATATAAATCGAGCTTCACATGTTAAATAGCACTACGAGACGACAAAAAGGCAAAAACAAAAATACAACACATTATATACAACAAGCAAGGAAGGATTGTTTACATGTAGTGATCGCGATGCAGGTAGTAGAATTCTTCGGCGTCTTCCCTTTCGTACGTGGCAAAGACAATGGGCGACCCAGTAGATCCAAGCTGGCGTAAAGCGCGATGACTGTGAAAAATCATCAGTAAACCCAAGAAAAGCTGTCAGGCGCTTACCGGCCATAGTACACTCCAGGAGATTTGTCAGAGAAGATGATATACCACAACTGGTCGCTAGAGCAACTATGCTTCCACTGCGCTGCGACTGATCCGCTGGACCAAAGCGCGTTCCAGTGCGCACGGGCATCCTCAACATTATCCCAATCCTGGGGATTGTGGCTGGGGATGCATCCAGCGAGTAATATGGATTCCGTCCTGATAGGAAACATGAGACACTTGTAGAAAATACAAGAATAACCACTCACCAGCTTTCATGAACACCCATGACGCGACCATCGGTCACCAAGGAACAAGTGGGATGCCGAACTTTCACAAGATTTAGAAATGTAGCCAATGGGCCAGGTAGTCGGGATGGAGGTCCGTTGCCAAGTCTCGAGGGAGTCGAAGGAGTCGGTGCATGGAGAGTGTTGGTAGACCTCAACGCGGTTGGGAACAGTAAGTTCCGTTCCTCCTCGTGGCGACGATACATCTCCCTACATTGCTCAACGAACTCCGCTTGCATACCCGCTACTCGGGCATCCTCAGCTGCCATCCTTTCATTTCGCTCCTCTGTCTCCTGCATGAAAACTACGCGTCGGTCGGCGAAAGTCTTCTTATTCTGTCGAAGAAGATCGATGGTAGTTTGAAGCTTAGCCATCTGGGCGTCGGCATTGACCAACAGCGCGTCGTTCTCGTCCTGCTCTTTGGTGAGCTGCTCGTCGATTGCGGTCCACTGACTCGTGAAGTCGGCGCGTTGCTTCGTACAGGCCTCTCGTAAAGCCATCAATCGTTCTTGGCGTACGTCACATTCTAGGATCTCTTGCGTCTGGGACGCGGTTGGGTAAAGGTGCGGATGTTGTAACCGTGTCTTGAATGGAGTCGCCAGCTGTCAGCGCCTTCTCAAGAGTCACATAGTATCGCCCACCTGCTCAACGGCGGCCACCAGAAGATCGTCATCTGGCCCGCCCTCCCATAAGTCATCGTCTTCGCCGTCACTCTCTAGGGAACCGCTTGACGGAGTCTCAACTTGAATAGAGATTTGTGACGCAGACCGGATGAGAGGGAGCATCGGAGGAGCACCTGAGTGTTGACCGTCAACATAAGAGAAGACAACCTAGGAGGTTGTTGCATACCTGGCAGCCCCGGAGCTGTTACAGAGTGGGAGGGAGTCGAAGCATGTAGGAGTGCGTTTTCATGAGGTTGCGACATGGTTCAAGTTCAAGTTCAACTTCAAAGGAACCACCGAAGTGTAAGCCGACTTAAGTGCCAATGAGAATACTGTTCTTTAGGTAATTTGACTACTATTATGTCCAAGCAAGACTTCGGCGCTTTGAATTGATTGGGTTGGGATTCAAATATTCAAGACTTTACTGACGGTTCTGTGGCGCTATATCGTAATTTGTAGTAGGTGGCGGCCATGGATTCTCAACTGCTTCGCCGTGGGCCTCGAATCCTCCCCCCGCCGCAATTAGTTCGTCAGTTGAGGCTCGCAACCTAAAGTTGGCGTCCAGCGAGATGAGTCTTTCGCCGCGTACGAAATCCTAGATGTATACGGTCTGGTTGGCTAAAGTTTGGCTAAGCGCTCATGAGGAAACACGTACTGCAACTACGAAGCAAAAGCTCTGATGAGCCTGCGCATTCATGCTGAGCGTCGGAGAGCCTGTCTGTATCTCTGAGTTCAGCACTAGGTGAACTTATCTCAAAGCCGAGCGTACCGATGACATGACACTGTGCAGCCCTTGAGCTTCGCCAGCCCTCGTAGGAATTGTGTCCTCGGTGTCCGACGACGCAACACTCTCCAACTCCGGTACTTCATCATCAGTATCCGAAGCTTCGGTTGTCGATTCTGCGAAACGCTGTATGGTGGTGCGCCCTTCGCGGCGGCGGAGGCCGGAAGACTCTTTTGAGGAATGGTGCTGTTGAACTGGGTGAGTGGGTGATGGCCAAGAGCCAGGACAGTAGGTCTACCTCTTTATTTAGCTGTGGCAGCAGGCGCAGGGCAGATTCTCGGGGCGTCATTGATGCATTGACTGCAGTTTGCATTCAAGGTTTTAAGGTCGAGTGGTTCAATCCGACCTTTTGACCTTTAATTTAAGCTATGTACGTCAACCGAAGTGATCTGCGCTTGTATAAATTAATTAACGAAGCCCTTTCCTCGGCTGCGAGGAGGTGGTTCAAGATTACGGCTCCCTTTGCCCTCTGGTCGAAGACGTGTCTTTCGTTAACACGCCATCAAAGACTTCGAATCATCCTGCGAGAAGGCTCAGACAGCGTTAACGTGAACTTCGTTAACACGCTATCGAATATGACTTCGAATCATCTGCCAATTACGTCCCAGTCCATCATCTCGAGGAGTCCTGCGGTGCGTCCTCGGTTCACCTTCTGCACTCAACTTACCATGCAGGCGGAATTGCGCAAACTCAAATCTTTAAAGCGTTCCGCCCCAATCAACGGCGCGCCGGTGACCGTGGATCAGGATATCGACTGGCGGAACAGGCAACGACTCACGGCTTCGGTCGCACATAAACGGAGGCCACCCTTCTCTCTCGACATCACTTCCACATCCGCATTCCTTCACGACGGGTCAACCAGCTACACCTTTGGACCACCCAACTCCATACATGCAGGTCAAATTTTTACCGAAACCCATGTCGATTACGAAAATCTGCCGGCCATCGATCCTACTCTTCAAGCCGCCGATGAGCATGTCAAGCATCGGTCTAGGTTTCCCTCTGTATGCCGGCCTCTGACAGTCAAACTGTAACGTCCTCTTACGCTTCTACAGGACGATCGTGGGAAGGTGTGGCGCGACCGCTGCTGTAACCCATACCTTGGCGAACTCATGCGGCTCGAGATTGCCCAACGCTCTGTCTGTCCCGGAGTTCCTGGTCGACCGTGCTCTGACACAGCGGCTGTATACGAATGTCTCACATGCACAGATACGCGCTTGTTCTGCTTGGATTGCACGCTTTACCATCACGCTGATCAATATCTCCATCATATCCAGGTATTTCGCTCGCTTCCACTAATCACCCTTGTCTGACCTTGAACCATAGCAATGGCATGGCGAATACTTTTGGCCGACGACTCTGGCCGCCATAGGACTCGTCATCCAGCTAGGACATCCCCCTCATCAGCCATGTATGAATCCCCGGCCTTCGAATACCAAATACTTTATGGTATTCGACCAAGATTACGTCCACAAGGTCAACATGAACTTCTGCGACTGCGAGCTCGGAACTGTCTCTCGTGATATACAACTCCTTCGCCATCGGTTGTACCCTGCTTCTAGTGTGGATCCTGAGACCTGCGCGACGTTTCGTTCGCTTGAGTACTTCCAGATACTCACGTTCATGTCCAAAGTTAGTCCTTTCGTCACACTGACCACTGTTCAGGTCATTGACACATCCTCTCGCGAAGGTTTCTGCGTATGAGTATTTTTACACAGCTTGTCGCTTGACCGACAACACAGGGACATGTACTCCACCTGTAACTACTCAATATTCTTCTCTGAATCATGGCCTAATGTCAACGCGCACGGCAGGATAGATACCAAATCTTCCTGGGAATGGTCCGTGAATGGCGGCACTTGAAGATTTGCAAACGTTTCGGCATCGCGAACCGCCCCACTGGCCGAAATTCGCTTACCAAAGGCGACTTAGTGGTGGAATGTCCAGCTTGTCCTCGGCCAGGTGTCAATATGGACACGCAAGAAGACTTTGGTCTGAGGTTAGAATTTTGATCATGCTCGACGGTATCGCTGATGGTGACTGTTTCAGCAAACAATTGGGTATCTCCCCAGCGTTCGTTGTCTTCCTGGATTGAGGATCAGCCTTATTAATGTTTTGCAGGCCTCGTTGGACTAACCGCTTCTTCGCTGCCATGGACGCCAACTTTCGACTTCAAAGGAACAATGTTTCTTCGACTGAGCGAGATCCACCTCTCAACGCTGGTGCTGCTTATTTCGTAGAGCAGACCGCCTTTGAGGCCCACATCGAAAAGTTCGGAGGCAGCATTCCCGACGAGCAAAGTACATGTAGTCAGCATGATGCGCTCAAGCTGGCCAGCAAGCGTGGTGGCAAGGGTACGGCTTGCAGTGGTGTCGGCGCCGTTGTTTGTAGTCGCCATGACATGAAACGCGGATCAGGGGCTGTCAACTTGAAGAAGGGGGAGAAGTCAGTCTATCTCGGCGAATGGTCACGCTACACGACTTACCTCATCTCAGATATGTATACATGGACTATGCGCTATTGTCGACGCTACGCATGAACACACCCGACGACCTCGCGATTTCTTACGATATAGCGTGTCAATGGAGCAAGAAACTGGTCTGGCGACTAGACATATACGACGACTCATTGCGGCCACGTCAAAACATGCGGTTCGCTCTGTACCTGGTCCCAAAATTCCATCTCCCAGGCCACATTGCGTTCTGTCGAGCCTTGTATTGTTTCAACAGGACTCCGCACGTAGGGCGGACAGACGGCGAAGCTCCGGAGCGTGGCTGGGCTCGCGACGACCCGGCGGCAGCTAGTACGAAGGAGATGGGCCCCGGTTCTCGCTTGGACACACTCGAGGATCACTTCGGAGACTCCAATTGGCGCAAAGTTTGCCTCATGCGTGCGTTCTCCATATCCTTTCACGAGTACGGGCTGACGTCTACTCGCCCGTAGCTTCTGCATTATTGGAGAAATTAAAGGAAGCAGTCGAGGAGCGTGAGGAGAAAGTAATTTCGTTCTTGGGTCTGGAGGCGTCCCTCGAAAAGGCAGACGTTGTACCAGAATGGCGCAGCATGGTTCTTAAATGGGAATCCGATCCTTTCGCGAAGGACGTCGTCAATCCGTATATGCCCACCCTACGTAGTGCGTATCGGTCGTCCTCCGATGCGTTCTCTAGTCTTGTCACTCACGATTTGACCAGCTCCTAGTGACCATGCTGTTCGCCTTCGTTTGGCTGAAGAGGAAGCGCGAAACCCCAGCGTTAATTTCGTCAAGCATACTGTCGGCCCGTCAGATTTCGTGATCCAAGGTCTCCAGTTGGAAGAACTTCAGTAAGTTCCCAAGCTCGCATACCGAAACTTGTAACCCAATTGCTCAACAGGGTCAAAGCCCATCGAGAGTATAAGCGCCTCGGTCCGCACGCGACTCACCTCCAAAGGACCCGCGTGCAGGAGACTCTGAACCGGCTTAGGAGACGTATAGAGGCCTGGCGCGAAATCCAAGGCGTATATATGCCCGCTGCGACCGTGCGCCGTATGGAAGCTGATGGCGAAAGTTCCGATGTTCCAGAGTCTGCCTATGATATGGAACTCCATCTACCTTCTTCGATGTCTCGTCTGCTTACACCGTTGGACTTTGCTCTCGCTGCTGTCGAGTACCAGCTGCGTGTCGCCAGAGCTGAGGACAGTCTGGCTCAATTACGCAATCACATCCTGCTCCGCGCCAGCATGTACCGTGTCAAGGAACGGCAGGTTCGGGGCCAGAAACTCAGCGGCCGCGCCAATACTCTGCTTCAGCAGGTAACCACCCACATCAAGGACGACGCCGACCGGTACCGCTCACATTACCAGGCATTGCTCCACTTGGACAAATTCATGGTAGACCACTCTTGGAAGGTTTCACTCAAGGTTCTGGAGGACAAAGACATCCGCAATATTGACGAGTCAGACGGATCAGATAACCGACATGGGTCTCATTCCGAAGGGCGCCGCATTTTTTCCTGGATATGGACCACCGCTGTCGATACAACGGCTGGCGGTAGGGAGATGCAAGAAGGTGTGTCACATGGTTCGATCCGGGCCAGAGGATGCTGATAGACATTTGCAGCTCTGCGTATTGAGTGGTGTAAAGCGCGTAGCAGAGCGCAACGGTGGCAAGAGGAGTGCATTCTTTTACGGGTGGAAATGCGACGCGTATTGGCAGCGTTTCAACATGACGCACTGGAGTGGGACCGTAGAGCTCTGATGCCCGACGCTAGTAGCGCGGTTCACCTCGATGGCTTTGTTGAGGGGACGAAGGCGTACGCAAGACGGCAGGCGGCCATTCGTCGCAAGATGTTGGAGAATGCTAAACGTTTGTTCCAGAAGGCTCCTCTCGATGCGTTGGCATGTGTTGGTGACACCGGTGACCCCGCAAAAGATTATGTAGACGTAACAAAGGATCTAGATTGTGTAGTGGATACTGAAACTTGAACAATTGTTGACTGAGACACGTAACGAGTTAACGAGTCCAGTTTTCGGAGATAACAATAGGTACAAACATACGAATATTGCCTCTCACAGTGAGTTTCTGAATGTCTCACCGCGACGCAAATGCTCAGAAGAACTGTATGTTTCAATCGGGTGTGTTTCATTTTTTCACCACAGGAAGACCACATCAGTCTAGTGCTTTGGTAGGGGTATCCATCCGCTCGAAGCTGTTTCTTGGTCGACCGACTAGCTTTTGTATCAGCGCGCTGCACCTCCCTAATACTGCGGGGATGCCTTGATATCAACCAGGACTCAATCCGCTCAGTTGGACTTGGATAGGGACGTACACGACCAATCTTTTGCATTTTTATCTGACGAAGCGGATAGGCGCGGAAAAGCCCCGGATGTCGCCTGAAAGAGTAGTGAACCCCGCATGGCTCGCAAAACCTTAGGAATCCTTGTAACATGTACAAGGGCCTATTCCGAGCCATCCGAAGCACAGGTAGCGGTTGATTCTGACAACAATGCTTTTTTATACGACGACAGTGCTTTTTCATATGACGATGCCTTCGTCAGTGCATAGTTCCCTTTCGCGCGGGAGCTCTGGTTTGTGTGGCGTCTCTGGCGAGTCATATTCATGAGGGAAATTGGCAATTGCCCAGTTCGAGCTGGCATTGCCCGTCAGAGAGGCCCCCTCAAAGAGTTACTTTTCATATGACGATAACGATTTCCATCTGACGATCAAAGTTCAACTTAGAGTCTGCGCCGCACGTAGATTGGAGGTACCTCGGTCTCAGTCGAGGAGTGAAACATGACAATACTGACCACACAATTTAGTGGTCCCATTGCTCACAGCGCTCACAGTCTATGGCGCGGTGGGCTAGACCGCCGCCTGCATGACCGAACTTTGCTCGGAACGTCTGCTCGAGAAGGCTCCTCTTGATTCAATGTCATGTGTTGGTGACCCCGCGATGGCTTTTGTGGTGAAAATTACATCTTGGACATTGTTGACTGATATACATGACGTGTTAACGAGCCCGGAAGGAAAGAAGGTATTATATCATACTCTTTTCGGAGATATGATTGAGATGCGTAACGGGTTAACGAGCAAGCTGTCGGAGCTGTGACCGAGACACGTAACGAGTTGACGAGCACAGTTTTCGGACATGTGAATGAGATAAGTAACGGGTTAACGAGCCCAGTTGCCGGAGATGTTACTTTGAGATGCGTAACGGGTTAACGAACAGGTTGTCGGAGCTGTGACCGAGACACGTAAAAAGGAATATAAACAAAAACTCTTTCATCTTGATTAGCTGGAGCTACGGACACGTCGTTCGTTGTCGGCGAGCAGTTGCTCGTCTGACCTTCTACTGAAGGCGTCAGATCTACGGCCTTAAACGTGGTCAGCTCGTCTGCCGTACTGGTAGAGGGGTGAAGTATCGTACCTTAGCTCGGTGTACGTAGATACTTTGCGAGCCGTCATGTTCCTTTATCGGGACCACCAGACGGAATATACTTCCTTCCTTCCTTCCTTCCGTAACGAGTTGACCAGCCCAGTTTTCGGACATGCGAATGAGATACGTAACGAGTTAACGAGCCCAGTTGCCGGAGATGTTACTGAGATGCGTAACAAGTTAACGAGCCCAGTTGCCGGAGATGTTACTTTCAATTTGAGATGCGTAACGGGTTAACGAGCAGGTTGTCGGAGCTGTGACCGAGACACGTAACGAGTTGACCAGCCCAGTTTTCGGACATGTGAATGAGATACGTAACGAGTTAACGAGCCCAGTTGCCGGAGATGTTACTGAGATGCGTAACGAGTTAACGAATCCAGTTTTCGGAGATAACAATAGGTACAAACATACGAATATTGCCTCTCACAGTGAGTTTCTGAATGTCTCACCGCGACGCAAATGCTCAGAAGAACTGTATGTTTCAATCGGGTGTGTTTCATTTTTTCACCACAGGAAGACCACATCAGTCTAGTGCTTTGGTAGGGGTATCCATCCGCTCGAAGCTGTTTCTTGGTCGACCGACTAGCTTTTGTATCAGCGCGCTGCACCTCCCTAATACTGCGGGGATGCCTTGATATCAACCAGGACTCAATCCGCTCAGTTGGACTTGGATAGGGACGTACACGACCAATCTTTTGCATTTTTATCTGACGAAGCGGATAGGCGCGGAAAAGCCCCGGATGTCGCCTGAAAGAGTAGTGAACCCCGCATGGCTCGCAAAACCTTAGGAATCCTTGTAACATGTACAAGGGCCTATTCCGAGCCATCCGAAGCACAGGTAGCGGTTGATTCTGACAACAATGCTTTTTTATACGACGACAGTGCTTTTTCATATGACGATGCATTCGTCAGTGCATAGTTCCCTTTCGCGCGGGAGCTCTGGTTTGTGTGGCGTCTCTGGCGAGTCATATTCATGAGGGAAATTGGCAATTGCCCAGTTCGAGCTGGCATTGCCCGTCAGAGAGGCCCCCTCAAAGAGTTACTTTTCATATGACGATAACGATTTCCATCTGACGATCAAAGTTCAACTTAGAGTCTGCGCCGCACGTAGATTGGAGGTACCTCGGTCTCAGTCGAGGAGTGAAACATGACAATACTGACCACACAATGTAGTGGTCCCATTGCTCACAGCGCTCACAGTCTATGGCGCGGTGGGCTAGACCGCCGCCTGCATGACCGAACTTTGCTCGGTTCGGCTACGGGCTGGGACTAAGCCGCTTGGTCCCCGACATGTAACGAACCTTTATCATCTTGAAATCTGCCCATCGCTTCCACAGTCAGTCGTTCAGAAGGAATCAATAGGTGTTCCTGATGATTATCGAAGACGACACCCTATACATCAACCATGAGTCGAGAGAAGGAGTGACAGAGTCGGCCAGCGTGACGCCGAGCAAGCCTTCGATCACAACCACGACCACCCATGGCCAAGAGAAAAGGTAGACCGCCGAAATACGCCACCGCGGAAGAAAGAAATGCTGCCTACAAGGAATCCCGGGATAAATATTATGCTCGGTGAGTCGCATTCTACTTTGCTCTGTCGTCAACTGGATCGGTTATCAGCAACGCCAAGTCGATCAATGCCAGAAGGCGAGCGAAGTACGCTATGAAGAAAAGTGGCGCAAAACTCGAGGATTCTGTGATTCACTCCGCCCACCGTGCTTCATCTCTTGCGTCGTCGGTTTCCACGGGACCCCCTCGTATTCTACCGTCATCATCTGTATCTGCCGCCACAAAGGCGCCGCTTAAACCTCGCGTGCTTTTCCGACCACGTCAAGCGAGTGTAGCATCCTCACGTTCGGGGACGCCCGTTCACCTACGGAGGTTACCAACACTCACACCCTCGCCACCACCCCGGCATATCCATCAACATCTCACAATTACACGAGCGTCGCGGATTAACTCCCCGCTGCCACCCTCTGATCCGCCATCCCCGTTGTCCTCAAGCTCTTCGCGGCTCCAGTCGCCGTCACCACCGACCATACGGTAAGCAGTGTCTCGATACCTCATGCATCAATTGAAGATCATAACAGAAAGAATCCTTCCCTGCCTTTAGAATCCCAGGCTTGGACACGCCCGTCACTATCGCCACAATCAATGTCGGTTTCTCCCTTGTTAGTGTATATTCTTGTACCTACCTTTTCGACTGGCACTCACACATCAGCAGGCGCAGGCCGCCGACATACGCGCAACGCTTACTGAATCAGGCGACTGCGTCGTATGAAGGTCTTGCCTCGCAGCTGGGCACCAGTGTGGTCACCTACTGCGAAAACTTGGTCGCGGATGCCCTTCGCACCAATAGCGTAAATCGAATTCCCTCGGAATTCTCTACCTTCATGCGGCTCTTTAGATCCCTACGGAAGACTGTAGAGCGTCTGGGTAACGTTCATGGACGATGCCGTCAATGGGCTAGTGCAAGCGAGTATCTCTCGGAGGCGCAAGACTGGAAGGCCGTGCTGGAGGAGTTGAGTGAGTATGGTGACAAGAACGATGTTGATGGCCTTCGTGAGCTTTACGAAATCAGTGGTTTGTCTTACCAGATGCTTTGAATATCAGCTGAGCCTAGAAATTGTGCCCAAAAGTACTAATGCAAGACATGGGTTCGCTGGAAGGTGTTCGTTGGTGTTTGCCTTCAGAGTGATTAGAGTTGCGAACCATCAGAACAAAGATAAATGTCCGGCTGATTGCCTTTCTGATGCGTCATCAACTTCTCAGTGTAGGTAGCCCTTCTTTGCCACACGAAGCTTCGTTCACACAACCCTCATCTGAGCCGATGGAAAGATTTTCGTTCACGCAACTCTCTTCTCCCAAACCCCATCCCCGAGTGGTGGCAGAGATGGAGAGATTCCGCACCGCTGCCTTAGCCCAGCGACAGACTCCAGTAAAGGCTCAACTCAACGAAGGAAGCGCACTGGCGCATTCAACACCAACTTCTGTGAGTATCTATAAAGCACAGCGCAGTCAAATAGCTCTGATCCATGCTGTTCATGTAGATCCTGAGCCCTAGCCAGGCTGCTTTGGCCAATCCACATGTAAGCCCACCCCCCCCCCCCCCCGCTCACTTACCTCGGGACATGCACTGATACCGAGGACGAATGCGAAGCCTGCTCTTCTCGCAGATCCTTTACCCGAGTCCTCGTCCGTCGAACCTTCTAAGGTGAGTCCTACTTCTACCTCTGCACGATAGTGACTTAGATCTCCCCAGATAAATCGAATGGTTCGTCCAGCCCGCTTTTACATTGCTGTCCCAACTATCAGCAAGGAGGAAAAGGATCAATACGTGGATCACAAGTACGTTCCTATGTTGGGTGGCGTTCGGCAGAGCACGCGTGGAAACAAGGGCACCAAGACGGCGTACTAATGTATTGTCATTTGTCAACCATTGAATTGAGCACGATACTTCTACCACCGAGCGACGGCACTTATCTCGACAATGTCTCGCAAGGAGGCCATAAGTTATTGACGAAGCAGTAAGTTGATACATGTACAGGTGAAGTAAGGTCGAAACTGAGTGTAGCATCGAGAGTCAGAGGTCTGAGTGGAGATTGACGGCCGGGACGATGGCACCAGCTCACTTCGCGCCTCGGGCCCACGTGAGATTCAAGTTGTTGACCTCAACCATGACCTCGACTCCTGCGCGCGCGTCAACGTCGAGCTGCTCTGTGAAAGTGAGCCAATATACCAGCCGTACGTCTTCCTAACGAAATTCGGCGCCAATCTCTGAAATCTGACTGCAGCCGCGTCCAACCGCAAGCATCGTCAGACCCCATCCAAGACCCCAACCAGGTCACCTTATACGGCCAGACAGGCATCGACTCTGTCAAGCGTCTCTGTAGCCACGTCCTACATCTCCATCAGCTCTGATGAAGAGACCCAACCAGCTGCCCCCACACTGCCCCTTCCATCGAGCGATCAAATGGGCAAGAAACCACAACAGACGCAGGCGGATGAAAGTTCGGACGACGGCCTCGGCTCCGTACACGACTCCGACGGTGTCGACAACCTAGTCGAAAGATTAGGTGGCATGGATCTGGATATGACCGCTAATCAGGCCATTGTCGTCTTTGATGGCGATATCATGGGAGTTTTCAACTCGCAGTACGTGAAACCATTACCACTCTTTAGTCTATTTGACGCCACTTGCAGTGCAGAAGTGACTTCAGCAGGATACTCCTATGTGCACTATGAGGAATTCCGCACGCGCGAGGAGGCCAAACTTGCCTGGAGTGCATGCTGGGAGGGGGGTGAGCTCAACGGATCCCGGCTTGTCTATCTCATCCTGCGAGGAAGACGCTTAGGTTGCGCCAAGACCATGTCAGTGTTTCCCCGTCCACGACCAACTTCGTTGCTGAAAAGTCTGGAAGCTCCGTCGCCCAGAGTATGGCAACGTCAAAGTTTGACCGTGAGGTCTTTGTTGCTCGGGACGGGGACCTTGGCCTTGCTTTCCTGAATGAACGCGCCTTCCAAGGTCACGCATCTTTCATTTGAAAGTGAATAGAATTCCAGTTATGAGTAAGAAACATCTATGATGTATTCCAATGAAGAAACTTATACCGCGCGACTCTTTGCCTGAGACCTTACCTACGCCTTGTTTCCCGTTAACACGCCACGCAAAGAACTGCGGATCCTGCCGCCCAGGGGATGAAACGTACTCAATCGCCACACGTACACGTACACGCAGGGCTAGCCGCAATGAAAATGTCACGTCTGAAAGCAGCAGGAGACTGTGCGAGGTGATTGCGAATCTATCCGAGCGTACGAGAACCTTGCCTGAGACCTTACCTACGCCTTGTTTCCCGTTAACACGCCACGCAAAGAACTGCGGATCCTGCCGCCGAGGGGATGATACGTACTGATTCGCCACCCGTACACGTACACGCAGGGCTAGCCGCAATAAAAATGTCACGTCTGAAAGCAGAAGGAGACTGTGCGAGGTGATTGCGAATCTATCCGAGCGTACGAGAACCAAGGGCAGGCTGGCTAGAATGCGACGAAAACGAAATCGCCGGTGGAGAAAGTCGACGGCGCGAGAGATTGGGAGGCCAGATACAATTTCAAAGAGAGACAGCGCTCACGCGTATACACGCGGTGGGGCTGCTGGGCTGCTGGGCTGGTACGACGACGATGGGAAAAGGCGAAGTCGGAATGATGTAATCGCAGAATATCAGATACTCTGCTCTGCTAACGTCAGCCACCCTCCTCTGCCTTTGCCCACCACGCGAAACCCTGCCATCTGTGTATACAATGGTACTGGGTACAGTCAGCCTCCCTCTTCTGCATTTGCCGCCACGTCTCGTCTCGCCACGTCTTTCTAGAACTCCCGCAAACCCTGCCATCTGTGTATACAATGGTATCGGGTACAAGACAACGACTACCCCCTGTAGGAACCGACATCCGACCAATCAATCGCTTCGTTCGCCTAGCCTTCGCACCGAAGGAGGACACAGAGGGGATGGAACATCAGGAAACGTCGCTTACTGGCTTAAAAACGTGCGTGGATGGTCAGTTCGAATTATACGGCCATAGCGCCTATCGTACGTCGTTAGCATGGAATCATGATAACTTTTTCTTGCACTCGAGACGAGGGAAACCTTTAACTTCACTGTAAATCCCTGAGAACCTCAAGAAACTTCCGATTTCAGATACGTCCTTCGTGCCAGCAAGAGCGAGGCAGGATCGGAATTTCATGTGGTGTGTTAACGACATCTGCGACGTGTTGACGAGTTCGTATGAATCCACGAAGATATGGTCATCGGGATTTCATGTGGTGTGTTAACGACATTTGCGACGTGTTGACGAGTTCGTATGAATCCACCCGAAGCTATGGTCTGCTGAATCTACTCTCAATTTCATTTTTTTGCACTCTAGACGGCGGAGACCGGCACCATGACTACCTGAGAAGTCCAAGACAATCTCGGTATCATCTTCGTGGCAGCAAGAGCGAGGCAGGATCAGAACGTCACATGGCGTGTTAACGAGTGTATGATTTCACCCGCAGATACGCTCCGCTAAACCTACTGTCAATTCAATTTTGCTTGCACTCTAGACGGTGGAGACCAACTACTTGAGAATTTCAAGACAATCTCGGCATCTGGTCTATCGTCTTCGTGGCAGCAAGAGCGAGGCAGGATCAGAACGTCACATGGCGTGTTAACGAGTGCATAATTACGAGTGCATAATTTCACCCGCAGATACGCTTCCATCGACACGAGCATCCGACCACCTTATTGCTTCGTGGATTTACCTTCGCTTTCAATCAGCTCGCAACGACCAGGCGTACCCAATATCGCCCTCGAGTTTATTCTCTTCGTGAGGCCATCTTGACGTGGCGTGTTAACGAGACTTGCGCGGCGAGTTAACGCATCACCTTGTTCTTTCAATCAGCTCACAGTCCCCCGTCTGCTATCGTATCGCATGCCCGTGAGCAGCGCACTGATCTGAACTTGTAAGGCAGTCTCCCGCTGCTCAACTTGCGAAGTCTCTCCGTCACTGAGGCGGCACATACACATCAAATTGATGATAAGTACATTCAAGGAATGATACGACATTGGCCACGGTTACGCATCATCAGAAATCCCTCCCTAGCCTTATCCCAGGTTGCCACCCTGTAGCGAACAGAGCCAACAATCCCGCTGGTGTAGCTTCTGACCAAATCCCTACGCTTTCTGTGAGCTCCCGCGTAAACTCTCTGACTGGAGTGCGCACCAATCTATGAAGATACCGATTGAGGTGCCACGGGATACCAACCACCAGGGAAAGGGGAACATATCGTCCTCCGGAGGCGTGTCAAGATCGAGGGCCCTAAGAGCTTCGACCGTTGCAGGTGACATCCCTTGTACAGCAGTGTCAGGGATGGGTCCCGCCGGTTTGAGCGCACCCCGGATGATCTTGTGGCGACGATGGCTTGGTAGTGGAACAGCACTGACAGGATACTTTGCGAAATGAGGGTAGCAAAGGTGCCAGGCCTTGCTGGCGAGGGCCTCACGGGTGGGAACCGGAGGGTATTTGCGAAGGAGCTCTTGAATGAATCTCTGATCTACCGACCTTGAAAGAGCATGTTCCGAGTTGTCGCCAGCCGCAGCGTCGCCGATCGAGGGAATAGTATCGCGGGAATCGGTGTGAGCTAGAGCGTCTCTTATGATGAGATCTACAGGCGAAGCGCTGTGGGGAAACGCACCAGTCACCCCAGGGCCGTTCGAGGTGGCTGGATTGTCGGAAGACGCCTCATCGGGAGCAATCACCGCAGTAGCAATAAGCTCAGAGGTGACGGTACCTAGGAAAATCAGGAACATATCTCGAACCTATGAAATAGCGTCACCTGAGATTGGGGCCCCCAGGAGCAGTTCGACAGCAGCAGCGTCGCTGAAGTTGAGGGTCATAATGAAAGGCGAAATGTATCGCACTAAGGCCGAATGCGCCCATAGTAGTCAATTTAAAGGTCAAATGGCACCAAACTTGTACGATTGATTGTATCAATCGCACGGCCAGATGCGTCTTACTGTTCAATTTGAATGAGACGGAGTGGCACTAGAATTGTATAGTTTCGCTTCCGCGGATGCACGGAGGAGTTCTAGTACGCATCCTTCCTTCTTTTCTTCCTTTGCCAAGGGGTCGACCTGAGTCCGCGAACCCAGTTGGACCCATGCCGATTCCCTGATCCCGATACTGCTCCAAACTCTGATTCATGGCGCCACGACGATGGACAACGACGGAACAGTACAAGGTCTTGGCGGAACTGCGCCCAACGTACTACGAACATGTCGCCCAGGGAACTCATCACTTGTTCTGGGTGACCATGGAATCAGTTTTCTTCAATCGCTGGTCTGTTCCAGAGCTCTGCCGACAGTTCAATCTCCCTCTAGATATCTCCACCACGTCCAACGTCCAAGACGAAAACAGCAAAAAACCTCAAACTTCCATTGGCAAAATCAAGCGGGTAAGTATGGGTATTTGATAACGGGTTCTTCATCGAATTGAGCGTTGATGATTACAGAAATTGCGCAACTGGTTTGAGAACAACAACGAGCACAAGCGACCTGCGGGCTCCAGTGTTTCAAAGAAACATACGTACGATTTTGATGTTATACAAGGTCGATGTCGTTCGGCCAAGGAGATCTTTTCCCAGTCTGACTACGGCGGTACCATCAAACCTTTTTTTCACACTGTCAAAGCTCGGGCACGCGACGATGCGGTGGCTAAGGAGAAGGAACGATTGCGAGATGCCTTTCGCAAGGAGAAAAACCTTGACGCCGATTTCCCTATCGAGGACAGATTCCTTCCCGACATCGACATCAACAGCTTAGATGTCACACCGAACATTCAGCTCGTCAGGGAGGCCATCAATCTGGCGTGGGACACATTAACGGACGAGCAGCGTGCTGAGTATGAGAAGCTGGCAGTCGATGCAATTCAGGCGAAGGTGGAGAAGAAGGCGGAAGAGAAGAAGTCCAAGAGGAATAAGGGCGGGAACGACGCGACGAAAGAGCTGACGGAAGATCAGGGGCGTAAGGCTGCAGAGGATTATCACACGTACGCAGTGATTGCTTATCGTCTTGGCTCCCGCTAACATTCCGGTAGAAATGTTACAACCGCCCCCGTCCACCTCAACAAGTTCTTCAACACGCTAGAGAACGGTACGGGACATGTATACTTCCTCTTATCAGGCGGACCAAACTCCAAAGGCGGCTTTGATACCGAGGTGTCAGTATTTCAATCCAGTATTTGTATTGCTTTAACGACTTCACAGATCATACTACGGACCTCGGAACGCACTCGGCCATATGTTTCAAGACGCGCATGCCGGGTTCAGAGCTTCTGTGTTCGACCCATTCAAAGCCCACGTACAGACGTGCTTCTGTGAGTTATCCCCTTAGTGTGAACGGCAAAGTCCTGTGTTCCTGACACGCTGAACAGCGCCTGAACAATGTCGTGGACGAATTGTCGGTGGTGTAGGAGTCATGGCACCGGCAGGCGTCGCACCGACGCAGCAACCCGTCTCCTCTACCATGATCGATACGGTTCCGTCTCCGGATGAGGCGACAATGGGCACCTCACCTCCCATAACGCTTGTTCCGACCGAAGATGGATTGGATATCCTACCATTGGCACCGGTGTCACCAGAACGCGTCGCAAGCCCGCTGGACTTGCCTCATAATCCTTTTCAACCATCTCCATCTCTCGACGCACACTCGGCCGACAATTCTTTCCAACCTCTTCCCTCTTTGTTCGCAGAGTCAGAGTCACACGGAGCAGATTCACCCACCTCAACCACGGGGGCTTTGACCTCTTTCACGAACACCCCCCTTCAGGCTGCAGCGACTGGGATTGATCAGCTCTCGATGTTCCCATGGCAAGCCCAAGCTTCCCCGGGAATGCTGAGTCGAACCTTCACATCGCTCCCCTTCACCCACCCCCCGACGATAAGTCCTTTTGAGTTAAGAATGCCACCGTTGGCCTCAGAATCATCGATATCGACGGCATTCGGTCAGTCATATTCGCCGTCGGGTGACGCCACCATCCTCCTCCCGATCACAAATCTTTACTCGCCCGAGACGTCTCGTTCTCCGGATGACCAATACATGACTGATCACGAATACATGGCCGCGTACCTTGGAACTTCGCTTGACGATCAACAGGCTTCATCCTCCAACTCTCCTGAAACGAGACAATCTAGTACTCTATCTACTACGTCAGCGGCGCAGGGGACTTGCAACAACCATAGTACCACTCTGGGACCGTTTTCTCAACCATTCACAGACTCTGCTGGTTCGGCGCTTGACCCGGACCAGACTCGCTCGGCTGTGGGGGCCGGGGGAACAGAGCTATTCCCTTTCGGTGAGCAGGACAACACTGAGGGTGTCGAAGCGTATCTTGCGAGGATAAGTCCTGTTCCCGTCCCTAGCGGATTACGCTCTGGAACCCCCCCCGCCTCCGCTGCTGGCACAATATCTCCTTCGGACCTTTCAGCGACCAGTACTGATCCCGCCACTCCAGATAGCACTTCTATTCGCCGGACCATTGCTACTCCAGAGACCAAGAAATTGAAACGAACGGCACCGGCCAAAACGAAGAATCCGCCACCAGCGAAAAAAAGAAAAACATCAGCAACAGTCGAGAAGACTGGCGCACCAGAGACGGATCAAAGACAACGCTCAGCGCGAACTAGGAAGGCGGGGGGGCGGGGGCGGGAACCGATCGTATTATCCTTCGCCCAGAAGGAGAACGCGGCCCTCTGGTCAGACGATCTTACGGCGCAAATGCGATCTATCGTTATGGGTGATCCATGGGATCAGCTAGTCATTCGATTCCAGGCTTTGGAGCGCGCCATAATGAAGGATGATCCTTCCTTCGATGTGGGTCTCTACCTTTTACTCCATGTTGTGTTGGCTGATAATGTACGACAGAAAACTCTACCCATAAGCGCTCACCGGCCAGCTGAGTTGCGTGCATGGATGACCGCCGGTCGTGATTTTAATGCGCCACCGGAAATTCGGAATATGGGTGCATTCAAAGCGAAATGGTTTTCGTGGTGGGACAGCATGCAGCCGCCTTTACGCCGTCGAATTGCCGGCCAAGGTCCTTGTCCTGTGGCAAATTACGACCGCATCAGCTTATCCGTCCTGCGCTGTGGAGGTCCGCACGGCTTGTGCACCGTCTTGCTTGGTCTATTTTGGTGGGGTTCATCTGGTAAAGAGTTAGGGAATTGGGATGCAGCTGTTCAGGATGTGCGCTCTTGTATCGACGTCCTCATTGATTAGTTAACGTTCCTTACAATTGAAGAGCAACTTTTATATACTGTACTTCTTGATAATACCTGACGCTGGCACTCTGACAAAACAAGGCCGGGAACGAAATGAACTCAACGGTCGTTAACTCACCACGTCAAGTTCTGCGAGGCCAGATACAGAGTCAACGAGAGACAGCGCTCACGCGAGGATCAGAACTTCACGTGGCGTGTTAACGAGTGTATGATATCACCCGAAGAGACAGTATACTCTGCTGGATCTACTGTCACAGTACAGAATCTCTTGCACCCTAGACAAGGGAAACCGGCAACGTAACCCGCTGGAAATTCCAAGACAATCTCGCCCTCAGGCTGATTCTACTCGTGCCAGGCAGGATCAGAACCTCACGTGGCGTGTTAGCGAATTCGTATGATTTCACCCGCAGATACGCTCCGCTAAATCTACTGTCATTATTGTATACGAAAACATCTACTTATATTGAATTGTCAATCAATCCCAATTGGACGGGAGATGCGGGTAGTCTCGCTCACTGCGAGGGATGTAAGGCCAACCTGGCAGCCCAAGTCCCCATGACACCCTCCTATCCGTCTGGCGCCGCTCTGCATCCCAAGGGCTTTCTTCCTCTTCCGGATCGATTAATGACAAACACGACATACGGAACTCAATCGAACCCAGGTCGTCGACAAATTTGAGGTGTCTCTCCTCGAACTCCGGGTTGTAATTCACATGCATGTAGGCGAGGGCGGCCTGGAGTGTCTGATTAAGTAGATGCATATAGGCTTTCGGTGATAGCGGATCGCACCTCAAGCACAATGCTGCCAAGCCCGACTGTTTCAGGAAATCGATATTGAAAGTCTCGAGCGAGCCATGCCGCAAAATATTCGTCTCGGTTAGCGTATTCGAAGGTGACATGAAATGTCAGCATATGTTTGGTGAGGCAGGCGGCTTGATCGCGAGTGAACACATATGCCATCGCCTAATCATAGTCAGTCGGCTTTCGATAGGGCATGCGAATGCGTGGAGACTTACGGAGAAATTTTCGATAACGAATGAAGGCAGCTGGGGAAATGTATCAGCGTGGCGTAAGCTCATAGCTAGCTAGCCAAACAACCAAATAAGCCCAGTCTGGACTCTTCACCCATGGCTAACAACGACGACAACAAGACCTAGGAAACGAGCAAGTAAGCCTGTGTCAAGCCATTCTGGCTTTCATGAACTGACCCGCTTTCGCAGGGCCTCGCAGGAACTGTCTGACGTGGCGTGTTAACGAGACTTGCGCAGCGAGTTGACGAGGTCGTTATGATTTCACCCGAAATTGGCATCGCCACGTTCTTTCAGCTCACCGTTACCCGTCTGCTGTCGTATCGCATGCCCATGAGCAAGTAATGATACGGCATTGCATCATCAGAAATCCTCCCTAGCCTTATCCATCCCAGCTGAGGTTGCCAAACAAAAGAAGGCCGGGAGCGAAATGAACTCATCGGTCGTTAACTCATTACGTGAAGTTCTTAATTCGGCTTCGGTACCTTGATGCTGTACAACCAACTTTCACACACTCCACCACGATCTGTGCACGAACTATCGACGCATTCCCGGCATGGCAAAGAGCAAAACCCCTCACGTCAAAATCTCGGCTCCCGATGTAACTGCAGCCCAGATGCCAGACCAGGAGATGCAAGATGGGCAGGAGAGCGGGAAAAGGGCCAAAGCTAACGCGTCCAAGATGCTATACCGAAAGCGTAATCGTGAGGAGTGTAATCGTCGCTCGAGAGAATCCATGGAACGGTGCGTAGCTTTGTTTTCACTCTATTGCCTGAGCTTATGTTTCATCGTCACGAATGTAGGCGTCGCGCAGCGGTTAAAGCAGGGCCGTTAGGCGCAGCGATGTCGTATCATTCTGCGCGGCTCGAACATGACGCGCAATATCGCGAGAGCCACCGAGATACGTTGCGCGACAAGAGCAAGCAACGCCGAGCTCTGTGTGTCAACTTCCTTCCCTTCCCTTCATCTCCTCCCATACACATTCTGACGCGTTCCTCATCAAGCGCGAACCCCAACAAAGCAAAAAGGAGTAGGAGAAGCAAGACGGACAACATTGAGGACCGGATTGACGAAGATTCCAGCAGGCAGGAGGGTATGAATGGTGCAGGCACAAATATCGGGACAGCGAACGAAGCCGGCGAGCAGAATGTTTGAGGTCACTTCCGAGGCGGCGGGCCCAGCTACTCCGGGCGCGAGGATGATTGTTGTACGAATATCTTCTTCTTGAAAAATGCATTTTGTTATTGTGCTCTTTCTGTGCCAGCAAGATCCAGAACAGCAACAGCAAAGCAGGTTAAGATTACCTGTGGCGTGTTGATGATAAGAAGTTATGGAAATGGCGTGTTAACGAGCACGCAAAGATATTGCCGTGGCGCGTTGACGATATATGTGTGTTAACGAGACAAGGGTTACATGTCGCATGTTGATAAGATATGGTGTATGGCGTGTTAACGAGCACAAGATATTGCCGTGGCGTGTTGACGATGTATGTCCTCTCGTAATATGAAGGGTCAAAACCCAAAAAGCTTCGTATTCAGTGCGGCCCATTGACGAACTGGCTTCAGAGCCGGTAAACTAGCTCTAAAGCCAGTCCCCAATGGGCTGCAATATCAGGCAGGAGATACAGTCAACTTTTTACTTACATTGACTTCGCGGTACCCGCCACATATTTTCATTCGAGTTCACATTGTCTTTCGGCGGCTTTGACTTGAGTTTGCATTCCCTCAAGGACATTGAGCTGATGATGTAACAAGACGTAATATTAGACGTTCGACACTTTGACAAGAAATACAGCTCAAATAGTAAGGTACAAGATTACTGTGAGTAAGTACATGGAACGGAAAGCATTTCAGAGATGCCACTCGGCATCGTTACATACGACTCGAGCAAGGTGGGATGATATGTGGACAGGGGGGAGGGGGAATGATCAAAATTCGGGTCCCCAGCTAGACGAGGGAGTGCGCCAGCGGTAATGCTTGGCCCTGACGTCCTTGAGGATCTCGCGGAGACTGCGACCTCCGTTTGCAGCGCGCCACTTCTCATGCTCTACAGCCAGATACTCGCGTAAATCAGCCATTTCCGGTGTCTCCTCTTCTTCGTCGTCTTTATTTTCGCCGTGGCGAGGAGACGCTGAGGCAGTGGCAGCGCTGACGACGGAGGTGGTGGACGTGTCGCTCGATTTCTGCCGGTTGAGTGGAGCCGTTTCCTCGGGTTCGGTGTCTGCGTCGAGGCGAAAAAAGGCCTCCGTGACTACCTGGGCAGAACATCAGCTTGCTTGCCAAGCGTACAACAAGACAATCACGCACCTCGACCAGCTCCCGTTCGTTGGCCCTTTCGGGGCAAAAAGTGGGCGCAAACGACTGCCGGACCCACTGGGCCACCCACGTAGCGGCGGAGGCACGAAATTCAGGGAGATGGTCTTGGAGGAAGGCGATTTGTTCCGGAGATAACGAATCGGACATCTGTTTTGCTTGAAAGTTATCAGCAAGACCCTGCCCAGGATACAGGGACGGCGTACCCTACTGTAGGTACCGTAAGGAGATGATCGCAGGGAAAGCTTGAGACTCGAGAGTAAGTTTTTTCACATCATCAAATTTGATCTCGGCTCGAAGCCGAATGCCGCGGGCCAAAGTAGGTCGGCGGGGTCGGCGTCGGCATCCTAAGATCAGTGGCTCGCTGAACGTCGCATCGCATATTGAAATTCAATCCATGATGTTTAAAAAAAAAATTCATTTGGTGATGGCAAAAAGATTCATTGACTTGAACATGAGTGTATGGATTTTCGTGTATATATCCGACCAGAATAATGTAGAATACAATGAAGTACTAATGTTCGCAACTTAGTTGTCATCGTCGAAATCAGACGGGAGGGAAGTCAAGGGACTGCCGATATCAGAAGCAACCGCAGACTTGTGTCCCTCCTTGTCGCGAGAGGAAGACGAATCCCCGATGTTTGAGGCGACAGAACTGCCAGCATCTCCTTCTTCATCTCTGTTATCCTTGAAGTTGGCTTTCTCCTGTTCTGTTCATCGATCAGTGAAGGAATGTTATTTATCAGCGTCGACTCACTGATCCACGCACTCGTCGCTCGATAGGACACGTCGATTTCCATGTCCTCCTCAGATATCTCGTATCGCCCAAGAATGTGTGCACGAGTACGTTCGAGTAACTTTTGGGAGCTCCGGCCACCCGATTCGAAGGAACTAGCCGGTTCCCAACTGGATAATCATCATTCAGAATATTCATGAGTTTGAAACGGGAAGGAAACGAACGTATGGCCTGACGGATAGCCGTACCAATGGACATAGAATAGAGTGGTAAACCCGACGTCCGACTGAACGCGTTTGATTTGAGTGATGGCCTCTATAATGTCAAATGCGAATCAGTCAGTGCAACACACTCGAAGTAAGATAGAACTTACCGACAGAATATAGCTCCGAGTCATTGACAACGGTAACCTTTCGAGTTGTATGAGTGGCGAGGGGAACCAAGCCGGATGCTGAAAGAGTCAAATGGTGCGGCAACAGACAGACCAGGATTTCATACCGGTGACTTTGTATATCGTTTTCGTGTGCGGGCCAGTCTCAATACTGCGGAGGACCATGGCGGGTGCAGACAAGAAAGTCGCGATCAGCGCTAACTGTCTCGAACGGCGACGGAAGCCGCACAACGGCAATCAAGCGGCAATGACGAGAACCACATATTCGAGGGCAATGCGTGGGAGGTCGACGGCTGCTGGTCGGAGTGTTGATAAAAGAACGAAATCGCCGGTGGATAAAGTCGACGGCGCGAGAGATTGGGAGGCCAGATACAATGTCAAAGAGAGACAGCGCTCACGCGTATACACGCAGTGGGGCTGCTGGGCTGGTAGTAGTACGACGATGATGGGAGAAGGCGAAGTCAGAATGATGTAATTTCAGAATATCAGATACTCTGCTCTGCTAACGTCAGCTGCCGGTAGCGGCCGGCCTTACCCGCTATCTTTTTGATTGTGTTTGAATTCTACGATCGTGAATTTATTGATTGATTGATTTTACTACGCGCCCCTTTTCCACTACGCGCCCAGGCCAGCGCGAGGCGCGGTGATTCAACAAACCCAAAGCGGGCATTCGGGGCAGCGCGAGGCGCGGCGATCCAGCAAACCCAAAGCGGGGACAACGCGGACCAAGGGCATGCAAGCCCTTCGGGTAGCTTTTACACGCTTTAGCACGGCCTGCAATGTTGGCTATAACCGCGTTCCTGTACGCCCGCTTTGCAGGCTATAGCAAGCAGAGCATGTATTGAATCTACGGTATGCCCTGTCAATGTTCCCAAGATTTATTTCTATAATCCTTCCCCAAACTCTCCAGTTTGTGCACCTTATATGATAATGGAGAAGGTCGGTTTGCGCCTAAGGCTTGTCTTTCTGCGCTGAACTACCATTCAGATTCAAGGCCTAACTATGGAACGAACATGGCAGAAGCCAGATTGCTTAGCGGAGAAGATCATGAGCATCAAAGCGCTCGCCAAGATTGTCGTTTCCCTCCTCCGCACACGATTTACGGCCATTGGAAGCCTTTATCCAAGCTCAACCGACGACGGTCAGATCGTCTTGGGGCCCGTGATGCCTCCAGGCACCCCATGGCTGTTCACCCGAGACGAATCCCTCGACAGCGGGCCCTGGCACTCTTTGCGAGAATATCTGCTTGCTTGCGTTAAGCGTGAACACGACTGGACCGTGTCTCACGCCACTGCTGTTGATGAGAAGTGGAAGGATTGCGATCCGTCGGTCCTCGGGGAAAGGACTATCCACGAAGGATATCTGTCTCACTACCGTCGTCTCCAGTCTTACATCACCAATTTGAAGGTCCTCGACACGCCCCTCCCCAATGGCTATGGACCGTTTGTCCTGCGCCACACCGACATCAGCGAGGTCAATATCATCATTGACGATGCAGATCCATCACGTTTGACCCTAATAGACTGGGAGTTCACGAGAACGGCGCCCTTCTGGGCTGTGGCGGCGCTGCCACAATTCTTGACGGTTGGCATAGTCGACTCAAAGGTGCTCGCAAATGCATTTCTTACCGAATGCGAGTCGCTCCTTCCGGGTGTATTCAAGGCGCAGCGAGACCTCGTCATTGAGAAAAACCTGGTCAACCTCGAAATGTTATGTCAATTGACGAGCATGTTTCTTGATCCCAAGCAGTATAAAGGGCTTTTTGACGAGATTATGCCTTGCAGTCTTTAGATGGCGCCTGTCTCCATATTACCTTGCATAAGTATGGTCTAAACACCTATCTACCGTTCTTAGGGGGAGTTTGCAGGACACGTCATATAGACTTTGTAAACACAGCCATTGCGGAGACTGTCTCGATAGCACTTGTTAGGGGCCACAGATAAGCTACTACAAATGACGACTCATAGCATTCTCTTGATGTGCCGGTGGCTTGTACAGTGCTGTACTAGTACTAGTAGGACGTCTGGACCACGAGGCCTCTGCATGAATTCTAATTTTTACGCAGCGGATTGGTTCACGGGGTCCTCTCGCATAGATGGATCTTGAAAAGAGTCCGAAGGGTGCTGTAACTGTAACTGGCTCCTAATACTCAGAGTCCGTGTGTAAACACGCCGACCACTTAACACTTATCCATATATCAATGGTCCCTAGTTTTCAAATTACAGGTTTGGTACTGCTGTTAAATGGTGATAATCAATCTGCTTCTTTCCCTTCCTAATTGACATTTTTCCGACAAAATTTCATGTCAACAGCACTTCCCTCTAGAGTCTATGCCAATGAGGCATCCCCATACGACAATTGACTCACCCAGGAGCGGGCAGTCTCTCGCATACGGTACCCAGTGCTGGAGACATCCGCTGCGACGTATTTGGCCATCGCAGAATGTATCTTCCTCTGATGTGTGATGTGTGGCGTCAGCTCTAGAGTACTGGGCTGGAGGGTTACACCCTGATGCCCGAGGACGTTCGAGATCCAAGCACTGACATACCTTTACATCTCCAGAAAAACGTACAGTTCGGCTCTGATTGTGGGTTTTATCCCGGCTATGGAAGACGCGAACACTTCTTACCCAACTTAGGGTTATACGAGTCCTAGTGCATGGTGCATCATGCTCATCGGATACATGGATCTGCTGAGCGGAGTTGGATTGAGTTCGAGTCTAGGTAAAATTGGGAAAAACCTCCTGATCATGAAGAGCAGTACGACACGGATCTGTCCTCTACAATCGATGATCATGAAGGGACTGCGAGGACTCGGAACCGAGGGAAGCGACATTCCTGGAACGGGTTTGTGGATGGCACGGGCACCTGCAACTCTTGAACTGCATTTTCCAATGAAAAGCCAAGACGCTTCGAACATCAATGAGATGTAAGGGACGGTCTTCCAACATATTTCTCGTGGCTTGATAGCAGGCAGCAGGCAGATATAGCTTGGTGCGTGCCGCGAACTTGTACTTAGAACGACAAATTCACTCACCGTTGACCGTTCCTACACGTTTTTAGATTGTTCAAAGAACACGAGGAAAGAAGGGAGACTTTCCTGCAAATTTCCTTGAGGGACTGCGTATGCTGGGCGCTTGCACACTTCATGATTATATCTGAGGCCTATGTAGAGCAAGAAAAGGACAAGAAACACCGACTGATCTTTGCTCGGCACAACGCCTCTCTTCCTCAAACTCCGCGTCGTGGCCTGTCCAAAACGATAATTTAGTGAGCGCATATCGTATCATACATCTAAGCATCCAGTGTCCCCCACTATTACCATTAATATAATACCAAAAGCATGCGTACATCACACCGACGCCTGAGCCAGCCTCTGCAACTCATCATGTATCGAGAATCCCAGCCGCCGCTGGGTTTTGGTGGCTTTGCGCCCGCCCGTCGACCTTCAAGTTCAACGCGGTCAGTTCCAAATTGGTCTCTGAGAAGGAAGGTAGACAGACCTCTGCTCCTGACACACAAAGCTTTCAGGTGCACCCTCCCAATCATCAAGGACGTACTTCTTACTACTCGACCCATCATGCGCATCCCCGTCCCCGAACAGGTCCAGTGCCAACTGTGTATGACTAACCCCAGCATACGTCGTGGGACAACGCGGGTTGACGAGGATCCGCGCGGGGTGGAAGACGGAGTTGGGCATGGACAGCCTTGCGGTGTCTTCGGGTTCTGGTAGCGGCGCGACCTCCCCGGCCTCCTCGTCCGACATCGCGTCGTAGTCGGAGCCGGCGTTCGCATCCGAGTCGGCCGCCTGAGCCTGGCGTGCTTCCATCGCCTCATCCATCAACGGGTCTCGCGCGGCAACCTCAATGAGCGCGCGCCGACCATGTTTGACATTGTTCTCCAAGTCCACTTCTTCCATAGCGTCCTGGGCGCTTCGGATCCAAAGGTCGCGACAGAACCACGCCTGGCTGCTGTCCAGACACGGAGAGTCTGCGTCGCGTGGAGGTGGGCTCTCTGGCCGGCTCGTGTTGTGGAAGTCTGTGCCGGCGCGGTAGTGTATGCCTTTATAGTAGGATTGCGCAGGATCGACGATGTGGGTGCCTGCTTCACAGCAGAAGACTTGGAATGGGAGATGTTGCGCGTAACGTGAGGCGCCGTTCTGGTCTCGCGGAGGTACAGCGTCAGATTTCGATGAAGACTTGGACTGCCGGAACTGGTCGCCTTCAATGTCGCGTGTTCGCCACCTGCAAAGTAACATTAGCGGAGAGTAACAATAGCACCAGAATACACACCTATCAGAGAAGATGAAGAAGCCGTTGTGCTCAGCCCAGTCCATCCCACAAACCATAGCCGCCTCATTAGCGAAGCTGACCCTGATTGTCTCCAAGATGTCAGTGGGACATGTAAATCCCTTCAGCCAGATGACCCGACTGAACACAATCTGCCTGTTCTGCTGCAAGTCCCGTAGTGGTTCCAAGGCCAGATTCTTCATGTGGGCCTCCTCCAAAAAATAATACGCAGCGCCGGGATCTTCTGTCATGCCTGGAACCCTCCGAATTCTGAACGGCACGCCCAGCAGGATCAATACCGCCTCGCATAGGTCCGTGAGTGTCTCGGTAGAATCTGTCGAGTCGTAGTCAAGCATAGAGACGAAGATGTTGTTCGTTCCGAGGCGTTTCGACATTTGGACGATGACTGCGAGCTGGTCGACGAGGAAATGGTCCGCGGAATGTATAACGATGGCGATATAGTAAAGGCGGCCGTCGCGGACGAGGTCGTCGTACGTCTCCTCATGCTTGTTCTGGCCGAACGGTCGCGTAAGGGTGGGACATAGGGCGGCTACCCAGCCATTGAGAGATAAGAGTTGGTCGATGGCGCTGAGGACATGCTGGGCGTCCATGTTCGCTGTTTCCTTGCTCACCATGCTGTATCGTAATTAGGCACTGCCGGAGAAGACATATGGAGGGCGTACTAGGGCATCTGGAAGCGCTCCCAGTAATCATTCACGCCGTTCCGCACGACATGCGACATGAGATCCTCCCGCTCGTCCCGTCCCCACCGCGCCTGGAGGAACTTGTACTTCTGAACGTTGAGCGACTTGTCCGGCCTCGTTGCGCGTTCGATGAAATTGTGCTCTTCTATCTCGAGGGTGGTCGACTGCCGCGTTGCGGTCGTTTCGGACGGCGAGAACAGTAGACGGATGAAAAAGAGAGCGCCGACGATGATGAAAAGACGGGATAGGCTGCGCCGCCGCATCGAGAGGGCCATGACGGGGGAACCGAGCAACAAGCTCGTTGACGGAGGTGATGGGGAGAGGCAAAGTGAATGCCCCTTTTTCGCCATAATTTCGCCGCACATGACCAGTTCCATCTTGCTCCAAACCATGTCCTCGTTATCCTGTACGCGAACTCTTGCCCATACGGAGACTATCAGTACCGTTAACACGTCATGAAAAGTGGCGGGACGTCTCCTCCTCCTTCGCCACCGCGCCCTTCCTCTCGCAAGTCGCTGCTCATCTGTTCAACGCGCGTGTAGCTTCTGTAATAACGGGACGTCCTCCACCTGGTGTCTCCTTCTTCTTCGACTTGAAACATTCATGTCGATTTGGACGCCTACTGCCAAGCTTACCGATGGCACCAAAATCGACAGCCTTTGACATTTCTCTACCCCCCAACATGGTACCCGAAGGCCATCGGCATCATGCGTCCTTCTCTGCGTCCCAGAATCTTTGTGCATCCGCTACTGACACCTGCGGTCTTCTGCTCTTATGTCAAACTTGGCGCGCGGCTTCGTCTCGCACACGTCGTGCATACATGAATCCAAGATTGTCAAATATGGTCTTTCACGGCCCAGAAGACCTTTGGAAACCGTGAGTTCCTTCTGGCGTTCATCGCGTCACTTCTAAAAGTCTTCTTTCGACTCGAAGGCTTGAGCAGTCCTTTCCAGTCGTTCGGACCCGAACGCATCTCAACGCGACATTCCGCACCCCGAACAGGACACTCTCGCCGCATTGAGCGTCATTGTTAAACGCGCAACCGTCGGGTTTGCCGTGGAGATGGAGACCTACCTCGACCAAGGGGCCGAAAATTATCCTCGACGGCTTGTCTATCGAGTACGAACTTCAAGGAGTCGACCTAGTCACCACATGCTCCTCGCACCTTAGCCTTCGCGACGCCCTCTCATTTAACGAAGTATTTGGACTAGTCTCCACATAGGAAGAACTGATGTATGTTTTCATTCTCCTTCATTTGAAGGACAGAAAGTCTCATTCACATAAAATCTAGTTGAACGGTATCATCGACATGACATTTCGAGAATAGATAGTAATCATCAGTAAGGCCCCGAACGCAATTGACCCATGCCCTCGAGACTCACCACATGTCAGTGGCGCTCATGGGAAGTCGTATGGTTTGTGCTCTCTTGCTTCAGTGCGACGTTGAGCTTAGCATATTTTCATCCCAGGACATAGGGCGTTGCAGCCGTAAACAGGCTGGTCAGCGAGAGGATCGTGTGTACATCGACCGTGCGAGGCCTGCCGTGAAACCTCGCGTTGACCATCCAAGGACCACTGTGAGGCAATCGAGACGAATCATGGAAACGAAGGCGCCATGTAACGCACAAAGTTGCGATTTAGATTCGCGTTCAGTTAGCTGCATTTTCCTGTTCAACCTGTCCTTACTATACATATCGATATTTACCTAGACTATCTTTGAAGGCGCACCCAACAGCCGACCGAACTTCACTATCTCATTCGCGAGCATGATGATATATCTCAGGCATACGTGTAATGGTGATATCCATCCCGAACACCCAAAAGTCAACGACACTTTGACAAAGATCGTTATGATACGGCAGTACGTACTAGGAAGGGAGACACATGAAGCATGGAAGTATCATGTGTTGGCAATCCAGTCGACGACACGGGTACGGTGTTCAGCTTCTTCCGCCTCCATTCTGGCCGCCATGCGTCCACGATCAAAGGCGGCGGAGGGCCAGTTGAAGCTGCCATCATCTTCGAACTGTTCATCTTCGTCGTCTTCAGAGCGGAAGGGAAGCTCGAAATATGCGATGTTCGGTAATGCTTTGTAGTTTTCTGTACCAAAACGCTTGAGCACACACTGCATGTAGTGCCACCGAAACAGGCCCGGCGGAGGGACTGGATCAGGGGTGTGAGATTGGGGAGGATGAACTTGGTATCCGTGGAGAAGCGGTGCTGGAATGTAGGAGAGGTGTCCTCCTGATGCGGTGAGCTGGTCAATGGGGTTGCTCAAGTCGAAGTTATGAGCTTCATAGACGACAGGCTGCAAGAAGAATCAAAAGGGAACAGCTGTGCCAAAGAAGACACTCACGTTGTGTCCAATCTGGTGGAAGCCTAGCTCATAGATGTCAAATAATCCATCGAGAGTAGCGCTGAGAAGAAATCCAAAGATGGGATTATAGATGGAAACGTTGGCAGTGACGCCACAGAATTCATGGTAGATGTGGCTCGCCATATCGTCACCCATCCGTTTTGGGCAGATATGGCTGTTTGCCGTCATGATGCCTCGCACCCCCGTAACCCAACAGTGCTGGTCGCGGGTCGCGACGTCGCGCCGCATAGCGGCAGCGCTACCGGTAGACGCTGTCAATGACTTGTCGTGGCGACGACTGAACTTGGATAGACGTAGAAGTATGCCAGGCGGGACACGGTACTCGTATATCGCAGAGAGGAGCTCGTCTGTGGCAGAAGTCTGACGCCAGTCGCCACTTAACATATCTTGGACCCAGAGCATACCGGCTCTGTTGACAGGGTCGCATATGTCGTGCGCCACTTCGTGAAGCCAGCCTGTCCGCTCGGCGCGAGAATATAGACACAAGTCCGCAACAAGACCGGAGAGTAGGGGGATGGGGTGGGGATTAGGCGGAGGTGTTGTTGTGAAGACGTTCTGTTGGGCAGCGTTCGCGATGTCTGGGGGTGGTGCTGCATAATTCTGTACACTTAAAGCGGCGACGGTTAGGATAAGAAACACAGCGGGTGGAGACGTGGTTGTGTGAGTATCTGCTTGGAGCACGCTGGTGGCAGCGCCAGGACTGGTAGGCTGAGCCGAAGCCGATGGCATGGTGGTTTATTGTGCGTCCGTGCCGCGGCGCACCAAATTTGGTCACAATCAACTTGAATATCCGGACCGGTGTACCGTCTCTACTTTAGCTCCTTCTCTTCTTGATTCGGTCCACAGAGACGTCGGATTCCTTCGGCTTGAGTCCTTCCTTTACCATGAGCACAGCGCGGATTATGGCTCTGGCTGAGTACTCGTATGCAGCGGCTGCCTGCCAAGTCGCCGTGCATCTGAACTTGAAAGTCGTTTACAATTACTCGACGCATTTTCAACGACGCGGAGGCACACTACACGGGGCTTCAAGATAACCAGGTGAGACACGGCCTTGCGAGCACTCATTTTCATTGAAAAAGGTAGGCTCTTCATCCGTTCCTCAATTTGAGCAACAATGGTCGTATCCTAGTATTCAGTGGCATGTTTTCATGGTCTCCATGGCTTTGAATGGGTAACTCAACTCGTTCATCAATCTTCATTAATCAAGGCCCAGGCCTAAATCGAGCCCGGACGGAATGGCATTCCACATACGGCCATCATACTGACACCTTCTTCCCTTTGCGCGTCGAATGAGGTCAATCATAATCTTTGCTTCTATTTAGTTCTTTGATCATCTCACCTCCCGTTGCATTCGTTGTCAGATGAGCTCCCTTGTCCTCAAGAGCACAATATCAAGACATCGGGTTGCCGTGGGACTGGACAGATCTCTTCTCGCTCATCTTTCCCGGGCACGGAGATGTACCAGTCGTTGTTGATGATGGTATGTGTTGTTCCGTTCATGCCTATAATAAGCGCCCTGGTGCTAGAGCTTGTCCACTACTCACTTCTTCCAAGCCATGTCCTCCCCTGCATTCACTGAAGCAGACATTCTTCATGCGTTGCGAGACAATCTTCATTCTGACATATTGGAGATTGCCTGCTAGTTCTTCTACACGGCAGTGTATATTTACACAGTTCACGCAATTGTCACACATTGTATGCCATGCTCAGGCATTCAACTTGCCAGATACTGACTAATATTGCCTCATTACTAGGTTTATCTAAGGAAGACTTGCGAGGACGCATCGGACATGTCGTGCTCCTTACACTCATGTACATGGTCTTCACAGTCAGGATTGGTTTGATCTGGAACGTCATTGACAATGAGTACATTGCTCATGGCGCAACACAAAAAGACGTGTTCCAAGAAGCTTTGTCAGGTGCACTCCCAGAGAGATCGGGTGTTGCGACTGGAGTCCTCCGCCAGATCAATGTCCTTCTTGCCGAGGGTGTGATGGTAAGATTGCTTATGACACTGATTGTTAACTTGACAATTCTATATAGGTTTGGCGATGCTGGATTATATGTGGACACTCCTGGACAGTTGCTCTCCCTGTGCTTTCCTGCATTGTCGAAACAGGTGTGTAGAAACCTCAATGTAACTCTGATCCCTTGATCTGAATTGGTCCAGTTACGTTCATTGGATACACTGCGCTGTATGCCATTGGCTTAGGTCAAGCTGTCGTGAGTACCTCAGCGGCCAAATGGAATATGGCCTATATCTCCTTGACACTTGTCACAAACATTGTTGGCACTGCGTTGGTCATCATCCGTATTGTGCGTGTCACTGGGGTCAGCAGCAGGACTTATGCAGGGATCATTGAAATTCTGGTGGAATCATCATTCCTTTACTCTGTCACATATCTGGTGTATCTCGCGCTCTATGTGCACGATATCTATGCACCATACATCAGTGACACAGCTTACTATGCACAAGCAATGCTGGGTGCTGTCACTGTGAGTTATTTCATGTGTCGATGTATTGGCTTCATGCTCACTTCCTGCTAATCAGTGTATTGCTCCCGCCTTGATCATTGCACATGTTGCGTCAGGAAAGACGCGTCCGAACGACTCCTGGAGAAACAGCTCAAAAGCTGGCAGCGGCCGAGGCGGCTCTCACGCCGTGCAGTCCTCGCTGCGCTTCCAGTCCGTCGCGCACACCATGACTATCAGCGACGCGGAAGGGCAGAACACCGATGGATATGAGGTTGCCAGTATTGGATCTCCTTTGTCTGTCGAGGAAGCCGGCAAAGCCAAACCCGAGCAGGACAATGGCCTCGCCGTCTGAACCACTGGCCGACAGATACGCACACCAGTAGGGTTTGATAACGCGACCGGATTGACCTCGAATCCTCACCGTCTGAACTTTTCATGTGTCTTTTTCTTTCGAGCTGTGCTTGAGCTTTGCCTTAGGATTACAGTATCTACCTTGCTCGAGAATGTACCGTACATATACACGTCGGTTTTATATCTTGTCTTGAGTCCGAATTCTGAAGGCGTGTGGTATGGCTGTTTCGTGGTTCCCTGGCCAAACACACTGGTAAGAAGTGTTCATTGGCGCCATCGACAACTTGAGGACTCCAAAAAGGAGAAGGCTATTTATTCGAGTCCTGCCAAATGCAAACAGAAGGAAGACAGACGGATACAGCAAGATTCTGTCATGACTCACGGCGTGTCAATGCGGAATTCCTTCTGGGTTCAAGGGCAGGAAATTTCGAAGGTGGACAAGCCGCTCGAGCCACGTGCTCGCGCTGTCCCGGACGAAATCAAATTTGGGCTGCTTTAGTCTCTGACTCCCTCCTCCACCTTGACCATACCTTGACTCCTGTGCTGGTCCAGCTCTCTGCAAAAATGAGCCCTCCCCACCTCATGACCCTCGCCGACCTCACCGTCAATCAAATCCGCCAGCTTCTCATGCACGCGCATTACCAAAAGCAGTTATCCTTGCCATGGCTGCTACCCTCGAACGCGCAACAAAAGAACCGACTTTCGATGAAGCTACCTTCACAGTCGCTCTTCAACAAAACCGTGGCATTGATATTCTCTAAGCGAAGCACCCGGACGCGGGTGGCGGCGGAGACGAGCGCCGTCTTGCTTGGTGGACGGGCACTGTTCTTGGGCCGGGAGGACATCCAGCTCGGTGTGAACGAGTCTCCTCGGGACACGGCGCGCGTCATTGGCGGAATGTGCCAGGGCATATTCGCGCGTGTCGGAGACCACTCTGAAATCGAGGTGTGATTCATACTCTATAATTTTTTCGTTCGAGTCAATTTACAGTTGGGCAATCAGGAACTCGCAAAGCACTCGCCCGTTCCCGTCGTCAACGCCCTCTCATCTCTTTGGCACCCGACCCAGATTCTTGCCGACCTACTCACCCTCCACGAACACGCTCATCTATTCAACGGGGAGAAACAGGTTGAGGAGGAGCCTTTGGCATTGAAGCAGGGTAAGCGCAAGGCCATGGAGAAGTTCCAGGAACTGCGACCCCTCACCGTCGCCTATGTCGGCGACTCTGCCAACGTACTGCACGACATGCTCGTCACGTTCCCTCGACTGGGTCACCACCTTCGCGTCGCGAGTCCCGAAAAATACAGGGCGCCTCCCGAGGTCTGGGAGCGGGTGCGAGAGTTGGACTGTGAGAAGGGCATCTGGTGGGGAACGGACCCGAAGGAAGCCGTCAAGGGGGCCGATGTCGTGGTCACGGATACCTGGTGAGTACTCTCTCACTGCCACCGTGTTATTATTCACACTACGTAGGATATCCATGGGACAAGAAGCCGAAAAGGCGCAGCGGTTACAGGACTTTGAGGGTTACCAAGTGACGGAGCAGCTGTGCGCTGAGGGAGGCGCGAATCCTGATTGGAAGTTCATGCACTGTTTACCCAGGAAACAGGATGAGGTCGACGATGAGGTTTGTAATCTCTCTCTCCCCACCAACACCGTTACTGACGCATTACTCAATAGGTGTTCTACGGGCCTCGCTCCCTCGTTTTCCCAGAGGCTGACAACCGTAAATGGACCATCATGGCTGTCTTTGAGTACGTTCTTCTAGCGCGCCATTACACGGCATACTCACGATTTCTAGTAAAATCATCGGGCGTTGGACTTTGGGCGACCTCGAGCCCGAAACTGTACGAAATGCTGAGAAAAAATAGTCTGTCAGTGTAGACCGTGAACGCGACATTACTGGTTTTCTTCCTATACGAGTTGGATTTTCCGTTGCCAAGCCGCTATCCCAAAGTCATTTGACCCTCTCACATGCGCCGTCCAAAAAGATTTCTCTCTGCGTACGTACGTGCTTGCTTCCATCTGCTAATCATTTCCAGTGTGATGCCATAGCAGAGACTGAACGACAACGCTCAGGTGAGTTGACCCCAATTTGAGGCTACCAATACGGCTTATTTCCGCGTCCTCAACAGCGTACTTGTCTCTTAGCCTGTGAATACAGCTTCGCGTTCTGGTAGGCATATGACCGCAAACTCACCAACACGGCTCCGTGTGTTGGAAAATGCATGCGAATTCAGTCCTCTTTCCCTCGACGTCATCCACTCATGTCCTCCTTTAAAAAGGCTCTCCCATACCCTAAGCCATCCCTCCAAACAACACACCATGTCGCAAACCGTTACCGAAACCAAGACCATCTCGATCACCCAGCCTGACATCGGGTATCATCCCGACTCAGCCAAATGGCGCGCACGCACTGCCCAAAGGCTCTCAGAGAACCCCGCACTGCTGTCGATGTCCCTCCCCGAGGGCTTTCCGGCGAAGGCTGAAGGCCCTATCGTGTGGGAGGGCAAGGACTGGACGGACGAGTCAAAGTTCGTGTACAAGCTCAGTGAAGATGAGTTGAAGGAGATCAAGGCTGCCGTGGAGCATTTCAAGGGTAGGTCTTGTCTGTTTGCGGCGTCCTTGAATGTGGCTGATAAATATTGCAGGCCTGGGAGTGGCGAAGGGCTTCTTGGGCCGCGAAACTTTCCCTCTGCCCACGCTTGGTCCCAAGCTTTATGATCTGGCTCGCGAACTGTATGACGGTCGTGGATTCTTCCTCCTTCGTACCATCCCCATCGACGAGTATTCTCGCGAGGACCTCGTCATCGTCTATGCTGGTTCGTGACCTGTCTGCTCTATTCTTCGGATCGAGATTCAGCTTTCATATAGGCGTCTCATCCCACGTCGGGCCCGATCGCGGTAAACAAGATTCGAAAAACTCTGTCATCCTCCACATCAAAGATCTCAGCCCAAAGCACGAAAAAGGCGCAGGCGGTATTGGCTACTCTGGTAGGTGGAAGTCCGGTGGATGATCATCTCTAGGACTTACAGAGAGATACCAAGCGCACACTAGCGATCGTCAAACATTCCACACCGACCAAGGCGATCTCATCTCCCTCCTGACACTCGAGACTGCTGCTGAGGGAGGGGTCTCCAAGCTGGCAAGCAGTAGTCGCGTCTATAACGAGATCGCTGCGACGCGCCCCGACCTCATCCACACGCTCTCCCAGCCATGGCCCATCGACAGGTACCTTCCATCGCCCTCTCCTTGTTGAACAAGTTTATTGAACGTTCATTCAGATTCGGAGCCGACCCACCCTATGTCATGCGCCCAGTCCTATGGAACGTCGACGGCAACATCATCATTCAATACACCCGCCGCCAGTTCACCGGCTACTCCGCCCAGAAGCGCGGCCCTGACATCCCTGCCCTCACAGAGGCGCAAGCCGAGGCGCTCGATACGTTGCAGTTCACTGCAGAGAAGTTTGCGTATAACATGACGCTCCAGAAGGGCGACATACAATACATCAGCAGCTTGGGGCTGTTGCATGCGAGGGACGGATTTAGGGATGAGGAGAACCATACGTACGTCCAACTCTATTCTGTTGCATATAGAGTTGGCTTGCTGACGTCGAGATACTTGCAGGCGACACTTGATCCGCCTGTGGTTGCGGAACACGGAGCTGGCGTGGAATATACCGGATATCTTGAAACCGTATTGGGATCGCATGTATTCGCTTAGGCCGGAACAGCAGGAGTTCCCTCTCGAGGCGGAGTTGCGTACCAAGCATTCTGGTGCTCTCCCTCCTGGGGCGAAATAGTCTATTTTGGGTAACTTTCGTCGATGTATACTCTAGTGTGGCAACTCTTGACCGATTACTCTTCTCAGCTGTCCCTCGAAGACCTGTCTTGTCTGATCGATGCTATAACCTGATGCGATGCACAGCTGCAACTGAATGCGCGAATACGCAGGGCTAAGATATCCCGATGACACACTTATATTCGAGTCAAAGTCTGTGCAAGCATTACTGCGACAAAGGACACTCACTATGACGGTTCCCTCTGTGGCGTAGCACCACCGCTAATGGATCTTGTTCCAATGACGATCTGAAGCCCGGCATCGAGCGCTTCGAGAACCTGTTCTCTCCCGCTCGGTAGACCACCATTGCCGCACGCAGCGATGACCACTCCTTTCGCACCGTTTTTCATCGCAGCCAAGATAAGATCTCCGTCAAACTGCCTTGCGGCGTAGAGAATGTCGACTTTAGGTAATTCCTCGACTTGAGTGACGTCAAAAGTGTGCTTGTTCATCGGCTGTGAAGGTGTGTTGAAGAAGAAGGGCTTCCCGTTTACGAAGGTTCCTGCATTGTCAGTCGTATAACGATTTCCTGCGAGAAGAGAGAAGTTTGAAACGAACCTAGGTATCCTTGCTCCAGCGCCTTAAATGTGTCTAGAGTATTGGCGTTCGTTTTGGTGGACCAGTAGCCGGGAAGAATGCGACTTCGTGTGACAAATCAGATGAGATTAACGTCCTTCGAGAGTACACCTACTCATTGAGAGTTATCATCGCCCCTCGGTTGCGCGCGTCTGGAGAAGAAGCTAGAGCGATAGCTTGGTATAGATTCATATCACCGTCAAATGATAAGGCAGTATCTATAAGGAAATGAGGTGAGCTCTCGGGCGAGCGCGGGTAAGAACAAACATGGCCGCATCGCTCCAACGCCGACGACAGGCTTGCCACAGTTGACGGAAAGGTCCATAAGAAATAGTGTCTCTTCCAGAGTGTTGGTTCCTTCTCGACCAGTCAGTCCCAGATGGCACTAGTGCAGACAAATGTTCATACCGTGAATGAGTACCGCGCCTGCGATATCCGAGCCTCGCGAGCATAGAGCTTCATGGGTGTACTTCGTCATATTCTATGCAGGATTCAGTCTACTACGCATCATGCTCGATGAAGCGGCACTTTCCAGAACGACAGGATCTGGCGTCTCGTCGTCTTTCGCTGTATAACGATAGTAAGACGCCCGGTGAACAAATACTTTAGGTGACATGAAATTTTGAACGTACCGAAAGTCTTAACAGCAAGCTGAGAGATGTCCAGGAGCTCAGGAGTGCGTTCTATGAGGGCCATAGCGGATATGGACAGGTCCGGATGACCGTCATATTGAGTTGTGTCCAAGCGGCCGTGTTCAGACTGGTGGTGGTTGGCCTTCATCAGAAGTAGAAAAAATGGACGCGACTTACGCCCATGCTGATGGTACCTCCTATAACGGAGGGGAAGTTGACTTGTTGGCCACATTCACGAAGAGGACCTACCAGTGAAAAGCAGCCTTGAACCCCTGCTATCAGTAAGGAGCACGGTCGACCCAGCGAATCGACGCACAGGACTTTCGGAAGAGACGTGTTGGTAGACATCCAGTCCAAGTCAGAAGCGGCATTGAGATCACCGAAGAATAGCGGATTGATGTTTCCAGTGATGGAGAGAGCAGAAAACACAGCGGAAAGAATATTGGGCGACATCGTAGTAGTTCGTTGCCAACTCACTGGTTCCTGATTTTCGCCGATACCGATACCCTCGAGGTAATTTCAAATGCATTTATATGCCTGTTCGGCATTTGACCCTGCACAGGACAGGAGTCTACAGTGTATGAATAGGTCTTGTATCATGAATCTTGTCCTATTACCCTTCTCAGTTGGCCTTCGAACACATGTCGCGTCTGCCCTAGGTCATAACCCGAAGCTATACACAGCTGCAGCTGGATTCGAGAAGCTACGACCCCCAAGTATCCCGACGTGACACTACGGTACGATATGAAACTCGAGCGACACTTCAAGGATCGGGAAGGACGTACTATGTTGGCTCGCGGGTAGGCGTCGCAGCACCTGTGGGCGATCGTGTCCCAACTACAACCTGCAGGCCTGTTTCGAGCGCTTCTGCGACCTTCTGTTCGCCTATGGGTAACAAACCACCGTTTCCAGCTCCTACATATGAAGGTAAGATTTAGAAGGATAGTGGATTCGGGATGAGGGCTGACCAGCAATGACGACTCCCTTGGCCCCGTTCTTCATAGCCGCAAAAATAAGGTCACCATCAAAATGTCTTGCGACGTGCAGAATATCGACTTTTGGCAGTTCATCGATCTTGCTGACGTCGAACGTACGTTTGTTGACGGGCTGAGACGGCGTGTTGAAGAAGAACGGCTGTCCGTTGATGAAAGTTCCTGAAGGAGAGTTCAGCTCGTGGAAAAGACATCGAAAGATCGAAAGACCCAAGTAGCCTTGCTCCAAAGCCTTGAAAGTGTCTGGTGTGTTTGCGTTAGTCTTGACCGCCCAGTGACCAGGTACAATACGGCTTGTAAGTAGATAATCAGGACATAGGCGAGAAGGAAGATATCAGGGCGAACTCGTTGAGTGCTATCATAGCCCCACGATCTCTTGCATCTGGAGATGCAGCCAGTGCAACGCCTTGGTAAAAGTTCATATCTCCATCGAACGATAGAGCGGTAACTGCAGACAAGTTGAAGCGAGACGCGATACTCGAGAAATGAAGAGGCACATACATGGCCGCATAGACCCAACGGCGACAATCGGCTTGCGGCAATTGACCGTAAGATCGAGGAGGAAAAGAGTTTCTTCTAGCGAGTTTGTTCCTGGATGTTCAGTAGCTGAATGTGTGATTCAACTTCCCCAAGCAGAGTATGTATACCGTGAATGACCACCGCTCCAGCAATATCCGAGTCCTTTGAGCATAGTGCCCTCTCGGCATATTTTGCGATGCTCTAACAGGTGATCAGCACAACCACGGCGGCGCACGGTTTCAATCAAGATAGTGTTCACCAACGCCAGGGGGTCCCACGACCCAGCTGTTTGGTCATCCATGGCTGAGATAGTATAAGCGGCGACGACTCGAATGAGAGGTATATGTCACCAACTAAAGTTCTTGACTGCGAGTTGCGCAATATCTAGCAACTCTGGCGTACGCGATATGATGGTTTCCCCGGAGATGGAGATTTGGCCATATTGGGTTGTGTCCAAGCGCCCGTAAATAGACTGTAAGGTGACATGATGACAGAACAATAACCGATGGAAATGGAACTCACTCCAGAACTGATTGTACCGCCTCGTAATGATTTCAGCGATGCGAGGCTTGAGCTACGTGAGGCCAGTAAACAGAGGATTCACCTGTAAATAGGACACTGAGACAGCACGGTGCATATGTCAGGCTACGCGCGTCGCAAAAAACAGAATGGAAGCCGCTCTCACAGAACTTTCGGAAGAGACGCGTTCTTGGATATCCAATCTAAGTTATTGTCAGAGTCAGATGTTGAACCGCCGTTGGAGAGCAATGGGCTCATAGACAGCGCAAAGAGTGCTGGCACGGATATGGATAGAATTGCCGTCGTGATCGAGAACATCATCGTCGTGGTTGTGGTTAAGAATGAGTTGCAGCTGGGTCGATGTGACGGCCCTGAGGGGTTGAAAAAAGCGCCGTCAGCTGAGTACGGCACGGAACAGCCACATCTGTTATCATACTGGTGGTCGGCAACTTGCGTAAGACTTAGACATTGCTCGATAACTTACAATCATTACTTACAGTCATCGTCGCAAAGGGATTTTGCTCCCCACTCCCACCACGCCGCACACCCGCCGCCGCTCAACCATCTGCCGAACTCATCTCGGCCTTGGGTTCTGTGTTCAAATCCATTTAACGCAGTCTTTCGCTAAGGACCTTTACGTTCCTTGCGTTGCGCATCTCACGCCGCCTTCATTACTTCACCGCGCCCACTATGGCACCACCATGTCAGATCTGCCTGACGACCTCTTGGACGATCCAGCCGAGGATCCTCCGACAGAACTTGTTTCCCACATCCACGTCATGCACCCCATCGAAGACGTGCCTTTCTTGCACCTACCTGTCCGTCGTTGCCCCATAACGCGTGCTTCGCGCACGTCGAGGCCATGCATGCCCACCGCCACAGTCCTCGACGCCTGCGCCATCGTCACTGACGACTACACCGGCCTCGGAGCTCTATACCTTGATCGAGAAGGGCAAGAGCCTGTGCCGTCCGCTACGCTGCTCTTGAAAGAAGGCAGTTATTATTATGCACGTGGGGGCAACATCAAACAACGCTATCCAGTCTGTAACGACTTGAATGGCTGGAGAGTTCCCAGTCGCGAGGAGATACCGGCGCATTGGTTCTTCGGGGACTCCCTGCAGCAGAAGACACCGAGAAACGGCTTCCCGTCGTGGGCCGATTTTGAAGGCTCCAGTAAAACCGTCGTCAGCGAGATGGCAAAGGATCTGGACCAACGGCGGTGCATTCTTTCCCGCTATACCAGCGAACTCCAAGGCGCGTATATCATTCCTGCTGCCTCGGCACGGTGGGTATGTATCTCTGTGAGCTTACTGCCGTGTCCATGACTGATGCTATTCCAGTTCGAGGGGAACAGAATATGGACACAGCTGCAATATCCCTTCCCCCTCCCCTTCTTCATAGCTACTCGGGGCCAGCACGTTCATGACATTCGCAATCTCGTCTCTCATAGGGCTCCCGGCTGACCTACACGGAGAATGGGATCGTCACGCGTTCTGATATGTACCATTCAAGGGGAGATTCATTGCCCTCTTCCTTGACCGGACGCCTAACGACCACTCTTGGAAATACCACTGCAAGACCGCCTACATGCCAAATCGTACTGATCCGTATCTCCTCTACTTGAAGTTCGCCGTATCCATCTTCCAACGGATCCATCCCTTGCGTTTGTTCTTCCCTAGGAAATAGCATCGCCAGATCAAGACCTTCGTCGAGACGATGAGAAGGAGGAGGACGAGCAGGAAGATGGTCGTGTGCGCAAGCGAAACTGGACATGGGATGGTTCTGGTAGGGGGGATGCAAATATGGGTGATGAGGCAGAGGGTGGAAGGGGGGTTGCGTCTGGGGGAGTTTCAGGGCAAGCCATGAATGCTGCTGATGCATTTGCGTGTGCTATGAAGTTGTACGAAGGTCAGTGCCACTCTCTTTGGCTTCATTCTCTGATGTCTCTCCAGACAATGGTTTTGTGCTACCTCCAGATCTTGCAGATCAACCGGAGCCAGACGCAAAGATTGAAACATTGAAGAGGCAGTGGCTTGCACTCGAACATCTCCGCAGTAATGTTACTGTAGTAGATAATTCATTATGTGAGGCGGAGGACAAACCGCTGTGATGCATTTGGAGCTCGACGGCTACGCGTCTCAGTCTACACTTTGAACTCATGATCAGAAAGACTCGCCATGCTCTGGAGTGCAGGCCTAGTACAGCGAAGCCGGGCGGATGCTCGAAAGGTATGATGTCGCCACATCCACGGAGCGGGCGGCTGACCATCGGATTGGGGGGGAATAAGTCTTACTACACAAGCAGATCAAAAAGAAAGAATAAGCAGCAAGTTGTAACTTGTCATTGACATAATGCTGAACGTTATCGAAAGAGGCCAGGTATCCGGGACTCCGGACCGGACCGCGGCAGCTATGCGGCGGCCCATCACCACTTTCAACCTGGTCCTTTCCCGCCATTTCCCACTATCATATCTGAAATCGTCTACCCACGTCCGAAGATTACCCTCAGGGAGAACGCTGACTGCAAGAAGACTATTGTCCACTTGGGTACACTCACACTACCCGAATATCACACATCAGGCTTTTGCTGGTCAAATCCGGCAAACATGTCGACAAGACCGAGGCGCACTACGCGCAGTACCGCGAAACCACAACCGCCATCTTCTCCTGTTGCATCAGGATCCAAGCCAAAGGCCAAGGCACGCGAAAAGGAAGCCCAGATCAATGTCCAATATCTGCTGGAAAATCCGAAGAGTGTTCTCACAAAGATGGACATATCGGTGCGCCCTTTCTAGTCTCGTCACCTTCATTTCTAACTCTACTCAGGATCTTCTGAATGCCGAAACATGGGCGCTGCTTTCTCCCGAGTCACAGGCCGTTCTTACCACCCTTCTTCCACCCACGGCATTCCACAGCTACAAGCCTCACGTGGACCCCACACATCCCAGAGCTGATCCGTCATTCCAGCCCTCCTCGTCCGGTGTCCTTGATCTCTCTGTGTTTAAAGATTCCCACTTCACAGCCGCGTCACACACGTTCCAGGATCACATTTTCTCGGGCTGGAAGACCGAAACCCAAGCAGCCAAGGTAGAACGATATCTTGCCGGCATACGCGATGGCACGCTTTCTGCGCCCTTCAAGGACGAAGTATGGGAGAAAGAAAATGCAGTCGCGGCGCCTTCGTCCCCCATCACCAAACTTGCTGGCATAAACGTTTCGGTGGCCGGTGCACGAGCAGGGTTTGTCGCCAAACTCGATCCAGTTTCGTCCATTTGCTCATCACATTTCCAGACAAGCTGCCGATGTCAAGCTGACTGACATGGTAGCGGCCTCTGTGCTCAAAGTCGGAGACATCCTCTCATATAAGAGACACTTTCTATCGCTGGACCTCGTCGTCGAGAAGGATGTTGTGGTATGTCATCTCCAAAGGCTTACCTGTCTTGATTGACATGAACCAGATCGAATCATTGAATCCTCGAACGCATGTAGTGACGGTACTGTTACCTGCTGGTACCACACAGTATCTTCCAGTCGAGCTCCTCTCTCGTGATCCTGGCCAGCCGGACGACACGATTCGAAGTACGACCTTCCCTGGCCCAAGCGCGTTGGAGAATGCTATTCTGGACGTTGATGGTCGCGTGGAAAAGGGTAAGAGGCCCAACGGGAATGCTTGGAAGACTCTCACGGTATGGAGATGGCGAGAAGATGACTCCGTGGAATCTGCGGACGAACGATGGGGCAGGGAGAGCCACGGTTCATTGTTCTATATACGTGGCTGTTTCTATCACGACAGGTAGAATCCGAATCCGAATCATCTTGGTCTCTACTACTGCTCTCAAGGCCGCAGAGCGGCCAGATCATTATCTGTCAGCGGAGGTGAGGCGGAGGTCGCTCGATCCTTTCCCTCGAACGACTGTTGTACATGGGCGCATATCTTTTACCTTGTGGTGGCCGTTCTAAGATACAGGTTCTTCGTCACGTCGGGTGATGAAAATCCAAGTCGAAAGGTCGCTTCAGGGTCGCTCTAGCATCGAAACCATTCTTACCAGATGAGTACCCACTACCCAGAGGCAAAGTAGAAGAACCTGATATGGAATGGGTATGTTCGCAGAGTCTATGATATCTGGAGGCTGACATTTCATGCAGACCGGCATTATAGGCTTCAACGAGAAGAATATAGTATCGCTGTAGATAGTAGAGCCAAATTGTTCAGTCTGGAAAATCCGAAAGTGTAGAACACATAAAGCTATGTACTCAATCGGTGTATTCATATTTGCTTTGCGAGCCGCCGTTTCCACTCGAATTAGTTTGTGAGTATCTGTCGTTTAAGCGACGTGGGGAGCCGGCCAATAACCCCGGTCCGAACAACAATCTTCCTTATTACATTGATGTCGGTGCGAGGATTGCAAGCGTCCAGCGAGTCAATTCCTCCTGCCGGAGGAGACGATGTGGCCGAAGGTCTGCCCCAGTCGGGCATCCGATCGAATGCAGCGCCACACGGACAAACCAGTAGAAAACGTTTTTTTGGGCTCAACTTTCAGAACGCCGCACAGCCTGTCTTCAATGACGACTATGAAAAGCGCTTTCCACCGGACCCTATCTATGCAGAGACGGCGCCCAATGCACGCGTCTGGCGTACATATGAGGAGGAGGCGGCCGCATTCGACGGCGCCATGATCAATCAGTCCCGAGATGGTCTGGATGTCATGCTCGTTTTTGTGAGTGAAGCGCAATCATCTAGAGCATGCTTCTTAACGAAAACAATGTCATAGGCCGGTCTCTTCTCTGCAGTGGTGACTTCTTTCCTTGTCCAGGTGTCGCAGAATCTTCAGGCCGACTTTACAGAAATGACAGCCATATTGCTATTTGAGCTTGTCGCTGTCCAGCGCGCCATGCTGGATAACGGAACCAGTGTGGTCGTTCCCTCTACTTCCTTCGATCCTACTCGGCCTTTTGTCCCCGACGGAATCGACGTCTGGGTAAATGGTCTCTGGGTTGTCAGTCTGACCGCCAGCCTCGTCGTCGCCCTCGCTTCCGTGCTGGTGAAGCAATGGCTGCACCACTACATGACCCTCCCCTCTGGAACTCCAGCAATACGCAGCCATATCCGGCAGTACCGGTTCATGGGGCTCCAAAACTGGAGCGTCAATGTTATTATTGGCCTCCTCCCCATCATCATGCACGTTTCTCTGGCCTTGTTTTTCTCTGGCCTTGTCCTGTTCTATGTACCATTACGAACATCGTTGGCCTGGACAGTTGGCGTTCTCACTGTTGTGGCCTGCGTCCTCTATCTCATCAGCAATGTCATTCCGATTTTCGTGCCCCAATGCCCATATCGAACCCCGCTGACCGGATTCCTTCACTACATCTTTATCGCCGCAACCACTTCACTCTATTCGGCGCTAAATCGGATGGGCCTGCACGGCCAGCGCCATGAGTCGGATACAAATAACCCTCTTCCAACCCCAGACTCGCGGGCCACTGCTCTTCCTGACTCGTTGACCAAGTCTGAGACATCAGAAGTCAAATCAAGCTACGATGAACTCTCCGTGAACGCCCTCGACTGGTTGTTCACCATGTCTTCTAGCCCTTCTGTCCGGAGTGTCGTGTTACAGTCTGTCGGGGGTCTTCCCGCAACTGTGCGGGAGTATGCCAGGACGATGTGGTGCGATAGAGACGAGATGCGGGAGGAGAGAATGCGTATCATTCATTCCTCGACAGTGCCTGCCCTAGAAGGGACGTATGAGTACCTATCTGGTTGTGAACCCATTCTGGAGCGCATCTGCCGCTCATTTGGCGCTTTGCCGGGCCTCCCTCCATCGTCGGAACTCATGTGGCCCGAGGGTTACCGCATCGCTACAGACCGAGAGTCCGATTACAGCATGCGTGCAGCTATCTGGGTTTCCAGGCTAGGAGGATTACCTATGGGCTACGAGCTCCGGGATTTTCTCATTCAACACCACGATAAGCATCTTGATCTTGACATGTGGGTAGAACTGGTTCGTCAGGCCGGAGATCAACTTCAGGTCTTCAAATGGCCTCTACTTACGACGTCGCACAACCCGATGGACTCCAAACTCCTCACTATATTGTTACCTGCTCTATCCCCACCCCTTCGATCGACCGCCGAGTCCAGTCCTTGTAATCTTCAGAGCGCCATACAGTGGCGTATGATACCTCACATATGGTATACCTTCTCAGCAGGCAGTTTGCCCGTACCTGGTCGGAAAGCCGACGCAAAGTACGGCCCCTTGCCGCCGTTTCAGTGGTATCGAGTTGTCCTTGCTTTCGGGGAGCTGGCTCGACGTTTGCTTCTGAAGGGCGAGGATCCTGAGTCGAGGCAGTATTACCTCGAACTCCTCGGTTGTGTCCTACACGAGGCCGCCATCAAAATCCTCTTGGCCCACACTGATGTCCATTATTGGCATCGGCCTGAAAATTTCTCCTGGCCTGTATCACCGGATCGTAGCTCCTTCGTGGCGAAACTCCACAGTCTTCTGTCTTCTCTTACCAGCGAGGCAGCGACGTGCAGTCATGATCTCGATGCCACGGAATATAAAGAGTTCTGTCCATGTCAATTCATTCTTCATTGCCCTTTCGACGTCATGCGTGTTTTCCGGTGGTTCGAAATGGCATCCATGCCATTGCCAGTCAGTCCTTTCATGCCTGCGGTTCGCAAAGTACTGAAGCACACGGATTACTTCGCGATTGACCCTGTTATGGCATTGTCCTACCAGGAGCAAGAGACATTCGACCACGCAGCATATATCTTGGCTTCCGGACTGGCCTCGGGCACTGAGACGGCATATCTAATATTCATGGAATTGGACGCCCTTCCACTCTTATGCGAAGCCTGGGTCTTACGTCGAGATTTTTTCTTCCTTGAGGATTTGCTTGGGGCGTTCATTGAAGGCCTGATGTCTTTGGAATTGAAATCGCTGCAACAAGAAGCTTTAGCATATCTCCATCACTCTCATAATCTCATCTTCGCTTGCCTGGTGTTCATCCTGTCATCACGTACGGTGGAAAGGAGCATCATCCTGCTGGCGCGTTTGCAGCCGGAACACTTGTCTTGGGTTGACTCTATAGCTACCTTAGAGTCTGTACAGAGCTGGAAACGGAGAGGTCACCTTCAGACGCCTACCCCATACCCACTTGACAACTTCTTCAAGGGTCAAGTCGCTCAGCGTGAAGGTGGCGAGATATCATTGGACAATGAGCTCTTTGCAAAGCTCGACCGCACGTTTTGGTTGGATTGGGATCCATCTCGTTTGGCTCTTCTGAAGAGGGCCTTGGCGGGAAATATTGAAGTGAGTGACCTGTGTTCACGAAGTGCACACCCTGAACCAGAGATTAGATACCTTTGGCGGAAGTCACTGCACCACCACTAGTGAATGATGAAGTCAACGTTCACCCGATGTGCCTTCCTTTGGAATAACATTCGACGCGAAAGTAATAAGTATGTTGAGTTGGTGGGCGTAACTAGTGATAAACAATCGTGCTGTTCATAAGATGAATCAAAGCTCAGTGTACATGAACTTAACGCCGCGTAGCCCGAATAGGCGCGACAATTTCCTCCTCCTCCTCATCCGAATCGTCATTCTCTACAATTGCCGGCCGTCTTGACCGCGTCGGTGCACGCCGAGACGGAGGAGCAGTTGACCTCGACCTCAGCGTTTGCGCATCGTCGTCGTCCTCCGCCAATTCATCATCTTTCTCGTCCTCCGAGCCTTCCAAGAAAAGAGCAGACGCTGCTCGACTTTTCCTTTGAGTCTGCGTTTGTGAAGTCTTGATCCTAGGAGCTGGGGTCTTTCGTCCCCTCGTCGGTTTAGCCTTCACAGGAGCCGCAGGAGCATCCTCCTCGTCTGAATCGAATAACGTCCTGGTGACATCTGGCTCTGCCTTCGGCACAATCTTTGCTTCTGGAGTTTGGCGCGCAGATGTCGAGTCGAATTCGCGAGACTGTGCCGTCGGGAACTCTGAATTCTCCCGTACTGTCGAATAGTCGCTGATGACGAGTGCCACAGGCGTAGCCCTCGTTCGTTCTACTCCCTTCTGCAGTTATGACTCCCAATCAGCATATCTCTTCCAATTAAAACCATCCCTCCCACATACCTTCTTGAACTTCTTGAAATTCGCCTGCCCCGACCACGCCTCGTTAACCCCCCTAGGCGCCCTCTCCTTCTCCTTCCTAAACACTTCCATCGGCACAACCACCATAAAGTTCCCCCTTATATTCACATCCTCCTCAAAGTCATCCAGCACTTTCCAGTCCTCCTGCACATTCTCCCTCTCCAAATCCGGCTTCGAGATCTTCAGCTTGTTGAACTCGCGGTCAAACTCGTCCTCCTGCTTCTTCCCGCGCTTCGTCGACGCGAAAGCCTTGAGGAACGCCACGTCGGTATCGGGCTTACCGGGATCTGCCCCAGCTTTCGCAGACTTCGATGCTTTGATGGTTGCAGGGGGTGGCGGCGGCGGCGGTCGCATCTGGCCGTCGTGCACTACGGTGGTAGGGAGTCGCTCGACGGCGTTCACATGCTCCAACGCCCGCTTCTTCGCCGGAGGTGCTTCCCCAGAGGACTGTGTCAACGAACGCGGCTGCAAGGCCTCCTCCACACCATCCATCTCGACATCCTCACTCGCTTTCCTCTTCTGCCCTCGCTGAGGAAGAGAGGGTGGCGCCCGTGCTTGCGTCTGCGTCTGCGTCTCCTCCTCCTCTTCATACACAGTCCGCAAAGGCGCAGCATCCAGTGCAGCTTCACTCTGGGTGCCCGCACTTTCCTGAACACCAAAATTGGTACCATCAAAGGACATGCCGCTACCGTTATCGGGATCGAGGGATTCGAAGAGCGCTTTGTGTTTCTTGTACGCGGGCTCCTCCTTTGGTACGAGGCTAGCGAACTGAGAGTCGAGCGTCTCGTCAACAGTCTCACGACGTCGCTTGAGAAGGCGCTTGGACCGTGGCGCTGGCATCGACTCTGGTTGTGTCTCTGTTTCGGGCGGGGGACCACCAAGATCTGGCGACGCATCAAGTAGGACTGAGTTGTCATCCAAACCTGTAATAAGGGGCAGTCCGCCGTGTCCGCGTCTAGTCAATGGCTGGAATGAATCAGACATCATTTCAGCGCGATGTTGTCCTGGGGTTTACCTTGCGAGCTGGCTCCGGTTGCGTTGACTCCATAATCCCCAGGTCCTCCTTGTCCTCTTGTGTGATCAGTCTTCGTTGTAGTTTCTGACGCGTTTTTAGCATGGATATAACAATTGGTGAGAGCTGGCATACTCGTCGTGTAGGGACAGGATCGTCAAACGAATTCACAGACATTGAAGCAGCCTCTATGGGCTTCGATGTAGACTAAAGATTATAAGCGCGATACCGAAGAAACATGCAGCTCACTTACAGGCCCGGCCTGTTCAGAGTTGATGTTTTCTGGGTTCGCCATCGAGAAATCCGGAGCTTGAGACGGCTGGCGAGACGCAGCACGACGAGTGGGAAGTTTTCTCCGAGTTGTAGGTGGTGGTGGGTCGTCTACCACTGGCGGTGCTGCACTGTGTTCGATCGGAGTAAGTAGCGACTGAGACTGCGATGCATCAAGACGTCCTAGTATGCGAGGTAACCACGAAGACTTCAGCTGACGGCGAGGATATAATCACCTGATGATTTCGCCTTCAGAGGAGCCGCATCAGCGTTCAACACGACGTCTACGAGCTCCTTGGTGGATACAAAGTCAACCTGGAATCTTGAGCTTTGTTAACGAATTGTTTCGAGCAGTGAAGAGAACATACTCTTCCGCCTCTTGGACGAGCTTCGCCCATGCATCTTTTCCAACTGCAGAGATCATCGCGTTCGAGTCGGCGACAGCGACGACCTTGACGTCCTCTTTCGCTGCACCTCTCGACAACGACTTCCTCCACTTCAAAACTCCATCCTGAACATTGAACGTCTCAATCGCCCCCTCCCCTCGCTCAATCATCGAGCGCAAGTCTGAGTGGATTTCGCGCGACTTTTCACCGACGCATAGGAATCGGTAATCCTTGAAGAGATGCAGACGCGATTCGTCCCCATACCAGATATCGGGCTGCTTGAAGCCTTGATCTAGGGAGTCGTCGAAGGGTGGGAGGTACTTTTTGGTAGCGGTGAAGGTTTTTGGATAGTTGAATTCCCAGGAATTCTTGTCTTCTGGTGGAAGGGAGCCAATGCGGATAATTTCGGCGAGGAAGTCACGTCTGACGATATTGCACGCGGATAGGAGTGATGCTGCGAGTGATGGGGTGGCGGTAAGTTTATCGACAACGTGGTGGGTGACATTAGAGTGGTACGTGTAGACGACGCTGATGGCTATTTGGAGAGTCATGAACGCGTCGAGGGAGTCAGAGCGTTTGCTCACCAAGGGATGCCAGTACTTCGAGAGGTATTGCGGGTTTGGGCGATGGGACGTAGCAGCATAAAGGGACCCAGTTGACACTGAGAAGCGTTGAGGGATACGAGAGAAATAATACCAGGACACGCACGTAATGTTGATTTTGGTCACAAGCTGTAGCTCGTCCCCGTCTTGCAGCTCGACGGTGGCCCCGTTCTCGACTCCGACAATGCCCTGTCCTCGGACGATGTTGAACCCCTTGGCCTTTGGTTTATGTGCATTCGCGACGGTTAGAGTTGGGATGAACGAAGGGTCCGACTGGCAGCATGCCTGTCAGCTGAAACATCGACAATGAAAGTGTTGAACGGCGACGGACAGCGTTATCCAAGGTGTATTCGCCTACGATGATTGTGGAGTGTTCCTTCGATATCCGCTTGTGATTGATGACCAAAGGTTGGCCCTTTCTTCCAATGCCGTACGTCTTCCCAGCCTTCAGCACTTTGTGCTCTGCAAAGGTTCAGCAAGGCTTAGGCCAGCATGAATGGGCAACGCACTGGTAAAGTTGAGATCCTCAATCTCTGCGTCAAAGCTTCCCACTACCGTCCACATCGTTGCGAACGTCGAGCGCGATGTCGGTTGGGAAAGTGATGGTGAAAGCCAAAGTTGCTTCGCGTCGAAGTTAACCTCGTGACACTAACGCGTTGACTCAGAGTCAATGACAATCAAGTCGACCCTGACACCCTGTGTGCTCTTTGCACTTTAGCTTTCGCTTCATGCACCATCCACGAAAAAAATCGATGCGGTTGCTGACCATGCTCGGTAAATATACTGTTACATCTAATGCGAATTCTATGCGAATCTCACGATACGTAGCGATACAGGTTGAATGATGGGAGACGTGACTAGACAATGGTGCTCTCTCCGGGAACCTCACCCATGGAGTACACCTGGTGGCCAGGCTTGGAGCCCTTGTCGAGGTTTTGCATAGAAGGCATGCGGGAAAGTGCGGGTGTGTGTAGAGGCTGCAGGTAAGAATTAGCACCAGTGAATGCGGTGAGCAGCGAAGAAGGGACTAACGGTATCAACAGGTGTAGGGATGGCAGAGTCGGGGTATCCACGGCCAACAGGCTGAGCGATGAAGAGGTTAACGCTTCCATCCTGGTTGCGTGTGGCAGTGACGCTGGATTAAATGTGAGCGATGGGTCTAAATTGGACGCTGAAGACTTACTGGCTTAGATTTTCAACCAGAAAATCGGGTTTCTCTTTCTCCAGAGATGCCCGTGTGTGCGAAGTGCATGTAGCTAAGACAAAGCATCCGGCGGCCTTACCAGACCGGATACCTGTAGGTGCATCCTCGACAACAACGCCTGCAAGAAAATTTGAATACTTGAAAGATCGCGCATAGAAGAAACGTACACTTCTCAGATGGGAAGGCGTTCAGCTTCGCGCCCAGAAGATACGGGTCGGGTGCGGGCTTTCCGTTTTGCACACTCTCCGCGGTAACGAAGTGGACCGGCGTCGGCAGCCCTGCGGCAGGGAGAGCTTTCGAAGCGTAAAAGTGCGTTGCTGATACCCAGATGTAAGCGAAATGAAGAATTTAGGGACGAATTGAATCTTACATGATGTACAGACGCTCCAGCCTTGATCCTCGTCAGGGCGACCTCCCTGGATGGCGGCAAGGAGGTTCTTGACACCCGGGAGGGCAATAATTCCACCACCCTCCGCCTTACTGGCGTTGCTGAGGATAGCTTCCTCAAAGCGGACCACTTCCTTCTTCAGGAGCTCCTCGTCGGTGATCTTGCACCACTTGCGAAGGGCGTCGATGGTACGGTAGCCATGAGCGGAAGCAAGGATATCAGGCAAGTCGAGGAACTCGTATCCAGTGTTCTTCAGGAGATTCCAAGCCGCAGTTACCGCGGGCGAGGAGTCGATAAGGGTGCCATCCATACTGCCGAAAGATAATCAATCCATGCAACTTGAATGACACGGGCGAGATGGCCTTACTCAAACAGAATGGCTGAGGCCGTCATCTGGATGGTGGTGGGCTCGGCACCGGGAGAGTATGAGGAAGACATAATGGAAGAAAATCGCTTTGTCGTAGATGTAAGTTTTGACTAGGAGAAGGTTGGTTCGTGGTAAAGTTGGCCACACCTAATATATTCAGCACCGTGAACTATTATCCGCGGTTTCATATTTTAGCAGTCGGTATTGGGTGGAGTTGTCGCGTGCGAACGTCATTGCGCTCCTTTGCGCTCCGACGCATGTAAATAACTTACGTTCTTTTCCACCTATAGGTTTGGTAAATAGTCACTCGCCTCGCGCCTTTCCCGTGTTGTGGTGCGAAAACTGAAGCGATGGATACCGCTCCAATCCACTGGCCATCTATCTCCGCCAGCGACTGACGTTCGAATGAGCGACTCTTGGGCAAGTGTGGCGGCAGTTCCCAAATTTCACATACTGTCGGTCCTGCGCCCTGGTACCGGAATGACATCACTCGGAATGTCGCCTGAGACTAGGCCTGGACCGTAGACGCCACAGACGGAAATACGATCTCCCCGAACCACCATCTTGATCGATTCAATAGCCGAGTGCTTGCGCCAAAGTGCTCCATCGCCGCCTCGTTACTTCACCCGATCCCGATGGGTCATTCCACCGCAAATTTATATCCCCTATGCCTGCACTCGACTTAGATTCTCTCGACCAACTTCCACAACCAACTTCTTTCCTAGACTCGCGATTTAGACTTGCAGCGTTCCATTCATCAGCCAATCACTCTCTAACGTTCTACAATCATGTCCTCTGATACTTCACGCGTTACTTCGCAACTCGCGAAGACCGCCATCGACGACAACTCGCCACCATCGTCTTCGCCTGCGACTTCCTCTCCCCCCTTCTCGTCCGATGGCGACAGTAATCCCGTATCCGGCTTTTCCTCTCCAGATTCCTCACGGCCTCCTTCGCCTCTGCTCAGGCCACTCCAGCCCGGCGCTGGCGCCTCCCACAACCGCGGTCTTCCTTCGAAACCTCTTGGCTTCAACGCCCTTAGCGGCGCGAGCATGAGCTTCACCGCCATGGCCAATTCTGCCATCAAGAAGCAGAAAACGATGGTTGACAGAGACGAGTCTACCAGAAAGTCTTCGGGTGGCTCCTCTCCGGAGGGGTCCGACGACGAGTCGACCGACAGCCATGGCGCAGTTCCCAGTGACCTAGCTCGCCCAGGCCCACTTCGCCGCACGTCCTCGGTTGCGATGGCTCCTTTCATTACCAAGTTCGACCTCTTCGAGCCCGAGGCCGTCCTTGACCCCAAGAGCGGCACTCGCTCCCCTCTGCGTCTTGAGAAAGTCGCCATTGTTGGTAGCGGCTCGTGGGGAACTGCGCTTGCTCGCGTCGCTGCCATCAACGCCGCTGAACGCGAAGGCTTCGACCCGGAGGTGCGCATATGGGTCCGCGAGCGGGAGGTACTTACTCCTTTCTACGTCATGCACTACCCTGGTCACTGACTCGACCCTTCCATTTCATTTAGATTCCTGGACGTGGCAAGCTCACGGACATAATCAACTCGACGCACGAAAACGAGCGATATCTCCCCGCGGTGGATCTTCCTGAGAACCTTGTCGCCGTTCCTGATCTCGAGACTGTGGTGCATGGCGCCACACTCATCCTTTTCGTCGTTCCCCATCAGTTCCTTCCCGACGTCTTGAAGGTTTTCAAGAAACCTGGTGTTCTTGAGAAAAACGCGCGCGCAATCTCTGCCATCAAAGGAGTGGAGGTCCAGCTCCACGAGGAGACGGACCCGACGGGACAGAAAAAGAAGACCGCTGAGATCTACACTTACCCTGGCCTCATCGAGAAGGAGCTTGACATGCCTTGTTCTGCGCTCGGTGGAGCTAACATTGCTCTCGATGTAGGGAAGGGTCAGTTCTGCGAGACGACCATCGGCGTTCCCTCTCCGAAGGACGCTGCGCTTTGGCACGCAGTATTTGACGGACCTGCTTTCCGTGTGCACCCCATTGAGGACGTCGCTGGCGTTTCTCTCAGTGGAGCGCTCAAGAACGTCGTCGCACTGGCTGCCGGCTTTGTTGATGGTATGGGCCTTGTAAGTCATCGTTGTCCATTGTCGTGAATGAGAACTCATCTTTGCAAATAGGGTGGAAACACCAAAGCCGCTATCCTGCGCATCGGTCTCATCGAGATGAGCACCTTCACCCTGGAGTTCTTCCCCGGCTCGAACCCGTTGACTTTCAGCCATCACTCCGCTGGTATGGCCGACCTCATCACGACGAGTTTTGGTGGGCGTAACCGCAAGTGCGCGGAGGCCTACATCAAGTCGCGCCCCGAGTACGGCGGCGAGAAGGCCAAAACTTTTGGGGAACTGGAGGAGGAGCTGTTGAATGGCCAGAAACTCCAGGGAGTTGCCACCGCTGGCGAGGTATTTGAGTTCCTCGACATCAGAGGACGCCTTGAAGGCTATCCTCTTTTCGAGAAGGTGTACCGCATCAGTTTCGAGGGCTTGGACCCCTTGCGTCTTTTCGAGGATCTCTAAAACAGCTATCGTTTATCGATATTTCGCCCATTTTGTAGCCATACTCTTTACATACCATGTCTTCCTCGTTATTTATTCTCTACAACGATCCAGCAGTCGCAAAGCATTTAGAACATAGAATTTGTATTCGCATAGAGCTAGATGTTTAGAAACAGACTTCGACCTATTATGTATTCGTACCATACTATCAGATGTGTTCTACTTTTTCAACAATTTCGCCAGATGGCCTTCATTATTGAGTCGTTTGATCCACTCCGAGAAGAAAGGCTCATAATCGTGTGTCCGCTTGATGTGTTCGGACTGAGGATGCTGGAATCAGAAACAATGGAGGTCGAAGCAACGTGAACACGTACATGCTGATTCGCCGCTTTCATCAGCTCCTGGTTGAGATCCTCCTTAGCAGCCATCCCCTTTTGTACACAAGCCTCCCATGCCTTCACGCGCTGAGCTTGATCCATATCGATGATCTCTTTATCTCTCTCAAATCTGCGCTCCCCGAAGCTTCCTAGGAACGCTGGATTGTTGTCCTCGTCGAAGAGCTTCCCTGACAATTCGACCAGCGCCGGCTCCACCTATGCGTGTAAATAGATCTTAGCCTCTTGAAATACAGGCAACCAAAGAACAAACCGAGTCTCGCCATCCGTCGTCGAGGTGTCGTTCTAGAGTACGACGGTCTCTTTTCCAGTACTCCCATTCGTCGCTGGCTTTTTCGAAGGCACCGTCGACGATGGCGAGGAGGCTAAATTGGATGTGTCCGTACTTGCGCATTTTAGTTCGCAGAGCTGGTCGGACGATATCCATCCATTCCGTATTTTTAGATATTTCGCCGACTTCCAGAGGACCAGATTTCAGTCCGTCAAGCTCCCAGACCTTGCCGAATGCAGGAACGTAACCGATGAAATGATATACCTCCTCTTCACTGGTCTCTGTCTCTTTAGCGGCAGGTTTCTTGGATGTTTTAGCGCGTTTATTCGGAGGAGGATCAGTCTTCGCCTTCTTTTTAGCGGCGTCGAGCGTGGTGGTGGCTATCGCGTTGATGGCACCGCGGATATCAGCAGGCCTGGGATTCATATCAGATGGCCCGAAAAAAGCAACGTTGCGCATCGATAAGTTTCACAATAGACGACAGACGTAAAGCAAAACACATCATCGCAGAAGTGATATAGTACGGAGACGGGGAAGAAAGTACTCGATTGACCCACCTTGCGAGAGAATTGTGAGCTTCTCGGATTACAGTCGAGTTGGATATGGCAAGGCCGCGCATCTGGGATGATATGAGCCTTCACCACGCCACACATGATTGATACCTCGAAACGCACCACGGGGGACATCTCTTTCGTTTCCTCCTTGAAGTACGACATGTTTCGCCCAATATCCACGTCCGGACAGTTGAAAAGTACATTCAAGATGGCCTGTGAAGCACAAGCGTCGTCGCTGAGTTGGTTGGCGAACCAGACGCGTTCTGAGGTAGGATCATCAAAGGTGCCAGGTCGGTGTGTATCCTTGCGCCACAGAAAGCAAAAAATGAGGCCATGCGGATGCAGGTGGTCCACTGCCCATGGTTCAAAGTCATAGAGCTCGACAAATTCCAGCCCTTTAACGCCGAGTTTCCGCGTCAGTGTGGTAAAGACACCTTTCAGTAGGTTAGCGAAGGGTGCACTATGGCTGAAGTCAGTAAACGCGCCTGGATCAGATTCTATGACGGCAAATGGCCCCCCGACAAGGTCAATTGGCGTATTGTCGCAAATGTCTGTTTCGTTTGTGGTGTTGGTTGAAGTCATCCTGTGGATACGTAACGGTGGTGATCACGCTGTGGCGACGTGTGTAATACGTGGACAGAGTCGGATGGGTGGCGGGGCAGCGGGAACATATGAAGAGGCGCGGTCGTGGTGACCGAGCAGAAGAGAGACGCTGAGGTGCAGATCGGCAGTCGGCCCGCTCACCGAAGAGACCAGTGCCAAGCAGTGTCACACAACACGATCACTCTCTTTCTCTCCACCATCTTGCGACGTTCGCGGTTCACAGCAAGTTCACACTATGCCGCACATCGATAAGTTTGACATGAACCCCACACCACGCGGCTTGTCCGCCCACATTGCTCGCGTCTGTAAGTGTCAATTTGAGACGCTTTGTAACCTTTTTCATTTGACTTCTGTATCGAATTCAATCGGTATGAAAGGTCCGCCGATATCCATCGTTTTTCTACTGCCGTCTTCTTTCAATTGAGCTACGTGGCTGTACTGGCTGCTCGGCCCAGGGGCTGCCAGTGGCATACGCTCGTTGGACAACCCCAAGTACAACAAGCTATCCGTCTCTCCCTGGTCGTAACATGAAGTTGCGACGACGTGATAGCGTCTCCCTCGTCCCTCGGGTTATCACTCTCCCTTGGGATCTTCTGCACCATTTCCTTTGTGTCATTTCCATAGTCGATGGCAACTGCTACCAAGTCGAAGAATGCTGCTACCGAGTACTGGAGCTTGATATCTCCTACATCTCATTCTAGCCACTATGACACGACCGCAGAGGATAGAGACTCCTATACCGGACTGGTCTGATAGAGGACTGTCTGCACAATTCCATCTCGACAGCAATCGACTGTGCGAATGGGCTGCGGCATCTCGATCATATGCAACCCGGCCTCGTAGAGGTGAACGCCACAAATTCTTTGGGGTCTAGTTGTCTTACTTGCTGACAGACCTCATCGGACGAGACTGTTCGTCTCAATTCACTCTGGGAATTACTAAACGTGACGCTTTCTAGACTAGGCCTCTCCTCTTGTGCGTCTGCCAAAGCTAGCAACAAAAGTCAATATATCTCAAATGAGTGTCATTTTTCTTCAGCCGTTTCTAGACGTTCCTATAGTCGGACCGATGCACACTTTCTGGGCTCTGGCCGTTGAGACTTGCCTAGGCACGTACTGTCTGGCTGCATTCGTATTTTACCATGACATCCTGCCAGATATGCGGCCTATTCGGACACTGCTCGGGCTGGTTCTTGAAATCCCACTGGGTCGGCGAGACTTGCTAGTAGTAGAATCGGCTCAGACCCGAAGACATGACGGGACTTTCTGCAGGACGCCACTGAACATCGAGGAATTACTCATCGGCGGTGGAACACGTGGGTTGGGACGTCCGCGTTTCTTGGTCGTGAACGTTCTTTGTGGTAGCCAGGAAAGGCTCGTGTTTTTCGCTTTTGCACCGATATCTTATCATTTCCCTGTGGGCAGAGCGTCCACGATGCTGCCTCAACAACGGTGTTTCCACTCGCATGGTGGCTAATGCTTGGATGCAGCTTGGATGCCAAGTAGGGAACCTGAGGTCGCCTCTAGTCATATGGGAATTCGTGTTATCGGCAGCATAGTACCACAATAATCCCGAGAACTTTCGCCGTTGCGAAAACCCAGCGCGCATTGATGCGTCGAACTTCGCGTGTGTGGCCAATTTGGCGGCGTAATCAGACCTATTCTGATCATGGGCGCCTGAGGCTGTAACGCGAAGATCAATCTGATGTCATGTGGATCCTTGTACTTGCGGGCGAGAGGTTCGTGCCTGGTCCAACCTCACCTCCACTTACTTATCTATATCTAAGTGCCTCACCATCGACTACCCACGGTATCAGAAATTCCATTCACCAGCTGGACTGCAGTTCTCAGCTGTTTTGGACTTATTGAAGGGCTGTGGCCAGATCATGGGTGCTGGGAGGCCGAATCGAAAACCTGAGACTCCTGGTAGCAAAGAGTCAGAGAGTGTGAGTGCGAGTACGTCTATAAATTCGTACCTTGCTGAAGCCGGCCTACGAAAAGTCTTGGCAGACGAAGGCGCTGCTTATCTGCCGAAACGTTGTCCGATGGAAGCATGTTACCATGTTGCACGTTGGACGTTTACCGTTGCCATATGACCACACTTACTAGCAACGGCGACATTCAAGTAACGATTTATTAGAGAGCCAGGTTACAAGTATCCAATCTGCTCAATAGCATCCATGCGACACATGCCGCCGCGTATAGCAGGTTGTGCGATAAGGCATTGGATTGATGCATACACGCGTTGAAGAACTCTTGACGCATGTGCGTGCAGCTCATCTGAGGCGACAGGCATCAATAACATACTCTGGGAGATAGGACGGCAAACTCAATAAATAGGAAGGCGATTCTGCATTCTGCTGCAGCGCTCTTTCACTAGCCTTTCCTTAGCCACCATGATGGGTTACATGAAGTATGTCCTCGCGATTGTTGCTCTGTCCGCTACAGCAGCCATGGCGGTACCGATGCCACGCGCTCTTCCGACGCCAGTCTCTGCTGCCACCGCTAAGACGTACTTGAAGTCCCGTCAGTGACCTTTTCGTGGGTTGCGGAGACCTTCTGACCTTTTTCTAGTGACTATTGCGGTGGACAGCAACTCGCCGGCATACAGCCGTTCGCTGTTCAAGACCTGGGATACTAGTTCGTGTTTGTCTCTTCGAATGATGTACGCTCTGACAGGCGTCTTTGATAGTCGAAGGCACCTGTAACACCCGTGAATGTAGGTCCCGGTACAGCACTCTGTCTCCCCGTCACTGACCGCGTTCAGATGTCCTCAAGCGTGACGCAACTAGGTATGCATACTGCCTTATCCACTGTGGAAGTGAAGGAAGTTGACTCGGGTGCAACGCTCTTAGCATCACAGTGAATTCGGACTGTTCGCCTGCCTCGGGATCCTGGGTCTCTCCTTACGATGGTGTCGCTACAAAGCTAGCCAGTGACCTTGACATCGATCATGTGGTTCCTCTCAAGGAGGTATGAATTTCCGCAAATTCGCTCTCCGTGTATCTCACTGATGTGTACCCTAGGCATGGATCTCCGGTGCTCGTTCTTGGACTGACGCTCAGCGAGAAGCTTTCGCGAACGACATCACCCGCCCTCAGCTTGTGGCGGTCACCGACAGCCTCAACCAATCGAAAGGGAGCAAAGGTCAGTTGCTTGAACAGCTTCGAGTGGCAAGTCCTCACGTTTGATAGACCCCGCCAACTGGGTTCCGCCACTCGCCAGCTACGTTTGCACGTATGTTCGCGCCTGGGTCCAGGTCAAGTACTACTATGCGTTGACTGTCGATCAAGCTGAGTACACCGCCCTGACGAGTTATTTGGCTGCTTGTTAAGATACCCATATACCAATTTTTCACTGTAATGTGTTTCGTGCTGTAGGTGTCTTAGATATGTCTGTAACCTGTTGTTGTTCAGGAAATAGTTTGAGTTTCACTGGGAAAGATCTGGAGAAGTTATACTCGTGGTCCAGAAAGGGCCTTTCCTCGCTACTACTGGCAATTATTCATTGGTTCTCATCCGCCTTGAAGCTTGAACTTCAATATCCAGATCCCCGACGTCACTTGCCCACTCTGCGCTCCTTTCGCACCTCGCACCGCTCCGTCTTCGTAAATGTCAAGCGGTGGCTTCTTCGCTACTAGTAGTAACTCCAACGTCAACCGCAGGACTCCACTGGCAGAAGGAAGGAGAACGTGACAAGAAGCCTGGCGCGGCATCGTAATAAGGGAGATGTGGCTGATCAACAACCATGAAGATACATCACTGCAGAACATTGTTCAACAGCTCATTCTCCGGTCGAACGAGGTCGGCGGGGCTCAGATATGGGGAAGCAAAAACTCGGGGAGGAAATGCGTCAAGCACTGGCGTCGGCTATCCGGCCGTCATGTGGGGACTAGACATCGACTCCGACTCGAATTCGCCGCCCGCTAGTACTGTCGCAAGAATTCTGATGCTAGATGAAAGGAGACCGACTTTTCTTAAGAATTGTCGGTGAACACCGGGATAAGATAAGCTCTCGACTTATCTTATGTTTGTGGGCACAATTCTGAGCTATCGAGCAAGAGCAAACTTGAGTTCCAACTCGAGTACTGACTCAAATTTTGACTAAATATCCCCCCCTGGCAACCATAGATTGATATAACAAGTAATATATACCAGGTATATACTCTACCAGAGACATCCCAGAGACGATGAGCAATGAGATAATGGATATACCTATCTTGAATGGTAATTGACGCCGAGACATTACTTCTCTTTGACGGGCACAATCTCCGATTCGTAGCGATTACCAGAAAGCGGCCATGCTTTGGCTAATGATAACACCTATGAACGGGAAAGTGCGTGAATTTTGAGACAGTCGTTGAACAGAAGCTACTCACAGTTGTCAATGGGGTGTAAGGTGTGTGCAAGCGGCGTCGACCGTGAGTCAGAGAAGGGAATGAAAAAGTCGGTGGTGATGGCGAAAGAACAAAGGGCGGACTTTGAAAATGGCAAGTCGCGGTCGCGTGCCTGTCCCGTGCCGATGCACTTTGCACATCAACTCGGCCTGAACACGTTGCCGTGGTTGCCAAGCCGACTCGGCATTTGCTCCTTTCCTTCAACCACCACCACCGCGACGACGACCACAGCGCCGGCGCGCCCCCCGACACCTGCTCTGCAGCGACGACGCCAACGACGACCTCACTGGCATTCCCGCCGGCTACGCGTTACGAACACATTGGAGACGACTGTTCCATGGAGGGGTGTGTCACGAACCCATGAAGGACTGCTGGCATGGCACTAGGACAGTTCGGGTGCGTCGTTTTCCTTCTCGTTTTCGCGCTGACAGTGTTGACGGCAGCGGTCGCTTCGCACGGACGGCGAGGGCCTAACAAAGGCACGACGACGACAAGCCGAGGATTACGGCAACGGCTAGCTTGGTATGTCACCGGCCGAGGATTTTGACAGGCCCTTTCATTGCCCCGACGTCACCCTGGCTGCTCGCCCATCGTGGCTGGTCGGTCAATCGTGGTGAGCACGACGAGCGTCGAAGTTTCCCTTCTTAAATCCAGTCTCTTTGTTCTGGGTGCTGCGCGTCGACTGCTGCCCTCGACGCCTACCCTCCCATGCTGACTAGATGACAGATCTAGACCGTCTTGCTGGGGCATGGGTCCGCTCGCCCAACTTGAGCTCACGACGCCAGTCTGGAATCTTAAGCCTGACTCATCTTGACAGACTCCAAAGTCCGAAACTCTCAAGTTGAACTCAAGTCGGGCTCAAGCTGGTGTCTCAAGTTTTGGGACTTGAGTTTCAGTCAAGATTAGATTAACTCAAGTCGTAGTGCGTGTGTAGTAGATACATTGAAATATACATCGTGTTCATGAATTCAAAGCAGACCGAAAACATAAGATGAGTCGACAAGCTTATCTTATCCCGGTGTTCACCGACAAATCTTAAGAAAAGTCTGTCATCTTTTTGATGCTAGTGGATGCTCCGATTCACTGCAGCCATCGCGATGCTCCCCGTTCTCACTGCTCTTTCTACGACAGCCTCCAGAAGCTTTTGCTCAGCTGCGCCAAAATATTGCGCCAATCAACCTGACTTCTCGACGCGGATCTTGGTGGTGCTACTTCGTGGCCTACTCTTCTGATCAGGGCTGAATTTTAGAGCCATACGCCATGCCATAATGTGCAAGCTAACGCAACACTAACTGCTCGGGGACACATCAAGGACGAATCTCAATCGTCTTCATCTCTAACGGCCAAATTCCTAGTCTCCCGTAGGCAGGCTGCCGCAGACTCGATCAAAGCTGACACTTTGATCATGCCCGAAGCCCTGCTCTGACTGCGCTGAGAAGAAAAGGTATATAAGCCTTGGGGAGACGAGAGGAAAGACCATTCGAGCACTGCGCATCGATCCCTGCATCCTCCACTACTTACTCTCGAACAGGCTTACCAGCTTTTTTGCTCTCTCAAGATGTTCGCTCGAGGTGCTTTTGCCCTCTTCGCCTCCTTGTTCTGTGCCATGACCCTCATGGCGACTGCAACGCCTCTTGAAGCTCGCACTGATGGGCCCAGTTGCTCCACTGGCTCCCTCCAGTGCTGCAACACAGTTACTACGGTGAGTGTTGTTCTCAGGACTCGCGAGCCTCATGTTGATTTGAATCACTCATCAAATCGCAGGCTTCCGACCCCGCCGCCGCCAAGTTACTTAATTTACTCGGCATCGTCCTCCAGGACCTCACCGTCGGCGTGTAAGATATTATAATCAATCTGCATTGAACGTAAACGGCCGACTGATTCATACTACAGTGGCTTGACCTGCAGCCCCATCACCGTCATCGGCGTTGGAGGCGGTTCATGTAACGTGAACACGGTTTGCTGCCAGGACAACAGCCACGTAAGTTAAACACATTCAACCCAATTCTCATGTTCTTATGCTCTTTACAGGATAATCTCATCTCGCTTGGCTGCGTCCCCATCACTTTGTAGATAGTTTTCAAGTACGGATATCTTTTTACGACCGACTTCAATTTTCACTTCTTCGGAAAGGTCTCAAAGTGATGCTTTCCATGTCTGTTTTGTAACTCTTCTGGCTGTTGCCTGCGTACCTTTTTGAATGTTATTGTTTTGTTTACACCCAATGCGCACACAAGAGCCTACACGCCGTAAGCATTATCACTGATTGCCTCATTCGGAAAAGGCTCGACTGTCATCAGGTCCACCTTCTTCACGATAGACTCGCACTCTCCAGCGGAGGCCACCTCTATATCGCCCGACGCCGATGTCCTCCCGACAACGGCGCTGAAAGCCAAGTGTTGCTAGCTTGCCACCGATGTCGAACAAAAAGGCCCGATGCTCAGGCGAGACGCCGGTCTGCCAGACGTGTACCAAAGTAGGCGAGGAGTGAATATGGCCGACGGGACACAAACGGATGCGCATGCAGCAGGAGATGGTGGAGATGGAGCAAAAGGAGCAGACGCGACTAAAGAACTCAATGCCGCCCCAGCGAACGGCGCGCAGGCGGGGCTCAACGTCCACAACGGCGCTCCTAGGTGCGTACTTCCTGCCGTCGCTATTGTCTGCCCTCTGAAGCGGTATTTTCAGAATAGGTCGGACCCACTGCGCATGCCGCCAATATGTGGGACTTTCCTATGCCTGCGACGTCAAGGTCGTGCATCTGGCCGACGCCGGCGACGTCTCAGATGTCGCTGCAGATCAAGTTCTCTCTCGAAGCGTTGACTAGCGCTCTACTATCGGTCCGACATCTCGAAAAGCGCTCTGCCAACCTTGTGCGCGCCTTGGAATCGCAGGTCGCGTTCATCGACGGCGATCCAGGCAGGCCACACAGGCTTGAGCTATATTCCTATAGGTCGTGGGTGACTCTTTCCGCAACTATGATCATCTGTTGACTTTTGACTACAGAGTCCGGATCCACAGACATTCGATACGTTTTCAAGCCTTTTATTGACTTGATTGCTGAGCCCGAGAATCAATTGCATATCCTACAGCCTCAGGTTGCAGCCTCAGATGTTTGCTAGGCTCTAGCGCTACTATGCCCCTGAGTCCTATCCCGACAATACATTCTACACCCGACTCGCCCGAGCCTACTACATAGTCTAGTCGCCATTTTGTTTCGTCGACGGTGGGTGTCTATTGTCCCCAGGGACTCCTCAACCTCTCTGCGGCGGGTGTTACGGAAAAAGTGCGCCCAATCAAGTATAATGGGACGCACTCAGGAAACTTGCTGTAACGGACAGCAGGTCAACGTATGTCGTCTGTGTCTGATCGGGAGACTAGTCGCTCACAGCAGGATCCTTCAAGTTCACAGATTGGCAGTCAGATCATAGTTGAGCTGCAGCAACATCGCCGGCTAAACATCATATGCGTATTTTCCGACTATGATTAGCTTCATGTATGTGGACGATGTCGGTGATCAATAGTCCTCAAGGTACTCTACTTGAAGCCGTGGGTCGTTCGCTTCTACAAGTTCTTGTATCATTTCGCCACGATTGTGTCGTAACGTTCTTTGCTTCTTCTTGAAGTCTTGTTTTGAACAGTCTCGGCGCGTGTTTCTCTTTCCTCCGAGTTTGGGAGCTCATACTATCGTTCTCATGGCTCCTGCCCGAATGATGGCGTTCTCGCCGTGCGCCGAGAATCAGTCTCGAGATCAATTCGTAGGAGGTTGAGTATCAAATAGTTCTTTAAGCTCTTGAATAGTCAACACAGCCGACATGATCTGGGTTGGAATTGAGGCATCAACGGTACCTACACCTAGCTGCCCAGATGCTATGAATTGGCCGTTTTTGTACAGACTGAGGTCATACAAGAAAATTCCGACGCGGGGGTCAGCATGTTGTGCGATGACAGCGGATTTGTGGCTGGGAACTCGACCGACAAAGCTCAAGAGGCCTGAGGTGACCGTCTACGATCATAGACACATTGTGCTGTGCGACACTGATGGAACAATATACTCATTCTACTTCAGTTTAGAATGAGAACATGTCAGCCGATTAAGAAACGATGGGCCACATCGACTCGTGATGATGTTGTTGGCGGGGATAAAAGTTCGGATCGAGCCGTGCGGCTTGAATAAAAATACCTCATACACCACTTCGTCCCAACGTCCACCTGTACCCTCTATTGTTGCAGAGAAAAGACTATGGTTTTCATCTACTTTGTTGAGAATCCTTGCGCATTGCTCACCATTCCGCCATCATCCGGCAGGACGGCTCGATCAAAAATTTCAACCCATCACGACAAGTCGATGTGGCCCATCGTTTCTTCATCGGCTGGTACTTGTCCAACTGCTGTAGAAGCACTAGTATGGCCAAGTCAAATCAAGAACTAACTGGTCTACAGCTGGCATCTCCTCGGCAAGACGCTCTGTCGTGCCAAGCATTGTCACACAACGCCGCCTTCTCTTTCTCTCCACCATTATCGCAACGGTCGCCGTTATTCGCGATGCCCGCGTCTTATATATAAATATGCTTACCTGGACTCACAAGCTTACTATGAAACTCAATCTGTGCGGCCTTTCTGCCTACCTCTGTTACGCACACCTTTTTTACTTGACACGTACTGAATATCATCCTGTAGGTAAGCCGATATCCATTGTCGATAGTCGGATGCCACTCCCTCCTAGTGAAGGTACGCGCCGTAGTGGCATATCCATAGGCCGCCACCTCCCATTCACACCGAGATATCCGTTACTCCGAGTCCTTCGTCGTCGGCATTCTTCTTAAGAAATTGCAATGACGAAAGTCACTGAAAGTACACATTAATAGCTCCGCACATGCTTTAAGTGGACCGTCTTAGCATCCTTTTAGCCTCCTTCCGGAGCACTACATAATATCCAATCAGACACAAACCAGAGAACCTTGAGTCTCGACGTCACGGTCACCTGCCCACCGCTCTGCGCTCTTTTCGCACCTCGCGCCGCTCCGTCTTCGTAAACGTCAAGCGGTAACTTTCTTCGCTAGTAAGTCCGTCCTTGACCGCAGGAATCCAGAAGCACAGAGACCCTGACACGAAGCCCGGCGCGGCTTCGTAAACAAGGTAGATGTGGCTGAATGACCGAAAATAATACATCGCGGAACATCATGTGACAATCGTGGAACAGCTGGTAGAACGACGTGGGGCTCTAATCACGGGGAAGCAGTAACTCAAGAAAGAATTGCGTCCAGACATCCACTTCGACTCGGATTCGCCCCGGTACTAGTACTCTCGCAAGAATTCCGATGCCAGTGGACGCCCGATGCATTGCAGCCGTCACGATGCCTCCTTGCCTGTCTGCTCTCTCTATGACAGCCTACAGATGCTCTTGTTTAATCGCGCCAAAACATCGTGCAAGTGACTTTTCGACGTGGATCTGTGGTGGTTTTACTTCGTTGCCTACCCCTATGGTAAGCGCTGAATATGAGAGCCACACGCCACGTTGTAATATGAAAGCTAACACGACACCGTCTGCTCGGGAGCTCATCGAGAAAAAATCCGAATCGATTTGTACTCTCACGGCCAATTTTCGCGCCCGAAGCCTTGCTCTAACTGCACTGAGAAGACAGGGTATATAAAGCTTGGGGACAACGAGAGGAAGACCATTCGAGCATTCCGCATCGATTCCTGCCTCATTCTTTAATCCTAGTCAGCCTCACCAGCTTTTTCGCTCCCTCAAGATGTTTGCTCGCCGAGCTTTTGCCCTCCTTGCCTCCTTGTTCTTTGCCATGACCCTCATTGCGGCCGCCACGCCTCTTGATGTTCGCACTGATGGGCCCAGTTGCTCCACTGGTCCCATCCAGTGCTGCAACACCGTCACTCAGGTGAGTATCATTTCTCAGTATTCAAGAGTCCTATGTCGACCACTCCTTGAATGTAGGCTTCCGACCCCATTACCAGCATCTTGCTTGGTCTCCTCGGCATCGTCCTCCCGAACCTCAACGTCGCCGTGTAAGATAATCAAACTGCACTGAACGTAACGGCTGACTGATTCATACCACAGTGGCTTGACATGCAGCCCCATCAGCATCATTGGCTTGAACAATGGTGCATGCAGCGCTAACGCCGTTTGCTGCACGGACAACAGCCACGTAAGTCGGACACGTTAGACCTGATTCTAGTGTTCTTATGCTCTCCATAGGGAAACCTTATCTCGCTTGGCTGTGTCCCCATCATTTTGTAGATGTTTCTTACGAATACTCTTTTAACAAACATTTTTTTTCTACTTTTTCGGAAATGTCTCAAAGTGATGCTTTCCATGTCTGTTTTGTAATTCTTCCAGCTAATGCATGCGTACCTTTTTGAATCTTATTGTTTTGCTTACACCCAATGCGCACACAAGTGCCTACAAGCCGTACCTTACCACCCAGCGTCGTTCATCGGTTTTGCCTAGCTTGAATTGTAAGCGCTTTGCAGTCCTTCTGTCAGCATACTGTACAGATTTTATTTTGTTCATTTACTTCTTGTATCATTACGCCACAATTGAGTTGCTCTCTGCTTATTCTTGGAATTCGAAGTCTTGGTTCAAACAGCCTCGTGTGTTTCCCCTTCCTCCGAGATGGTGACTTCACACTGGCGTTCTCGTCGTGCGTCGAGGGATGAAGCGTTCAGAATGCGACGTCGACCTTGTCGAATCTCGGATCGTTCCTGGCTATTCACCGACTCTACTACAGTAATCACGATTGATATCGATAAGTGCAATTCTGTTGAGGGTATATCGATAACCTGATAAGTATGTAGCACGCATGCGCAAGGAGAAAGTACACCATGTCAATAATAACGTTAATAATACAGATGTCAAAAACTATGATTCAGATGGTAACGGAGAATGGGCATTGGATCCAGAGGATGAGGTATCCATCGAGGACTGGGCTACGTCGTCTTTGTCGCTGGATGTATCCACGGCTTCGCTCACCGCAGAGGTGGAGTTCACGACCTGGAGAACGAGCTGCTGCATCTCAGGATGCTCCTGCAAAAAGACAGCCACCTTCTCAGGCGCATCCGAAACCAGATCCCTCAGTTCCTCCGTCAGCTCCTGCAACGAGCGATTCGGCGGCCGGGGCGGCTGAGGTGACGGAGCTGGAGGTACAGACGCCGAATCTCGTGGAGGTGCGGACGTCGAATCCCGCTGCGACGGCGGAGGAGTAGGACTAGGGTACTGCCGCGCCGGATCCGGCGGTGGGCGAGCGTACATCGGGGGCTCACCAGCATACGAGGCAGGCGTAGCAGCGCTCTGCCAGCTGATCGGCGTCTGAGTCGGGGTGTACGGTTGCGTCCCAGACTGGGCATACGGATGTGTCCCAGACGGTGTATATGGCTGGGTTCCAGATGGTGCATACGGCTGTGTCCCAGGCCCGGCATAGACCGTCCCAGGCAGTGGTGCCCCGGATGCCGCGTAGCCGTATCCATACGCCGTAGTATGACCGCCGCCATACGGCTGATGCGCGTGCCACCCGCCACCGAAGGGCCGATAAGAAGCTGCTGCAGCAGCATGATAATACGGCTGCGTCTGAGGGGGTGGTGGAGGCGGAGGCGGAGGCAGGGGTTGATGAGTTTTGGGAGCGGGTCTGGGTTTCGGTTTTGTTGTTGATGGTGCCGGGGTCGGGGAAGGCTCCAACCACCTCGAGGACGGGTTCCCGCTTCCATACTTTGGCGGTTCTGGCGGTGTGTACATCTTGAACGCGGGCACACCAGGCCCCGAAAGTTCTGCACAGGCATCAGTAATCAACCTTCGTCTCCGATGCTTGGCAAAACCCATACGTTGTTGGGCTTGCGCTTGATGCTGCATCGCTGCCGCATTAGGCACCGACGACGACCGCTTCACCACTACCCCGTCCGTGTTCCCCATTATCACAGCCCCCCACTTGAACTCCCTCTTAAAGAACCCGCCCGTAGCATGATCCTTATCCCATATCACCTCAACAGACGACGTCTCCTCTATAACGCGACACAGCAGCACCTCGAACACACCAGAGCTCACCCTGATCCTGATGGGCGAATATTGCGGTAATGCCAGGAGCTCTTTCCGCGTCCGGTCGAGCTTGGACGCCTTCTTCGCTGCCGCCACGTCCTATTCAGTCGAAAAAGTAAGATAAATGTCGCGTGCATCAAGGAAGGGAGGCAGACGAACCGGATTATGTTGCATACAAAGGACCTGCACCTCCGTCTTCTTGATGATCTTGAGCACATTCGTATTCGGATCTGCATCCAGCTGCATCGGGTCCGCGTCCGTGCACAGCACAACATCCTTCTCCACGACGTTCACCACCTCGTACACGATACCCTTCTCCTGTCCATCCCGCGCACACGAAACATGAAATCCCTTCGGACATTTGCCCTTCGTGCACTGTATCGGCGCACCATGTCCCCTTGCCCTCGTCCTCGTACACGCAGCGCATTTCTACATACAAACGGCAAACTCAGCATTGACCAGAAGGCAAACGGGCAGGATGAGGCTTACCAAATTCCACCGGTCCTTGACTATCCCGTCTACACCATAGATGACACTCTCCTTGTTACCATTCCCCAAGTCTATCTCGTCCACCCACGTCTCGGGAACAACGTCCGCGCAATCTCGATGCGCACACCACTGCGAGGGGTTTCCGGCAGCCTCTATCGCCTCCTTCCTCATATAGGGCGGATCCATCACGCGAAGCAGCCCTTCCTCCGACGTAGACACACACAGACAGCAAGGGTACGACTCAGGTTCGGACTCTGGCCGCGCGCCGATCTTGAGCATGATCTTCGGCGCTGGTAACTTCGAGGTGCTGGCTTCGGAGGACGCCGAGGAGGAAGAGGATGACTTGGTGGCTGAGGATTTGGAATGTGATGATGATTTCGCTTTCTTGGGTCTGGGCGGAGCCATACTGGGCGATACGTCCCCGACAGGACGCTTCTTGGGGCGAGCAGGGATAGTTACGGAGACGGACTCTGAATATATGGATGGTGGCTTATTGTGTGATCTTGAGGGAAAGACGGGCTCTGGTTCTGGTTCGTAAATGGGCATCCCAGCCTCTGCCTGACGGTCCCGTAAGAGTTGGTCAACATCGATGCGGACACTGAAGAAAGTATGAGCACGGCACAGGAATAACAACGCCGCTACGCACCTATCCGATACACACTGACATGCCTTGGCCGCCCTTCCTAAGGGGAGCCAGCTGTCCAGCGCAAAGTTGACACTCTCGGCGCAGTTGAGACCGAGATTGAAGCCGGCATGGTAGCCTCGGGGATAAGTGATGATGAACTCGCCCGCATGCTGCACACAATGGTTGGGCATCATGGAATCTTTAGCCAAACGGTTCGGTGAGACGAGGAACTGCTTGTGCCGGAGAAACTGAGGGCACGTATTGCCATCAGATGGAAAGTAGCCTAGATACTGATCAAGATGAGACAATTCTGTCAAGACAAAGTGCACGCACCTTTCATGACTTGCTCGAACGCCGCGGCCCGACCTTGGGGAATCGCGTACCAGAACTTCGGAGCACCAAAGTGTATATAGTTGATGCTGAAGAGATCCATGTCCTCGACGTGCCACGCGAATGTCGCGCGCCACATTCCCCAGTAGAGATAGGGCATGTTCACGCCAGGCAGGCCTCTATCAGACGCGGGAAGCAGTCGTGTAAGCGCAGACTCTAGACGGGCAACATTCCATGACTGTGTCTCTGAAGTAAAGAGCGATCCTGCAAGCAGTATTAGACCGGGATGGATAGTGATAATGTGGCGACCCACCCATCGTATCCGCGCCGTACCAGGCAGGCTTGCCGAGGCCGCAGTTGCGCCAGAATTTACGCGCCAGTTCCTGGCAGAACTCGGGTGTGTAGTCGTCGGCAGTGGTGCCTGGCGGTAGCCAGTCTATATGCGGCACCCACGTCTGGAGAAATTCCGTGTCGCGGGCTGCCTTGTCGGCGCGCGACTGACGCGGCTGCTCGACAGCCGGCTCACTGGCCCGCCGCTCTTTGCGCGCGCGCATCTTGCCTCCGCTGCGCAGACCGACCTCCGCGACGCCGGGCGCCCGAAAGTCATCCTTCGCACACAGCTCGGCCCATTCGCGCGGACTCATAAACTTGCGCTTCTCCATGTTTTCCTGGCGAAAGTGGCCGCCGGTGCCGGCCATGTGCTGCTCGATGGGCGTCTGGATGCGGACGGTGCTGAGCTGTTCCTTCATCGGCGGGAGCGCATCGACCCTGCAGATGAGATGAGGCGGCGCAAAGATGTATGGCGAGGACACGCACCATTCCTTGGGCGGGACGACCTTGACGATGCCGCTGCGCATGCCCCAGCACTCAATGCTGTTCATATATCCCTCAAAGTCCCGGAACTCGTCCATCGTCGGCTTGAATACGGGAATGCCGCGCGCCGCCAGGAGATCGTCCTCGGGGTCAAACCAGCCGCTGGCGTTTGGCGACGGCGCCGGGTCCTCGACTGCGCGGTAAAAGTGGTCCGGTTGCGTTGGGATGACTGGTGAGGGCGACCGACTCTTGCCAAGCGAGCTCAGCAATGATGGTGTCGACGCCGTCGACATGATGTGCTCCGCAGCAGGCAAAGATAAAAAAGGGCGCCGTTGTTGTTGTCGTCGTCGTCCTGTTGCGTCGAACGATGTCTAGTGAGATATTTGGGCTGTATGTGGATGAAATGTCTGGACGATGCCCGCCAAATCCAGGTGTGGCCAGATCTATTACGTCATTTTATTTCCTTTTTGATCACACCGTTTTCGGCACTTTTCGCACGCGAAAACTTGCACGATGTCTTTGGTTCGTCATTTATCATCATGAACTCTGTTAGCTTGGCCATACAGTTTCCACTGTTATTGACTCCGAGGGGTCATAGTCAGGTCAGTGAGAGAGCTTGCTGATCAAGATCTAAAGTATCTCGCGATCGTCCTTACTTGGTGGGTTCAAGTTACATCCTGTACAGTCTCCGAAAATCACTGAACTTGTTCTCCATGGGATCCTCTTCTATAAAAAGGACCTGTTGACGCTTTTAGATGGTCGTACGGTGGTGGACAGCATTATTGGCTACTGGAGGACTACGAAGTCCACTGGTTCTGCTCAATGTCTTTCAGGTTCTTCGCATGGACCTGGAACAAGGACGTCGCCGTGGCTCGACGTGACGATGAACTCCAATCCTCATCTAAATCAAAATTTCGCTAACGCCACTGTCAGCTAGAAAACTCATGAATGACACAAATGTAGGTAAGTCTATAGGCAAAGGCTCCTGGGCTTACGCCGCGGCATAAGCACACGTTTCGGAGCAGGCTGTCGCCTCAGAGAGGACCCACCGTTGTACATCTTGCGTGATGGATGTCAGATCGCATACAACGACTGAAATTCCACAGCTCGTCGCGTAATTCGTGAATTGGTGTTACCTAACACTACGGAAGCCTTGAGAACGGGACTCGGCGCGCTTTGGTTTTTAAAACTTACATTGTGACACGAGGCTTTCTCCGTCGACTGCTTGCGCATGCCTTGAAAGTAAGTGATACGAAGGGTCGAATAGCGAAAACTGACCTATCTTGTCAGCAGTGGCATGCACTCATATTATCTTCTCGCCACCGAGAACTCCCTCCTTTGACCTGGAAATCACGAGACTCCTGAGGTGATGTTCCTCTACGACACCTTTTCTTTTGCGCTCGGAAGCTCAAGCAAAGTACTATCAGGAGCGCCTCTAAGCCTAAGGGACGGCGACGCGCCCAAATTTTCTGTTTCTTATCGAAACGGCGCGGGTGACCTCACCCCCTGTTTGGATACTGATCACAGTGATCATAATTGACCTAACTTACTACCTCGGCGTTCATGTCTATCCTCGACGAAGCAGCCTCTCATCAAAACCTCTTCCTAGAATTGGATGCTCGGCTCCGACGATGAATGTATTGTTCGAATTCAGACCCCCATGGTTGTCGGTATAGACATTGCCAGACCTTGCGGTGGTGTTCGCTTGTGATGCAGGTTTTTGGGCGCTCGGAAATACCATTCAAGTATCTAAGGCCACGCTCCAGAAACGAAGGGTCGTAAGCGCGCTCAAGGCTCATTCCTTTCTTCAATGGGAGAAACGGCACAGATAGGCGATTGTGGTGATTTTCTTCCCCTTGGTTGCGCGCTAATCACAGTAAGAAATTGACTTACTACCTCGATATCCATCCGACAGAAGGAATAGATGCCCGGAGAAAAAATCATCAGTCAGGCCAGTGGCGAGAGCGAACTGTGAACCTGGCAATGATTTTCGTGACCTCGTCAGACTCAAATATACAGCAAAGTGAGAACGATTGTCTGATCACGGCAAAGGGCTGAAGCGCTGATAGATGATCATAGACGCGTCTCTATGTCTTCCCGTTTGGAGACTCCCCGGTGGCGCGCGCTCAATCTCAATGTTCACGTACTCCGAAGCGGTATAAAGAGCGAAGTTACAGCGAGACAATACCTCACTTCTCGAGCATGGCCCCTCCTACGTAACGAGAGTCAAAGAAGAGGTTTGCATAGTACAGGCGATCGGGTTACTCCATCGGAAACGATACGTCCGCCCGGGTGGCCAGTCGAAAATCTACAGTGGTGATTGTCGAAAGTCTGATCACATCCGACGGGGAATATCATCATGTTTGCAGAATGCTACCGCCGCCGCGATCATTAACGTATTATTTGGAAACTCGATGATCACCGGCTGTCAGAGGTACGAGCGTCAAATGGCTGACTTACAGTTGTCTGTCCCCATGAGTTGAGACGCAAGTCCGGTCCCAATAACGGGATTTCGCTGTGATGTTCATTTGCGCTGCTGGGCGCTTGGAAGCCGAGTGTCCTTGGGAGCGACAAATAAGTAGGGACGATGGCGCGCTCGTACTTCAGCGCTTCAGCTCTTATCATTGATGTGGCGCTTAACGACGAGTCTGGCGGTCCACTTTTACTCTGGAGCATGAAAGTCATCGGAATCCCTCCATACAATTGTCATCTGGGTGCTAGAAAGGCTGACAGCTTGTGGGCTCCAATAAAGATTGAGATTTTATGAGTAAGTGGATTCAAGGAGTGACATACTTATGAGAATCTGTGGCCTGTCGATATATATTGTCGGTACATGGGTATATGGCTGTGCTTGAATTTGCTTCACAGTGCCGCCACTAAAGTATGGTTGATAAGAAACTCCGATGCATTCAAGCATAGCGCCTTGACGCGACTCGTGCAGAGTACGTAACAGAGGGTCCGAGTCTGACTTCTGCTGACAGTGGAAGTATAGGGACTCAATGTGTGGAATCGTGACCCTGACCTTTGAAAGCGGCGAGCTCACTAGCGGCTCACTATCAAATGCTTAGTCGGCGATGGAGTGGAAAAGCTCATCCCAATCGTCTTTCTTTGGTCTTTCTTCTGAGCCGCTAGCGCCACACGGTAAGCCGCTTCGGCAGACACGTGGACAAAAGGCGTGGGAAACGGCGTATCCAATCCCGCTTTCCTTGTTCTAGATGTCGCACTGAACTTGTTATCAAACACACTCACAAGACACATCGGTCCGTGTTATCTCCGGGACTTTATTGTGTCTCAAATTCTTGCCCGTCCACCTCGGAAACCATTCATGATGCCCTCTGTCAACACTGGACCATGGAGCGCGCCGACAAGGGACGCCGCGTCAATTTTCGAGGTACTCGCCTCGCTAAACACATAGACTCCGCAATTCAAGTTGGCGGCAATGGCCATTATTGATTTGCTGTGTCAAAAATGCTACCTCCGTCATGTGCCCTGCCCTGTATCGACAGCGAGGCAAACAAGTATCCCCAGACTAGTACCTCACTCCGTACCTATGCGGTTTCAGCGTCATATACGGATTGTCGCATCGTGGACCATGGTCTCTTCAAGAAGTGTCGCCGGGTCAATCATACCAAAAACGGAGAACTATGCATCCGAGTCGTCTACTGTCCAGACCGAGACAAGCACGACGGTCTCCACCTTAGCCTCCACGAGAACCGGAACTATGTGATGCGGGATTGGGATGTGTAACATGCATACATACTAAGTCAGCGCTCTGACAGATGCGTTTTAACGAGATTCGGGTATCCTCCAGGTTGTCGATCGACGAGTCTAACTTGTGGGGATGCTGAAGTCTTCTCCAAAGACCGTCAACGACGGTAGGATACAGTACTAAACTCTGGTGGGTCCTCCGAACTCACCTTCATTGTCAAGGATCTACTTTCAGAGTCTTCAGAGTCCAGATTGTGTCAAACCACCGTGACCCCTGAAGAGGACCGTGCACGACGTTTCTCTTCTCCGACAGCGATTGTACCATCTTTACGGCATAGCTATGGTAGGGAAATCTTTGATGCCACTGTCGCATCGAGATCTTATGCATGCGTATGTACACATTCCTTGCCCGCGCCCATCCCTCGACCTGACTCGATCATACAGTACCGGAGGGACAACACCTACATTCGGACCTTTCGATCGTCGTCAAACCTTGCCTGCCTTTCGGTCCCTGTCTTAGACTGCTATTAAAATCCCCACTTCGATCATGATCAAACCTGTCCATCCTTCCTTTTTCAAATCTTCATGGCTTCCTATCATTCTCTTCGTGAGTCGTAGGCAAATCCGCACCTGTCCGACCTCGCTCATGAGCACGACAGCATCCGCGCCCATATCTTCAACGAGTATGATAGCCGACAAAAACGGTTATCTTGGTGACTTCACGGTACCGAGCACTGAGCAGCAGGCATGGAATAAGCATGGTAGGCTTCTGTTTTGTGTGAAGGGTTATCGTTGACAATGCGACTTGAGGCGACTACTTAGAGGGTTTCCAGAACTCAGCATGTTGGGCGTATCCAGCCTATCAACAGTCAAACCATCCAGACCTTACTCGTGGCTACAGTACGTGCTACGTCTCTTCACTACTTTCATTCATCTAAGTCATGGTCACAGGCGCCCCAGAATTCCCCCCTACGACTCATTACGACCGTAATTAATCAACGCCTCTCATTTATCTATCAAATGCCCTAAAACGCCTTTAATAGATTCTTACGCACCTGCATTGCAAAATGTCTCCACCTGGCCTCCGCCACAGGAGCACAACATCTTCCCTGCTTTAGAGTCAGTGACCCCTCCCAGCGAGCCCATGCCCCAATCCTGGGCACCATCAAGTAGACCGGACACGCCAAATCGTAAGCTGACCCCGTTAGTTCCGCTCCAAGTGAAATTATCTGCTCATGCGCTAGAATGCTCGTAGTCGCATACTCTTCTCCAGCCATGTCGGAATCCGACTCGCACAACCACTTCGATTCGCAGTTCCAGCAAGAAAATAGACGGCAGCCCATATCTGGTAGCCAGCGCAGACACAGCCTCGGATTGGTGCGCGCCTCCTCGCCCTCGACGAAAAAGAACGGCAGCGACGACGCTGAGTCCGCCCAGCGCCGTCGTCATCCGTGTCAAATACCGGGGTGCACTCGCCGGTTCACGAGCCAGTACACGCTCAAGGTGCACATGGACGCGCACAAACCCAAACCGCGGGTATCGTTTCCATGCACGCAGGGCTGTCGGGAGTGGTTCTCGCGCCAGCACGACCGTCTCAGGCATGAGGTGGCGAAGCACAACAAGGTCTGCGAATTCTCGTGTGAGGTATGCGGGCGGTTCTTCTCGACGGAAAAGACACTGCGCAACCACAAGTGTCCTATTGCACAGGGCGAGACACGATGGGTGCATCAGTAGATGGGTCACCCCATTTTCCCCTTTTGTTTCCCATATTCCCTTTATACACGACTTTCACCGCTCATGATTTACATCAAGATTACCTATTAATATGCTACAGTAACTATGACTTCCTTAAGTCTTACCTGCAGTAGTACGCCACACGATAGCAAAGTATCGAGTCCACGGACAATTGACATTGTAAACCTATAAGTAAATACTCCATCCACCTAGTTTCCGAAGTTCACTAGCACTCCTCGTACCCTCGACAGTACTTACCTAAAATCGACCTCGCTCTTTGAACATTGATATCAAAATTGCTGTGGCAACATTTTGACGTGCGTAAGCTCCTCGAAAGAATGAAGTTCTTATTCGTGCGCTAGAAAGTCTCCAGAAGTTTTTTGTGTAGTCCAAGCGTCAGATTTCAAATGAAAAAAGAGACATGTATGAACGCCACGGTGACAGGATCAGGACAGGATGAATGACAGGTAAGAGCAGGTAAGACTCAGACTGTCACTGAGCTCGGGCTTACGAGCTCGATCTGAAGATGTCGTCGGTCTTGGCTGCCTTGGCTTCTGTCTGAAACTGCGAAAGTCTGAGGAGGCATGGTTGGAGTCAGCCCGAGTCTACTTAGTGACAGTGAGATCCTGGTGATATCCGGGAGTGTGCTACAGATGCTCAGAATACAGATGAGCACCCAGTATCGTTCGTGATCTTCCTCTTTTCGAGAAGGATCATCTTGGTCCATATGCGGCGCAGGCGGGAGGCGGGGCGGGGATTCAAATAAGATAAGATGTATGCGACAGCCGCATTTGATTGCCGACCTTGCCTCTCTCCACGACCATCACACCCGCCGCCGTCGTTGACATCAGTGTTTCTTGTCCCCCGAATGCTTCCAGAAGGCCTATGGATACTCGTCGGCGCGGCACTTGTCGCTGCCCAGTCGCGACAACAACTTTCACTGGAATCTGTCAACACTTTTGACGATGCCCGGTCCTTCACCATTCCCTCCTCCGACAACCTCACCGTCTCTATCGCTCTCTGCGAGACTGGCAGCTCGCCTCGATTTTTTCTGACAAACGTGTCCTCTTCCGCGGACGACCCAGGGTCAAGCGGGGGCACGGATGTGTATGAGATCGACCTAACGGACGGCTACGGCTCATTCAATGGCAAATTTCCCAACGGGGGCGTGCTGGCCACTCAGACCAGCAGCGATTTGACATACGAGGTTGGCGTGTCGGAACGTGGTGGGTAGACATCACGGCAATATAAGTTTCTGCTGATTGCTGGACAGGTGCAATGCATGAAGTACTCTCGGACTTGCCCTACTTTGGAGATACTACAAATAATCAGGCTATCCTATTCTCACCAGTGCTGGCTGCAGCGCGCACGGAGATCCCAACATATCCCAACTATTCACTTCCCGCAGCAAATGCAACTGCGCCTGACCCACCTTCTATCTCGTCAAATATCTCTCTCGTCGTATCGAAATCGCCCTCTTCCCTTCTGACCGGATGCGCTCTCAAAGCGCAAACGTCAGTGGGAACCGTCACTGACCAGCGGCTATGGCTCAAAAACGAAGACGGCTGGCGTGAACAATGGAGTCTCCAAGGTTTAGCTCCTTCGACGAATTACACCGCCTACGTCGTAGTCGCGGACACCAAAGTTAGCGGGCCCTTGTACTTTGTTACAAAATCAGGATCATTCGCGTGTCCACTCCTCTCGCAGCTTCCCTACTGCCCCAGCATTGCATACGCAGTCCCTCTCCCTCAGCCAGACCGCCCATCTACGACGTACAACGGCAGAAACCTCCCTTCATCCATTTCAGACCCGCTCATATCGTCATTGACCAACTTCACAGTGACTCTTACAACTTATGCATGCGGTCGCGACGACTACTCCCCTCTCGTCTTCTGTGACGACTGTCAACGCGAATACCGTCGTTGGCTCTGCGCCATTAGCTTCCCGCGTTGCAGCGAAGAAACTTCCACCTCTCCATCCGCTTCTCCCTCGCAGCCGAATAGAGACGCACAACAAGCCTTCTCCGCTCTCATGTCCACGCCGACCTCTGCCACCCAGCGCAACTCCGCCTTCCCTTCATTCAATGCTACGTATGAGGCGCTGCTGCCGTGTATTGAGCGGTGTACAGCAGTGGATAGGGCTTGTCCGGCGTTCTTGGGCTTCCGGTGTCCGGTGCGGAGGTTCAATGCAGCGAGTAGTTACGGGGTGGGGTTCATCGACAGTTCAGAAGAGGGCGTGCAAGGCCATGGATCGACAGGCGTCGCGCAGGATCAGTGGGGGAATGTATGGTGTAATCTAGGGTGACGGGATGGACATTCGTAAGTCTGCAACTCTATTAAGAACGAGTAAACGACTGAGGCACTGCAGTCTAACTCAGCACCGCACCACTGGATGGGACATCATTCTTTGGATACCACTCTCAAGTGAGGTCCTCATTAGACTCAAAACGTTCGTCTTCGCCTGTTACTCGCGCTTCGTTACATTCAAAACGACGTAAATCCAAAGACGCGCTGATGTCACTCCTGCGACTCCTGGATTCACATGTCGCGAGCTCTAAGGTCTCAGCGGACGCGAGCTAAGGTCAATCTCTCCCAACTCTGGTCTGTCCTAGCTTTATCACATCTAGTCATTCACGCACAGTGTGCAGACATCGTGTCAATAATTGACATGCATCATGTCCCGGAACTTGTCCCTTTGTTGCTTCAAAGTCCATTACTTTCGATTCAACTCAGCGGCCTGCGAATAAATGCGTACGAGGCCGGGAGGCTAATTTTCGTATGACTTCTACGCACCACCACTCGTGAACTCAATTCATTACCTCCTTGAGCTCGACGACGGCTGTAGGAGTTCACTTATGGCATCGCTCACCAAGGGTACACGTAGACCCCGGTCGATGCCATAAAGATAAGCGAATCGCGACGTCCTTCCCGCCTCCCCAACAGTTCTTCGTATATCACTCGACCCTCCTAGCCTCGTCAAAGAAGGGGCAAGGCGCCACGCGCCACGCGTTCAAACCTGAGAATTCATCAACAAATTAACGATGCCTTCGTTCCCTTTTTCGGGACTCTGCTTTGACTTTGTTCTTCACGGTGACGTAGGAAGTCCTTTGCCAGCGAGTAGCCTCTCTCAAGTTTCTCTGCAGCCGACGACACGCCCTGAGATTCAATTGACTCCGGGATATAGGGTACTCCGTCAACGTTCAACCTGAGCATACACGCTCAATCAACCCCGCATTTTACCCCAAAACCGCACTATCTGCTCTCTTATCGTCCTGTCCTTCTATTACACTACTTACGGCACCTCGCGCAGTGAGATAACACTCTATATGTAGCCGGCTGCTTCACGCAGGGAGAAAGGACGGATCTTCCCCGTGGTAAGCCGTGCTCTACCATAAATCCACCTTTTTCGACTTCCTGCCAGTGAGTTGCAGTCATGCGCTCTTGGCTATCACCCCTCGCCCTCGTTTCGTGGCTTGCACTTCTCCGTATATTGGACGGGAATGTCTTCGCAACCGCTGCTCCCAATCCTCCGATAGTCAATAGTGCAAATGCAAAGCCAAAAGTTCTTATCCTTGGTGGCGGGGTTACAGGCGTCATCGCTGCCCGTACGCTACACCGTCGCGGCATTGATTCCTTCCTCATCCTCGAAGCCAGAGATGAACTTGGCGGCCGCATGCAAAGTCACGTACTCGTCGGGGAGCAGGGTGCATATACCATCGAGAAGGGCCCCAATTGGATTCAAGGACCTGGAGGCGCAACGGACGAGAAGAAGGATAACCCAATATATGAGCTCGCTCTGAAACATGGGATCAAGGCTCACGTCAACGATTTTGATGGAAGCTTCAGTAAGTCCACTTTAGATGTTGACAACGGCAATGAATATCAGCTCTGCAGCAACGTATGATGAGACCGGGTTCATAGACTATAGTGATACAGTCAGGCGGTCTTTGGATAATTATGACAAACTGACCGATGCCGGAAGTAAGCTCTCACCTCGTCCTTTGGTGGCATGTCTGATTTTCATCAAGTTCGAAGATTCGAACAATCCATGGTCGACCTCAATTCCCGAACTGCTTACAGTCTGATAAACTCGAAACCGAAGAACCGTTACGAGAACGTTGCCGAATACTTTCAATTTGACCTCGAATTTGCTCAGACACCTGAAGCGACATCGTGGATTGCCCAGTCTATGGTACGTCCTTGCCGGTCGTTCTCCGAGATCCTGCACGTTATTCATCTTGAATTATAGAATGACAATTTCACCTACTTCACTGGCGATACAGCTCTCACTGATGTCGGCGATCTCCTAGCAATTGATCAGCGCGGTTTCAAAGCGCTCATCCAGGAAGAAGCTCGAGAATTCCTGCAGGCGGACCAGTTTCGGCTCAACACGCGTGTAAAGGACATAGCCTACAGTGACATTGGAGTGAATGTTACACTGGAAGGTGGGGAAGTAATTGTCGCGGACTACGCGCTTTGCACATTCAGTGTCGGTGTCTTGCAGTACGGAGATATCACGTTCGACCCAGAGTTGCCCAGTGAGTATGGTTCCGTCAAGCGTATTGGCTCTGAGCTTGATGTTCGTAGGTTATAAGACGGAGGCCATAAACAGCTTGGTTATGGGGACGTACACAAAGATATTCTTCAAATTCAAAAACAAGTTTTGGTTCGATACGGAGGTGTGTATGTGTCCTCTCCGTTCTCATCGTATATCCAAGCGATTTTGCTGTTAGATGGGCCTCTACGCTGACCGAGAACGTGGGCGCTATCCAATCTGGCAGAGTCTGGATCATCCCCTCTTTCTTCATGGCTCCGGTAGGCGTTGACTACATCGCATCTTCCCGCTTCCCGCACGCCCCTAACTCTTCTCTTACGCCTTAGGTATCATCTTCGTTACAGTCACTGGCACCCAATCTCTCCGCATCGAAGCGCTTCCCGAAACTCAAGTCAAGGACGAGGCCCTCACTGTCCTTAGGTCGATGTTTCCTTCAACGGATATAGGCGAACCAGAAGACTTCTTCTTCCATAAGTGGAACGCCGACCCGCTTTTCCGCGGCTCGTATAGTAACTGGCCTGCTGCCTTCCTTCCAGAGCATTACTTGAACCTCCGTGCCAACCTTGGACGGCTGTACTTTGGTGGAGAGGCGACGAGCCTGAAGTATTTTGGTGAGAGGCATGGCGTCATCTATCACCGTCGTCGCATGAACGGCGCACTAGGTTTCCTTCACGGAGCGTATCACGAAGGACGCGACATGGCAATGCTCATTAGCAATTGCATCGATGGCGCAGGAGGATGCGAACATCTGAAGCGCGTACACAAGCTCACTGAGGTTCGTAGCGTTACCATTGTGACAGTACTCTTTCTGAGCAGATTTTTTTCTAGTCCGCGGGTTTGTACTCGTTTCAAGAGATCCTACAATTGTAGGCTGTTATGGATTCATGGACGTGACTACGTACTAGAGATATGTATGTATATCAGTCTTTGAACGCTCGGGTTGCTATACTCCATGCTAAGGTTACCACGACTCAAGTACCGCCTCAGGTTCGCAGAGACCCACTGCCTGAGTCGGGTAATGCAACTACCTTACCGCCGTCTAAGCCTATCCAACAGTCGCGGAATTGGAAGTCGTCTTTCCCGAGTTTCGTCGCACTGCGCTGAGACTTGTTTATTATTTTTGCTTGTTCTGTATCTCTCCCTTATCGCTACTGATACCAATACACCTTTTGTGATTTACCTTTTACCAAGTCTTACCAAGTGTGCAACAAGATACTAATAAGTATAACAAAAGGAACAGCCAAAGAGAATCTCGCTATATGTCATCCTCCGGCCCATCCTCGATCATCTTCGCATAATCCTCGTAGCTCGCGAACGTCGGCAGCGCTTTCCTCTTCTTCTTGTTCGACTTCCTCTCGTCCTCTTCGCCCCGTTTTCGTTTTCCGCCGCCACCACCCCCAATGCCGCCCCACTCTTCCTCCTCCCCGTCATTCTCGTCGTCTGAGCCATCAAATTCGATGAGCCCATCCTCGGGCATGTCCATGAGATCCTCGTCCTCAGAGCCTTCAACGAGAGACAGCCCGCCATCGGACTCGGAATCCATATCCGAAGGCATGTCATCGTCGTCCTCGTCGATATCGCTGGCGTCGAGGATATCATCGTCTTCGCCGGTCTTGGGCATGGTGGCTTTCATGGCCTGTGATGAAGATTATGAATCATCCAATGATGGACTCGAATCGGATCGTACCTTCCATATCTCATCCTCGTCGTCCGACTCGTCATCTTCAGCTTCTTCGTCTGCAGCAGCCGCAGCCTCGTCGCCTGTCAGATCCATCTCCTCTCCGCCATCGGACCCAGCATCTCCATCTGAATCGTTATCAACCTCCACCTCATCCTCCTCTTCATCATCATCATCACTTGTCTCCTCTCCCTTCCCTCCCTTCTTCTGACTCCGCTCATTCTTCCTCGAGAAGAATCTATGGAAGAACACCTCATCAACCGGCACGTCCGCCTCCCTCTTCTTGACAAACGCTTCTTCGTTCACCCTCGCCTCCTTATGGTCGCCCTTCATCAACTTCACTCCTGTCCCATCCAGCCCGCTCGCCGCCGGCTGCATCGCGCTTACTCCCTTCGCCGTTTGCGTCTTCTTGGCGTTCTTGTACACGAACCTGTCAAGGAAGTGTGACAATGTGTTCAGCGACAGGTCAGCGCTCGCAGAAAGCGGCTGCGATGAAAGGAGCTGGCGGGCGAGGAGGGAGATGGTCGGGTGATAGTGGTGTAGTAACGGCGTAAGCTCCCAGAGTGGAGAAGAGGACGCATGCGAGTATTGCGGATCGCGCTTGCGCGGGTCGTATGGCTCGGCGTCAGATTCAGGATTAGAGGGCTTAGTGATCATCTCGCGTAGCCCTGGAGTGGTGCTGAAAAGCTATCAAAGACGGACACGGATATCATCAGTTTGGCTTCAATGTCAGCGTTCAAAGAACATACCTCCCCCAACAAGAACAGTCCACCAGCGACGAACTCCGATGCACCGCTCCCGCCCGACACCAAGACCTGCACAAATCGCCTTACCAACGCTTTCACCCGATCTCCACTCCCACTCCCAACATCGGCCTTGATGGACTTGAAGAGTAGGTTGAGATACATCGCCTGCTTGGACGACGCAGCCAACCGGGCGTCGTGTAGCGAGTCATAAAGTGTTCGATAGAAGCGGTCCACGATGGATTTTGAGATCGAAGACGATGATGAGGAAGAAGGCTGGGAAGCGAGGGAAGCGGATATTTGTTGAATGAGGACTAGCGCCTGAAGGGATATGTTGAAGGTAGATTTATGTGTGATGAGGAAGAGGGTGTCGATGTGTTTCGAGAGTCTGAACGAAAAGGTAAGGCTTGCAGAGAGATCGGGGAATTGTTGAACTCCTCACCTGGCATCGCCGACATCGATTTTAGCAAACGGAAGCGCGCGATTCACACCCGTCAGTATAGCAGAGATCAGCTTTGAGTTTTCGTCCTCCACCTCTGTGAACCCAGCTGCGCCGCGTATCTCTTTATCCTTCCCTTTGTCCTTTCCTTTTCCCTTTCCCTTCTTTCCGCGTTTACCGTCCATGATGCGTCCCCTGTGGTCTTTAGCCACCTCGGCGCCATCTTCCACGTCAACATCTTTCACGTCGTCGACCCAGCCCTCGCCCAGAATCTCCTTGAAGATCTCGAAGTACAGATCGATCAATTTGAGCGCGACTTCTCGGTCCTCGCTCGTCAACACGATCTGGTTGAACGTGATCGTCGCGTAGTACCGGACATGCACATTGCCAAACTTTTTCTCCTTTTCCTTTTCCTTTTCCTTTTCCTTTTCCTTTTCTTTGGGTTTGGGCGCGTCCTCGAATCGTATACGCCTGTTCGCTACTTCTGTGGGTGTTGTTGGGGGTAAAGAGGTGGCGGCGGCTGAGAGGGAAGGCCGGAGGACGAACGACACGATTTCGGTGACGATGACGGATTTCATGGAAGGGTGGGTTTGGAGTAGTTGGAGGAGATGATGGGAGGCACGAGAGCAGAGGGCTTTGTCGATGTCGCCTAGCTTGTTGACGAGGAGACGGAGCAGATTCTGCTCCTGTTCGGGCTTGTCGCGAAGGAGGATGAAAATTAGGTTCATGGCTTGGGTACGGACGTATGTGAGAGGGTCGAGGGAGAGGGTCTCGAGTATTTGGAGAATGGAGAAGAAGTACTTTTTGAGCCAGTCCTCAAAGTACCACATTAGCAGATGTTGATCTGTAACGTCAGCATGTCGAAGTGGGTGGTCTCGGAAGTACCTTTAGAATCGTTAGCGCTGCGTGCTTGGGCTGATGACAGAAACATACTTCAGCTTCCTGTTCGGTGCACCACCGCCGACCCACCAATCCACAACACATCGCAGCGCCTTGAGACTCTCCTCCCGACCACCCTTGCCCTTTCCACGCTCGGCCATCGTCTTGAGTATCTCAAGGGCCTTGATGTTGTGTATCGGTCCACTTTGTACGAGCAGTGTGAGCGCACTGAGACGATCAGACAGAGTACCAGAGTGTATAATTTTGGACAGGAAGCTGGCTTCAGAAGTGTGCGCTGACGAGGAGACTTGGAACGCCTCAATGTCACGCGAATGCAGAGATGCAGCACGGGTTGTGAGCTGGCTAAGCTCGGTGGGGGAGATGGAGGGAGATGAGGGGATGGCCGGTAGGTCGAACGTGTACCATTGTGGTAACGGTTGCAGGACGAATGTCGTTTTCGCGTTGAGGGATATCTTTTTTGGAAGCTCTACGGCTGGTGTTGGCTCTGGCGCTGGGTCTGGCTTCGACTCGGCCTGTTTCGCATCCTTTTTGGTTTTCTTTTCTGTTTTGCCCTTGAATTGATTAGAACGTCACGCAAGCAATGTTTGGATCTCACACACCTGGGCCGACTGAGGCTTCTTTGCTTTGTGCTTGGCGTCTTTGTCGGCGTCAACAGATTTCTTGTCTTGTTTACCCTTGAAATCCTGTAGAGTTTAGAACGAAAGACGAACGAAATGTTTAGATTGCACACACCTCTCCTGGCTTGGATTTCTTCGGCTGAGGTTTTGCTTTTGGCTTTATTTCTTGTTCGACGTCAACATCCTTGCCTGACTTGAGCTTCTTCAGGAAAGAAGAGACATCTTTGACGAGCTCTGGCTGTTGTTGGAGATCAATGCCAAATTTTAGCGAACGCGCGAGTAGTACACACATCTTCCACTGTCTCCACCACCGTCGGCTTAACGTCGCGTTTCCTTTGTCCGGCCGCTTTCTTTTCCTTTCCCTGGCGTACTCTAGCCATCGAAGATGCCTCAAGACAGGGTCAATGATAATGGTGGGAGGCAAAGAAATTTCTCACTGACCGGCTTGATCGAGCGGCAAACCGGTACCATCGGCCCGATGCGGTCCTCAGTGGCGTACTTCCAAGTTCCAACTTCGCGTGCGACTGTCAATGTCCTCAAGAAAGTGGTGTGCAATATTGACTGTTGCTCTTTGGTAAATCATTTGTGGACGGTCTACTCTACGGATGCTCTAACTGCATGTTTTCTGGCTGACTATCCCAGTCGTGGCTCCACTTCACTTCTTACTGTCATCCACGAGTCCATGGACCTTGCTTCCTTAGTACTTTTCTCGAACAATAAATCACCAAGCCCAGAAACTCCCCCAGGGCCTTAACCGAGGGCTAAGAGAGACTTACTATCAATGCGCCCCAAAGGAACGCCATCTCCCAAAACAGTGAGATCTCTTTGCTCTCTACCTTCCCCGGGGTCCACTTTCACTCTTCAAGTCAAACAATCAGATATGGCACGGTCTTGCACCTCCCAAATACCATGCCGCCTAGCTCCAGAGGTCCCAAGAAAATCGGGAATCTTAGCACCGACGATCTTAGGCTCACGAGATACATTCCCAGAAACGACACATGCAGCCAAGAGAACTCAGGATACAGGCTCGCCATTGTGGGACATTTCAAGCAAACGAGCCTAGTATGAGAGATATCTCAGTGAAAGCTCATTTGCATGTCCAATCTCAGTCGTGAATCAAATCCAATTGGGCACAGAAGGTCGCGCAGGGAATCCTAGGAAGTACAGTACACCAAGCGACGGTGTTCTGAGAATACTATTGACAATAATGCTCACCCAAGATTAGCAGTAGTATGAGTGTGTGAGGCCAAGTCGCCGCTGGCGCCCGTTAAACTATTGGAGGCGCCAATGGCCCGCGCCACATCCGTATTTGGAAGTTAATCGGCGGCAAGGTCGGCAGGCCCGATTTGGCCGTCATCATTCTTAGCTTGTTACAGCCATTATCCATGTCGAATATCCTCCCCTCCCGCCCAATAATCCCGCACATTCAGACGTCGTGCGACCGCTGCAAGGCCGCCCTCGAGTTCCCCGTGCCCTCTCCCCAGCCCAAGCCATCGACGACGCTCCAAATCCGATGCTTTTCATGTCAAACGATCATCTCCCATACATTCTACCCCGGCCAGATACCTTCCTCCAGTAAACCCGCCGCCTCTTCGTCGTCGTCAGGAACAGCACCGCCAACACCGGCTCGCAAGGGCCGCAAGATCGGGACGCAGGAGAACCCACTAGAGACGGGCTACTATGACATCCTGGGCGTGTCCGTGACGGCGACGACGGACGAGATCAAGAAGGCGTACCGCCGCCTCGCGATCAAGCACCACCCCGACAAGAATCCCGACGACCCGCACGCGGCAGAGCGCTTCAACGAGATTGCGGTTGCGTATCAGACGCTGTCCGATGACACGCTACGCAAAAAGTACAACGAGTTTGGACCGAAGGAGAGCGCGCCCGAGGGCGGGTACGTCGATCCGGAGGAGGTGTTTGGCGCGATCTTTGGCGGGGAGCGGTTCATGCCCATCATCGGGCACATAAGCCTGGCGCGCGACATGAAGACGGCGCTCCAAGAGGTCGATGACGCGGAGGAGGACGAGAAGCGGCCGAAGGATGCCAAAGGACGGGTTATCATGAGCGAGGAGGAGAAGCAGAAGAAGGAGGAGAAGGACAGAATCAAATCGGCAGAGGTGGGTATCTTGTTCTCAATAAACTCACGCTAAGATCTTCGCAGAAAGCAGCAGAGAGAAAGGAACGCATTGATCAGCTCGTACAAAACCTCGAGCGCAAGCTGGGCATATTCACAGAGTCGGCGACGGGTCCCTACGACAAGGACGTCACGCACAGCTGGCAGACAATATGCGACTTGGAAGCGGAAGACTTGAAGAAGGAATCATACGGCGTCGAGCTCCTCCAGGCCGTCGGCTTCGTCTACTCGTCAAAGGCCAAGCATCACCTTGCCACCAATCAGTCTTTCCTCGGTGTTGGTGGTTGGCTGCACAACGTCCAAGGCAAATACCACGTCTTTAGCGAAACGTACGTCATCCTTTCTCCTTTACTCCCTGTTCCTCATTCAGAATGCTAGCGTATCCACACTCCGATCGGCCATCGAGCTCAAGAACGTCTTCGAGCAAATCCAAGCTGCCGAAAAGGCAGGCAATCTCTCACCGGAGGAGCGCAAGAAGCTTGAAGAGCAGGCGGCGGAGAAGGGTCTGCAGGCGCTGTTCAAGGGCACGAAGCTCGAGATCGAGTCCGTCTTGCGCGAGACGTGCGATCGCATACTCGAGGATCCCACTATCACGCGAGAGAAGGCGCAGATGCGGGCCGTCGCGATGCAGATCCTGGGCCAGGCGTACATGGGCGTGAAGAAGGACGGCCAGGCCATCGATGATAATGACTATGTCAGGGTGGATTCGAAGAGCAGTCGGGAGCGCGAGCGGGAGAGACGGCCCTAGAATAACACGGACTGATCATGAGTGAGTTGTGTACCTCATGTTTTGGATGCGACGTTGAATATTTTGTGTAGCCATATACATACGTACTGCATGCATCTACATCTCTGTATTATAGACAACATCACGGTAATTCATGCTAGATCTTACTCGCGTCTATCATGTCATCGTCCATGTACGCTCACGACACACTTGAGTTCAGCCCTGAGAGGCTGATTTCTTGCCCCGCCATCTACCTTTCTCCAGTAACCCCGCCGCCTCTACGTCGTCGCGGTTGGGGACAGCACAGCCGACACCGCCTTGAAAGGGTCACAAGATCGGCACACAGGAGAAGGGAGAAATCATGAGAGAGGGGCTCTTATGACATTCTGGGCGTGTCAGTGACGGCGACAGAGAACGAAGGCATCCGCCGCCCCGCGATTAAGCACTACCCTGACGATTCCCGACGATTCGCACGCCGCAGAGCGCTTGATCAAACACTGTCTGATGATACGCCACGGAAAAATTATCTCGTTTAGACCGATGGAGAGCATGGAAAGGTACGTCAAACTATAGGGTGTGTTCTGCGCGAGCTTCTACTTCCAGAAAGCAACAGAGAGAATCGAACACATCAAACAGCTCGTACGAGACCTCGAGCGCAAGCCGGACATCTACATTGTTCTCCGAAGTCGGTGACAGCCTCTATGACAAAAGTGTCACGCATAGCTGGCCAACAATTGCGATTGGGAGGGTGAAGAGTTCATAAGTAACTCAAACCGTGTCGAGCAGCTCCAGGTCGCCGAATATGTCTACTACCAGAGGCAACCCAAGTGAAACGTATGCTGCCTTTCTTCCTTTGCGCCCTCTACTCCCAAATGAATTAGCCAATTAACCTTACGATCAGCCATCGGGTTTGAGAATGTATTTGCAGGTCCTGGGGGGGAGGCCGACAATCGCTCGCCAGGGAAGCGCAAGAAGCTCGAAGAGCAGGCGGCGGAGAAGGTTTGCAGGCGCTATCCAAGGGGACAAAGCCTTCCGACCGCTTCCGTTATCCGCGAGACGTGCGATCGCATACTCGAGGATCCCTTTATCACGTAAGTCAAGGCGCAGACGCGGGCCGTCGCTCTGCACATCCTGGGCGAGGCGTACATGGGCGTGAAGGACGGGCGTGCCGTAGATGAAATTGACTATGTGAGGGCGGGCTCGAAAGCAGACGGGAGCACGAGAGGGAGAGGCTGCCGTAGGATACTCCAGACTGAGTGAGCGTCATACCTTTTGGCTTGGATGCGAGGCTGAATACTTTGTGTAGCCATATACATACATACTGCATGCATCTACATTTCTGTATCATTGAAAACGTCAAGGTCATTCAATCTAGATCTACTGTCGTCTCTTGCCATTGGCGGTGTGTGTGCGAAGGAAGGACATAGTCATCGACCACGGTACGCTCAGCACAACGCCCTTGTACACTGAATGCCCCTTTGGCAGCCCGAGATTACATGGTACTGTCTGGCTTGCGGTCCGAACGGGAACAGTCGAAACCAACGGCTCTTGCTCGAATTTTACCCGCCAGGCAGCCACGACGTTCTTTGTCTAGGCGTCGTGTTCAATCGCATGGGTTCCTGTGGCGTGTTTGGCAAGTAGTATCTGCATGCTGCTCAACATCTCCGTTCATCTGGAAATCCCTTGTCATCGTCTCGGATAGCATTCCGCCACTAGGCACGTTCGCATAGACTCCATGGTTCCCAATAGGTGACTCCATGGTTCCCAATAGGTGAGTCGCTTCTCGAATCGTCATCAATCAACGGACTCACGTTGGGCCCGGACAGAATGGCCTTCGCAATCGACCATCACGACCCCATCCTCTCTTTGCTGAATCGCATTAGACCGTTCATATTCACTCTTCGAGGTTCCTGCTGCGATGACTAGATCTCCCTATGCTGATCACCACATGTTGCGTCCCTCATCACAGGTGAATTAAAATTCCTTCGTCGTGGTACTTATCAAGAGACGCTCGACCATCATCATAACCCCATTTTCTGTCCACTTAGTCAAAATTATACGCGCTTCTAAGTATCTATTGGATGTGATCCCCACATCTCACCCACTGATTCTGTGATAGATGAACCCCCTCGTCCCAAATAGCACAATATCGAGACACATCCGACCCTCGCATCTCCTTCTCTTCGGTGAGTCGAAATAGCTCGCTTGTGTTTGATTCAATCCGTACATCTTACTATGCTGATCACTTGTTGCTGTCCTCATAGATCATGGATGTCATCAGTAGCGCAATATGTATTGGGTGAGATCCCGACATATCACCACTTGTTCCTTAGACTTTCTCCGCGCTTGATGCACTTCTTCGTCCCAACAGCGTTATATCGAGACACAGATCGCTGTACGGCTTATTTCCCTCACTCATCATCTCTCTGGAGTCGTTGATCATGATGGTATGACATTATGCATATAAGTGCCCCGGTGCACGAGTTGGGCCACTGATTCCTTCTTCCAAGCCATGTCCGCACCTGCATTCACCGAAGCAGACGCCATCCTCATTCTGAGGGACACGCTCCATTCTGTCATATTGGGGATTGGCTGTTACTTTTTCTACACGGCCGTGTATCTGTACACGATCTACGCAATCACCACGCATTGTATGTGCTTTTTAGGCAGTCATATCACCCGATGCCGACACCTCATCAGGTCAATCTCAGGCTAAGGAAGACCTCCGAGGGCGCATCGGACATGCTGTGCTCCTCACACTCATGTGGATGGTCCTCACGGTCAAGAATGGCTTGTTCTGGGACGTCATTGACTACTTGTTCATCGCTCATGGTGCGACGCGTGCAGACGAGCTTCAAGCAGATTTCAACTCCGAGACGATTGCTGGTAGATTGGGTATTGCGAATACAGTCCTCGCCCAGATCAATGTCCTTCTTACCGAGGCTGTGATGGTAAGATCGCGTATCATGCCGACTGCTCACTTGACAATCCTATACAGATTTGGCGTTGCTGGATCGTATGTGCACACTCATGGACAGTCGCTATCCCCGTGCTCTGCTGCATTGCCGAAACTGGTGCGCGAAAACCTCGGTCTGACTCGTTATACATGATTCTGAACGGGCCCAGTTTCGTTCATTGTATACACTGCGGTGTATATCATCGGTTTCGGTGGATATAATATCCATACTTCGCTGGCTAACTGGAATATGGCCTGTATCTCCCTGACGCTCGCCACTAACATCGTTGGCACTGCGCTGGTCATCATCCGTATCGTTCGTGTTACTGGGGTTGGCAGCAGGACATATGCGGGCATTCTTGAAATTCTCGTGGAATCATCATTCCTCTACTCCGTCACACATATGGTCTTTCTTGCACTGTATGTGCACGACGTCTATGCACCTTACTACAGTTACACAAGCTATTATCCACTAGCAATGCTTCCTGCTGTCACTGTAAGTCTTCATAAGTATTGATGTATCGGCCTCCGTACTCACGTTCTGGCTACTCAGTGTCTTGCTCCCGCTTTGATCATTGCACGCGTCGCGTCAGGAAAGGCGCGTCCCAACGACTCGTGGAGAAACAGCTCACATGCTGGGAACCGCCAAAACGGCTCTCACGCCGTGCAATCCTCGCTGCGCTTTCAGTCCGCGGCGCACACCGTCACGATCACCGACGCGGAAAGGCAGGACACCGACGTATCCGAACTTGACAGTGTCGGATTTCCTCCGTCCGTCGCGGAACCTGGCAGAGTCAAATTCGAGCAGGACAATGGCCTCGCCGTCTGAGCTAGCCGAGAAATGTAAAGTATAACGCCTCGTGACGCGACTAGATTGACTGTAACCTCATCATGTTATCCTTCTTCCGAGTCTTTATTATCCCGAAGTTTGATTTATCTCTTTCCAAAGCAGCGCTCGGACTTGGGGATCTAGCAGGACAGTAGCTTCATACCTTCTCCGAGAATGTACTGTATAAATACATCACGAATCTCTGGATTTGCATATGAGTTCCTAGCTCTACAAGAGACGAAAGATGACGGATTCTGCCCGCACGTCGTCCCCATCGACAAGTCGACGGCCATTATTCAAGCGTCGGATCTTCGGCATCCGGGATGGAGCGTAGATCTGGAGCATTCGGACGCCACGCGTTTCCGACATGCCTGCCTTCTTCTTGCCCTTCGCTCTCATCTCAGTATTGGTGCCAAACCGTTCTAGCTCGGCTAGGCACTCCTTCTCACCAAGAAAGAGTTGTATTCAGCGCATATACAAGACGGCCTGTCTCGGTCTCGCTTGTGGTTACTCCAAATTGCATGTGGAAGCCTCAACAAAACACGTAGGCTATGATAGTCTCTGGGTCATCATTTCTTTGAGATTTCTTGTCCTACTTATGACTTGAGTCAGGTCCGAGTCGTTTCCCTTTCCCTTGGCTCGCCGCGCCGCCTGGCCCTGGTACCTCACATCCACGAGGTCGGATCTTGGGTCGGATTCTGACGGAAACCCAAAATTTCCATGACAACCACCTCGCAGTTGTATAAAACGATCAACGAAGATGAACCCCTTCATTCTCCTTTCCTTCCCTTTCCTTGACTTGTCACGTTCTCTCATTCTCTGCGGACTGGTTCCCGTTCCCTTCATTCAATCAATTCTTCACACAACTTTGAATTCTAAATTCTGAACATGTTCGCATTCTCCGTCCTCCTCGCCGCTAGCGCTGTGGTTTCTGGTGTCCTTTCTGGTGCGTACGCGCTGACATCTTCGTGTCCTCCCCGTTCATATCTGTGCATATAGCGCCCCTGCAGAGACGCGCCAACCCATGCTTCGTCACCGGGAGCGTCCCGCTTGCCGCGGAAGTTGCAAGTGGCCTCGCCGCGCTCTCTAGTGTGACTTGTGATACATCTGTGAGTACTCGATTCACTTTCACGTTCCCGCACAATTCTGAGGCTACGGTCCTCTTAGGTGGAAGTCGCCCCAGGCGTACCCGACATCACCTCCGGCTGCATCGCGTACAGCACCATCGACTTCCAGCAGTCCAGCTTGTCGCCTCTTGGATTCGCTTTGTACGTCCCTCCTTTCCTCCTCTCCCTACCTTTTACGCTGATTGTTTCTACATCGCAGACAAACCTTCGCTACACCGACCGACCCGGCGACGGCTGATCTTGCTACGCTGCAGAACCAGCTAAATGACTACCTGGCGCTCGAGGCTGGTGTTCGTGTGAGTGCCCTTCGCTCATAGCTGAGCCATAGTTAACTTTTGGGCTGTGATACAGTCCCAACCCAACTCCTCCGTCCTCCTCGCCAAGCTCAAGGGACCGAAGTTCTTCCTCCAGTTCCAGATCGCGCGTGTGAAAACTGCGCTGGGGCAGACGCTTGGTATTGCTGATACGGTTGAGCACCAGCTCGGGAAGGTCACCAAGGTGCGTGTGCATGTAGCAGCACGGTAATGACTCTAACTTTTTTCCAGAACGCCGTTGGAGCGTCAGCGGCTGAGATCGCCGCGGTCACGGCGTTGTCGACTCAGCTGTAGAGGGAATGGAGTGGTTCTCTAGTTTTTAGTTTTTCGTCTGGAGATTGTATGCACGTCTGGGATGCGTGTCAAGCAATGGAAATGGGTTTTCTCTAAAACGATGTGCTGCCCTTGAACATCAACCATGACGGTAGCCTCGACGGGAGCAACTTCAGAGCGCAGAATCTGTACTTCAGAGGGCGGCGATAGGTTTCACGTAACGTCGTGCACCGATCACGACTGAACAACTCTCCATCTTACTATCATCTACTGCCACCCAGAAAATGGCCCGTTCCGCGACACTAGCCTGGAGAGCGACACAATGAGCATATGCTCTGGAGTCTTTAGAGCGGTCTAGTCGACATCTATGAAAGCTTGACTAAACCTGCTGCTGGCCATGTATACCACGGAGAGAGTGACCGCCGAGCAGAACCTTCGTCAACGCTGTACGATGCTCAAGTTGAAACTTTGACTGTAATTCTCGAACCTTTTGCATTCTTGGCAACGTCAGGGTTGGCATCAAGCCACGACGGGCTTGGCCGCCCGCGTCTGATCCGGACGCCGAGCTGATATAAAGACTGGGGCCGGCGCTGCTGAAACGCTTGCTACCACGACTCGTTTTTCGTTGAACAAAGCACCCACATTCCTTACACTCCCTTACATTCCTTCCTCCGCCCTCCGCCATGAAATTCTGCGTTGCCTCTCTCGCCGTCTTCGCCAGTGCGGCGCTCGCTGCCCACACCCCGTCTCGGTCCCATACGAACGTCGCTGCGGCTGTGAAAGCTCGCGAGGAGCAGACGGGCAAAGCATGCAAAGCCGCGGTTCGCGCGCTCGGCGACTACACCATCTACTCGCCAGCATGCGTGGAGCTTGTCCGTGCCACCACCGTCTTTTTTGCTCGCCCAGTGCTGACTTGGAACAGATCTACAGCTGTCTCGAAGCAGTGAACGCCACCACTGACATCTGGGCCGAACAGAGCTGCGTTGCTGCGGCGACCTGCGATGGCGTACGTGGATTGTGATTGTCCGGGAGTTGGGTCCACTCACAGTTGCCCAGACCCGCAACCTCCTCGCCCTTGCCCAATGTCAAAACTCTGCTGTCGTCACCGGGGCCAACGCCACCTACCTCGACTACAACGTACGTTTTTGTCTGTCGCCCCTGGCTTGTGTATTCACCGCCACACCAGATTTACGCCGGTATCGTAGGCGACTGTGCTTGGGCCGAGGGTGGGTGCGCGATAACGCAGCAAAACTTCACCGACTTTTACTACGACTCTCTCGTCAACATAAGCTCCCCATTCTGGCCTTCGTGCGTCCCATCTCCCCTCTCCATGCACTCGTCCTTACCAAACTCCACAGCAACGCCACTGACGTCGTAGACTACTACTGGGCGCCCATCAAAGAGTGGGCCGCCGTCGATGGAGACGACATCCCATACCGCAACTTTGCCGACTGGCTCCTCTACTCGGATTCTTACGCAGAGGACGATACCACCACTGTTATCGATGAGTCTGACTCGGACGATTGCTAGATATACCTTATACTTATACTTCACGACTGCGCCCTCCCTCCCGCCACGGGTGACGGGATTTCAACCCTTTCTGTCCCAATGCCGGCACCAATCGCCAGACGATTTACTTTATTCCGCTTTTTGTCTTACAATCGATCCATACACCAATGTGATGATAATCGGGTTCTTTGTCTGTTGTTCAGCTTGAACTGGGTCAGTTTGTTGTTTGTGTGAGGTAAAACTGTACCAGAATTGTTGCACGATCTTGCTCTTGGCAACTGACCTACTGTTCAGCGGTATCGGTGGAAGCTGGAGATCTGCGACGCAGAACATCCAGCTTTGCTAAATCGACCACAAAGGATTCGGATTTTGCAGGTATACTTACAAACCTTTCAATCCAAGTGCCTCAACGTCTCAGATTCCTTCGGCGAGGACTTTTCGGAGTATCTCGCCTGTATATTGTTCTTGATACACGACCAGAGCTGTGCACCACCAACACCACCACCAGTACAGGAAAATGATACTTCGCGCTGGGCAGTAAGTGTTGAAAATACAAACAAGATCATGATGCGAATGTCCATCATACATGCAATAACTATACATCTACATTCAACGTCCATAACTAACTGTTCGTCGTAGACACAGGAACATTACTCGTCGGCCTTGCCCTCCGCGCGAAGCTCGTGGAGATGCGATTCATCATCCTTCTCACACCCGACGACCTCCTCGTCCTTGCATTCATCCCCGGCGGGCTAGACGCATCCCCAGAAACAGGCCCAAGCCAAATACTCTTCGTCTTCCTTGGTATATTCCTCGGATTCTTCCTCGGCTGCCTTGTCCCACCCTTGAGCCTCTCGATGGCGTCCCGGTTCTCGCGCTCGTAGTACTCGCATGCGTCCAGTAGGAATTTAGCGTCGAGGACCGTCGCGCGCTGCAGGACTGAGAGACGAACACGAACACAATCAACACTGAAGATGGCAGAGACGAAAAGAAGACTTACTATCGCCGTAGGTGATGGGGTTGATGAAGTTGCCTACAATGATCTTGGTCTGGGTGACATCGTTGAGCTCGGCGAAGCCCCAATACGCCGAGAGGTCCAGGATGTCCAACAGCACCGACAGGCCTAGTTCACCAAAATCGGGCGGGGCGCTTGTGTAGATGAAATCTAGACGTGAACGAATGGCAATGATCAATATTTCTCTGGTTTTCAGGCGAAGAGGAAGGAAGCACACACCCATGACGATCTGGACACAAGCAGCCGGATAATCCACTACAACCTCTATGGGTTCCTCCGCGGACGCAGGACCCGCCTCGGTGAAATCCCCGCAAAACAGATCATTCAGATACTCGCTCATAGGCGCCAAGAACGAGCGATGCGCGGGGAATCGCCCCTCATCCTCGCTCAAGAATACCACATCGGTCAACTGCCCCGCCATCCTCATATCGTTGTACCCTTTCTTGAGTCTCGCAAACTGCGCTTCCACAGAAGAGAACACCGCAGTCGGGGCGGGAGGGTTCTGCAGATATCCTGAAATTAGGGAAGGTAGAAAGTTTTCTGCTCATACGTACCATGATCTCCTCTACGCCAGAGACGTATAACAGGTCCTTGAAGGGTAGGAGAAACGGACGGACGGCTTTGAGGTCCCCGTTGTCCACGATGTTGAGGAACATCTCGTCGGCGCAGTTCCATATCCACACGTCCACAGAGGGGTCGGCGACGTTGAGGAACAGACGTTCTTGGTGCAGCATGATGAGTTCGTCGCCGACTTCGTCCTGGTGCTCGTCAAGCCATTTGTACACGGCTGTGAGATCGGCGAGGACATGTCCACTCCCTCTGTGGTCTCTCGCAACCTCCAGAGCTAGGACGCGAAGATGGGCGATCTAGGTTCTGTCAATTCAAGGGGATCCTGATGTGTGATGAATGAGACATCAACGTACCACTTCATTTGTTGTCGGTTTCCCGAGCGAAGGATTCGCGATGCAGACACGGTCTGCCGGTCGTTCCGAAAGTACGGCTCGCTGTGTCCAAGCAATTCCCTCATACTCAGGCAGTAGCACTTCGGATGGGGACACCACTGTCGGAAGAGGCTTGGTGTAGGGGGAATACTCCTCAATTCGCATTGCACGTTGTCTGATAGGCTCACGGGGTATGAAACGTAGACGGTCAAGTTGCGCCCATGATCCCTCATCGCTGGCCAGCCGCAAAGGAAGGTCCTCGGAGTACGCTCGAAACACAAGTCTCGCTCTCTGTTGCCGATCCGAGCTCGACACGTCCTCGTGAATGGAGGTGGCGCAAAGGGTGAAGGTGTCGAGATCCAAGGTGTTGGGTGCTTTGAGGCCAAAGTTCACTAGGCGCGCTTCTAAGTCAACGAACTCCTCTAACAGGAAATGTTCCAATGACGAAGCTCCAAAGGCAGCGAGGAAAAGAGGCTCCCGTCCGTAGAGTGTATCAGACTCGACGAGACGCCGGTGACCATTGGGCACTGGAATCTTCCCTCTTGCAAACGTTGGTTCACTAATGAGAGCCGCGACCAGGCGCTTATATGACGAGGAATCGCTTGGAGGGAGGAATGTCGGTAGCTCCATTTCGTCCCAAATGTCCCCCAACGCCTTGGGTATTACTCCCAGATGACGAAGCCCCACAGAGAACCCCACGGTCGGTCGTTTAGCAAACGAAGACACGACATCAGGAGGGAAGTTATAAGGCAGCATGTTAACCTCCGTAGCCGGCAGAAAAGTAGGCAAAGACGAGGAAGGGGTCGAGCTGGACGGAGTGGTCTCCCAGATTGGGAGCCTCTCCGCAATGGGAAGCAGGTCTGGCGATGTGTGGGTTATCTCGCTTTGGCACCAAGTCGCGAACTGCGATTGCAGGTCTCTATCTATGGCGGAGAATCGGGATTTGAGATCGAGGTCAGAGAGGTAGTTCAGAAGAACATCAAACTTGAACGTGGGAAGGCCCTGGAGAGTGTTCGTGACCACAAGCGGCAAACGAGGGTCGTCTCGGCGCACAATCGAGGCACCCAGCTGGTTAAGACACGAGCCCAGCCAGAGAGGTTCATCTGGGCTAACAAGGATGACGGTATTGCTAGAGCGGCAAGCTTCGATGGAGACGTAGTGACCTTCCTTCGTTGTGGGGATCAAGGGATATCGCGAGGCAACGAGATCGGGATCCAGGCCAAGTCCGTTGTACTCTGCCCAGAATTTGCGCATCCACTCGTCGTGCCTGGGGCGTGGGGAGATAAATGACGAGCATTGTGGGATGACGGAATCGAGGAGGTATTCCACGTGGGGCCCTGGCAGCTTGAGGACATTGTAAGACTTGTCCAGAAGGGCGCTGGCATCGAATTTCGGATGAACCAAGTCTTTCGCATTCCATAACTGGTTGTCGGATGAGGACGGCTTCCAAACAAAAAACTTGGTCTTGTACGTATCGGGGTGCAAAGGTGCAAGCGTGCCACTGGCGAGGGGGACCAGTGGCAGGTATAGGATGTCTAGAGTGATGTCTTTCTGCAGGTATTGAACAATGGATTGGATGTGATCGAGAGTGATATCGCCCTTCTCGTAAAGGGAGATGAGGCGGAAGGCATACAGCGAGAGATCCTCCTTCAAAACGCTTTGGTTGAGCGTCACCATTGAGCCAACGCAACGTTCTCGAACGATTGGAGAGATATATACGTAGCGAGAGATACGCAAGAGTTTGAGTACCTCCGTGACATTTTCGGGCTCTGTTCCAAGCATGACAGCGTCGCATGGCCTCATCTGGACACTGGGTTGGAAGTGACTGACGCAGACCTCCCGTTGACTGTGAATAAGGGTCTCGCTATAGAAAGTGTCCACAAGGACTCTGGTGACATTATCTTGTTGAGTCGTGTTGCCTGGCCACCAGATGTCATTTCGTCCTAGTTCACGGTGGAGTGTTTGAAGAAGGTACAAGTAGAGGGGCGGAGCAACGACAGAAAGCAACCATCTGTTGTACTTTGACTCCAGATTGTCATAGTCGTCGAAGCGAATGTGTCGACGATCGGGTGTGAGAATGAAAGACGCAGTGAGGTGGACAGGCAGTGTCGTTGTCATCGGTAGAGGCAAGGTCGAGAATAGATTGTGACCGCCTTGCCACTTTAGAGCCGTAGTTCGGGCGGCAAAGCCCGCAACGATAGGTGACCTCAAGCGATGTGGCTCCATGAGAGATGTGAATTCATCAGGCAATGATGAGATGGGGCGCGTAGACATGACGATCTTGTATACATCCTGGGCTGGTTTCGCATCGGCCGCCAGGTATCCTGTAACACGCAGAGTATGCTCTGCAAGTTCACCGTCGCGAACGACAGCATCTCTGTCGACTATCAACGACCAACCTCGGATGATGCGACCTGAAGCCGTTCGATAGAATGTAGAGATGCTGGCAATCTTCGAGAAAAGCAGTGACTGCTGAGCTGGTCTCCAATAGGGCCGCACTGAACAACGTGGTTCAGGAATATCCCACTGATGAGTAGATGATAACGACCAACCTATATGATCTCGGACGTATTCCGAATCGCGGACGGTACTCAGAATGGAGCTTTCGTTGATATGTAGCTCATTGCGCAACGGCAGTCGAAAGAGGGTCTACGGCTTCGTGAGATTTGCTCGTCAGAATAATTATAATAAGAAACTCACAGCATTGTAATTCTCCGTAGACGAGAGCTTGAAGTCAAACAGGCCATCAAGCGTCGCAAGATGGTCGGGATACAGCCTGATTACGGTTAAATAAATAAAAACCATAAACGAACGGCAAATACCACGCTCACCTTTGCATCTGCTGTAGTGGTAACAGAAGAGATGCCCAATCGTCCAAGGGCAAGTGTGTTTTCGACGGATCGAGAAACAAAACCTTATCACCAGATACAATCATGGCAAGCTATCGAAGAAATTCGACAGAGTTCATGGACAAGGGCGGAGCAGCTCACCTCCGTGAAATGAAACATGGACAGCGCACCCAGTCCAAACTGACCGATGGTGTTCGTCCTCCCTTCCTTCCCACCGACGCCGGTCCGGCATATACCATCAAAATCCTTCTGCGTAAATACACTATCGTTGAAGATGACCAATGACGGACACCGCTGAAATGGCGCCATTGCCGGTGTCAGTAGCTGCTCAGTGGGCGCCTGCCGGTCGTCCACAAGTATCTTGAAGTTCGATGCGCCAGCATCTGATGCATTCGCCAGGAACTCAGTGAGTGTCTGTTGTTCTGTATACTGCTTGAGGACATTGCGAATCGTCGTCGTCAATTTCTCGCCCATGTCCAGACCTGGGTTCTTCAGGTGGAGGAACTTCAGCCCCAGCCGGCTGAGATGGAGACGCTTGGCGGTGTGTTCGTCGAGACGAGGATGGGCCAGCGTAAGGTCCCCTGCTTCGAGGTAAGCGCGTTCGCCGATGTCGTTGAAGAAGACGTCCTTGGCGGGGCGAAGGTTGCAATACATATCCGGTACAAGTATTTCGGCGCGCTCTTCGTCCGTGAGGTTCAAAGGGAGGGCTTTGAGCACCATCAGGGCCTGTAGTACATATTAATAAGGTGCTATATAAGATGTGTGGACCACGAACAGCTTGTAATTTCTCGTTACTTGGTGGCGTTTGAGAAAGCTTTTGCAGCTCAGCAATCAAGATATCCGTGCCGGGCCTGTGTTCATCAATCAGCTCGAGCAGAACATGAAGTTGTTCAAGTCGTACCTTTCTGTGCAGCCCATCTTCTCCAAGAAGCTCCGAATTTCAGGACGGTCGGATAAAGGAAGCGGAATCTCGAAGAACCCAGGCAACGGAATAGGAAGGTAGAACACTGAATGGCTAGTCGAAGACATATGGTGCTGCGACACAGGAATCCATGGCCCGTCCGACGTTATGCTCCTCAGCGTCAAGAGATCGTCCTCGGTGAGATCCCGTTGACTCAGCACCTTGATGATGATGCGCATCTTCCGATACTTGATCTCCTGTTTCTGCTGCGTGATGACTATCTTCAGCTGCTGCATTAGGGTCGCCATCGAGATAGGCTTGTCCCAGCCCAGCGCCTTTCGGAGTGTCGGAGAGACGTTGACAGCATCATCAACAAGGGGAAAGACTTCGTCGAAGAGCTCTGGTCGATGGAGACCACGATCCAAGCACTCTTCGTGCCCCAACATGCCGCGGTTTGTCGGGATCCACTTGGCGTCAACAGATATCTCCAACTGAGTCGCATCAAAGCCCGATGAGTATAGCAAGTCGATGAGCCTGATAGCCAACGCCTTAGAATTGGCGGGATTGGTCTCCCTAATGTCTGAAATGTGCTGAATGCGCTCATATACGATCTCGGTGGTCAATGTCCCCCGAAGGATGCCCAAGATCCTCAGCTGCTTGAGTATGAACGCCACGTCCTCGCTTCTGGATAACGACCGAGGTACACGGTCACCGCTATCAGTATAGAGCGTCGTCAACGGCGACGCCGGATCGATAACATGCTCAGCCGACTGCAAGCTCCCGTCCATAACAGGGATGAATTTGACTTTCTGGAGAATCTTCAAAAGACGGGGCGGAAGGCTCTCGCGGTGCTGGACCATGTATTCCATAAACGCGGTCAGGAGGAACTTCGACTGTTCGGCAAAGTGCTCTAGGGATAGCCCGACGATGTCGACCTCGGAGAGAGGAACGTTGTTGTCCGGTTGGAGATGGGATAGGATGGCGAGGTCAATGTTCGCACCATCGAGGAATGTGAGGTTATGAGCGAGAGGTAGGAGAGAGGATGTTGTTGCGGTTACGCCATAGACGACGTTCGTGGCAGGGATTGGACCGACAGTCCTGATAGTATTGGTCTTCGACGCTTTATTGTGAAAGCCCGAGAAAAGGCGCGAGGATGTCTTCTCAGGTTTGATGACATTTGGAGACGGAAGTAGGGTAGGGAAGATGGGTAAGGATCTCAAGGCACGCTGCTGCTTCTCGTCTAAGGGCTTGACACGACAGAAGTCCAGAATAGCTTGAACGACGAAGCTCAATAGCACGCCGGCACGTGAGTTATCGAGACATATATCGGAAGGAATGTGGAGCTGGTCAAGAAGGACGTGAATGTCCTGTCCCGGCGTTCTTATTGCGCCAGGAATCTTTAAGACGACGTCTCTGGCGGCCTGGCTGAATATTGGATGAACGAAAGATATACCGAGCTGTTGCAGTGTCGGAACGATGAGGGGATCGATGTCCTTGTCCACGAAGATCCCTTCCTCCGGAGAGAGCAAACGCGTCGTCTGAGAAGGCAAGAGGAAGAAGCCGCCGACCATTGAGAGGAAGATGTCCTTCAGTCCTCCATCCCACTTGCCCACCCACACCCAGAACTTCGCCAGCCACAATATTGTGACCTCGTTCACCGATGTCATGTGGCGATTCATGGAAAAGTCTAGCCCAAATGGCGATGAACGAAGGTACTCCACGAGTCGCCATGGGAGTAAAGGGTTCACATTGAGCACCTGCGGTCCCTTCTCGATAAACAGATCGCATACAGCCGCACTCAGACTCTTCAAGGAGATAGCGGTCCCGTCGAACTGCCCGAACAGGTCGAGGGTCTGCCCATGTAGGAAAGTGTGTCGGTCCCCAATGGCATCTGGCTTCTTCAGAGCAGTAAACGTGCCGTTGACTAGAGGAACGAGCGGGAGGTCAACTATGCACTCCAGGTCGCCGGTGGATAATAGGTATTCCAAGATAGCTAAGCGGTGTGGATAGAGCAAACTCTCGAGCGCTGTTGTGTAATTCTGCGGATGCACGAGTCGATCAGTATCAGAAAGGCGACCAATATGAAGCTTCTTACCAAAAGCTCCATGTGCGCCGTTTTCGGAGCCAGAGCCAGATACATCACGTCCATCGTGTTCAACATCTCCTGAATGTACTCAGGCGGCTGGATGATGGCAAGTCCCGCATCGGCCATAGCCTGTAGCGCCTTAGTATCGATACCATGTGAGGCTATACGTCCATAGTGGAGTGTGCGGAATCTAGAAGAGCTGGACGAGCTTGGACATATGAGAGGCCACACTGGTGTCTGCGATGTGACGATGACAGAGAGTGTATGGTTGGGGAGGTCTTTCCAGTACAGACTGTCGCCCGTATCCGCGTGTAATTGACGTGGAGGCCAGACGCTGAAGAGCTTCGGGCCACTGAAGTTATCCGCCGTGATAAGAATGGGTAACAGGGCCGCCCAAGTCCTTGGAAGGTATTCCTCGAAGAGCATTTGGTTCCATTCGATGAGAACGCTGGCAGAAAGGCGTTAGTCATATGTTATCGGACAGATTGGTCGTGGCCAAATACCTGTCATCGCTTCCGCGCACGACACCAACTTCACTCTTATTGGAGAGGTTCTGCCTGGATTGGGTGAGCGCAAATAGGCCATGGACATGGCACGGAAATCCAGTCTTGATGGGTAGTGGGAGGAACGTAAACAGACGACCAGCCGTCTCCTCTTGTACGTCCAATGGCACGGCGATGGCCAGATTGGGGAAGAGCTTGTGCTTGTCGAGCAGTGACCGAACGTCGCGTCCGAGCCGCCGAGACATCGATTGAGCGGATTCCTCCTGAGAGAACGACGATTGTACAATTCGCCAGCGTTGCGAAGAAGTCGCGTCGATATCGACTTGTGCGACGAAAGACGACTGGGACGGCGTGTCTTTCGATATCGACGCGCCGGTGAGGCACACGCGTCTCCCCGACTCCTCAATCTCCCATACCTCTATCCTCTTGACGTGTTTCAGAAACAACAAAGTGAGATGTAGCTCTTCCCGGATAAAGTCCGCAAACAAGGTCCGGACCTCCTGGGGAGTAACCACTTGCTTGCTGATGGTTGACGCCTCGCGCCGTAGTGGTAGGCGTATGACCGACCCGGCCGATGGGAAGAAATCAAAAGCAACGTGATGGTCGGGATAGTCCTGGACATCGAACTTGGCACCTCCGGACTCTGAAAATGTGTGTTGGGGATCCAATATGGCCAGAGAGGATGCTGAGAGAATTTGAGGGTTGTCTGTTACCTGTCGGAATGATCAGACCGAACAGATGCTGTAGAGGTAGGCCGCATACATGATAGCATGACCTAAACCCGATTCCATACTTTCCGATCTTCGAGGTATCTGTCTTCTTCGACGATCGATGAATGCTCTGGAGGGCCTCCCAATCCTCTTGAAAGAACGACGCGTCGTTGAACGCGAGCAATGACGGACCCTGGGCATCGGCCAGGTTTACGTGAAATAAGGAGCTTGTCGGGTGGGTTCGTGAGTCCAAGACGAAGACCTGGTGCATCACGGGTTAACAGCATGTCTGAAGGCAAGGACGGACGGTACGCACCTGCTTTGAAGCCTTCGCATCGTCTGAGTTCTGTATCAGTTCACGAAAGAGACCGATGGAGAATGGATAGGTGCCGAGGATGGCGGCAATGGTGTCTGTTGGCGAGGCATACTCGCCGAACGATTCGACCATGGTGGTGGTGTTCTAAAGAGTCCGCCGAGCGACTGTATAATATAGGATGCCTGACAGGGGGCCAGAATGACTGACAGTGACAGATATCCTTTCAAGCCCAAAGCGGTGCAGCCGTCACATGCAGTCAGGGCCGAAGTTTCCAACTGTTCCGGTATCAAACTCGCGGATCCGTTAATGGCTGGTTCATTGACCGTGGCGCAAAGCACCAAGCCGGCCTGGCAGCCAGTCTCCGAGAGTTGCAGCCGCACTGGGAAAGACAGAAGGAGGCTTTGGTCGGGAATCATCCTCGACTTGAGCGCCTAGATTTCTAACAATGACGGATCCACATGCTTGCGAGTGCACTGCTTCAAATGTGGAGTCAGAGAGACAGGAAAATGCAATGCCTATGCTCACCCTAGGAACACATGCGCGTACTCGGATGACCAACGGTAAACTCGACCTTGAAGCAACACGCGCCTCTGGCTATCCTAGCGCTTTTGTAGGGTGAAAGCGATTTTTTTTGCCGGTCCTTCGCTTGACACAAGCCTTGGATGTGCTCGAAAAGGGTGATGGACATCCGGACCATATGAGACGAGCGATTTATGCGAGAGATGAATTGGGAGATGGCGCGTGTCAAGTTACACGGAAAGGGTTGATGACCTGTGCTTGCGCCGGCAACGCTGACAGGTGTCGGACAGGGCAAGGTGTACTCGTCTCTGGTCTGTAATTTGTCCGTATGTGCAGATGAGAGGCTGTGGGCTATATGAGTCAATAGATTGCGAAGAGAGCGCGCGTACGCACCTGCATGGACTGTTTCTCGTTGTATCTTTGGTGCCTTTCCTCGCCCTCTGCACACTCTCCAGGCCGCTCTGGGTTCGTGTCGGGATGTCCGCGATGTCTTGTTCAGGCATAGTTTTCGTCAGGGAGTCAGAGAGGAGGACGAAAGGAACGCATTTCAGCGACATGACGGTCGCGGTCGAAAATATTCTGTGGCCCAATTTGGTCAGACCGCCTGCAGGCACCCACAAGTCACATCATAACACAGGTCTTCAATACACGGTTGATACACGGTATGCAGTACAACAAATCAAAGAAGATTATTACAATGCAACTGTTATCTCCAAGGAGACGGACATTAAATAAGGCAGTACTGTATACATGATGAATTCAATTCGAATAAATCTTGGGTCGAAGACGGAAAAAGATGCATGGTCCAATCCGAATGCCCTTCAAGTTGAATCGCGCAATATCCCCCGCCCATCCTCCTCTACCTTGACAATGTTCTTCCGTTTTTCCCTTTCTTTATCTACTGCCCTTTGCAGACTCTGTTCCGCGACCTCCAACCGCTGAGAGAAACTTGGACACTCCCACTCATGCCAGAAGATCAGAGTCCGAAGAATGTCCTGATATTGAGAGTTAAGTGTCGCGCGACGTAAGAGGTACTGCCTTGGAGCTCACCTCCTGCGTCCCAAAGATCAGCGAGCACACAATTGGAACTTGAAGGGCGGTCAGGCTCGGATACACTGCAAAAGTAGATGACGCACTATATGCGAAGGCGATGTTCAGCCTTGAGCTCGTTCCAATCGTCCACATCGTGTCTTGCAAACACAGCACAAGCCCGGAACTTCCGAGCCCTGAGTCCCAGCTAATACGAAAGGGTGCTAATACTCACAGAAGAGCTACCAGCGGAAACATACAGAACATCGCAACGCGAAGAATCAATGCGGTAGAGACCCAACTACCAGTGCGCAGGCTCAGGCGTCTGTACTCCTCCCAATGGGTGTACAGAACGTGGGACGTACACACTATATACAGCGTCAGAGCAGAGACGCACAAAGGTTATGTACGCACCTCCGAGCCAAATGACGGCGAAGGATGATACGACGACTAGCGTAGCGGAGGTCATTCGGCTGTCGAGAAAGTGAAACGTTATTCTTCGAAGTACGACGAGGAACTCACACAGAATCAGAAGCTATGCTGCAGTACATGCCAGAGGGATCGCGTACAATCAGCTCAGGCTTAGATGACCCAACCTGTTGAGAGTTCGCGTTTGATTACTCGTTCTTCCATAGGGTTGAAAGTAGTCAACGAACCATAACAGCCTCCACGAATATAAGAGCGTAGGCAAAGAATGGTACCAGAGGCATCTGGCATGTTATTTGAGTACAACATACGACACAAAAGTCGCGGGCCTGACCGTGCGCAAGGGGACAAGACAAGGGTCATACGGCGGGACACTATCAATAGTCATGGCCAAGTCTTTGGATTTCGTTCCAAGCAGGCCCGCAACCGTGATATATATCTTTCTATACTTCAGATATCATCCGTATACAACTGGATGGCCTAACTCACATGGAAAACCAATCCAATACACGCGATGGATGCCCTACAGACGCGTGAGAACCCAAACAACACAGTCGTAAAATGAAGGTACATCGGCGGACTGGCATACATCATTGCCGCTTGCGCGAGGCATAACCTTGGGCCTGGCGTTCCATCGGCGAGATTGAGCACAAAGGACAGGCAGTACAGTGCCCACGACGCGATGAAGGTGTACCAGATCGTTCCGCGGTGCACGCGGGGAGACCTTATCGCTGCGACGAGGAGGCAGACTAGCGAGACGAGTCCGATGAGGTGCAGCGTATTGAACGTGGATATCAGTTCGGGATTGGGAGTAGGGGCGGTATCTACATGTCGTCCGGTAAGTATACGAGCAGGTGAGGCGCGCAAGTGAGACGACTGACTATGACCGGTGAGGATCCCAAATAAGCGGAGGATGTCGTTTAGTGTGATGGTCTTGGGAATGTCCATGTCCATAGCTATCTGCAAGCTCATCGCCATGAGACCATAGGTCCAAGATGACATGTATATGAAGGGCCCTCCCGGGCTTCATGGCCCATCCCTCGACTTGTGCCGATCATTCGTTGTTGTTCATCCCCAGATTGGGAGGCGGACATCCGTCCGTAGTCACGTCAACTGATTCAACGACATTCAGCAGTTTCGTCGCGTTGGGCACTGTCATAGTCCGATCTTGTGTGGATCATCATGCCGATCAGATGCGCTGAGAACAGCATACTTCGTTCAAGGAATCTAACGGGAACTTTCAGCATGAAGACGATTCAACCGGACATGTATACCTCGTTGTTGGGCGATCGGAAAGTTACGGTCATTGTTGACGGCGTAGCACGAGTCTTCATTATGTATGCCGATGGGCCAAGGTAGCAGGTATTGAGACGCCATGGAGACCCTTTCTGACTGACTGCGTACACACCTCCTCACCAAAGATGTGATCCCTGATGATCTCGAGTGCTGTGGAGATAATCCATAATGATTCCAAAAGATCACAAGTCTGAATGATGTGCAATTCTGAGGAGGCAGTACATGGCCACCCGGCGGATGGGCTCAGTATTGAGATGAAACCATGAAGGTAATCAGAGGATATGATCGTAGTTTCCAATTTGCCCGTATTCGTAGAGAGTGTGCTTGCAATTGATGATCTCCACGCAGAATAATATCAGGCGGGGAAACAAAGAAATAGTCTTCTCGGCAGTTGGATCGACAGTGAGGAATATTGGGACGCGACGGACAAAGACGCGTACGCGTTATACCGGTCTCATGAAGAGCCCTAGTAGACCTCTTTTTCTCAGAGGGGGAACAAGCTCACAATGATGGGGCCGCGCGAGTGCTGAAGGCGGACATGGAGGGGGGAGGTCATGGTTGACAACGTGGCATGACAGAAGAAAAGAGCCAAGCGGCTGAAACCGGCGGCCGCTTCGAGAGCGCCGCCCACGGAGTTTCCAAACTTGGACGCCGCTTTAAATTGCCGCTCACTCCAATTCAGATATTTGACTAGTCTCGTTCCCATCCGTTCTGGCTCACTTCGGCCGATCGGAATGTACGGACCGTGCCACGTTTTTCGGATTTAAGTTTTCAGAGCAGAGGGTTCGCCAGAACGGAGAGATTCCCTGCTCCCGTGCCTCAATGGTCAAAAACGTGGCTCGGTCCGAGTCTCCGAGTATCACGAGGAGGGGGCAGGGATCTCTCCAGAACGGATGGGTACGAGACTAATATTTGACGCGTTCGGCCTTCTTCAATCACGAAGGGCCCGAAACTGAGCCATTTGCGCGTTGGGAGGCTGACGCTTGTAGACGAGACAGAGCAAAGACGGGCCCCGTTATACGCGACAATCTTTACCTACATAAATGTGCAGCATCTTCATTCCTGCACATATCCGTTCAACAGGAATGTACACAGTAAGCAAGACAGAGCATTTTGACGGAAGTTCAGGCATAGAAACGAAAAGCAGAAGAAATCACAGAGGAATGTTAAATTACGAAAAGAGACGATCCAATATAGACCATTCGAAAGATTGATACTTCTCGTGCAAGAGCGTGTCATCCACTTCAAGGAGCATACACGAGCGCTGCCTGGCTGAGGCACACTAGGGAGTCGCTGCCTCAGCGATACCCTCGAAAGACAAAGGAGGGAGTCTGACATGCTGAAAATATATATAATGGAAAGCATCGATGCATCAACCTGGGGTGACGAGGACTACGTGTACCGACGCGTCATTTGATAAAGCCTCACCCGTTTTATAGCACAAGTTCTATCATACAATTGACACTCCAGAGCGCGTAGGTACGGCGACCATGAAGTGAACTGATCGCGACATCTACCAAGTCGACGGAGTCTTTTTCATCAAGCAACGAGGGCGAGGAAAGAGCAGCGGATGATAAGAAGAACGGATGATCATGGGCGCTCAGCGTTCAGGCCGTTCAGGCCGCGCTTACCACAAACCCGGCACTTGGGTATGTGTGCATCGGCTCTCACGTTTCGTGGTTGGTTCACCATAGGCTTCCATCTACGTTGTGTGCGTACTGTCGATCAAGAACAGGCCCTAGTCTCTGAAACAATCATCGCATTGATGGTGAAAGCGGTGATTGAACGAAGTGATACACATCAATAGACTGGAGTTTCCGACTCGACGGGCTATATTCCGTGTCAGCATATGGGCGGTTGGCAATCAGACACGCAGAGTATACTCACATCCCGCGTGAACACCCAGTAATTCAATTTGAACCAGCCCTCAGAATAAGCAACCTCCATGTACGCGAATGTATACAGCCACTGTCGCCTGTACCCTTCGAGAATGGACGGATTCTTGAGTTCCGGATATCGTTGCTGAAGCGATTCTGCCAATTTCGGCTTCCAGTTCAGCTCAAACCGCCTATGATCAGACTCTTGTTAGCTTGCAGTCCACATATGCATGACAGCGTATACCTGCTCCATTCCCTGAGACACCGACAGTAGTCTGACGATCATCAGCGCGCCCCCGAAGAAAGGACGAAGATATCGACTTACGGGAAGATGTGTTGTACAATGAGTCCAGGGCAAATTGACCTCCTGATACTGATTGGAACTGGGCGACTAACGATGATGCGCTGGGTGGTGCCAGTAGCGGAGAGTGCGGTCGGACAAGCGGGTATGATGGCGATCGCTTGTAGGTGGCATCCGGATAAGTCGTAGCCGAAAGCACGACAGTAGCCTCGTCCTCTTTGAGAGCCCAGTCCAAGACACGGATGAAGGCCGGCATGTACGAGGATCCAACGGCCTAACACTGTGCGATCAAAATGCAGTTGGGTGATAGGGAGCTAATAGGACATACCTCAATCGTTTCCAAGCTTATACACGCGTCAAAAGACTTTGCGAAGCTTTGTGGCATATTCCTGTAATCCAGCAGATGGATGCGAACCTTCGACGACAATCCGGCCCTAGCTATACGTTCCTCGGCAATGAGTTTCTGGTCAACCGAGAGAGTAAGCGAATCGACTGTGCAGCCCAACGCCGCAGCCTGGGGGATTGTCTCAATAAGATATTGCGCGAAATGAGCTTATACTCACCGCCATGGCAAGACCACCCCACCCGGTCCCGATTTCCAGTACACGGTGACCACTCTTTAGGCGAGCCCGTCCAAGAACCCAACGTATTTTATTTTCCTGTGCGCGTTCTAAATCTCCCGAGGAGCGGAAGCCGGCTGGTCCGCCGTCATCGTCCAACCATATGGGACACGAGTATTGCATTTCATCGCTGAGGAAAGCCTGGAGAGGGATCAGATGACATCCAATGCGCGGTTGACCGTGACGAGCCTTGAACAAATCGCTTGGTGAATCGAAGAGCGCAGTCTGGACTAAGTCAGACAACGACAAGCAAGTTTGAGAAGAAATAGGCCAACATTGGCAACTGTATGGTGTATTCCTCGATCTAGAGAGCGATTGAAGACACCGTAGGATGCAGAATCGAGAAGACGGGTCAGAAGCCATGGCGCGCATTTGGAGTTGAGAGAGAATATCTTGACTAGGTGAGCTCGTGTGGGACTTCAAGGGGGATAAGACGCACCGTCAGAACATCTCTTATGGAGGGAGATGAGATTTCCCCGTTGATATAGGCCGTAAGAACTGATAGAATTGAGCGGAGACGGTGGAAGGATGTGTAAAGCCGTACATCCAGCCTCGGACGAGAGGTAGACCCTAACCCAAAATAAACTGTCATGCACAAGCAAGAGGGCTTTCGAGGGCCCATGGCCACATCCAAAAAAGGTAACGATGTGCGAGTATTCGACGATTTCGATTAGACCGTGTTTGAGGTCCTGTTCGAGTGCATTGCAAACGCTGAGGCGCGCTAAACACAGGATGAGGCAAAGGCATGGTCAGAGCGAAGACGGCACGTACCAAGTGCAATGAATGCCTGCCAAAGCCAGGAGGGCCTGCTGAGCGCCTTTGCCGATGCGGAATGGTTGGCGTGTACAGGACCCATCCGACCTCAAGCGAAAACCCAACGTGGAGCAATGTTGCCAGTTACGAAACGACCTCGGTCTTCTGGCTCATGCCGGAGATACTGAAAGGGATAGGCTCTGATGTCGACCTGTATCCGCTCGGCAGTAAAGAGGCGGAACTTGAGATGGCCGCGAGACACTTTGTTGAACAGTCAATCAGGCGGGTGTTGCTGTGCGCACTTCGCGCGCGGCAATAGTCCATATTGTGGGTCCTTTGAGAGAGCGAGAACACCGAACGCTGGCCTCCTTCACACACGGGCAAAGAGAAGATGATGGCGACTGGACAGCGTGGGATCGGCCCGAGGTCAGCTCTGCTGATCTCCGAGCCACCCAGACTCACTTTCGCTTTCAATCGGCCACCAGCCTCAGACCAGCCTTCAACGTATGATGTGTTTGTTCTCACTTCGCGGCGCTTGTCATTATCATGTACTCCAAGATCATCTTGATCGTTGTCCAGTCTCTTCGCAAGAACAGCAACGAATACAGTACCACCTTCATCATATCGAATACTGTTGGTAACACGGATCAACATACTTACATGGCATCCCATATTCATAGTGCCCTACGCTATTCTATTTGTAGTCCATCGACTGATATGAGCGTGTCTGTTTCTTCCTACTCCCATATCTTCTGGCCATGGACTCTGCAGGTAACGTCTATGGAACGTCTCGCTGCCTCCAGACTCTGACCTCTTTCAAGGCCAAAGCTCAGAGTCAGGTACTCCGCCCGCTGACACCAGCGATCTTGGTCTCTACGATGCATCACAGGCTCTTGCGTTCGTTTGGACCTTTTCCCTCATCGTTACCGCTGGCCTGTCGAAGAGTATCAGCCGTTCGCCCACTTGGTACTTGTTCATGGGCGGTTCGCTTCTTTGGTCCATATCCTATCTTCTCTCGGCTCTCCGACACACCGACCTGGCGTCGAATCAGAGCCTCTGCCTTCTTCAAGCCTCGATGATATACTCCACGAACCCGTTGTATGTTTCTTCATCCCTTCTGCGAGAATCAATATACTGAGTTCCACCGTGACTCCTAGCATCACATGCGCTGCAGTGGCACTTGTTTTCGATGTTGGTTGGCACGTTCTTTCCGCTCGAAGGACACTTACCAAAGTGATAGCTCTTTCTGAAATTGAGGACTGCGTCCTCCATCTCCGGCCCAGTCTCAGCCAAAGACCAACGCAGAAGAGTTGTTTTGGTATGCCTCAGTACAGGCTTTGTTGGTCGCGCTGATGGTCACGGTCAACTCTTCCTGCAGATACTATCGCTCCCAATCATGGTCCTCATGATCATTTTCGGCTGGATACTCGCAGTACGTACCACTTATGTCTGTCGGCACGCTTACTTATCTACCATCTGATGCTCAGATTGGCGTATCCCATCCCGAACTAGTCGAGCCAGACTCGACGCACATGTTCTGCCATATCCGATTTTCAGAGACCATGGGATATATGCAAGCGTCAGTGTGTCCCACTCATTCATTTCCCACGAAGTGACTCTGACAAGTGGTACCTGTACAGGTTCCGCATCAGCGCTTACAGTACGCTGATTCTAGAAGTTTTCGTCATCATTTTCTCGGGTACGTTCAAGCGCTGTTCGTCAACGATGCCCATCGTTGATGCCTTTTCTTGCCAAGTCTGGAATGCAGTCATTGTCTACATGCACAGAAAAAGCACTGGCACTTTGCTCCCTGAGGATGGCTCTTCGAAGGCTTTCTCGCTCGTTGACTTCCTCCGCCGGAATGTCCTCATGGCGTTCCTAACGGTTGTTGGGATAGGGTGAGTACTCGACACTCTCCTGTAGTTAGAGATCTTCTGAATCTTTCCTCAGTATGGCGACCTCGTCACTGGGCAATTCACGCTCTGGGAACGCCAGTGGATGGAACTTGGCGCTCGTTGTTCGTTAGTACCGGCCTACTTCCGGCGATGCTCCTTGATCTGACCACGGCGTCCACCTACAGTACCTCTCAGTATCGCAGGACTAATGGGAGGCAGTGTGGTCAGTACTATGACACCGGTGTTTCTCTGACTGATCCTCTTCAGGATATGCTCTTTGTCTGGTTTTCTGCCTGCTTACCGCAGGTACGCCGCAGGGCAAAGTCGGGCCCAAGGGATTCGGAGGCGGGCTCGGATGCTCAGGCTCGAGAACCAGATATATCTTTCGCTCCTCCGACTGCGAATGCGGCGGCTTCTTGGGCGGCGCATCAGAATCGAGACTTACTTCCAAAGTCAGAGGGAACCATGGTCTAAAATCTCAAGAAGCGGCCATTGACTGGCGTCGCTGAGATGAACTTCGTGTACTCACTGTCATTACTGTTTCGACAGACTCTTGTAGAAGTAGATGTATCTATACACTCTCTTGTATCTAGCTATCCCGGTCTCTACAATATGGATAATTTTAGTCAGTAGTAGCAGACCCGGACACCCTCGCTTCAATCAAATTCTTGTGAGAACCACAGGCTGAGAACAGAGCCAGCTGTGAAAGTGTAGGGGAGGAAAGGGGTTATATTCGGTTGGCGGAAAAGAAAGAACAAGATCGCGGGGAACCCAAATCAATTCCCATTGGGCTCAGAGGGCATATGATGGGTATCAGAATAATATGTTTGCTTTTTTGGGTAGCAGCTATAAGCGACGGCAGCGCTGGCCTACTCGAAATGTACAGTGAGCACTGGGAAAGCTCGAAAGCTAGCTAGTGATCGGTGAGACTCGCTGATCCGGGGGGCGAACTTGATATCAGTCCTGTTTTAGGACCCGGGCGTGTTCGCCACGGCGATTCTTATAGAACACTATATCGCCTTCATCCTCGATAAAGCAGCACTCCTCGAACGACCGGTACAAGGCTCTGAAGGAGTTCTTGTTCGATCAGTGAATAGCGGATCAGCAGAAACTTGGATGCCACCTACTGTAGAATCGTAGTTATAGTCATCTTTGAGAACCGGCTTGATGCACTCAGTCACTGCGGGTAAGTTATCTGGAGAAAATCCATCAGTAATGCACCGTTTGACATTGACGCTTACCTACAGAACGGAATCGACGAGAAAAGATGGTGAGCGAGCTGGGCAACGACAGTCAAATCGGTATTCTGAAATCAGACGTTGCGTACATGGTCGTGTAATGCGTTGTGCAGAAACAGTCGTCCGGCCCAGCCCAAGAACGGACGATCCATGGTGGAAAGTGCGCCTCGTACGAAAGTCCATTCGCTCCGCCGGTAGATCGGAAGAGTGGGGTCCACATGCTGCAAGTACCCGAACATTATGATCCAGTGGTTACAGACCTAGAGGGACCAGAAATGAGACGGTGCACTCAATATAAGGCCAGGACTTCTTACTATGTAGGGGATGACATATAACTTGAGAAACGCAGCAGAGCCGATGGCGTTCACCAAACAGCGAAGTGTGCAACCAATTGCGAGAAGACCAACGTCGGAGGCGATTATACTGTTCCTTTCCTGTGGCTTGAATAGCGGCGAGCTGGGAAGAAAATGCTTCGGGACGAGTCAAGAGAGGTTTGATGACAAAGGCAAGATCATACAGTGGTGAATCGTTTGCCGTAGTTGGGGTTGCCTGTTTCGTTGAACAGAAGGTACGCTGGCCATCCAAAGACTTGCATCACGATAAGTCGGACCAAGGTTGTGAGAGGCATTTCCTCAAGGAGCTCGAGATAATCTATCCTCTCCACGACTTGCTCCTCAGGCAGTTCCAACGATGAGCGAGTACGCGGGATATAGTGTTGATCACGTTCGAATGACATTGTTGCTTTGTGGTGTCCAGTATGTGTAAAGCGCCAAGCATGGTATGGCACCAGGACCGCCTGTAAACTTCATTAGAGAGGAGCAGAAAAGATCTGATGAACGTACACTGTACAGAAGAAAGCCTACGCTGTCATTGATCCACCGGCGCGACGAGAGCGTTCCGTGTCCAGCTTCGTGCCCTAACGTGAAAAAGCCCGCAAAGACAAGGCCTTGAGAACACCAATAGAGAGCCCACAGGCACCATTCTGTGGCGAGAATCAGTCCCGCCAATTGTCCATTGTGAGTCCGAAGGAGGAGGAATGTAGAGTCAATGTGGCAGCCCAAAAACCAAAGACCGCCACAGAAAAGGATATGTCGGCAGACATAAGCGAGCGCCTTGATAGTGCTCTTCTGGTACAACTTTTTGGGCACGGCCTCGCGAAGTTCTCGGATAGATATCTGGCGTGCATGGTGAAACGAATGAAGCAGGGATTGTAGCCGCACGCACAAACCTTGGACGGGGAAAAGGGGGTCTTGCACCTTTTCTCGTATTCAGGACTGTCGCGGAGTAGATTATACATGGCAAGGAGTACTGTTCGAAGACGTATCCAAACAGTGTTGTATCTTTTATGAACGATAGCCTGTTCGAGCCTCGGGCAGTCCGCTATCCAGGGCGGGAGCCTCTCGCAGTTACGCGCGGGCTCGGGCGGCCAACTCGCATGCTCATTCGCACACCTCTGGCACACCTAGCTTTCTACGCACAAAGCAATTGCCAATTGATACGTTTCAGAAATCCTTGCCCGATGGTGCCGAGCATGCCACTGCTGTGGTGGTCGCCCTGGAGGCGCTCCATGAGAGGGGAATTCATTGGGGAGTGCGGGGTCGACGGCGCACCGCTGGACAAGTTGGGTCAAGGTGCAGAGCATGGCGGGGAGGAGTGGCGGCGAAGAGTGAGGAGGACGAAAGCCGAGACTGCCGGATTCTAAACGACTTCCGTCGGCTACTTATATTGATCTGCTCCGTGTCAGTCCTGGTCGCGTCGTTAACTTAGCGCCACTGGCCTTGGATACGTACTAGTTGTCTTCATTTCCGCAAGTGCTACATTAGCACGACAAGCGCTGCCCTGGATAATACTATTCGAGTTGGCAGCAGTGCCATCTTCACCGTGTTCCCTGAGTTCTGAATGGCTTTTGATAGCACCAACTCTCGTGTTGAACCTACAGGTAGTACACAGATCTACATACACAAGATCTACTAGAACCTGTTGTGCTCAACTCCCTGTGCGGTCCTTCAATATCTATGAGACTCCCCAGATTCGGAGTTGTACCCATACTTGGTGGCATAGTCCTGTTCAATCTCACTGGCGGCGACGGAATAGCACATGAGCCCCATGCCTCGGAGCAGAGGTAGGCCCAATCCACTCGTCAGCAGGCCGCACCCCACCCTTCGGCTGGACATCATACTCCAACAACACATGCGCAAGTAACGCCTTCACCTCCATAGAAGCAAAGAACCGACCCGGGCTATCACCATACAGTCAGTACAGTCCTTCCACTTCTATTCCTAGTCAAAATCCTCACCAAACATGCCTCCCTTTCCCAAACGCCAAAAACGATGGCGACGGACTCGTCATGCGTGGCATCAGCCCCTCCTCTTCCCTTGCCTTCATGTCCACAAACCTAAAACCCCTGAAAGCAGTGGCATCCTCGTAAACACCCTCATCCCGATGTATCACATTCACCGCCGTCGCCACAAAAGTCCCTCTCGGCACCGTCGTCCCGTCAGAGAACGCAAACTCGCGCAAGGTCAGCCGGGGCATCCAGAGACACCCCATCCCGTTCAGCCGCATCGACTCTTTGATGAAGCTGTCCAGCTTGATGCAGCGCACTAAGCCCTCTTTGGTCCACAGCCTGGCATCCAGACCGAGGATGTTCTCGATTTCCTCGCGCAGATCTGGGATGTATGAGGGCCGTGCAGAGACGTCGTATAGCGCATGAACGAAAGTCTGTGCATCGAGTCAAATCAACATGCCGTCTGGATGGCTATGCCAAGGTCGACTACTGAACTGACCTTGATCGTCGTATGCAGTGCGAGGAAGTTCACGTTCAGCATCGCCATAGCCAAAGACTCCGGCGAATGATCACCATCCTCCATTAGCCAAGTCAGCATGTCGTTCTATAGCAAAATCAACATCCTAAAACTGCGAGAGCACGTCAACACAGCAACACATACCTCCAGCGTCTCGCCCAACTCTTTCCGCCGCCGTCTGTCCTCGATCATAGGTTTCAAAAAACCGAGGAACCGCTGATGGTGGCCAAGAAATTTGCGGACGACGTTTCCCACAGGCCTGCGGAGCTCTCAGCTTGAGCTGAGCTGATGGGGAGACGAATGTTCGCGTACCTACGGAGGAACCCAGGCGCCATGAACCGCAGGAACGCGCCGCCGAAGATCATCGTGTGGCTCATCGTGCTCGTCAGCTTGATGTAGTCCTCGTTACGGCCTGTGCAATCCCATCAGGATCGGAATCTCGATTGATTGAGTGAGAGAAAACACACATAGTGCCTTCCCGACGAATACGCGATTGCTCGTCCTAGCCATGATTCGGGAAAATGTATGCATCGCGTCGACGGGACGCCAATCTGAGCCTGCCATGGTACCACTGTCAACAGAATTCCACAGGTTCAGAGAAGGGACGACGTACAATCCATCTTGCCGAGCTCGCGCTCGCACGCATAAACCATCTCGTCAAACAGCTCGGGGACGAAGCTCGACATGTTCTTGTTGAGGGCGGACCGTATCACGGGGATGTGGTATTCCTCTGACGGACCCACGACATGGCTGAACTGCGTCAACTGTGGGTTCGCATCCGAGTCAGTAGGTCACGGTGCCAGTGATCCTGGATGCTTATAGACTGACATCTTCGGCAGCGGCCTCCATGGAGATCATATCCTCCGGTGCGTTCACGACCTCTTCGACGAGGCGGGCCTTCCGGACGACGACGAACCACTGTCCGAGAAGCGGGAATGTGAATATGCGGTCGCCGAACTGTGATGGGGTCAGAAGCTCTACATAACATGGGGGAGAGGGGGAAGGAGACAAGCCTTTGCGCATCCCCGCTTGACACCGTCGTCTGCGTAGAAGAAGTTGATTAGGGAGGAGATATATGAGTGCAGGACGTTGGCGAGGCCGAGTTGGGGGAGGCGTTTCTGGTGGGGACGTTATTGAGAGAGCGGTGCGGGTGTGCAGGGACTCACCTGCTTAGCATGCGCGCGACTGTAAGTCTCCCACGTCGCAGCAGCGGCACAGAGCAGCAGGAGCACGAGCTTGATCATCGTGCAATCGAGGTAAACTGTTCTCCAGGCTTATGAACGTCCAGGTCCGTGCGCACAGCCGGATGATGGACGCAAAAGCACTGTTGTTGTGTGTGGCTGCATCACGTAGAAAGGAAGCATCACTGACACTTGGACTGAATCAAGGAAGGAGAGGAACAATTGATGCGTCATGTTCATTATACCCGGGCCTGAGGTACAAAATTTCGCACGCACGAACGTCGAACTTGAAGCTTCTATGTCTTGTCCTTCAAGCTTGAAGGACAAGACATAGAATTGGTATAACAGACACACAGAAGTAAATAGGTTACACGACGTACAGTACACAGGCACGTAAGAACAGGACGATATGAAGATGAAGTGGAAGGCGGATCGTTCATAGCCGAGCTGAACATCACTCAATTGAAACGGCCGCCATCAGGTCCGAGAGAACGAGCGCGAGAAGCCCCTGTGCATCCCCACCCCCTGCCATCAGCACGTGACCCGGACACGGGCCGACACCTCACCGACTTACCCAACGTGGCAGGGGCCCCGGGGTGTCCGCCTGAATACAACGTTCCCTGACCATCCCGTGGATTGATAACTATACACAAGTGCAGATTGACTTCATTATAGCTGTATGTATGTATGTATGTATGTATTGAAAAGTAAAGTAAAGTAGTTGAATCATCAAGACTGAGCCGGAAAAGAAGAAAACATCCGTGATCTACTCAGGGACAGGCCGGGCTCGAAAAAACATAGCATTCGACGTTGACGCCTCCCACGTCGTTGGTGATGCCTCTGTTCGCGAACGAAAACGATGCTCCCGGCTTGCACAGTTCTCTGCCAACCGGAATAAGGACCTCCACGAGTCAATACTCGAGTATACTCTTGACCCGTGACACGAGTACTCATGCTTCAAAACCAATACTTGTTAGAGATGTCCACGAATATATATTCGAGTATATTCTTATTCATGCACACGAATAATCCCCCCTCCAAGGGTCATAATTGTTATTCATGAATATACTCTTAATCTTATTCGTCAACTTAATCTTCACTGCGAATATTTCGCTTTTATTCATGAATATTCACGAATATACAAGTATAATCATCTCAATGTCACTCAAAATCACAGTTAAAGTTATTGAATGAACTATAAATCATTCAAACAGCATCTAAATTTATCATAAATTTGTCTTCAGTACTGAGAATTCAGTATTGTCAGACACTCATGAATGAGTTGAGGATTATGTGAACTTGAAGGTTCATATTCTATATTTGTCAACTTATTCTTATTCACGAATATAATATATTCATCATATTCATATTCATGAATAAGATTAGGAATATATTCATGAATATTCTCCTTTACTCCTTATTCGTGGTCATGTCTATTACTTGTGACTCTTCTTTGACTTGACTCATACGGGTACGGATCAAGACGAGTACGGTGATATGCACGTTCGAAATAGACCTCTAAAAGGGGACTATGAAATCTATCCTATCTATCCTTATATCTCACTAATACTCCTTGTGGGAGCGAGGCTGGTGTAGTTGTTCAAAGGAACAAGTACTTTTGGTATTGGAACAATAGAGATGTATTCCGAACTTGCGTTCGAGTAGTTTTAGGGGGTGTAGGGAGATTGATTCACAAAGTCGAACAAGATAATCTGAAAGTCGTAGGCCGAAGTCACAACGTACGGAGACCTTAAACAGCGCGAGGCAATGTAGCTCCTTCTTATTGATCGTTCTTTTGTACAAGGTGATTGTCTTATGGCAGGCCGCTACCGTAGGTGTTTATGCTACTGGACTGCTACCAAGTAAGGCGATTTCCTTGTCCTTAAACCAAACTTCTAGTGTCTTGGACTGGGACCAAAGATTCCGTAAGGTGTTTCAGACGATAACAACACTCGTTCAAACTCAACTAAACTCCTCAAAGGCGAATACTTCACAACAGAGCGTGATTGCAAGGCAGAACTACTTGCAACCCGGCCTTCTAACGAACACAAGGGTCTAACGCCAAGTGGTGTCGTTTGGTATTGTCTTAGTGACTTGGAGGATAGGAACCTATGAGTTCTTCAAGGAGTTTGCTAACACCTGATATCGCCTAAATGGTTCTAAGGTCTTTTTGGGGCTTTCAAGGTCTTTTGGGTTCTCTCAAATTCAGAGTAAGTTGAGTCGAAACTCGAGTTAGATTCACTACAGCGACTGCGTATTACTAGCGGATACTGTGGGGGCACTAAGCTACCTATCTACTGGCGCTTGCTGGCCTTTTATACTATTCCTGCTATTCTGTACTGTAAGCGGGTTTACTACTCGTCGGGCCTCTCGGAGGTCGAGTCATTCTGTACTAGCGTCCTGATTGGCTATCCCTGTTCGAAACAGCCGACCCGGGAGAAGACTGAACACTTGGTCAGCGCCAAGTGCGCCACACCACCGATCTGGCTCTTCCTTAAGTCTATTTCTGTCTCCCGAGGTTCCGCTTGTCTTGGCAAAACTCCTTAATGAGTTCTTTCGTGTCTTTAGGCGTTGGTTGGGTTTATCCTTAGCGCTTGGAAGGTGATTCGTTTTCGACAACTCAGTGACGCCACATCAATATGTGAGTTCCAGTGAGGTACAAGGTCCATGATCGGGCCTTCTAGCCAGGTCTATCTTTAGTGATCGGCGGCGACGGATCGAAGTCCGTTTTCTTTGGTGCGGGGCGTCGGAGCGGAGATCACTATTCCGTAGGCGCCATGGCCCGGAAGAGAGATCTTCTCCTTTGATCTATTCTTGGTCGCGCGAGTTCTGACTTAGCACGAGTAAACTCCTTGAACCTTCTTGGTAGAGTATCTCCTGCCTGGGTACTTGCCGTAGTGCTATTTCTGGTAGGCACTTGTCGTTGCATGACCGACACGGTTGAATGAACTCCTGGTTTTAAGAGTACAACGCTTGGATAATGATATTCGGAGTTAAGGAGTATGATCGGTCGATCATACCGCGTCCTAAAGGCGCGTATCCCTTAGTCCTGGAGACTTGCCTGCGTTAAGGTAGTTTCTCCGTGTGTCTCTCTGGTCATTGTGCTGTGACTGGAAGTCCTGGCATAGACTCCTACAGGAATCGCAAAATTCCCTGGTTCTGGCACTAGGATTCTACAATGCGTATCATCTCCTCTTGACTTTTGAAATGTCGTCCCCGACATCCTAGTAGTATCGCGAAAACGCTTATTCCTTCTGCCTTGGTGCAAAGCCCCAGACCTTTTGCCGTTCTATCTTTATCAAGGTCCTTAGCAATTTTCGCCTTGCTCGCCTATAAAAACGCCTGTTTTATCTCCTGGGCGTTTTCATCCTTACTTTCCTTCGACATGGCTCCCAAATCCTGGACTTCCTGCGCTCGTCTTTTGCCTTCGGTCCCTTACCTTCCTTCCGCGAAGGAGATCGCCACTCACAAGGACGCTTCCGTCGCCGTCCTCGCCTATTCCGTGGAATACGATCCTCCTGCGACCACCCCGGACACTTTTACGGTCCTCGGGCTTCGCATGTCGATGGCTCTCCCTCGCCTCAACCGTCTCGACATCAAAAAGGCCTGCCTCAACAACGAACTTTCCAAGCAGATCACCGAGCAGGTCGACAAAATCATGGAGGCGGTCTTGGTGTGTCCCTTTTATCCTTCTGTTCATGTCGTCGTTTCCTTAATTCCTCCTAGATGGCCAACACCGACATCAAGTCCGTTCCTTCCGACTCGAAGGTCCCATCCGACCTTGTCTTGTTCTTCCACAACGTCAAGAACTATCTCGGATTGACGCTCCATCTCCTTGGCATTCATCCTCAAACGCCTTCGCACCACATCGCGCACATCTTCCAACCTTTGGTGAACACCGCCAAGAAGATGTCGAACGCGCAGTTCCAGCCTTTGCCTACTGATCATCCCATGCATCCGACCAACGTCTTCGTTAAACCGGACCCCAAGGTCAAGGTTTGTCATACTTGTTCATTAGGTCTTTCTTAACGCCTTACTTCTTCACAGGGAAAAAGCAAGAAATCTCCTGAAGTTATCACCGACGCTATGGAGAAACAGGCGGAAGAAGACATCGACATGGATGCCGATGGCCGTGCGCGATTCTTCAAGCGCGAGTATTTTGATTGGGCTGACGATGTTGCAGAAGCCGACACCGACGGTGAGGAGTCCGTGATTGTCGTTGGTGAGAACGTACGCTCAATTCCTTTATAGCCCTTCGCCTTCAGCTGGCTGATTTCTTCCAACAGATGTCCTTGTCCAACAACCTTTTCAAAGAGGCGGAAGCGGTGAGTCGTTTACTACTCTTGGCCTTTTTGCCTTTACTTGGTTCTGATTGGGATTCCCCTTTAGAGCACTTCTGTGCGTTATCTTCCTTTTGCTGCCCTACCCAAGATGGACGTTAACGCCCGTGTTTATCAGCGCGCCATGCAAACCTTGGGATCCCTCAACGGTCAGGAACTTCCTCCTAAGCGCAAGCTCCCCGACGACCTTTCTCGCCGCGCCGCTAAGGCTGCTCGTCCTTCGACCTTTATGATCGAGCCGGTCTTGCTCAAGCAATTGGATGCGGGTACGTCCTGTTACTTTGATCTGTCTTTCTCCTTTCTGACTTCTTGGATATTAGCACCCCAGTACATCAACGGTTTGCAGGCCGCCTTGACGCAAGTTCACAAGCGCATGACTCGCTTGGCCGGTGTGGATGATCCCAATATTTCGCCGGGACTTCTCCAGTTGGAGCGTCAATACCGCCACGACATTATCTCGTCTTACAATGAGATCCGGGGTCGTATTCAGTTCGTTTTGTCGACTCGGGATTTGTACATTTCCGCCTTAGACGGAGTGGACCAAGTCCAGTAGTTTCCTAAAGGTGGTCTCAACCTCCTCCAAGTCTTAGCCAGTCGTCTAGCCCTTTCTCCTTTCATGTTTACACTGGCTTCGGATTTCGTTTTATCCCTTGTAGGTCCGGTAGCACTTTGTTTCCCGTAGCTACTTTAGTACACAGCCGTCTCAACACGACTACCCTTGTTTTTACCCCTTTGGCGCGATCCGTTAGAACTCCGGCGATCCTTCTTAAGTCCAGTGACCGCCTTCATCAACTAAGTAAGTTCGATCGGGAATTCCCGATCACCTTCGTCGAATCGTTCATCCTAAGTTTTTACAGTGCCTAGGTCTTTTTAATGGTCTTCGGAGTAGCTTAAACTTTATTCCTAGACTCGCTTAGGCTATTTCTTCCTTTTCCTTGGATCGTCACGGCGGTCCAGGCGCTCTATAAAAACGCCAGAGTTGCTTCTGGTTTTGCCATAACCGCCATGCCTATCCCGATTCTTCCTTCGTTTTCTGACACTCGCCTTCGCGGCATCCCTTTGCACAACCAACCTGCTCCGGAGGAGCTCGAGGCCCTACTTGGCGAATTGGCCTTGACCAGCGCCTTGGAATTGTATACCTTCGCTCGGCGATTCAGCATCGTTATCCGCTATGACGATGGTACTCTCTCCACGGTTGACGATACCGCGGCGGTAGCTGCCTTAGAAGAGCCAGTACTTCATTTTGGTGAAGGGAAGCCTTTGGATGTCCCGTCCCTGCGGTATTTGTTGTATACCTTGGTGCGTAACATCGCCTTAGGCCCTTTATGCCTGCTTACTTCCACTCCAGCGTCGTCTGGCGTATATGTGGGATCCCGCCTTCTACGAAAACCCCGTCATTTACCTTGGCTTTCGCCGGTACTTCTTTCCCTTGTACTACGGAGCCGTGGAGCTCTGTAAGTCTTGGTTCCGAGCCGTCAATGGAAGGACCCTCGACGGTTTCGCCCTTGATAACTTCCTTGGTTATGGTTTGCTGGACATACCGGGCGTGCATCCCGACTTGATGAAGGACATTATTCCCCGGTTCATGGTGCGCAAACACCTTCTCCAGAACCGCCTTGTCTGATTATTTCTTCCAGGTGGAATCCACCTTCGGTGGTTATATGGGATTCGATTCCACTCTTCGCGAGTTGATTATCGATCCAAACGCCTTGCGGATCCTCCCTGTTCAATACGATCAAACGCCTCCGGCCATCGTAACCGTTATGAAGTGGTGGCCGGAGTTCCAGCGAGTGAATTCTGCCTTGTATGGTTTTCCTAAGTTGGGAGCCTTGATGCGACCTACTCGTCTTAGGCGTTTGGCTCCCCACGTTGAAGTTCCTTCGAACACCGTTCGTCAACTCCTTCCCGCGCTTCGCACACCTTGTAACTTCTGTGCTTGTAGCGAGCCGATGAGCATTTGTCTTTTGTCACTCCATCCTTCTGGGAAATAGACTGGTCAAACGCCTCCGCACTGGACTACGAACTCCTGGAGAACTATATCATGATTCTTGATGTTAGGTCTTCGGGTTTCTTCTACGAACGCTTAGCGCGTCTCCCAGTGGGTCCGGATTGGAATCGTTTTTAGTCTTATTTCCTCATAGAAACTCCTTTACTCGTCTAAGTCTAACCACCTTAGTCTATAAAAGACCTTAGTCGTTTAGTCTACTTAGCCAGGTCCTATAGAATTTCTCCTTAGTTCGCTTTTATACACGCTTGTATTTCCCTTACACTTTATTCGAAACTCCTCTTGACTTTTGAGAAGTTTGCCCTGCCTGGACTTGGCCTTTTAAGGCGTTTTGCCTTAGCACCTTAGGTCTCGAGGTCCTTTTCTTTCTTCAAATAAAAATCACACTTGTTTTTAATGAAAAGCGGATTTTATTTTTGTCGGGCGGGTGCGTGCGGTAGATGTACATGTAGATAAAATGTTCGTAAATTGTTCTAAGAAAGCCAAGCGGCGGCGGCGAAGGGGAAACTGCCCGCGACGAAGTCCTACTTCTTGCCAATGATCTCCCTGACTTTCTTCTGCGCGGTGGGCGGCAACGTGAAGTACCACGACAGGATCAGGTTGACCCGGTCGGTGACTTCTTGTTGATCCATCGAGGGGAGGAAGTCGCGCGCGGATGAGGTGGGCGCGACGGTGTGGCGCGAAGATCCTTCGCCGGCGTTGGCGGCCCTTCGCTTCTTGTCCTGCTCAGCCTTCTCTTTCTCCGTGACGAGGCGGAGGGGCGACATGAGAGAGACGCGACGCGTCGACTCTCGGCGTGCACGCGGGGCTTCGATCTCCTCGAGGTCATCGTCGTCGTCGTTCTCCGGTACCGGGGTCGGGGCTCGTTTCGCCTTGGCCTTCCCCTTCTCCTTCTTCTTCGGGGGCTCGACCACCTCGACCTCGCTATCCTCTTCGACTTCCCTTCGACGCTTCTTTGACTGCGCCGTTGCCTCTTTCTTCTCCTGCACTTCCGACTTGACGGCCGTTCCTCGACGCGCAGGGTAGACATAACGCGCGCTCGAGATCTTCTTGTCGCTGACCAGCGGCTGCGCCAGTTTCTGCAACTTGGCCCGAAGACGCCCATCGAGACTCATCCAAGTTGGCGCCTTTGGCTCCCGGTCCCAGACGAGCAGGCATGGACCGTAGATCCCCCGACTCAGGGAACATTGGTCGCAGCTGGTCTTGTTCCCGCGGTCGCTCGAGCGCATCCGGTTGAATGTGCATACGACGCTTCGCTGCTCACAGGCGAGACAGTGTGCGTCGTCGTCGTACAGGGGAACACGCCTGGTCATTTTGCTGGAGGCGTCCATCGTTCCTTCTTCGGCCTCGGTTTCTCCTTCGGCGTCCTCCTCGACCTCCGAAGGTTCCTTGTCTCGCGGTTCGACCTTGGCGATGGTCTTAGGTCTGGGGCGTTGTTTAGCTGGAAGCAAGGGAGCTATAAATCGCCGGACAACGTACTGGTTCGCTGTCTTGGGGCCGATTCCCTTCCCTTTTACCATGTGTCGCCTTGCCGGAACTTCCACCGCCTTCATGGACTTGGCTGGCGAGTGGGGTTTCGGCTGTGGTCGGGGTCGCGGGGCCACCGGCGTGGGGGATTTCGTTGCCAGCTCGTCTTCTTCCTGGTCACTGCCTTCCTCGGCGGCCAAATCCTGCATCGTTCGCAGCGGCGTTCCCACACGTTCCCCGTCTTCGCCCTGATCGCCCTCCTTCTCTTCGCGTCCTGCGGCTTCCGGCGCGTCTGGTTCGTATAGTCGCAGCTGACATAAGGTGGCCGAGTCCTCGATTAAGAGGTCTAGGACATGTCTAAATGAGAAGTAGATTGGCTGGGCGGCGTTGGCGCTCTTGAGTTCAGGGATCAGGCGACCCCAAAACCCTTCGGCTACTTCGGTGTGTGGTACAAAGGCCCACAACTGCTCTGGGTCGAGGAAGCAGACCTGGGCGTCGTCTTCCTCGAGTTGGAGGGCAATGTCTGCGCGCGCACGGCTGTTTCCTAGGAAGAGAGGAGGCTGGGGCGCGTTCTGTCTTGGTGCCAGCTCGACTTGTTCCATGGCACGCGTCAGGGCAATCTCGACTCGCTCCAGAGGGTGGTCGGCTGGGTCGTCCAACGCACTGAGCACATCCTGGAATTCCACCCAAAACACCGCATTGGCGCGGTACGCTTTGTAGTCGTTCTCTTCCAGGATTTTACGGGTGCGCTCGGGCGTCGATGCTAGCTAGTGCGCCATCTCGAGTCCGATGCCTGCTGCTTGGAGCGCCGTGGGTACGCGGTCGTTCAAGAAGAATCCGCTGTAGTCGAACACCGGTCGTGGGGCCGGGAGTTCATCTGGTCGCGTGTTGATTTCTTGGTTGTCCTAGGACGCGTTAAAATCTCCTGTTGCCTTGTTCGTTTTGGGCTTACTCACCTTTTCTCGCTCCTGGTCGCGTTCCTCTGGCTCCTGCGCGGGTTCATCATCTTTCGCAGGGGTGGGCGACTTCTCCTTTAGGTAAGTTAGTTCGTTGTCCTGTTCTTTTTGGGTTTTTCGCCCAAAACTTACCTTCTCCGAGGTGGGTTTTGGTGCGGGTACGGGCGACGACATGGTGGGCGCAGTAGAAGGTGAACGGACTTGTTCGAACTTCTTTTCTTCGCTTACCACATTAATTCCGTTGCTCATCACTTTTAAGCTTTCGCGTTCGTGGCCGGGCACAGCCCTGCCCGAGGTGCGCGTCATTATTTTCAAGGGGCTACGACCCTTTTTCCTTCCATTTCCTCGTTACGACGCTCTCTTGTACCGTATTTAGAGCTCCAAATTTAATTTTTATTGCAAAATTATAGCCATTAGAATAAATGGGACCGTTGTCCCTCTATTCCCTTTTTACTTTTTCTGATGACGTCCCCGTCATCCTGTCAGAGCACTTGCCAGATTTCGGACACCACTGGCTCAACGGCTGAGCGCGTCGTCTCGGACTTGGTTTCAAACCCGAGCGCCGGTTCGAGTCCCTCTGCTGCCAGTCTTGCATCCTTAACTGTCATTTGCATCCAAATCTTTTTGGTACGGCCTCTATCGTTACTACTTTTTCATCGTTATTACTTCTTGTTCTAAGTAGTTTTCGCAATCATATCCAACGCTTTTCCGACTCCGCGACTGATACGCCTAAGCCTAGAGAAGAATGTTTCTCCTAAAGCAATAGGGTCCCTTCTGGCTACGAAGGGGATTACTCGAAATTGAGCTATCTTATCCCTCCAGATGGTGCCATCCAGCTCACATACCACATAATTTCCTGCGGATGTCCTGGAAACCACCGCAAAAGGTCCCATAAAGCGTTCTTTAAACTTGGCGTTCATTTCGGCTTCAATCCGGGTGTTTCGTACTAACACTAATTCACCTGTTTTGAATACATAACACGGAATGCTGTTGTTGAATTCCTCCATGAACTTCTCCGCTGCCTTCTGCTTGTTCAGAAGGACTTTAGACTTTAACCTTGCCGTATCACTTTTGTGTTTTATTAACTGCCTTGCTCGGAGTGCAACCAAATCCGAGTGCGATACAAGGTGATCTGGCATGTCCACCAGCCAAGTAATCTCCACCAGGTCCATAGGCATTATAGGTTCACAGCCCGTTACAGCATGGAAGGGAGAAGTTCCTATACTCCTTTTGATAGTGATTCGTTCTGCCCATAGGACTTCGTGTAGATACTCCGGCCAATGTTCCGGATTTCCTTTACACACCTTAAAGAGTGACTGGCGAATATCCCAATGTCCTCTTTCGACTTTACCATTTGCCTGTTTGTTATAGGCGGTAATCAGGATACCCGTGATGCCATATTTCTCCTCTATGTGTCTAAGGGCTTTCTTGATAGCTGGGCCATTGTCCGTTACAATCTCCTTGATGCAGCCCCAGCGACAGAGAATGTCCTCAAAGATCCATTCTCCTAGTGTTTCCGCTGTTTCATCTCGGAGAGCTTTGGCTTCTGGCCAACCTGTCAGACCACACCTTGCCACAGTAACAGCGTTGAACCCAGCCCACTTGGATGGTTGTTTCTTTTTGGCTGAATGTTCCCCGGCCTTGGGCATTCGGAAGGTATCTATGTAGGCCCTCTCGAATATCCCAGGTGTAGAGGTGATGGTTGGCGCTATCTTTATGTTTCGTTTCTGTCGCTTTTGGCATATAAGGCAAGATCGCACATACCACCGTATGTCTACCTCCATCCCTGGCCACCAGAACCGTTTGGCAAGTAGCTGAAGCACCGAGTACTGACCTTTATGACCAGCTCTGTCATGCATAGCTTTGCAAATCGGAATCCGTTCCTTCGGTAGGAGTACACGGCGGAGATTTCCATCTAAGTGAGACCTATATAGTTTCTCGTGTCTGATTGAAAAGTCCCGACTCCATCTTTCGAAGTCTTCATCCTTCTGGACTTTACTCCCGACCAAGTGTGGCTGGAGATCTGGCAACCTACTTTCCCAAAGGCGTTCTCGCTTACTCTTTACTAAGCTAGGGAACTCCTCGATCTCCATCCACTCCTCAATGTCCTTGATACCAGTTAGCGCGGAGGTCCTAATTGCCTTAGATACTTTCATATGCTTTGGCAAGGGACTTCTAGCTATTTCCTGGCTGTAGCCTCCCCTAGTATCGATATCTGTTACGACCTGGTCCCGCCGTGACATGGACTCGCTCATGAGAGACTACCCCTGTAGTCAACCCATAGCTTTCCTGCGAGCGTACCACGTACATCCTCCTATCGTGCTCAACTGGTCGTGCTGTACCAGTCGTAGGGTCCCTCGACGGTCGCACATCCATCTTGTCAGAGACCGAGATACCGTAGGAACCTAATCCCAAGGTACAAGGCTCGCCGCCGGACCTAGTCCCAGGTGTGGCGTCGAAGAGCCTTCTCTCGTCGGAGTCCACGACGTTGACGGAGGTATCGAAGGGAGACATGTGGGTGAGTCCTACCACGGAGAGCTCAGAGTGCCCAACGGAGTTGTATGGGGGAAAACTGGTTAAGGACGAAGTCTGAGTAGCTAGTACAACGCTGTCTCTGTATTTATACTAATCCCATGCTTGCTCATCGTTCCTCTTCTCGAAGCTTCTACCACATACTCCCGATGCGTCGGGAGTGGTCCGACGCTGCGGATGACGGAGATCCCGACATCCCGATGACCGCCCGACAGATCGATGACCGCCCATTGGTCGGGAAGGCGGGTTTGGTCGGGTACCGACTCCCGCCTGACTCACGCGGCCTAAGTATATTCCCGGGGTGTCTTACACCATGTGCGCTTGCTCCAAAGTGTATCCGGGAGGGCGGGAAGCCCGACAAGGGCGGGACCCCAGGATCCCGGTTCTGTCGCCATAAGGGATCGAACTCTCAACCCCTTGATATATCTCTCGGCATCTTCCGGTGTGGCGCTGGTTTGTGTAGCCGTAGCATCAGGACGCCAAAGTGTGACCAAAGTGGGGGGCCTTGAGTTGCGGTGAGGCCACATCATGACAATATCCCCTTTTTAAGTTTCTCGTCCCGAGAAACGAAAGGGTGATCCCCTTTTTATGGGCTCCTACGGTCGCGTCGATGCTTTTTACAAGACTCCCCGAGCCTTGTTAGAGCAAAAGTGTAGTCGCGGCGGAGGGCGTGATGGCTCGGAACCTGCTACGGGAGGGCCGAGACGCGTTTTCCTCGATGAAGACGCGTTTGGAGAGAATTCTGAATAGACAGAAGTGTTTGTATCGTAAAGACGATGTTTTGTTGTCTGGGTCACGTGATCGATTTTGTGTGGCGTATATTTTCGATACTCGTCCTGAGATGTCCTCGAGAATGCGCCTCTGATCGTACAGAAATTGTTTTTTTTTTTTTTTTTTTTCATTGCCGCCGGCATCGGTCATGATTTCGTCGTTCGAGCTCCCCGAGCTCTGAACAGCACCCGCGCCACGCGCTCGGTACCGTGGTTGTGTCTTCTCCGGGCAGCCAGGACTCCCTGCGAGTCCAAACCCCCATCTGAGTGCTCAAGACCCCATATCTGCACCCTCAGATATCCATCTGAGGTACAGACCCCAGGGTCTCGCGGAATGATCTGCAGAATCATTCAAGTGAGTCTATTCTCTGGACCCAGGTGCGCTTCTTGAAAGCCTATTGCTGATATCCCAGAAGTCCCAGAGATTGGGTGCGGGAACGAGCGCTTGTGCGCGCAGCTATAATGGCGCGGCTCCGAAGAAGGTCCCCAGAACCACTCTCCTACGCCCCTCGACGATGCCCACCTCCTTGCTTGCTCTGATCTCGCGTCGTTCGACAGCCGCGCCGTCTGACGCCTCCCCGGTTGTCAATCATCGCGGCTTTCGCATCAACGCGCGCCCTGCGCGAATCCCGGGCCTCGTTCTGGAGGAGTGGATACGCTGTATCATCGCCGTAGACGACGGTTTGACGAATAATAATTCGTTCGGACTTGGGCATTTGTCGTCGTCGGAATGGTTGGCTTTGGTAAGTTGTTGAACCATTCCGCGCTGGGGCTGTTTGACCGGACGTCTGGGGTTGTGGGTACGCTTCCTTTTTTAGTTTACCCTGCTATGTGCCGCGCTCGTCTTCGCGAAGGACGTCGAGTTCCTTCCTCCGGCGGCGTGGAGTCCTCTCTCGCTCGTGCCGCCCCAGGGTAGTGATACGTCTTGCGCGCTGGCCGTGTGCGCATGGGCACTCTTGTTGCCTCCTGGTGAGCCTATTCTTTCTTTTCCTTGTATTCGTTTTGACCAGACGGGGCCAGTGGCGGAGGAACTCCCTCCCTATGTTATCATCCGTGGAAGCGTTGACTTCCATCTCCCGCTCCGGTACTTCTGGCGTTCCTTGTCCCGCCGCGACGTAGTGACGGCTTTCTGGGCCTCGACGGAGGGGGAGGAGGGGAAACGATGGGAGGAGAAGGTGAAGACGGAGGGGTTATCCGAGATGGGGATGGTGAGCGAGTGGGAGGAGGTGACCGAGGAGTGGTGGCTGGGAGCGATGGATTTCGTTCGGTAGGGTGTCGAGGAGCTCCTGTCGGGGGATTTTCTTGCTTTCCTGTAGTTCGCGTACGGCGTATACCATTTCTTGTTTGTGATACCCCCCACTCTGGGATTTTGATCGCGTCGTTTGTTGTGATCGGCGCGTCGCGTATGTTTAACAAACACGTACTAGTGGTGACGGCTAATGTTCCTGATTTGCGTGATGGTTGATCGCGCCCGGGGATATTCTGTTGTCTAACTTATCCTTTAGGATCAGGTATCCGGATGATGCGAGTGCTCGTTTCGGAGGTGTTCCTGCGGCCATGCCGATGGGTGATAGACGCTCGTCCTCGTCGGAAGGTGGCGCAGCGTTCCATGGTATGGGGATTTTCCTTTTGACCGGTGGATCTGGATTTTTATTACGACAGTCCTCGACTGTGTTTCTCTTTCGAAGAGAATGAGCTACCCTGCTCGGCTCGAAACCTATTCTTCGGTCTTTCCATTTCACGTCAGGACTCTCCTCCACGAGGAGATCCATGATATCGTTTGGGTGGTTTTATTCCTGGTTTGTGCGGAAAGGTTTTCCGTTGTCGGAATACAGTACGGGGTGTTGAAAGAGAATGAGTCCTCGATCCAAGGGTTGGACGGGGTTCGTGGATTTCTCGAATTCCACTCCGTATAGGAGACGTAGGTGGTGCGGGGTGTTGCAAGTTTGTTTTGCGCTGTATAGATGCACGGCCCAGGGGTCCAGGATGAGGGAAGGGGGGTGGTAGAACACCGTGAGATCTAGGCGTGGCTCGGTATAGAATGTCGGGGTTCGTATACGTCGTAGTGGCCCCCGTAGATATCTTGCCTGAAGAAGGCATAATCCTTCTTTCGTGTGTCGAGATAGATGTTGGGGGGTTCTCCACAGAACTTCCATACATCGTGCCATGATGGGGATATGTCCGTTCACCAGAGACCGAAGAAGAACCCAGTCTTCCTCTAGTCCCAGCAACCTATAGACCACGTCTATGACCCATGCAGCTCTGCCCAGAAGGCTCCGGTATTGAGTAGGACCTGATCGTACTGTTGGTTTGAATTCCGCGATGTGGATGGTCAACTCCCTAAGGAGGGAGAGTACTCGATGTTCGGTTCTGCGAGCTCGTACAAGGGGGGGGATAGTGTCGGAGGTTGTGGTGATTGGAGGCGTTACCCCAACGCCGGGGGAGGGGGGAGTTTCCGATGTAGTGGTACGTGGGCAGTATAGAGACTTCGTCCTATTGTTACGACCTGGTCCCGCCGTGACATGGACTCGCTCATGAGAGACTACCCCTGTAGTCAACCCATAGCTTTCCTGCGAGCGTACCACGTACATCCTCCTATCGTGCTCAACTGGTCGTGCTGTACCAGTCGTAGGGTCCCTCGACGGTCGCACATCCATCTTGTCAGAGACCGAGATACCGTAGGAACCTAATCCCAAGGTACAAGGCTCGCCGCCGGACCTAGTCCCAGGTGTGGCGTCGAAGAGCCTTCTCTCGTCGGAGTCCACGACGTTGACGGAGGTATCGAAGGGAGACATGTGGGTGAGTCCTACCACGGAGAGCTCAGAGTGCCCAACGGAGTTGTATGGGGGAAAACTGGTTAAGGACGAAGTCTGAGTAGCTAGTACAACGCTGTCTCTGTATTTATACTAATCCCATGCTTGCTCATCGTTCCTCTTCTCGAAGCTTCTACCACATACTCCCGATGCGTCGGGAGTGGTCCGACGCTGCGGATGACGGAGATCCCGACATCCCGATGACCGCCCGACAGATCGATGACCGCCCATTGGTCGGGAAGGCGGGTTTGGTCGGGTACCGACTCCCGCCTGACTCACGCGGCCTAAGTATATTCCCGGGGTGTCTTACACCATGTGCGCTTGCTCCAAAGTGTATCCGGGAGGGCGGGAAGCCCGACAAGGGCGGGACCCCAGGATCCCGGTTCTGTCGCCATAAGGGATCGAACTCTCAACCCCTTGATATATCTCTCGGCATCTTCCGGTGTGGCGCTGGTTTGTGTAGCCGTAGCATCAGGACGCCAAAGTGTGACCAAAGTGGGGGGCCTTGAGTTGCGGTGAGGCCACATCATGACAATATCATATCTGAATGTCTCAAACCCCAGAGGTTTGTCTTCGGTCGGAAGGTCCTCAGGTTCTTGATATTCAAAGCTATTGATTCGATCGTCCTCATCCCCTTGAGCGGGTCTGGGTATTACTTCGTCGTTCTCCGAAGCAGGACGGCGGCTAAGACCGTCTGGACCATGGACTTTTCCTGGTACGTGTATAAGCTTGAAATGGTACATCAAAATCTCCTCTGCCCATCTTTGTAGGTTGGCATTGGCTAGGGAGTCAATATTCGACAGCATCCCTTTGATGTACTTAGCATCTGTTTCAATCTCTAGTTTTCTACAACCTAGGAGATAGTACTTACACGCGGACAATGCCCGGAACAGACCAAACAATTCCCTCTTCGCTTGGGAGTACCTGGCTTCTCGGTCGTTGAGCGTTAAGGACATGAACTTGGCATAGTACCTTTTCTTTGGGTCATCCGGATCTACTTGGGATAGGTAATATCCTACCGCTTGGTAAGAAGTATCTACCGACAAGGTGATCGGAGTTGACCATTCGTAATTCAAGGGTTTTAGCATCGGACAAGTCCTAACTGCTTCCTTGAGGAGGTCCATACTAGCTTGTTCAATATCCGTCCATTGAAACTTTGTTATGTCCTTAGTCAACTGGGTAAGAGGTAAGGCTTTCTTCGAGTAGTCTTTCACGAAGGCCCTGAAGATCCCCGCGGTCCCTAGGAAAGCTCTGACTTCGGTCAGTGCCTTGCAAGGTGGCCAATCAGAAATCACCTTAACTCTTTCTTCTGCCGGTTTCCTTCCTTCATAAGTGCAGACATGTCCTACGACTACTATTTCTTCCGCACATATGATGGCTTTATGTCCAGAAAAGGTACCTCCGGCATATTTCATTCGTTGTATAATACGATTCATATTTAGAAGGTGTTCCCAGACAAAGCGCCTAACTTCTGGATGCCCCGGAAGCGTTTCATAACTTCCATCCGGCTGTACATATCTAGTGGCTGGACCACGGACAGGTACATCATCGATGTAAGGTCTTGTGAACGCCGGTATCTCATCCATTAGAATGGTTGTAACGTCGTCGTGAAATATCGGAACCGAATTGGTCCATCCCATAGGTAAAGTCTTTAATCGTAAAGCACCGTAAGGTGTTGAGAAGGTAGTCATATCGCGAGAGGCAGTGGCCAGTAGCCGTTCATCATACCCGACATACAAGTCCAGGGTACCTCCACAGGCTCTTCCTGCGAACGCTTCAGCTAACTCCTCTGTAGCAGGAGGCAACCCTGAATGTGCGATGGTTACCGCGTTAAGAGGTTCCAAGCTATGTACCAAACGGAGTTTCTTGCCATCCTTTTTCACTACACAGAACCACCTTGAGCGATATGAAGAGTTCGAAGGTTCATATACGCCTGAGTCTAGTTTGTGCTTGATTATCTTACAGACTTCATCGTAGATTCCTGGGGGTATAGGTATGTTTCTTAACACCCACGGAGTATGTGGAATAACGGGTATATCGACAGGTGGAAAGTACTCTGGGTCAAAATGTCCTTTTTCCATTTCCTCCCAGGCGAATCCCGCATTCTGTCCACACATAAGTTGGTCTACAATTCGTCTTTCCACCGAAGTCAGAAAATCTCCAGGGTGGTCCGCTTGTAGTTGTTCACGTCTTTCCGCAGTATACCTTCCAGTTGGTACGAAGGGCGGGGGATCTGGACTGAGTTCAGGCATTCCTGCTAGAGGATCGCCTTTGATATGTCGTTTGATCCTGAATTCTTCGGGTAGAGTCCCCAGATGGGCTTTGGTTTTCAGCGCCATCGGTTTATACTTTTTCCCGGCAAACACGCCTCGTACTGGACGTTGACTTTCCAACTCCAGGAACTTGTCCTGTGCTTCCGTCACATAATCTTTAGGTAGCGTCACTGAAAGTCCTGAGAATGATTTGTGCAACTCCTGTGGTACCCCATAGAAGAGATTCATGGTTACTGTGGCGTGGGACTTAGTTCGTTCTTGATCTTCGGCAATTCCCTTTATGTTAAACACCTTTCGAAATCCTTGTACCTTGGTTGCGTTGATTTCTTTTAATAAACCCCGAGGCGTTACCAGGCTAGCTGGGACAGTTCCCGGCACCGTAGAGGCTTTCATAAAGGCATGTTGTTTCCTAAGGCTTTTTGCCGCCTTGTCTATGTACGCAGGAGATTTCTTCAGGTAGAGGGACGTTAAGGCTCCTTCTCGGAAGTGTGCTTCATTTTCTCCTGGTACCCATGTCTGCTTGACTTCTACATTACCATTAGGTGATCTTTCCAGGATCAACACCGCCTCTCCGTAGGCGTTTCCTACTTCCTTGAGTCCAGGTGAAAACCCTGTTGCCCCGGTGGTAACATATGCCTAGGTATTTGTCCTCGTCGGTACGACGGTATGGTCAACTTCTTGCCATTGGTATTATCTGTCAGAGTCCCCAAGGCGTTTCCATTGGACAAGTTCGTAATTACCAGATTGGATACAATCTCGAATGGTCTACCTAATAGGACTTCATAGGCGGGGTCCTCCAGAACATGCAACTGGAGGTAGTACACAATCCCTTCGAAGTCGAAGGGTACATTGCGGGCTAACCCAAGTGTACTAGTCCGTCCTTTATCCGCGCTTTCCATGGTTATTTTGAAGTTGGGATCATAAGAAACCCCTAGTTCTAACGCAGCTTTCAGCGAGATTGAGGCGATTTGAGAACCCCCGTCAATGAGACTTTCCTTCTTTCCGTTGCGGTTTATCATAGGCCAGAAAGTCCTTAGATCAGCGTTCTCTGGTGCAATGTTTCCCGTAGTCATGTGGAATGGTCCAGTATATTGTCCTCCAGTGAGGTTTATGAACTGTTCCACCGCATCGTGAACTACAATTCCTCCAATCGGCAAGTTGTCTCGTGCTTGTAAGTTAACTGAGTATAACTCCGGTTGGTAGTCGTCTTGTACCGTTTCGGTCAATTCCTCCTGTTGGAGTACCGAAACCGGCGCATTTCGTTTTCTAATGAAGTCCGATATGCTTTGCTGCCACGGAGGATTCGTTGCTAAAAGAGCTTCCGGAAGCAAGAACTTCCATGCTTCTCTCCAGCTCGGATTCTTGTGTAGCAATTCTTCCGCTAAGCTGCGGCGTTGGAAACTTTTGACCTTCTGCTGAGGGTGTAAGGTCTTCTGGTTCGTTGGTGTACTCGAAGGTAGAGTTGAATCTACCTTAGGCTGCACTGCAGGCGCAGGTTCTTCCATAGCCAGAATCTCCTCAAGAATTTCCTGATCCACAGGAGGTATTTCTTGGGTGACTTCAGGTTTAGTGAAGGTTACCTTTGGCGATACCGGGGCTTTAGGAGGTATTACCACGGAGACCCGGTCCCGAGGCCAAGGTATTTTTATCTTTTCCGGTGTTGAAACCGGTTTGGAATGATTATCTTTATTACTTTGTCGAGTTTGAACAGTCAACTGGCTCTCCGGAGGAGTCTGTGCACTAGGCACCCCTTCCTTCATCAAGCCTTGCCGAAACCCGAAAATGGTTCACTACTGAACTCGCTTTCCTGGGGAGTCATTTGCATATATACCGAAGGATCCGGCGCAAATTCATCTTCTTGGGATTGGAATGCGGAGACCTTGGTTGCATTTTCTTGCTGGTATTTCTGTACCTGTTCCCAAGGACTTAGCGGTTGCTTCGCATTGGTCCTTTGAATGGGCTGTCCATTTTGTAAGTGGTAGATGTTTGTCCCCCCTGGTTTGAATATATGACCTTGGGTTTCACACATTTCTTTCACCGGACAATTGGCGATTATATGCCCCACATCCCGGCAGAAATAACATCTTCCATCGTTTACTACAAACTTGTTGCCTGGAGGAATCGCACCTTGCGGAGTCTTATAGATCCCGTTAGGCAGATTGGTCGGAAGCGAAACGCCATTCATTGGAGTTTGTAAATACACATTAGGTGTTTCTTGTACATAGCCTTGTGAACGCAGACCTTGAATGTTGGTCCTCTGCAGACTCTCCAGGACTGCCGTCAAGAGTTTCTGATCATTCTTTCTAGATTCCTCTCGATCTTTCTCTCCTTTCTGGATAACGTCCTGGAGCGAGGCTATACGGTTCAGGTATTCGTCCAGTTCCTCGGTCTTGACCCGCGACGTTGGCATAGGGACTAAGTCCCTGGAAAACGCATTCGTGGTCGGGGGACCAGATACCCATTTGTCCGTGAGGAAGTAATTGGAGACTGCCTTGGCTACTTGATCCAAGGTAAAATCATACGTCGGAGTAGTTCCAGCGACTGCTGTCTTCAACACTTCCTGCCTCAGATCTCCTAGGACATTGTGCCAGATTCCTTCCGTAAGGGAGGACTTTATATACTCAATAGCACCTTTGTTGGTTACCTCTCCACTCTGAATCAAAGCTTCCAGGATATGGAGCACTTCGCGCGAGAACGCTTCCCAATACTGTTTGTTATTAACAGGCCGGGAGATGTAAGGTTCCAAAGCGTCCTTGAGGTCGCTAGGGACATACTCCGGATCGTTCTTACCCTTCGAGTAGGAGGCTAAGATTGATTCCTTGAAGTCTGCCCAAACACCTTTTGCATAGTCTGCATGTCGGTGCCAGCGTTTCCTCTGTTCATGGCCTGCGTAGAAGGCAGCCATCTCCATTTTGGTTCCTTGTTCCTTGACGTTCGAGACATCGAAGATCCAGTCACAAGTCGCGAAGAATTCCCTAATATCTTCTCCAGATTTGCCTTTGCATTTGGGGGCGTTGTTGGAGAAAGGTATGGGAACCTTTTTGTCCTTGATTTCTGCTTTTGCCTCATCGCTGAGTTCGTCAGAAGGGATTAACTTTCTAACGGCAGCCATTGCGGGCATAGTGTTGGTTCGTGGGTTGGAGTTTCCGAAGTTAATAAACGTAGGAATCGGTGGTAAACTGTCGTCGTCTTCTAAACTAGTTAGAGGACTTCCAAAAGGTGTGGAGCTCGTAGAACTAGGCGAGATTTCGGAGGCTGAAGATTGCCTTTGGCTGGTAGTAGCTCGGGAAGGTGTTTCAGGATCTGAAGTAGCTCTTCTCCTAGTAGATGCTTGGGGCGTCGGTGGTACTTTTGTTCCACGTTTCGACTTTTTGGACTTTGGTGTTGACGGGTTCGCTAAACGCCTTTGAGCTGCAGCAACTTCTTGGGGAGTTCCGTTGAAGAGAGATCCGGCTGTAGGTCGTTTGGTTCGAAGCCGACTTGCTATCCCAGAGTTTGTAGGACTTGATGATCCTGCAATGACTGGTTTTGCTTTTGGTGGTGGCGGGTTTGCTTGGTTCTGACTGTTGGTATAACGTTCAGAGTTCCTAGCAGCCAGGTCGTTGTTTGGAATTTAAGACTTCGCAGATGCCTTGGTAGGTTTCGTTGAAATCAAAATATATCACCCCCTCGCGGTGGGCTCCAAAATATGATATGCACGTTCGAAATAGACCTCTAAAAGGGGACTATGAAATCTATCCTATCTATCCTTATATCTCACTAATACTCCTTGTGGGAGCGAGGCTGGTGTAGTTGTTCAAAGGAACAAGTACTTTTGGTATTGGAACAATAGAGATGTATTCCGAACTTGCGTTCGAGTAGTTTTAGGGGGTGTAGGGAGATTGATTCACAAAGTCGAACAAGATAATCTGAAAGTCGTAGGCCGAAGTCACAACGTACGGAGACCTTAAACAGCGCGAGGCAATGTAGCTCCTTCTTATTGATCGTTCTTTTGTACAAGGTGATTGTCTTATGGCAGGCCGCTACCGTAGGTGTTTATGCTACTGGACTGCTACCAAGTAAGGCGATTTCCTTGTCCTTAAACCAAACTTCTAGTGTCTTGGACTGGGACCAAAGATTCCGTAAGGTGTTTCAGACGATAACAACACTCGTTCAAACTCAACTAAACTCCTCAAAGGCGAATACTTCACAACAGAGCGTGATTGCAAGGCAGAACTACTTGCAACCCGGCCTTCTAACGAACACAAGGGTCTAACGCCAAGTGGTGTCGTTTGGTATTGTCTTAGTGACTTGGAGGATAGGAACCTATGAGTTCTTCAAGGAGTTTGCTAACACCTGATATCGCCTAAATGGTTCTAAGGTCTTTTTGGGGCTTTCAAGGTCTTTTGGGTTCTCTCAAATTCAGAGTAAGTTGAGTCGAAACTCGAGTTAGATTCACTACAGCGACTGCGTATTACTAGCGGATACTGTGGGGGCACTAAGCTACCTATCTACTGGCGCTTGCTGGCCTTTTATACTATTCCTGCTATTCTGTACTGTAAGCGGGTTTACTACTCGTCGGGCCTCTCGGAGGTCGAGTCATTCTGTACTAGCGTCCTGATTGGCTATCCCTGTTCGAAACAGCCGACCCGGGAGAAGACTGAACACTTGGTCAGCGCCAAGTGCGCCACACCACCGATCTGGCTCTTCCTTAAGTCTATTTCTGTCTCCCGAGGTTCCGCTTGTCTTGGCAAAACTCCTTAATGAGTTCTTTCGTGTCTTTAGGCGTTGGTTGGGTTTATCCTTAGCGCTTGGAAGGTGATTCGTTTTCGACAACTCAGTGACGCCACATCAATATGTGAGTTCCAGTGAGGTACAAGGTCCATGATCGGGCCTTTTAGCCAGGTCTATCTTTAGTGATCGGCGGCGACGGATCGAAGTCCGTTTTCTTTGGTGCGGGGCGTCGGAGCGGAGATCACTATTCCGTAGGCGCCATGGCCCGGAAGAGAGATCTTCTCCTTTGATCTATTCTTGGTCGCGCGAGTTCTGACTTAGCACGAGTAAACTCCTTGAACCTTCTTGGTAGAGTATCTCCTGCCTGGGTACTTGCCGTAGTGCTATTTCTGGTAGGCACTTGTCATTGCATGACCGACACGGTTGAATGAACTCCTGGTTTTAAGAGTACAACGCTTGGATAATGATATTCGGAGTTAAGGAGTATGATCGGTCGATCATACCGCGTCCTAAAGGCGCGTATCCCTTAGTCCTGGAGACTTGCCTGCGTTAAGGTAGTTTCTCCGTGTGTCTCTCTGGTCATTGTGCTGTGACTGGAAATCCTGGCATAGACTCCTACAGGAATCGCAAAATTCCCTGGTTCTGGCACTAGGATTCTACAATGCGTATCAACGGGTTTAACGGGTCAATACTCACGGATACTCTTGCTTTTCAAGTGTATATCATTCCATACATATAATGAATGACTATCATATAGAAGTTATTGATTAAATATACATAGAGGATTCACAAAACATTCATTTACTCAAGAAATATATGATGATACACCTATTATGAAAATTGATGTCTCCAAAACTCATACTTGCAACCCATCTTTGACTTGACTTGTCTTGATCCGCGGATCAGAACGAGTCATACTCATGAGTATTATGATGAGTCAAGTATGCGAGTATACTCTTGACTCTTGATACTCATGGAGGTCCTTAAACCGGAATAGCCGAGTCCCTTCCCGCTCCACACTATCCAACATCCTCTGGTCTCCGAATTGCGTCTGGTACTCCAGAATGTCTGCAAACTGCCTGAGGACGGTCACCCGAGATGTAACCTGCTCGCGGAACGTGGTTTGGGTCGAGGTAAAAGCCCTAATATTTTCCTCGTCAGAGTCGGAGTCCTCACCAGGTGTAGAGCGAGCTCTGGATCCGAATGGCGTACCAGCGGGATGGTCAGAGACTGTCGTTACTTGATCAAGAGGGATGAGAGTAGCGTGCGACCAGAATGGAGGCACTCGGTTCCGACGGACTTCAAGGAAGAAGACTGGCGGTACTGGATGGACAGCTTGGACAAGGTGTTTGCAGACTAGAAAGCGGCTGCTGTGAAGGTATGGACAAGTGCATACCCACTTCTCCGTAATCGGCTGATACTTCTCATTCATTGGTAGTGTCAACGGAGTAGTCTCGCAACGTCGCCATTCTTTCTTGAACGCCTTTCGCCACGATGCCAACTCTCGGTAGCGACCAATTGGTTTCATGAGCACGTCAAGCCTCCGATAATAGCTCGGCGCTAGCTTCGTGACCAGAATCCATATCAGAAGGTCGACCCGAGGCATGGCAAAGTGATGAAGAAAGTCTTCCTTGATGCGACGCCAACTTTTTTTTATCAATGTGAGTGTCTCGTGTTCATTGTTCTGCAGGTAGAAACTTACTGGCTTTCTAAGATCATCGTGGTCTTCAAAATCGCAATCATCTCTGGGTATGTTGACCGCGCCCATAGTTCCCAACGACCCGGTCGATACCAATTCTCCCACAGATATCCCCAGACCTCTCGCAGATCCCTCTCGACACAATAACCATACATCATCTGGACTGCCCACTCGTAGATTGCTGCTTTTGAGGGGTGCGCCTCGCCAGGGATGAATGGATGTGCACAATAATGGCGCTCCATCATGTCCGTGATATCCAACCGGTACTCCTTCGGACAAAATTGGCGCTTCGACGTCTTGGCGTGGCTCTGTTTCTCTACCTTTGGTCCATCGACTGTACGGCGTGCCCTTGGCGCAGCACTCGTGGCGGCAGCTACTTCCTTTGGTCCCTCCCCTCCCTCTTCTGCACACGGCACAGGTGGTTCGCTCTCCCTCTCCGTCATGCCCAGCGCACTACCAGTGGGGACCACCGCCAGCCTGATCTTCAGTGCCCAAGGACGCGCTATGTCCGAGTCGGACTCGCGTGGCATTGCGTTTGGGTCAGGACCTCCCTCACGCTCGGCTGCATCGGGGTCACCAGGTGGTATAAACGCAGGATCGATTAAGGACCTCCATGAGTATCAAGAGTCAAGAGTATACTCGCATACTTGACTCGTCATAATACTCATGAGTATGACTTGTTCTGATCCGCGGATCAAGAAGAGTCAAGTCAAAGATGGGTCGCGAGTATGAGTTTTGGAGACATGAATTTTCATAATAGGTGTATCATCATATATTTCTTGAGTAAATGAATGTTTTGTGAATCCTCTGTGTATATTTAATCAATAACTTCTATATGATAGTCATTCATTATATAAATGGAATGATATACACTTGAAAAGCAAGAGTATCCGTGAGTATTGACCCATTAAACCCGTACTCGTCTTGATCCGTACCCGTATGAGTCAAGTCAAAGAAGAGTCACGAGTATTGGTTTTGAAGCATGAGTACTCGTGTCACGGGTCAAGAGTATACTTGAGTATTGACTCGTGGAGGTCCTTAGGATCGATGAAAGGGAAACACTCGTGGGCGGCTCGGGCTTGGTATGGAGTTGTCGATATCTTTTCATTAGCCAATCGCTGACCGACGGCGCGATTAAGGTGCCACCAGCATATGAGGATCTTTGCAAGAGTCCAGACCCGCTTTGCCATGCCAATCTCCGCCATATCCTTGTCGAGGTGGACAAACCTCGGGTCAATGCCGTAGCGTTTGCGAAGTATTGTTGCCCAGGCTTCAAGAGCGGAAGTTTGTTTTCCCTGTTCAACTGCTGTTGCTGTTGTGAGCAGGCAGTACGCCAAGGGAAATCCTGCATTATCATGCTCGCCCATGATGCTGTACAGCTCGAGGTGACCCTGGTTTGTATTAACTATATTGCATTAATACTAACCCAGTCTCGAAGAACAGATCAAACTTACATGTCGCGTCCATTCCAATCTCGACTATTTTTCCTCTCAGAGCATTTAGAATTCGCTTCATGCCAAAGCAGAGCTGCTCAACCCCCTCCGGCGGTTGAATCTCGTCGAAGTAATTGACCTCGTTACCGAGCTCTGAGCTCTCGTAACAACAGTCGTCCGGACTCCATCTGATCCCCTGCTCGCTTCCACAACGTCTCACTCATGGCTGACCATGCTCGATGTACCTGTGCAGCTGAGACATGAGGATACTTCTCACGGAGGGCAGCTGCCAGAACACTAGGCGTCGAGAAGTCCATATGGGTGCGTATCATGTCAAGGGCGCCCTCCGGCATTGAGACGTCATAGTAGGGAAGATGGCGCTCCTCGTGTATGAGCCGCAAAGTTATCAACATCTTGCCGGCATTGCTTCGTCGACAAGTGATGTTCAACTGACTTTTACATGGAAACCGCTTCATCCCAACGTTCTGCCGACGCTTCGCGTCCTCCTTAGTGCTCGGGTGAGGTTTCTGCTTTCGTGACACGTCCTGACAGCACCAGAAACACGTCTTGTGGCGGTACTCGAAACTTTTATGGTCACAGACACTGAAGGAATTGTAAGTTGATTCAGATTGAGACAAGCTTTAAACTTACAAGAAGCGATAGCTGGTGACCTTCCAGATCTCATTTCACCGGGGGCATTTGCCACCTCGTTCCGAAAGGAACGAGTCAGACTTGTCCTAACGTCACCTGAACGGCACCTGGCAAATACCTGGCATTCTGCCAGCTTACGTAATCCAGTGACAACAGATGTTTGCGGGCCGGAGGACCTCACACCTTGACGCACGTTCTGCTCTCCCTCTGACCTGGAAAGCGGTCCGCCAAGTTGTTATCTGTGAAGACCGACATACATACCGCTGTTTGCAGGGTCCACACTGAAGAATGTGAACGAGGCGCGATAGGAGTCAGAGGACTTGCCGCCCCACATGAAGCCCTTATTCTCTCCTGAATACAAGCTGGTGGGGTCGTCGCAGTCAATGGCACTGTAATTCCTGATACAACGTCAACTTGCGCTTCATCTTCCACAGCCGGTCCTTCAGCCACGTCTCCACCTGCGATGAAATACTCTCCATCCGGATTCCCCGCCAAGATTGCGCCATCTGACTCGCCACCCCATCGATCATCTCCTCCATCCCGACGGGAAGGAACAAAAAGGAAGTGTTTGAGGATGTCTGGGTGTGTATGAGAGATGGCAAAGTAAGGAGGAGAGGAGAGTCCGAATTATCCGCGTCATGGCGATACTGACTGCAATGGGATATACATCCAAGCGAGGAATTTTAGCCGACCAGGGAATGTAGTAGCACCCCAAATTGGAATGAAATGAAGTTGCAAGAGAACGAGACAAAGTTGGGATAGAACGAGAACTAAACAGGATAAAATAGTAGGGAATGCAACACACTCGACTCCGTGGTCTCGTCTTGCTCACACCACCTTGACCGTGCGCATCCTTTTCTTCTATCCTTTGTTCTTCTCCCTGATCCTCATCCGTTTGTCCTTCCTGCTAGTGTCGTCCGTCCCTCTTCGCGTGTGTGGTGCAAGTCCCGCCAGTTGTCACAGGATTACATAAGAGGGCAGGATTCCAGGTTTTCACCAGGTGCCGTTCAGGTGCCGTTAGGACGAGTCTGACTCGTTCCTTTCGGAACGAGGTGGCGAATGCCCCCGGTGTTTGCGAGCATACGGACATGTTCTTTCATTGATAGCATTGGATCCTCGGCAATCGTGTAACACCCATAGAAATGAATCTTGGATTTCTTCCTGAAGACATCGCGTATTGCGCACACCATGCCCTCTCTGTCATTGTATCTAATGGCTGCTATCTGGAGAATGATCAGGTTTCGCGGAAACAGCATACCGTCGCATTGACTTACGTTCCATCTGCCATCATCATCCGACTCAACCTCCTCATCCGTTCCATCTCCAGCGTGAGAAGCAGGTGGCATAATAGGGGGGAGAGCAGTTGCCGGTGTGCTGGGTCCCGGGCGCGCCTCACCGCCGTCACTTGGGTTGCGTTTTCGCTTTTTGCAACGGCGGCTGCTTTCTTGACACACGAAGCACTGTAGCCAGTTCCAATTGAGAGGAAGAAGTTTTTTGCATTTCGGGCGCGTGCACCGTTGAGTAGATACGTCTTGATTTGGTTGGGTTTCCATATGCGCGTCGTAGACGAAGGGTATTACGGACAAGAATGGTAAACAAACACCGACAAAGGCGGTGGTAACTACTTTCGGAGCATTTTCACATCACGTGCTGATGGCAGGGGAGGGGATGCAGTGGGAATGATCGAGCGCCCGACGAAGGTCAGTGCTACATCGGAGAGAGCCCACTGGAATCAACCGCCAATCTGGAGTGTGGATGACATGGTCGACGGTAGTTCAAGTAAGCTGCTTCGAGTCCTCCAGTGGGCGGCGTATTCCTGGACCACTCTCCGAGTCCAAGTCAGAGTCAGGACTCGGAATGGAGGATGTATCTGGGGCACAAACGCACCTTTGCTTCAGCAACAAGTCTGGCGACCACTGCCTAGGTGGTGAGTCAAAGTCAGAGTCAAGAAAAGAACATGTAACAACCCCGCAGACGGCGACATGTAGAGATGTCCACGAATATATATTCGGTAGGGTTTTAAAGTCCGGTCCAGTCCGGTTTTTTACCCCCAGAGGTCCCGGACTGGACCTGGACCGGTTCACTGAAATCCTGAATTTGACTGGACTCTGGACTTGAACCGGTCCTAAACACGGACCGTTGCTGTTACCGGTCTTTAACCGGTCTTGGGACCGGTTTGAACCGGTCTAGCGAAGACCGGTCTGAACCGGTTAAAGACCGGTTCGGACCGCAGTGAGTGCAGCAAAATAGGTGGTTAGATGCGGGGTTGAACTTGCTCTCAGGCGGACATGGGCATACCCAATTCCACTGAGCTATTGTTCTTCTTGGTAGTACCAATGCAGGGTACTACGTTGTAAGCACACTCGAGGCACACAAAAAAAATAAGTCAAATAAAAGTAAGTTTACCATTGTCACAGTATGATACACATCAAAGTAAGTTTACCATTTTCACAGTAAGATACATATTGTCAAGAAGGTACTTCAGGGAAAAGACGAAGTCCGCGGTGCCAACGAGTCTCCCGGTCCTTCCACCACTGCTCCCTCTCTTCATCACCCGCCTCAAATAGAAATTTCTCCTCCGTCTTGAATTTATTGGCCACCCATTGAAATAAACCCCCGGCGGTGTACTGCGTGATCAAATAACGTTTCTCACCGGGCTGAATGGGGCAGTTGGAATGCACGACGAGGGCAGAGGGGATGTAAATGGGACAACCTGGAGGGAACTCAATGATAAGTTTCAAATCCCAGCATATGAGCTGGCCCCCACGACGATGGTTGAAAGGACCAAAGCAGACAATGCCGCACCAGCCATCGGGCTTGTTGGCGCTGTCTGCGTGGGGGAGGGAGACCGTCTGAGGACCCGTGTTGACCGTTGATGTGCACGTTATTTTAGAGGCGTAGAATCACACCTAACAAACAACACAACTCTTAATACTCCGAATGAGAGTAAGGTTTCTGCGGTTTTGGGATATTGGGTTTTTGCAATAGAAAATCGAGCTTGATTTACTACAACACTACACTTGAAAAACAAGGTTCTTGCGTAACAGAAACGTAGGTGTGCACAAAGTGCGAGTTTGAAGGGGGTGGTAGGGATTTTGACCGATTGACAAATCGTCTGGTTTTCAGGGAACAATACACAAGCCTCTGACTGAACTTAAACTATGCGACTTTCTCAATCCTCGCGCTGGAGGGGTTGTATCAAGAACACAATAGTCTATTGCCACACTTGGTATGTTTCTTATAACCTCGGTAGGAGCTTATTCTTCGAGTTTTAGTGTTTGCGTGGGTTTTAGACCAAATCGTGCTCGAATTGCACTTGAACTCTCAAGAGGTTATGCTGGTTAACGCTTTTCGCGACTGAACGGTCCTCTCTAGGGAAAGGCTGGCTCAGACTGCAAAGTCTCTGTAGTGTCTCTAGGGAGATACTATGCTCAGAAACACCGCCTCTAGTACATTGAATTCAAGGAACTTTGCTCTTTGATTAAGTTCACTTTTGTTCTAAACCCTTGCTCTTAGTGCGTTAGGTTTGTTCTTTTGTTCTTAGGTTTGACTCGAATTCAAGTTTCTTTGGGTGCGTGCAAATCGAATTCGATTTTGTACAGAGTTAGATTACTACAGTAGAGCTTTGTGGGCTCGTGGCTGCGGGTCACTAAACTAAACTACTATACTGTATCGACACTTCTTTTATACAAACGGGTCCCTACTGTACACTAATCTTAACTTACTAACTAATAGCCACTTGGAGTTAATTTCCGCGCTGTAGACACCAGTCTAGGCGCTTCCATTTCCTCATGACAAACCCTCTAGAGTTGATCCACGTTGACTAATTTCAAGCTCGGATTGCAACATCCTTGCGTGCTATCGGTCGAATCTATCACATGGGGTTCGTCTTCTCTTGGCTCTTAATTGTTCTGAATGCTTCTTTGCGACTCGGATTCTTCAGATTGCGTCACCAATTCAGTCTCGATTATCTGATTGAGTCTAGAGCTTCATTTCGCTTAAGAATCCACTCTAAGATCCATGATAGATCGTTGACTTGTTGTTCGCAATCTGTCTGCTTGTTCCAATCTCTACTGATTTCAGGTCAGATTTAATCACCTGAGATCTGAAGAAGCTTGGCTTCTTGATTCTTAACGCTCTTGGCATACTGCGGATTATTCATGAAGAACACTTGATCATCTTTATCTTGATTGGCTTCTTCGAATAGCTCGGCTGTTACTCGATTTTGTGCTATCGTGGGTTCTAGACTTAGAATTCCAAGGGTATAGTTGTATCGTGTGATAACATTACTGGGCTTTCATCCCCATTTATGCTGACCTAGACCATTCTGTAGCTTAACCCCATTCTACTTATCATCAGGAAGTGAGCTAATCGAACTCTAATCGTCTATGAACAACACTGCCAAAGTCGAGTCCGAATTACTTGGGACTCGAGTTCGTTTCTTAGACGAGTCCTCTTTAAGAATGTGTACGTGATGTTGACTTGATAAATCAAGTGGGCACTTTGGATGGTGATATTCGAAGATGAATTTCTCCTGGAGGCTCATTCTTGCCCTAATGAGGTCTCCGTATTATCACTGGCAATCTTATGGTCTCTCGTTAGATGTATCGTGCATTTCGGCTTCGAGTCTTATCTAGAAATCGCAAAATTCTCGGTTTCTAGGCTCAGGCGCGCATAAAGCGTGTCATCTCCCTTTAACTTTCGATATGTTGTCCGCAACATCAAGATCTTCACCCTGAACCATAATTCATTTCGCTTATTTTTCTGGTTCTCTCTTCGGGTTTTGTCTGCACGGATGCAATCCCAACTCCAGTTGGCACGAACAAAGCGCTCGCTGGGTCTTCGTGTTATCTTTCCAACTTGGTTAAATAGTCGGCGGTTTCTGGTCGATTTGCCCCAACACCTGCTTGTCCAATTCGACATCCTCCTTGGATTTGTGCTTGAAGTAATCGTAGCGGCGCTTGGGCGGTGAACAAGTGTACCTTTTGACCCGGCAACGGTCGCAAGATACACAAGTCTTCGTCTTGACGGTGTCTGGGTGGTCCCGCTGATTCAGCATATACTCCCAGGTACACTCTTGCCCTCGCTGCTCGCAGGTGAGACACTTGCGGTCCATGTTGATCTTCTTCTGCATCGCCTTGTTGTCCAACACTTTGCCGTGCTTGTCCGCTTTGGACGGGCGGCTAGTGGAGGATTTCGGCTTCGAATTGGTCTTCGGTTTCTTGGGCTCTGGCGCTTCCTCTTCCTCCTCCACTGGGGTCGCGGCACGTTTTCGCTTTCGAATTCGTTTAGGCGCTGGCTGAGGGGAATGGGAAAGGGCCTTGGGCGTTGGCAGGGAATTCGAAGGCGAATTTCCTGGTTCGGGTTCCAACGCTTGCTTGGAGGTGGAAGCTATTGGGGTGCGCTGGATAGGGCATAAGAAAATCTAGTTCAAATTGAAGATATTCAAAGTCGATTTTCTTACCGGTGTCTCAGCTCTAGCTGGCTTCCCTTTTTCTTTCTCCATCCTTGCCTTCGCTTCGGCAGACTTCAACGGCGTGGGTCGAGGTCTAGGCTTGGGCGTGGAAAGGGGTGTGGAGGATTTCGGGGTCGAGTTTCTGGTTGTCAACTCCGACTCTTGATCTTCGCTGTCCGTTTCTGAGGCGGACTCGTCGTCTTCATCGTCAAAGAAAATCTTATCTTTGTTAAGTAAGGAATTCGCGTTCGAATTTCTTTATTTACCTCTTCATTGAACACTGTAGGCCGTTCCAGAGGCCACTCTTTTTCTTCTGCGATTTCTCGCATCTGTTTCAAGACAAGTTGCGGCGAGCTCAGCAAAACCTCGTATTCTTGAACCATCCACTCAATGTCGATTTCATCTTCCCGCTCCGGTTCTCCTTGTGCAAGTGTCCGAACGAACCATAGCACGTAGGCTTCGAAAAGCAGGGCATCGACCTTTTCGATCTCGAATTCCAGTTGGAAGTCGAGCGGATTGATGGTGCTAGCATATCGAGCCGCGAATTCGTAGAAATGGTGTTTGGGCGCTAGCTTGCGCAACGAATCCGGGAAGTACCACAACTGAGCTGCAGTCAGCCTTAGCTGTACTAATAATACAATAAAAGAGTGAAAAGCCTCGTAGCCCATGTTGCAATATTGGTGGACTTGTGCCGGACGGTGCCCCATAGTGTAATACGGGATCCTTCTAGGAAAGCACGGGTCCTCGGCAGGCTGAATGACCTTGGATGCCGTGGGTTATTTTCACGGCACCCACGGCAGCATGACTTATCTATACCCTGCTAGGTCTTATGTCAGCACAATGCACTTAAGGCTAACTAACCTCTAATAGAATAATGGACTTTGGACAAAAATGTGTGCATTTCAAAAGTACGTAGCCAGGATAGTATAGTAGCTATAGTCTAATTGGAGCGCTTGGATCACTTGGAGGGAGGAGCGTCAGTCGTCGACTTCGAGACACGCTTGCTGCCAGATACAGGGTAAGAAAGGCTGAAAAAAGATTAGTAATCATTTAAGAAAGGGTGTGGCGCACTGACTTGTCATCCGCTAACATTTGGGTAAATGCCCACCTCATATCATCCAGCAAATCCTTCCACTTGCCCTCTTCCGCAGTTCCTCCCAACTCCGCCCACCACGCCATGCATAAAAGGAATAAAAACATACCATTCCTTCCCCTGGTAGCCAGAGGACCCCAGTCGCCACTTGGAGCATCCACTCTTCTCAACAGGTCACTCTGTGCATCCGCCCTCCACTCTGGGTTCAAGTGCATCCACCAGCGTCGAACACGATCCCCAAAACCAGCTTTCAAGACTTGGTTTGGTGGGCCGCCCGCCTTGCGCCCATACCCTTGCCATTTCCCAACCTCATCGGGGCGAAATGCTGGCTTGTACCCAGGCCCACGTTCATCTTGGTCGCCGCCTATCTTGATCTCCAAATCCCCCCACAACTGCACCACTTCTTTGAATTCCGGACCCATCTTCTCCACACACCCTTGAAGGTAGGTGGACAGAGAATCTCTCATCCACGGCGACCACTTTTCTGTACTCAGGGAGGTTGCGGGGCCAGGTGGAGCTTCGTTGGGCTGGGCGTCGGACGTTGTAGACGTCTCAGTGGTGGGTCCGTTGGTAGCTTTGGGTTGCGAGCTTGACGCTGCCGCTGACGGCGCGGGAGTTGGAGTCGGGGGAGAGGAGGTTATGGTTGCAGGCGCGGGCGCTGGAGATGTTGCCAAAGGTGGCTGTGCCGTCGGCCTTCCTATTTCGGGAAATGGGCGGGGTTGGTCTGGGCTGGAGTTGCCTGGCTGTTGCTCAGCATCGCTGGGCTCAGGACTTGGGGAGGTGTTGCCCGGTGCAGGCGTGATACTTTGGCGTCCCTGGTTCGCCACGCCATCTTCCGCGCCTCTCTCCTGCGCAGCCGCCAGAGCTGCTGCCTCCGCAGCCGCGCGTTGAGCTCTAGTCTGCGGGGGCGACGAAGTGATGGATCCAGCGGCCCGGGATGGTGATTCACAAGGAGGTGGGCGTGGGGGAGTTGGTGGTGGCGGGTCAGTCTTGGATCGTTTGCCACGCATGACCCCCTGGTTGGTCGGCGGCAGCCCAAGACCTAGAAGAGTCTGGTTGTTCCTGTACACGTTGCATTCCCTATCCAATTCGTACTGTGATGCCAGGCGCGATAGCTCGGCCATAGCTGCTCGGCGATCTGGTGTGATAAGTCCATCGACTGCAGCCTGCAGATCAGCGGAGATGTTCATCCCTGGTCTAAGTTTGGGCGTGGTCGGGCGAGGGGGCGATGGCGAACGGGTGTGGTGGTCTGGCTGCGGTGAAGGAGTGCGGGGGAGCTGAAACTGATCTTCTTGTTCATGCTCTGCCTCAGCTTGAGCTTCCAAATCGTCGTCGTCCCTGACGGTTGGCGCAGAGGCGGACGTCTTCCTTCCACGGCTCTTCTTGGTACTCTTCGCCTTCTTCGCCCTTTCGGCACCCTTATTCGCCGATCCCGTCACATCTCCTTCATCGCGTTCTCCCTCCTCATCCTCGTCATCTGGGATAAGGCTCGTGCTCTCGCCAGTCTCGACTCTAATCTCTGCATTCTCCACATCCTCCTGCGCCTTGGCATCTGTGAATATATGTCTTAAATCAGCATGTATAGAATTCAAGACTGAAAAAAAACTTACCCTCTTCACATCCCACCAAGAACTTCATGAAAGGGTTCCATATCTTCTTTCGCATGACATTCGGCCCCGTGAACTCCCCAAAGTCTTGCTTGGTATCCTCGGTCCGCCCAGAATATACACTGGACCTTTGTAAGCTTCAGACTTCACGAATATAACCCACAACTTACGCCGCAAGGGAAAACTGATTAGATCCTTCCGGCGGCGCAGCTCCAGCGATGAGCACCATCTTATACCCGGTACTGTTACACAGCGCGTCCAAGAGTGGGCCCGCTACACGCGCCAAATTCATGCGACATCTGGAAGATGATAATATCAGTAATAGGGCAATAACAAGCTAATTAGAACATACATCGCTTGGTCCGCAACGTCTTCATCCACATTGCCCGTCTCTCCATGAAATCGCGCTAAGCGGTCTTCGAAATCGGCGGCGTTTTCGCTCTCCAGTTTTGCCTGGACCTCGTCGGATTCATCCTCAAAGAGCTCCCGAGCGATGGTACAGCGAAGTTTAAGGATATCCTTAGGTGCAGTAGAGGGGAATTGGGGATCAAGGTCGGTCGCCTCGCGACACTTATGTTGGTAGTCCGGGTGCGACATGTAGAATTTGAACGTTGGCTTGCGGACGGGGCGAACGCTGGCGTCGTGCAGCTTTCTCAGCATATCAGTATATGCTGCGACCCCAACGACGTTCGATGCCGCATATTTGGAGTTACGCGCGTTGTTGAACCAAGCACGGATTTGCTTGAGAGAAATGTCAGAGGATGAAATTATTGATGTTCACAACACTCACCTTATCCCCGGACGCGACGAGCTCGCCTTTGAGCTCAGCAATGCGTTCCATGATGGCGTTATACTCGGCGACACCTTCAGGCCCGTCGCACAAGTCAGTCGCAGGGTGCTCAGGTTCCTCGGGCCACGACGCCGGGCGCTCGTTGTCCAGATGGTAGGGATATCGATGCCACCAGTTCGCCAGAAATGTAGCCAAGAACCCGCTGACCTCCTTTCGCGGCAGCTTTTCCTTCTTGGCGGCAGCGTCGCGAAGCATCTCTAGTCGGTCGGCTGAGAATTTGCTGGCCTGTCCGGGCTTTTTCTTTTTGTCGGGAGCTAAGCGTCTGGTCATGGTGGAAAGCCGTGCGAGACGCGACGAGATGGCGGGAGCAGAGGGAAATTTCAATCACGTAACATGGAGCTGGGTCTGGTTCTCTTAGAACATGTAATCAACATGATATCATCAACTAAGCCATTCTAACACTGTACTCATGATTTACAAAGTAACAGAAGTACAGACAAAAGTAGAGCAAACAAAATGAAATGAATTGGACGAGTCGTAACTGAATCTAATAGTAACCAGTTCCGTCTCGGAACAGCTGCCAGCCCTCCGCCTCCTCGCGAGTTGTCGTTTTCACTGTCAAGTTGAGGCTGGCAGGGGCAATCTCCCGCTGGTAGAACTCCAACATAGAGGCTCTGTGCAAGGTGGAACATGTCAATATGCGCCATGCAAAGATCGCGTGCCGAAGAAACATACCCATTGTCAAAGACTCTACGCATCCCGAGGTGCTCCAACATAAGGTACGTCGTCGGGCGACTGGAGAATGACGCAGAACTGGAAGAAGCGCCCTGCGGCGGGCGAGACGCGGACGGGGTGACGGCGGACGAAATGGAGCCCGAGGTGTGTTTGGGGCGTGGGCGAGGCGTGGAGGGATCCGTGCGAGGGTGATCTAATCCCTCATTCCTGGGAGTGCGACGTAAACGCGGCGACGGCGAAGTGAGTGCACCTCCGTGGTAAGGCGTACGGCGGGGCGCGGGTGACTTGGCGCTGCTCTTGTCTGCAGGTTGCAGATCCTCGTCGATGGGGGACGAGACGGGGCCGGCGTCGTCGTTGTCGTAGTCAGAGTCCTCGGAGTCGTACTGCTGACCTTGGAGCTCTTCTGCCCAACGATCAGCGAGCTCGCCGACGGAAATGGCGGGGACGGTCTCCTTGTGGGTATGCGTGCCACAGCAGTGATCGATCCAGCGCTTGCAGGCGTCCAACCACGATTCGTCACGCTTAGGACGAGCGTCCTGCTCGGCCGCAGTCAGTGAATACCTGGGTGGACCGTTCAATGAGTAGACTACATGTAAACATGAGAATGGACTTACCAATGTGTGTGAATGCCGATGCGGCGCCCAGAAGTCACCAGATAGAACTTATTAAGTTCCAAAGGCGACACACCACGGTGTGAGACGGCAGGGAAATACCGTGGTGTGCATCGGTAGCGCATTTGACGGTCACGGTGCAAAGGCAAGGAGCAAGGCCATCAAACGTGTAACGGCATCATCATGATGACATGTCCGGTTCTTTTTGGCTGTGAAGTCCGCACTCGTTCCCTTCCGCCGTCATGAACGTTGACACCGCCGAGGACCTCCCGGATGTCTGGGACCACGCCGACCTAGACGAACCAGACGAAATACGTGTCGTTCTCGACCAAGTCAACATCCCCCCTTCCGATCTGGCGCGCGCTCTCAAAGGATTCGACCCGGTCAGCCGGTTTGGCTGCTACCTCCGAACATCGATGTCGCCCGCTAGACTGCACATTCTCAAGACGATCGCCCCATACTATCACCACGCTTGTGCGCGCGGCCTGCGTCTTGCTTTCATGGCAGATTTCTGGCCATTCTGGGAGGAGATATATGGTACACATCAGGCTGTCGGCCGCAAGGTGCGTCCTTACTAGGCAATTAAGCATACTCAAACGTTTTCTTTGGCAGGCTATAATTTACCGCCTGGACAACCGTCTTTTTCTGACGCGACGCAAGTGCAGCCTCACCCCGCCTATCGCATTATGCCCCGCCATCGAGAACTATGAATACGCCGCAAGGAATGACGCCATTTGGCGGGAACAGGCGTCTTGGCAGACCACTGAGTGGCTCTACGATTCGGGCGCCAAGTGGAACCGCGCCTATGTAGCGGAGTGCGTTCATTTTGCTCGCACTTTGCATCACTCACTAAAGCCATCTGTCGTATAGCGAACCTTTCTGCAGGGAACCGGCCTTGCGACAATGGGCAGGAGACGTATCCGACCATCTTGCGGTCATGCGGATCATGGAAAAGTATATCCCTATCCTATTCGCCCCCTACAAGCCGCCGATCATCATTGAGTATCAGCCTAACGGCGACGCGCCGTCTTACGATTTGGAGGAGCTCAACCTTCCGCCAACCCCACCTGCAGCCGCACCTCCTCTTCCTCCTATATCTCCCGCGTCCCCTATTGTAATAGATCTCGTAGCAGATGAGGAGCCCGCGACGACGCCCTCTGAGTAGACCACCCCACGTTCATTCCACCTGCAATATATATCATGCATTTCTCAACTCAACAGATTGATGCCCATCTAATTATCGCTGGTGCAAGAAGACGTTACAGGCTAGGTCGTACGCGAACCGGTCTTCATTCAAACTATGCTCGATCTCTCTAGCCATCTCACAAACACTTCTCACCCTCGCAATATACGGCCCCGCCTGTTCGAATTCTAGAGAGGCGGCGTAATCCTCTTCAAGCTGGCCGAACGCGGCCTCGCCAGCATCAGAAATGGAGCTGATATGGGTATAGATGGTCGTCCAACGCTGTAACGCTTGGTCGCGATCGAGCATCAGGAGCGTCGAGCATATTTCTTGGTAGTAGGAGGGAGCATGATTGTCCGTTAGGGCAATATAGTCCGCGTTAGCCTGGCGCAGACGGCGTAGAAAGAGATTAGCGCCAGGAGAAGGATCTTTGGTAGAACTAGTTGTAGGCTGTTCGCCCTTGGTCTTTGGTGTATAACGAGAGCGACGTTTGGTGCAAACGTCTTCGCGATGCCTTGTGAAATCATGTAAATTTCAGGCGTGGTTGAGGAAATTTGGCTTACTTCGTGAAATATTTTTGGTTCTTGACGCTAATTGCAATCTTCTGCGCGTCCGGCGTTTTATGTTTGCGAGGTCGGCCGACCTTGCGCTTGAATGTCATGAATGGAGTGATCGAAGAGATGTTGCAACAATCGAAGGGCATAACACATCAACATTTTGATGTTCAGCCCAAAAGTACTATAATCACAACTCACCTGGTGGCTAAGTGTTTGCGGAGAACTTTGATCCTTGAGTAGAAAACATCAACTCTACGTCTTTAAAATAATAATCTATCTGCCAGAGGGCGTGCATTTCTTCGGCGCATCCAGCGCACAGTGATTCCAGATTTAGCACCAGCACGTCAAGTCACCACCATGTGCTGGTTTGTCACCGTCACACACATTGGTTTCCTCCTGCGCCCATGAACCAAGTAGCGGGTCCTTCCAGAGCGGGTCCTTCGACACACGGTAAGACCTCTCACCTACCCCTCCTTTTTCAGTAGATAGTCTTCTATAATTGGAGCGCGACGAGTACGCTAACGACCCCGGAGGGCATAAAGACGCGCGCCAATTGTTTTTTTCTTTTTTTTTACATTTTCTCTTCCCATTGCCTCGCAAGATCCTTTCTGACACATGATACGCTTTCAATAGATCGAACGACGCGCAATGGCAAGACATTCGCGGGGTTTTTTGGCGCCTTCCCACCAATCGTGGTCCAGAGAACGACGGTCGCGGAGCTCATCGAGAAGCGTCTGCAAGACGCACTCCGACGCGGGGAGGACGAAGACGACGCCGAGACGGACGACGTCTACACTCAGCTCTTGCCACCCCGCGGCCGTCAGCTTGACGATTCCGGGCGCCCCAGTCTACCGCTCGGCTCGCCAAGTTTCTCACACGCTGCACACACTCTCTCCCCTCGCCCGCGCACGCGTTCACTCTCTCCCTTGACTCCTCTCTCCTCTCGTTCCCCGTCGCCCATCTCTTGCTCAGCGCGCTCACGTTCCCTCTCTCCTTTGACTCCTCTGTCCACCCCGCCGCCGACCCCCTCTCCACACTCGGAATGCTTCTGGGAGCTTCCCATCCTGGAACCTCGGCCGCCTCCATACCCTCCCTCCGCACCAGCGCCTCCTCCACCTCCATCGCTCGAGGACGCCATCCATGAACCCGCTTCCTGTGAGCAGGGAGCACTTGCCAAACGCCAGCGGAAGCGAAAACGGCAAAAGGACAAGAAGCGTGCTCGCCTGAAGGAGGGCGGCACTGCTCCTCCGCCGGCCAAGCGAGCCAGGCGCTATGAAAAGCGGGGCGGCGACGCAACCAAGGGGTTCGTTAAGCCGTCCGGGATTCGGCGGGCAATCGCCGCTCAAATTCTGGACACGGATTATGCCAACGCCGGCGGAACGTGGCAGGGAGAGCGAACGGAGTGGGACCCCAGGGTCTTTACCTTGGATGATATCAGGCGTTTAACGGAGCGAGCGTTCAGGAAGGTTGGTTGGAAAGGAATGTAAGTCACCGCTGTTATTTCTTTTCTTCCAAGAGCCTGACTTTACTCAACAGGCGGCCCCAAGTTGTGCTGGACAGGGAGGGTCGACTAATGGTTGTGCTCGTCGGCCACCCCCTAGATCCGGATTGGCCAGCTCTCATGAAGAGAGCCGCGGATCTCCTACGCGAAGCCAAGAGCAAGTGCCGGTTTGATTATGACCACTCCTTCCATCGGCGGGGGGATTATCCAACCATTGGGTTTGGGTTGAGTTTTGGAGGAGGGCGGGTGATCCGACCCGGGCTGGATTGATGTTAGGACCTGAGCCAGCACTCTCACGTGCTCAAGCTCATACAGTGCCACACGGCAACTGCACACCTCCATATGTGAATCCCATGTCCCAAAGCCGTCCTCGGGGTGGAGGCCAGGAGATCTCCTAGGCACTCTGCCTAGCGAGACTCCTGTTCAGATTGTCTAGCCGTTGTCTTGCTCGACGGTAGACCCATAGCGTTGTTGTGGATCCTATTCACCTGCGCCACTCATTACGCTCCATTGGGGCAGCGCTACACAAGCGGGGATCAATGTCTAGCACCCTCGGTGCATAGACAGCAATCCAACAGTGACTGCACCATTGCCTCGTCCTCGACGAGAGCAAGTGTACAGCCAGTGTCCGAGAGATCCATCCATATCCATCCCTGACCCACTCGACAGAGATCCCCACGGGATACCATCGATGAGAGCAAGCGTCCAGCTGCATGGCATGTCGATGGCGTACTCAGTGACGCAAGGACAATCCTGTGGCAAAAGGATAGTGGAGAGAGAGGAGAGGATGACGAGTAAGAGTACGATTCAGCGAGGAGTGAAGCGTACAATGAGAGAGGGCCCCTTAGAGAGTAATTCCCCAATGGCAGAGGCAAGATGCCAAAGGGTACTGCGAAGGAATGTACAATAGCGCAGATGCAATAATGTCCAGCTCTGAAGTACATAGGTGAATGTACTTTGACTTATATACCATTCTAGTGTCCCAAATTGGTTACTGACTGAGTCAGAGCTCCCACTGTGTCGGATGCGATGGAAGACACTTAATCCACTGTTTCAAGGGGCGGGGCGCCCGATCGGCGGGCTGCCATTGGTCGGGAGGGCGGGAATGGCGGGAGCATGCGCTCATGCGCCTAAGTATAGACTTGGCTCGAGTCATAGGCTGCCAAGAAGTTCCTGGGATGACTCCAGAGACTCCTGAATGAGTCAGAGCGGGTAAAGGGCGGGATCCCGCCGCTCCACATGCTGCAGCGACTCCTGAGTGAGTCAGAGCGCCCAATGCGGCGGGATGACGTTCTGGAGGCGCCCTGAGCCTTCTGGGACCTTCTCTAAGGTTCTACAACCTTCTCCTGCGGTCCAGAGGCTCTTCAAGTGTCGAGTGTTAGTGTTGTGACTTCTCCTTCAATAGATATACCTCTAGATGACTCCACGAGTCTCTAGAGCGATTCCTGGTAGTGGTACTTTGTGTGTGCTTCCTTCTTGAGTGCTGTAGCTGTTCCTGAGTGTTGTGGCCATTACAACAATGTGTGCAATGGTCTGAGAAGTGATCCAAGACCAAGAGAAGCTACGGTCATGCTGTGACAAGTACCGGTTCCCTGGTGTTCACATTGATCCACTATGAGAGTATGCGCAGGTGCTCCCGGAGCTCCTGATGCGTCTAGACTCTGTCATCATCCTGCTTTACCTCCCGGTAGAGCTTCTGTGGCATGGAAGATAGATCATAGATGTGTGTGCAGCCATAGCAAGCCAGAGTTGTGGCTGTGGCGATGAGCCGTGCGGCTGTGTAGATGAGACAAGTGGTCTGCCTGGAGACGCATCATGACAATATCCCCTCCTCAAGCTTCTTGTCCCCAAGAAGGCAAAGACGTCAATGGACTCGCTCCAAGGGTTTGTGCCTTCCAGTCCCCAAGTGGGTAGTATGGGATGATGCTCTGAGTTTGAGTGTTTGCAAGTGTGGGTGTGGCCCTCTAGTTGTGAGTCCTTGGATTGCGTCTCTGGCGCTGCGTTGACTGGTGTTCCTTTTGGTAGGTAACTTCCTCTGGGGTATGGCGCTTGTCTCGAGTATGGATGTCCTCCGCTCAATGTGTGGCGTCTCCTTGGAACAGTCCTCGATTGTATCTCTGTTTCTTCATGCCAGTGTGTCCGAGGCACAACTATCCCGCCGCGCGGTCATTGTTGTCCTCCATAGTCCTCGCAACCACATGGCATCTTCTTGGACAATCCTCGATTGTATCTCCGTTTCTTCATGGACCAGTGTGTCCAAGGCACAACTATCCCGCCGCGCGGTCATTGTTGTCCTCCATAGTCCTCGCAACCACATCTTTTCATGAAAAAAGTGGGTCTTGGATTGTAGCAGCATCCCCTCCTCAAGCTTCTCGGTCCACCGAGAAGACTAGTGGTGGAGACTCGTCATTGGTTTCAGGTTGTCCTCCCCGAGGTCCTGAGAACGGTCCTTGTGTCTGAAGGGTCCCAACAGTTGATGCTGAGGATTGGCTCGGTGGTGGATGACCAAGAGGGAGAGAGACTCTCTTGAGTGGGGAAGGGTCCGTGGATGCGATGTCACCACTCTCCATCCTCCCTGAGGATGAGAGTGTCTGTGCTGGTACCCTTGAGTGTTTGGGCTCAACCTTCACTGCACCTGGTGCCAGAGAGGGAGCATGAGTACGCAAGTAGTCGCGTCGCGCAGAAGAATCACTGGTCTCAACAGTCAATCCAAGATGAGACGATTGGACGGGTGCTGGGGGTAGAATTGGCAAGTTTGTTGAACCGTGTTCCGAAGGTTCTCAAATGTATATGAGAGAAAAGCGCCAGGGTTCCTAGGCTGCTAGGAAGGGCAACACTCTGATCCCCGATCAGGTGCGTCCGCCAGCATGCTCCTTGAGGTACTCCCAGAGTACTCAAGCGAGATATTTGGTTTGATGGGTGTAGTGGATGTCCACCTTCATCAAATGATATATGAGTTGTGCGTTGAGTCTCTAGGCTAGAAGCCCATGAGATAGTCCGGGGGTTAGACATCCCGGAGACTCCAGTTGTTCAAGGCTTCGGGGTAGTGTATCGGTACACCAAGAGTGAAGAAGAACCCGGTTCTTCTTCAAACTTATCAACCTATAGACCGCGTCTATAACCCATGCAGCTCTGCCCAGAAGATTCCTGTATCAAGAGAGACCAGACCGTATTGTTGGTTTGGGTACCGTGACGTTGGTTGGTGCGCTTGATACTGGGTCTCTGCGAGCTCAGACAAGGGGAGCAATTGTGCTGAGGCTGTGGCGTCCGGAAGCGTTATTCCAAGGTGGGAGTAGTGGTAGGAAGACTGCACCATGCAGTACTTCCTTGTTCGAGGGTGTCCTTGTCGAGTAACCGTTGCCTAACCTCCACAGCGAGTAGGAGAGAGAGCTGGACATATTGTTAGGACCTGAGCCAGCACTCTCACGTGCTCAAGCTCATACAGTGCCACACGGCAACTGCACACCTCCATATGTGAATCCCATGTCCCAAAGCCGTCCTCGGGGTGGAGGCCAGGAGATCTCCTAGGCACTCTGCCTAGCGAGACTCCTGTTCAGATTGTCTAGCCGTTGTCTTGCTCGACGGTAGACCCATAGCGTTGTTGTGGATCCTATTCACCTGCGCCACTCATTACGCTCCATTGGGGCAGCGCTACACAAGCGGGGATCAATGTCTAGCACCCTCGGTGCATAGACAGCAATCCAACAGTGACTGCACCATTGCCTCGTCCTCGACGAGAGCAAGTGTACAGCCAGTGTCCGAGAGATCCATCCATATCCATCCCTGACCCACTCGACAGAGATCCCCACGGGATACCATCGATGAGAGCAAGCGTCCAGCTGCATGGCATGTCGATGGCGTACTCAGTGACGCAAGGACAATCCTGTGGCAAAAGGATAGTGGAGAGAGAGGAGAGGATGACGAGTAAGAGTACGATTCAGCGAGGAGTGAAGCGTACAATGAGAGAGGGCCCCTTAGAGAGTAATTCCCCAATGGCAGAGGCAAGATGCCAAAGGGTACTGCGAAGGAATGTACAATAGCGCAGATGCAATAATGTCCAGCTCTGAAGTACATAGGTGAATGTACTTTGACTTATATACCATTCTAGTGTCCCAAATTGGTTACTGACTGAGTCAGAGCTCCCACTGTGTCGGATGCGATGGAAGACACTTAATCCACTGTTTCAAGGGGCGGGGCGCCCGATCGGCGGGCTGCCATTGGTCGGGAGGGCGGGAATGGCGGGAGCATGCGCTCATGCGCCTAAGTATAGACTTGGCTCGAGTCATAGGCTGCCAAGAAGTTCCTGGGATGACTCCAGAGACTCCTGAATGAGTCAGAGCGGGTAAAGGGCGGGATCCCGCCGCTCCACATGCTGCAGCGACTCCTGAGTGAGTCAGAGCGCCCAATGCGGCGGGATGACGTTCTGGAGGCGCCCTGAGCCTTCTGGGACCTTCTCTAAGGTTCTACAACCTTCTCCTGCGGTCCAGAGGCTCTTCAAGTGTCGAGTGTTAGTGTTGTGACTTCTCCTTCAATAGATATACCTCTAGATGACTCCACGAGTCTCTAGAGCGATTCCTGGTAGTGGTACTTTGTGTGTGCTTCCTTCTTGAGTGCTGTAGCTGTTCCTGAGTGTTGTGGCCATTACAACAATGTGTGCAATGGTCTGAGAAGTGATCCAAGACCAAGAGAAGCTACGGTCATGCTGTGACAAGTACCGGTTCCCTGGTGTTCACATTGATCCACTATGAGAGTATGCGCAGGTGCTCCCGGAGCTCCTGATGCGTCTAGACTCTGTCATCATCCTGCTTTACCTCCCGGTAGAGCTTCTGTGGCATGGAAGATAGATCATAGATGTGTGTGCAGCCATAGCAAGCCAGAGTTGTGGCTGTGGCGATGAGCCGTGCGGCTGTGTAGATGAGACAAGTGGTCTGCCTGGAGACGCATCATGACAATTGACAACGAAGTATGCAATACGTTGATGATGGAAGCGTTGATGAAGGAGGAGCCCTTCCAACGCATGGCGCAGTTCACAAACAGTAAGCTCACCCTACTCCATTATTTAGCTCCAGCTCATGCTCCAATTCACAGGAGCATTCGCCACTTACTTTCCGGAAATGTGGAAGGAGTACAATGAAGTCCTCGACGACATTGTTGACGAGAACCCCAATCTCCGACGACCTTTTGGTCCTTGCCCTTTTGCCGCCGCGCACGTAAACTTTGCTCCAACGGGGTGGACGCGGCTGCACACCGACCACTTGAACAAAGTTGGCGGCATGTGCGCGGTCTGGCCTCTGGACGACTTCGATCCTACCAAGGGCGGACACCTTATTCTTTGGGACCTTCGCATTGTTGTGGAGTTTCCCCCTGGTAACCTTATTCTTTTGCCTTCGGCGCTCATCAAACATGGGAATATTTCCGTGTGTCAAGGGGAGCAGAGGGCGTCTTTTGTTATGTTCTCCGCGGCTGGACTTTTTCGTTGGGTGCTTAATGGTAGACAGTCAGATAAAGAGTTCAAGGAGAGTGCTTCCAAGAAGGACTTGGAGGAGTGGGAGAAGTGGAGGCGGGGGATGCCGGCTCGTAACAGGGACCTATTCCCAAGGTGGGAAGACTTAGTGGCACATTATCAGAATACTACTGGTGTTTAATTGTCATATAATTTGAATTTCCAGCCGGCGCGCGGCGACGGACAAGTCCAAGTACAAGATGACGAAATACTGGTAGCGTTTCCGCCACCATGGGCAAAACCCTCAAGCGCCCGCCCGGCGTTTTTCTTGCGACTCTGGACGAGGACGACAACGAGAACGACGACGGCGTTATTTCCGTTCAACGTACCACCGAGGATCGACGTCGCCTTGTCACGGAGTCTTTGCCTGCACTTCCCCCATCACCAGTCAAGCGGGCACTGTTAGGACCTGAGCCAGCACTCTCACGTGCTCAAGCTCATACAGCGCCACACGGCAACTGCACACCTCCATATGTGAATCCCATGTCCCAAAGCCGTCCTCGGGGTGGAGGCCAGGAGACCTCCTAGGCACTCTGCCTAGCAAGACTCCTGTTCAGATTGTCTAGCCATTGTCTTGCTCAACGGTAGACCCCTTGTGTCGTTGTGGATCCTATTCACCTGCGCCACTCGTTACACTCCACTGGGGTAGCGCTACACAAGCGGGGATCAATGTCTAGCACCCTCGGTGCATAGACAGCAATCCAACAGTGACTGCACCATTGCCTCGTCCTCGACGAGAGCAAATGTACAGCCAGTGTCCGAGAGATCCATCCATATCCATCCCTAACCCACTCGACAGAGATCCCCACGGGATACCATCGCTGAGAGCAAGCGTCCAGTTGCATGTCATGTTGACGGCGTACTCAGTGACGCAAGGACAATCCTGTGGCGAGAGGATAGTGGAGAGGGAGGAGAGGATGACGAGTAAGAGTACGATTCAGCAGAGAGTGAAGCGTACAATGAGAGAGGGCCCCTTAGAGAGCAATTCCCCAATGGCAGAGGCAAGATGCCAAAGGGTACTGCGAAGGGATATACAATAGCGCAGATGCAATAATGTCCAGCTCTGAAGTACATGGGGGAATGTACTTCGACTTATATACTGTTCTAGTGCCCCAAATCGGTTACTGACTGAGTCAGAGCTCCCACTGTGTTGGATGCGATGGAAGACACTTAATCCACTGTTTCAAGGGGCGGGGCGCCCGATCGGCGGGCTGCCATTGGTCGGGAGGGCGGGAATGGCGGGAGCATGCGCTCATGCGCCTAAGTATAGACTTGGCTCGAGTCATAGGCTGCCAAGAAGTTCCTGGGATGACTCCAGAGACTCCTGAATGAGTCAGAGCGGGTAAAGGGCGGGATCCCGCCGCTCCACATGCTGCAGCGACTCCTGAGTGAGTCAGAGCGCCCAATGCGGCGGGATGACGTTCTGGAGGCGCCCTGAACCTTCTGGGACCTTCTCCATGGTTCTACAACCTTCTCCTGCGGTCCAGAGGCTCTCCAAGCGTCAAGTGCTAGTGTTGTGACTTCTCCTTCAATAGATACCCCTCTAGATGACTCCACGAGTCTCTAGAGCGATTCCTGGTAGTGGTACCTTGTGTGTGCTTCCTTCTTGAGTGCTGTAGCTGTTCCTGAGTGTTGTGGCCATTACAACGATGTGTGCAATGGTCTGAGAAGTGACCCGAGACCAAGAGAAGCTACTGTCAGGCTGTGACAAGTACCGGTTCCCGGGTGTTCACATTAATCCCCTATGAGAGTATGTGCAGGTGCTCCCGGAGCTCCTGATGCGTCTAGACTCTGTCATCATCCTGCTTTACTTCCCGGTAGAGCTTCTGTGGCATGGAAGATAGATCATAGATGCGTGTGCAGCCATTGTGAGCCAGAGTTGTGGCTGTGGCGATGAGCCGTGTGGCTGTGTAGATGAGACAAGTGGTCTGCCTGGAGACGCATCATGACAATATCCCCTCCTCAAGCTTCTTGTCCCCAAGAAGGCAAAGACGTCAATGGACTCGCTCCAAGGGTTTGTGCCTTCCAGTCCCCAAGTGGGTAGTATGGGATGATGCTCCGAGTTTGAGTGTTTGCAAGCGTGGGTGTGGCCCTCTAGTTGTGAGTCCTTGGATTGCGTCTCTGGCGCTGCGTTGACTGGTGTTCCTTTTGGTAGGTAACTTCCTCTGGGGTATGGCGCTTGTCTCGAGTATGGATGTCCTCCGCTCAATGTGTGGCGTCTCCTTGGAACAGTCCTCGATGGTATCTCTGTTTCTTCATGGACCAGTGTGTCCGAGGCACAACTATCCCGCCGCGCGGTCATTGTTGTCCTCCATAGTCCTTGCAACCACATGGCATCTTCTTGGGACAATCCTCGATTGTATCTCCGTTTCTTCATGGACCAGTGTGTCCAAGGCACAACTATCCCGCCGTGCGGTCATTGTTGTCCTCCATAGTCCTTGCAACCACATCTTTTCATGAAAAAAGTGGGTCTTGGATTGTGGCAGCATCCCCTCCTCAAGCTTCTCGGTCCACCGAGAAGACTAGTGGTGGAGACTCGTCATTGGTTTCAGGTTGTCCTCCCCGAGGTCCTGAGAACGGTCCTTGTGTCTTAAGGGTCCCAACAGTTGATGCTGAGGATTGGCTCGGTGGTGGATGACCAAGAGGGAGAGAGACTCTCTTGAGTGGGGAAGGGTCCGTGGATGCGATGTCACCACTCTCCATCCTCCCTGAGGATGAGAGTGTCTGTGCTGGTACCCTTGAGTGTTTGGGCTCAACCTTCACTGCACCTGGTGCCAGAGAGGGAGCATGAGTACGCAAGTAGTCGCGTCGCGCAGAAGAATCACTGGTCTCAACAGTCAATCCAAGATGAGACGATTGGACGGGTGCTGGGGGTAGAATTGGCAAGTTTGTTGAACCGTGTTCCGAAGGTTCTCAAATGTATATGAGAGAAAAGCGCCAGGGTTCCTAGGCTGCTAGGAAGGGCAACACTCTGATCCCCGATCAGGTGCGTCCGCCAGCATGCTCCTTGAGGTACTCCCAGAGTACTCAAGCGAGATATTTGGTTTGATGGGTGTAGTGGATGTCCACCTTCATCAAATGATATATGAGTTGTGCGTTGAGTCTCTAGGCTAGAAGCCCATGAGATAGTCCGGGGGTTACATCTGGAAACACCTTATAGAATCGAAGCAATATAAAGAAAATCAAAGTCTTTCAAAGTTCACAAAGCCTCAAAGTACCCAAAGTGCTTTAAACAAAGGTTAAAGGAGACTTGTGTTTCAAAGTATTACAAGGTACTTTAAATGACTTTTGTAGAGCTTTGTGAACACTTTGGAACTCTTATGAAGTATATGTCTCCATGAACCTTTGTGTGAAGCACTTTCATTAGGCTTTCAACATACTTACAAAGCAAGTATAAAGTACACTTGAAGCTCTATATAGTACTTTCAACTCACAGTGTAAGCATATTGAAAGTGTTATAAAGTATACAACTGTGCTAACCTTTGTGTAGAGCACTTTGTAAGCACTTCCGAGATACTCTCAAAGAGTATATTGAGTGCTTCCACGATGATTCCAAAGTATCTCAAAGACATATACATATGTAACCTTTATGTATAGCACTATATAAGCCCTTCAAAAGCACTTAGCAAGCATTGATGTAGTGCTTCCAAAGCATGTGCAAAGTGTATCCCAACCACTTTGAAAGCAGTCAATAAGCAAGTATTAAGTGTTGAACAAGCGGTGGTGTAGTGCTTTCGAACCACTATTAAAGCTACATAAAGTATTAGATATAAATACTGTAACTATAAAGCCTGTCCATAAAGACATCAAAGCGCAACAAAAGTCATCAATAATTGCTTTGAAGCAGCATCGAAGACAGCTACAATTGAATAAAAAGATCAAAATAATATTTCAGATTCAGGCAAACAAAGCACACAAAGAAAAAGCAGCATAATCAAATTGTATTGGCAGGTTGTATCTAAAGCTAGCTAACTAACTACGACGACAGACGATTAATGATGGGAATAACAAAGATAGGAGTGGTGCAAAAAGGACAGTGAAGGTGCAGGATTAGATGAGTAGTAAGTAGATGCAATGATTGAGAGAGACACTTGTCTAAGTAGCAGAGGCCTCAAGGGCAGCGAAATCCAGGTTGGCCATAGTATCTGAGACAGCAGTCTCAAGAAGAAAGGTCTTGTTAGTGTGAACACTAACAACCATAAGATCAGTGATGATCACGATGTGATATAGACAAAACTCACAGCATGGACTTGAACAATCCTGTCTGAAGCTTGAGCATGTACCCTGGGGCCTCCTTCTCAACATGTTGAACTCCAGCTAGGTGATAAAAGTATCTGACAGAGTTGTCCTCTTTGAAGTCAGCCCGACGAATGGTGCCATCACGCCACTCTGTGAGAGCATGCTCGATCTGGTCGAAACATTAGATGATATATCACAGTTAAAAGAAATTTACACTTACAGCTGTCATGGACAACGCCATAAACACAGTGGGCAGTGATTGAAGCTCAATCAAGAGCCTAAACATCTCCGAATTTGCTTTCCCACGGCCCTCCATGAACATGACACGAGGGACAGCCTCGAAGAAGGTATGAAAATGAGACGTGAACGTAGGATGAATAATGGAAAAACACTTACAACAATGTCAAGACCAGCAAACTTCCAAGCCTCTGACTTCAAGAGCCAAGTCACCACTTCAACAATCTCGGCAGGCAGCATAGATCCAGGGATACCCAGACCAGCAATGAGACGGCGGGCAATGGTGATGAGGGAATTGAAGAACGCAAATCGCGAATACATGACCTAACAATATGAGTAACATCAACTACAACACGATTGGTAACTCACATATTGGACCAAGAGCTGCATCTTCGCAGGATTCTTGAGAAGACGGGCCCACGTTGCCTTGTCTTCCTGCTCGGCATCGGGTCGTTTGGCAATTTTCTCCATGGTACGCTCAACCTGACCAACCCGCTCCAGGATTCCGGGATACGGCTCTTCGGTGGCCAACTCGACAACAAGAGCCTTCTTGCCCTTAACGCCGAGACGCAGCGATGCAGGCGAAATCATGTTGGACGTGACCTTACCCTTCTTGGCAGGGCCACGGCCGTCATCATCATCACCATCATCCCGAGCGGCGCGCTTACGGGGTCTCTGCGGCGTAGTAAACGGATCCGCATCCGACGACATGAGCTAGATTAGAAATGTTCAATAAAATATTTGCCATCTGCGGGGACGAGCAACTCACCAAAGCGTCAGACGAATCGTCGTCCTCGATGGGATCACTGGAGGCGACCGGAAGCTCGTCCGGCTCGTCAAAGTCAGAGGGTGGAAGTGCGCCACCCTGGTCGTCCTCGTCATCGTTGTCGACGGCAGCGGGCTCCACATATCCAGCCGTGATAAGAGCCTCATCGGCATCTTCCTCTTGCAGAGCGGCGTTGCGCTGGCGTATAGCTAAACGAGTATTAGTCATTTATTCAAGGTGGTAAGCTGCCTTCGAACCTTCAGCGCGCGCGGCCTTTTCTGCCGCCTTCTGGTTCGCGGTACGGCGAAGCGCAGTAGCGGAGGGAGCCTTCTCGGACGTACTCTTGGTACCTTCCGACGACGAAGACGACGACCTCGTTCCCGCCGGACGCTTGGTCACGACAGACTTGGGGCCCGGGCGCTGGGCTGCGGGCATGACAGGACGATGGCGAGAGCGGATATAGATGGCGGGGAGAAAAACAGAGAAAGAATGGGGGAAAAAAGAAATGAGAGAATGAGGACTCACCGACGGCTTATATATAACGGGCAACAGGGTCCCGCCTGCCCTGTAAGATCAGTCTCACGCACGGACCAATGTGCACGGACCAGTCCAACTTGCCCTTTCTGGCCAACCACCCCAATTTGTGCAAGATACAATCAAAATGATATTGAGCGGGGCGGCGGGTCAGGTAGGTATAGCGGATGAGATTTTAAGAAGTCCAAAAAAATATTGAAAGAAAATGTCCGTGGAGTACAGTACTAGAAACGATGATGAGGGAGCGATGGCGGGCGATTGAACACATCTGTAAAAACGTCAATGTACCAGTACACAACCTGAAACTCGGCATGCTCTAAATCGCGCTCCGGGATGTCTTGGTCAGAGTCGCGCGTCATCTCAAACAATTTGTGCGCCTCTCGCCAGCCATCCTTGGACATCGAGTTATGAGTCACATTCCACCCAAGCATGATACGGAACAAGGCTAGCATGGCATGTGCACGCTCACGTAGATCCGAAGAGGCGAATCCGACGTCGTATCCTAGTTCATGGTCCGGAATGAGGCTCCCACCGAAGTGAGGTATGACTGACATAATTGCTGCCTCACGATCCGACCAAGTTGAGGCGTCAAGATCGTCCCACCCGGAATCACAGTTCTCGGCATCATCCTCCACGGCCTTCAGCTCGTACATGAGACCATCGAGGCGTAGGAGTTCCACACGGAAATTGATCTCGGTCAACTCCCATAGGATCGGGCGAACAACGGAGGAATTGAGCGGAGTGGAAAGATTGACGAATTGTCCGTGCCATTGGGTGGGCGCACTTTCAAGGTTGACCCAGTCGAATCTCCCCTGAGATACAATCAGCCTCAGTTACGGCCGGATGAGCATTGAGGAGGACTTACTTCTTTACGGCCTTTAGCAAGGCAGTCCATGAGCCGAGAACGCATTTTGTCGCGTCTTGTCGCCGCCTTCGAGTCCAACGTGTTGTTTGTCCGGCCGTGGGTTTCCATCGTCAAGATAGCATGCCATTCCTTTTGAGGAAAGACCTCGACTTGCGATGCTGTCATACGGTAGATGAGGAGGTCCCAATGTCGAACCAGCCAGCAGAGTTGAGCGGCGCGGACATCTTCGCGGGCGGCACTGACGATGCCATTGGCCTCGGGGAGAGCATAACCAGGGAGAGCCCCTTCTTGCGGTCGGTTATTTTGACTGATGAGGCAAGCCGCATTGGCAGCGGACGCAGCGGCAGCCCATGCAGAGATACTTCTCGGCATCATTGGAGTGTCCACGTCGAAAAATTTGTTGCGGGCCTGTTGACGGGGAGCATTGGGGGTTTTGGAGGCAGACAACGCATCTGCCAGAAACAATTAGTGAACAAGCTGACCGAAACAACAAGACACTTACATGGTTGATGACGACCGCGCTGATTATGGGCTTGCGTTGGGCGTACCCGCTCCGAAGATGATGCGGCGGCGGCGGTAGGAACGTTGGTTGATTGTGAGACCGGCTGGGGAGGAGGGCGCCGCTGCAGGTACTCGGAAAACGGGATCTTCCGCGTCGAAGATGCAGAAGATGGAACAAGAGGATTGGTGGAGGGTGCAGCAGTGGATGCATAAGAACAGATGGATTGAAGGATGTGGTCGTGCATGGCCGTATACCGCGAGATGATATTGCACGACTCGCCGGACCAGATGGTGGGGTGCGCAGGGGTAGCCTCGTCCCATTCCCCTTTCACTGCCCACTTTGGCGGCGGCGGCGGTTCGTCGGACGGGAGCCACATGTCGCAAAAGAGATGTGCCTTCCGAGCAACAGGGCGAATCAACCAAACGGGAACGCCAGACTGCGACAAATGTCAATAGAATGTCAAGAATCAATGAGAAAGATACGCACGCGATATAGATTCTCTGCGACTTCAAAATCCCAAGTGAGCGCCCCGAGAACACGCATGACTGTGTCGGTTGGTTGTCGACGATACTCTCCCAGAGCCTTGTAACGATTGCGCGCAACGGTCAGCCACAGAGCACGGCCATGAAGCTCCAAAGCCAGTCGTCCGATGTGCCGATAAACAACGAGCGCCTCAGGAAATGTTGAAACAAGGGTGAGACGCGGCAGATAGTATTTTAGCTTGTGTCGGAGGGTACAGAGAACGCGGTCCTTGCTGAGCTCCTTGTTGGGCGACTTGAGGAAAGTGGTGTCGATGACCTTGAGGATATAGACGCAGGCTGCATGCATGTCATCGATGACAGCGTCTCGAAATCGCCCAAGGTTGGTATCAGGCAAGCATTCCCAGTCGAACGCCTCGCTGGGAGTTGTCCAGAAGGCAAACGACTGGGCAACTTCAATGTCGCGATGAGAGATGCAGCAAAGATGGGGTACACGAACGTCGAAGTACTGCGGGTGGAACAGCGGGTCATCCTGTCCAAAGTGACCGTTTCGGCGCTGGTGAACACGTCTGATTCCCAGCAGGAGGTCGGCGGGGACGTATTTGACATTTGGTGAGGTGGCGAAAACGCCGTCGGCCTCGAACACACGCCCGACGCGGCCTTCGTAAGATTTGACGTTGTGATTGGACATCGGAGGCGCACACTTGCGAAACTGGGACAGGAACGGTGTGAGAGTGCGAAGAGGATGAACGATCAAGCACTAGGCTGAGATTGGGCGGGACGGAGCAGCAACAGACGCTAGGTCTTGTTGCGCGGTATGGCGGGCACGGGACGCTTGGTCGTCGTGCAGAGAACGATTGAAGCGAGTGGGCGACGGGAGTTGGGCGACTGCTGTGGTGGCAATGAAATTGTTAGCATGAAAATCAGATCGATAAAAAAAACGCACCAATAAATATCGTCTGCGGACTCGCAGACGACGACGGCGGCGTGCTCCTGTGCGTCGATCGGGCGCTGAGAGACGGTGTTGAGGAGGCGGGCTGCTGATGGGAGAGATGGATGAGATCGAGATAGGCGTGGTTGCCCCCCCAGGGAGTTTGAAAACTTCAAACTCCGCCCTGCGCACGGACCATGTGCCCAATTTTGGCCCAAGTCCGTCGCCCCTCTGTCTGCCTTGCACAGACCTGCCCGACTCCCTTCCAGCCTGCTCACTCATATGCTCCGTGCCCCACAACGACTCGGATCTCGCCCCCACCTCGCTCAGACTAGTTCTTGCGGGCGTTCCACACCACTCAGACTAGTTCTTGTGGTGGCTATCGTATTTGTGGTACTCTGCCTAGCGCAAGTATCTCTTCTTGGAGCTCACGACATCTCTGTTGCGCATAGCGACGCCGCCGAGTATGTACTTTTTCCCTACCTTTTTGAGCGCCCGCCGTCGCGTCCGGCTGGTGTTTTTGGACTTTTACTAACTCTTTTTGACAGACCGACAGTCTCTCCTCTCGAGGTGCACCACATTTCCGTTGCGTATAGCACCCCCGCCAGGTATGTACCTCACCTCCGCCGTTTGCCGCGCCCTCCGTCGTGGTCGGTGTTTGTTTTCGGACTTGTACTAATTAATTTTGACAGACCAACGGTTTGCCCCGACCTTGACGCCATTTGCGTCGTTCCACAGACTCGCCGTGTTGAGCAACGCGTCCCCGCAAGGTTAGTAAATTTATTGCAGCCCAAGATCCATACTGATAATATTTGTGCAGCCTCCCAATCCCGCACCAGTCGCCCACTATGCCTGCCCCTCCCATTTTCAGGTGTGAACAACCTGACTGCACGCGCACCTTCAGCACAAATCAGGCTATGCGGAGTCATCTGCGCCAGGCCGTGTCGTGTAAGTGGTGGATTTCGTACAGCAAATCCCCTGCCCACCTTGCCGATACCACTGCGCCCATCCACCCCGAAGTCACGTTTGAGGCAAGCTCTTCTCGCGTAGATCCTGCTGAGATAGATGATGCCGGACCCTCGCATTGGCTGGAGGACGACGATCCTGTGGAGAGCGTTGAGCATGAGGATGAGCAAGTCGAGGAGGCTGGAGACATCGATGCTGACGACGGTGTCGGAGACATTGCTGAGACCGAGGACGCGGACATAGACGAAGATGAGGATGCGGGCGAAGTCTTTCGCGAGTGGATGGAGAACGCCGAAGCCAATCAGGTGTTTGAGGCCATCGACGACTCTGCACTTGGTCAGGCTGGTCCGGGACCGTCAACGCAGCGGATTCGGCTCAACACCATGCTTGGCGGGCGGGCGCGTTACCTCGATGATGACGACTCCATCGCAGACCGAGTGTCTATTCCCGATGCTACTGCCGGCGTCGTTATTCGAATGTCCCAGACGGTGCACGAGCAGTGGGCAGCGCTTTTTGGGACACAGGTTCCCCAGAGTGACGTCGTCATGGATGGTACTGGTGCTCCCGATCTAAGCGACGGGCAATGGTACAGGCCCTTTGCCTCCGAATTGGACTGGCGAGTGGCACAGTGGATGGTGGAGGAGGGAATTGGGCACAACGCCTTCAACGCCCTATTGAACATCCCCGGGGTATGTACTTACAACGACTGACTGCCCGCAAACATACTCATTGAATTCCTACTAGGTTAAGGAGAAGCTTGGCCTTTCCTACAACAACACACGTGGTCTGCACAAGGTCGTTGATTCTATCCCACGTCGGGCAGGCGACTGGAAAGTGAAAACCCTTTCATTCCCTGATCGCCCGGACGAAAAGTTCACTCTCCGTCATCGTGATATTATTGAATCCATTCGTTCTCTCTGGGGCGATCCCGAGTTAGCTGAACACCTGGTGTACAAACCAAGCAGTCTGTTCAGTGATGAGTCCCTCGATCGTCGCCTCTTCAATGAGATGTGGACTGGGAAATGGTGGCAATACATACAAGTAAGTTCTGATGCCCTCGCAATCAACATTTTTTTAATTAAACCTCATTTCACAGGACAAACTGCCCGTCGGCCACACGCTTGCGCCACTCATTGTCTCTACCGATAAAACACAACTTACACAGTTTTCGGGCTCTCGCCAGGCGTATCCTGTATACCTTACACTAGGAAACATTCCGAGTCACCTTCGTCGCAAGCCGTCCCAACTAGCATGCATTCTTGTTGCGTATCTCCCTGTTGACAAGATGAATCGCGGCAAACTGTCTAAAACAACCATGGGGTCACGGTACCAACGCCTCTTCCACGCTGCGATGTCGGAGATCTTTGCTCCTCTGAAGGAAGCTGGGGAGAAGGGTGTCGAAATGACAAGTGGCGACGGAGCCGTCCGTTGTGTTCATCCCGTGCTTGCCAGTTATGTTGCGGACTACCCAGAGCAGTGCCTTGTTACCTGTGCAAAGAATGGGACATGTCCTAAATGCCGGTGTCGACAGGACGTTCTGGGTGAAAAGGGCCCGGATGCAATGCGGACACCTGTTTGGACTCTTGGTGTAATGTCTGATGCAAAAGATTCCACCACCACTCCGTCTGCATATTTTGAAAAGTGTATGGCAGAGAATGTCTCTGGCCACGTTCCTCATCCCTTCTGGGAACACCTTCCTCATACCAACATTCACCTCAGCACGACGCCAGACGTCCTTCATCAGTTGTATCAGGGTGTCCTGCGCCACCTCATCGAGTGGTGTCAAACTTTGATGACGGAAGAAGAATTTGACCGTCGTCTTCGTTGTCTTCCTCCTGGTCTTGGCCTGCGCCACTTCAAAAATGGCATCAGTGCGCTTTCGCAAATCAGTGGGACTGAGCGAAAGAATATGGGCAAAATTCTTCTTGCTTGCTTGGTTGGCTCGGCTATTCCTGACCGTGGCATCACTGCGTGTCGGGCAATTCTTGATTTTATTTATCTTGCACAATACTCTACACATGACGACGACACTCTTGGTTATATGGACACCGCACTTCAAACGTGGCATGCTAGTAAATCCTACTTCATTCATGTCGGCCTTCGTGAACACTTCAATTTCCCTAAAATGCATTCTCTCCGACATTACGTTCAGTCTATTCGGTTGTTTGGGGCAACCAACAATTTCAACACTGAGATGTTTGAACGCCTTCACATTGACTTTGCGAAACACGGCTGGCGTGCGTCTAATAAACGTGACGAGTACCCGCAGATGACAACATGGGTGCTTCGCAAGGAGAATGTACATGCGTTTGACAAGTATACCAAATGGATCCAGCAGCAACTGGGTAAGCTCCTTGCACTTGTATGAACTCAGTGTCACTTACTATTCTGATTGTAGCACCAAAATCCTCAGCTGCCCCACCTCCGTCCTCAGCACCTCCCCTTGTCACTGCTGCATCATCCAAGAATCGCATTACGCTCCCGTTACACCCAACCATTTCAAATAAACCTCTCTTACGCATTGCCAAGCAGCACGGAGTCCCCCTGTTTCCCTCTCATCTTTTGCTGTATCTCAACACTGTCGGCAAGGAGAAACTCGGGCAGAAGGCTCAGGTCTATCCGTCGCTTCCATTTCTGGGCCTTGATGTTTATTATTCGTTTAAATTTTCACGTGAAGGCTTGACGGATGACTTTGAGATTTGTGATGCAGTTAAAGCGTCGCCACTTGAAGGAGGACGCTTTGATACAGTTGTTGTACTCACTGGAGATGATGCGGAGAGTACTGGGCTACAAGGAACACGTATTGGACGTGTTCGGGTTATCTTCAAATTCCCAACGCATCTTGAAATGCATGGTGTCCAGCTTCTGACTCCCGCACATTGGCCCAAGGAGCCGTTAGCATATATTGAGTGGTATACAAAGCCTATTCTTACTCCCAAGGCTCTACGGACTCATAAAATACCGTCTATATCAAAGGCATATACACCAGATGGCAAATCTCCAGCGTGGTCTATTGTTTCATTACTTAACATTCGCCAGAGTGCTCATTTGACTCCAGACTTTTCAAAGTGTACAACAGACGATTGGGACATTCCTATTAGTAAATCATCGGTCTTAGATACTTGTTCACATTTTCTACTTAATAATTGGCTCAGTATCTATACATATCAGAGTATTTATCTAGCTTAGAAAATGAATTTAAGTGTTAGTATTACCAGTTGGTACTTACATGAGCACATAAGTAGTTTAGAAAGATTATAAGTGATTGCAATTGGGCAGATAATTATAATTTACTTTATGATTTATGGTAGTGAAACGCAAGGTTAGTAGTACTTGAACATGTCTACAAGTGCCTCAAGGTTATGGTACAAGTGCTGTCTACTTTCATACACTTGTGAGTGCTTTGCGAGATTATAAGTGCTTTGCCGGCTTTAAAACTGCTGCTCCTGGTACATGTGCTTATGAATACTTGGATCCCATAGGGTGTTTCCTGATGTAGACGTCCCGGAGACTCCAGTTGTTCAAGGCTTCGGGGTAGTGTATCGGTACACCAAGAGTGAAGAAGAACCCGGTTCTTCCTCAAACTTATCAACCTATAGACCGCGTCTATAACCCATGCAGCTCTGCCCAGAAGATTCCTGTATCAAGAGAGACCAGATCGTACTGTTGGTTTGGGTACCGTGACGTTGGTTGGTGCGCTTGATACTGGGTCTCTGCGAGCTCAGACAAGGGGAGCAATTGTGCTGAGGCTGTGGTGTCCGGAAGCGTTATTCCAAGGTTGGAGTAGTGGTCAGGAGACTGCACCATGCAGTACTCCTTGTTTGCGGATGTCCTTGTCGAGTAACCATTGCCTAACCTCCACAGCGAGTAGGAGAGAGCTGGACATATTGTTAGGACCTGAGCCAGCACTCTCACGTGCTCAAGCTCATACAGCGCCACACGGCAACTGCACACCTCCATATGTGAATCCCATGTCCCAAAGCCGTCCTCGGGGTGGAGGCCAGGAGACCTCCTAGGCACTCTGCCTAGCAAGACTCCTGTTCAGATTGTCTAGCCATTGTCTTGCTCAACGGTAGACCCCTTGTGTCGTTGTGGATCCTATTCACCTGCGCCACTCGTTACACTCCACTGGGGTAGCGCTACACAAGCGGGGATCAATGTCTAGCACCCTCGGTGCATAGACAGCAATCCAACAGTGACTGCACCATTGCCTCGTCCTCGACGAGAGCAAATGTACAGCCAGTGTCCGAGAGATCCATCCATATCCATCCCTAACCCACTCGACAGAGATCCCCACGGGATACCATCGCTGAGAGCAAGCGTCCAGTTGCATGTCATGTTGACGGCGTACTCAGTGACGCAAGGACAATCCTGTGGCGAGAGGATAGTGGAGAGGGAGGAGAGGATGACGAGTAAGAGTACGATTCAGCAGAGAGTGAAGCGTACAATGAGAGAGGGCCCCTTAGAGAGCAATTCCCCAATGGCAGAGGCAAGATGCCAAAGGGTACTGCGAAGGGATATACAATAGCGCAGATGCAATAATGTCCAGCTCTGAAGTACATGGGGGAATGTACTTCGACTTATATACTGTTCTAGTGCCCCAAATCGGTTACTGACTGAGTCAGAGCTCCCACTGTGTTGGATGCGATGGAAGACACTTAATCCACTGTTTCAAGGGGCGGGGCGCCCGATCGGCGGGCTGCCATTGGTCGGGAGGGCGGGAATGGCGGGAGCATGCGCTCATGCGCCTAAGTATAGACTTGGCTCGAGTCATAGGCTGCCAAGAAGTTCCTGGGATGACTCCAGAGACTCCTGAATGAGTCAGAGCGGGTAAAGGGCGGGATCCCGCCGCTCCACATGCTGCAGCGACTCCTGAGTGAGTCAGAGCGCCCAATGCGGCGGGATGACGTTCTGGAGGCGCCCTGAACCTTCTGGGACCTTCTCCATGGTTCTACAACCTTCTCCTGCGGTCCAGAGGCTCTCCAAGCGTCAAGTGCTAGTGTTGTGACTTCTCCTTCAATAGATACCCCTCTAGATGACTCCACGAGTCTCTAGAGCGATTCCTGGTAGTGGTACCTTGTGTGTGCTTCCTTCTTGAGTGCTGTAGCTGTTCCTGAGTGTTGTGGCCATTACAACGATGTGTGCAATGGTCTGAGAAGTGACCCGAGACCAAGAGAAGCTACTGTCAGGCTGTGACAAGTACCGGTTCCCGGGTGTTCACATTAATCCCCTATGAGAGTATGTGCAGGTGCTCCCGGAGCTCCTGATGCGTCTAGACTCTGTCATCATCCTGCTTTACTTCCCGGTAGAGCTTCTGTGGCATGGAAGATAGATCATAGATGCGTGTGCAGCCATTGTGAGCCAGAGTTGTGGCTGTGGCGATGAGCCGTGTGGCTGTGTAGATGAGACAAGTGGTCTGCCTGGAGACGCATCATGACAGGCACGCCATGCTAGCGCTCATAAAGCCTCTCCGACTTCCTGGGAGGATGAAGTTGACTTCTCTGCCGCGTTTGAGCTGGACTTTCCCGCCGACCCACCTGACTTGGCCAGCTCACAATCTGACGTCCTTGTTGTCAATCCTGTCATGGAGGAAAAGTGGCGACGAAGACAATATGAAACTTTGGTGCGTGGTTTTTCTTGACGCAGTTCATCACCTGACCGTGTCATTAGGACGAGCCACTGAAGCCGTGGGTTCCTCATCGTGGGCCCGTTCTCATGGAGTTAATACGGCCGGAGGGGCTGGATGGAGAGGCGTCCGACGTATGCGTTGTCTGTGGTCAGACGTGCGACAATTTGTTCCGGTGTCGAACCTGTTTTGGGCGAGATTTATGCTGTCAGGATTGCTGCCTGGAAGCCCATAGAAGGCGGCCGTTCGATGTCATACAGGTGCGCGTAACCTTGTAGCTTTGGCGTCTTCTCTAACCACAACTCTAGCACTGGACGGGAACCTTCTTCGAGAAGGCTCTCCTGCGTGACATGGGCCAAGTCATACAACTGGGACACGGATACAAGGGAGTCTGCACCAACCCGCGGCCGGCCGACCATCGTTTTGTTGTCATTCACACCACCGGTATACACGAGGTTGCTATTCAGTATTGCGCCTGCGACCAACGCTCCCGTGCCGGATCCTATCGCGACCAACTTCTCCGCCACAACCTTTATCCCGCATCTCAAGCTGAGCCCCGAACCTGCGCCACCTTCGAATGTTGCGAGCATTTTCATATCATGACTTTGCAAGGCAAGACCACCACCTACGATTATTATACTGCCTTGGAGCGCCTCACGGATAATACGGGCATGCGTCGCCTACCCGTAAGAGTCTTCATCAATTTATCTTGCTATTACCTGACTCCAAGTCTTCAGGACCGTTATAAATCGTTTCTTCTCATCATGCGTCAATGGCGGCATTTGAAGATGTTGAAGCGCGCAGGGCGTGGAAACGATGCGGAGCGTTCAGTGGAGCAGACGGCGCCAGGCGAGCTAGCGGTGGTGTGCCCAGCATGTCCGCACCCCGATATCAACCTGCCAAAGGGTTGGGCGACCTCTTCCCCAGAGGTTCGAAGGCTGTATATTCTCTTCATCGCAGTGGACGCTTGCTTCCGCCTTAAGAGGCGTATGAAGTCTAGTGAACAGAAGGATCCCCAGCTCGGGGAGGGGTGGGCATATTACTCCAAAGTCAAGGAGTTTTATGACTATCTAAAAACGGTTACTGACCAGAAGGATGTGAGTACGGTACCTTCCGCGCTTTTGCCATGCTGACGCCAACTTATAGATGAGTTCTTGCTCCGGTTTTGCGGCCATGGATATGGCAAATACGAAGTACTCTAAAGGTTACGCATCGACGGGAGTAGCGCTCGGCGTATGCGCCCGCCATGAGTTCGTCCTGCGCAACGCCGTGTGTGACTTACAGAAGGGAGAACGGTGAGAGGATTTCTTCTTGACGTCAAAGTCTCTTCACTGATGCTGCTTCAAGGTTTGCAAATATGGATTGGCTCACTGCCAACCTCATGAAGTTCATCCACCCCCTTCTGGAGATGGTATGGTCTTATGATATCATGTGCCAGTGGTTCAAGTACCTCGCTGAGCGCTTGCGTAAAATGCCTCCTGCCGTGCGATTAGAATGGACGTTCTGGGTTGTCCGCTATGTAATCCCCAAACTCCACATCCGCGGCCATCTCCCTTGGTGTATGCTGTATTTCTCCCTCAACTACTTGCTTGGCGCCGGACGCACGGACGGAGAAGGAATTGAGCGCCCTTGGGCGAATATTGGACCGGTCTCTACAAGCACCCGGGAGATGGGTCCCGGACATCGCCGCAACACGTTGGAGGACCACTGGGGCTATTGGAACATCACCAAATTATTTGGTTTGGGTGAGTTTTATTTGTTTATTCAAGTTGAAGCTGTCTTATAATGTACTATAGGCCGCTTGTTGAAAAAGCGACTCCTACGGGCTATCCCTGAGCGTAATGCGCAGACGGCCGCGTTCCAGGAATTCTCTATCACCCAAGCTGCTAGAGTTCCCGAATGGAAGTGAATGGTAGACGACTTCGAAGCAGACGCCACAAAGCCCAACCCCTACTCTATGCCCCCGTCCAAGAGGATGACGCAAGCGGAAGTACGGAAGCGCTTTGCGGAGCAGGACAAGAGAGAGACGGACTCTGGACGCGCATTTGCCCATGATGTGAGCGCCCGCGGATTTTTGATGCAGGCTCTTGATTTGCAAGACCAGCAGTAAGTGATTCTGACCTACAATCTTGATTTTCTCATTGAGAATTCAGAACGCGTCTCCGGGTAGAGCTGGAACTATCGAGGAAGCCGGAGACCGCGTTTCAGGTCACGGATCTTGTAGAGAAGAGGACGAAACTCTCTCGGGCCATAAACCATCATCGCACGCTTCAAGACACGTATATGCCCGCCGCGGCTCGGTATATGAGGACGTCCTCCTCTGAGGCGTTTTCATCATCAGACTCCAATCATGCTGAGGTGGTGTCCTTACTTCTACCTTCGGAGTTGCCCTCCGATCTCCGTGAGGGAGGGTGTATAGGTGGCGTAGAGGATTTAGAGCTGGAGATGCGCAAGAGGCAGCTGGGATGGGCGTTGGACGACCTGAGAATGCAGCTGGCCGTCAAATCCCGAATGCTCACGGGGCGTTCCTCACATGTTCGACACCAGGCTGCTTCTACACGAGCGCAGACCCTCATCCGGCGGAATGAAATCAAAATCGCTCAACACGCTGCCCGTTATTCCCAGGCTCGTCGTGCCGCGCTGGCATTATTGACAGACAAGGCTGTGGGCTTGGAAGACACGTGGAGGGAGCTTACGGAGAAGGATGTTCGGATGCTGGATGAGGGCGAGGATGCGCCGCTTGTGAAAGAGAGAAACCGAAGAGGAGCAGGAGGGAGCAATGTGGCGGGTGATGGATCTGAGCAGAACGGGGGGTCCACGGGCGCCAGGACAGGCGAGGGATACAAGACCACACCCAGCTGGATCTGGCTCGGAATTGACGGTGCCGACAAGGAGTTTCTGGAGCACGGCCTACGAGTAGAGTGGTGCAAGTCCTACGCCCGTATGCGCCGCTGGACGGAGGAGGTTTTGCTACTGAGGGAGGAAATGCGCCGCACAGTGGTTTATCTTCGTTGGATGTCCAGGAAATGGGAGGAGCGAGGAGAGGATGAGCGGTGTAGTGAGGGAGCACGTGGATACGGCCATCGCCAGAGTCGGCATTGGGGAAAACTGGCCAATCATTTCCAGGGAATGTGGCGCGGTTTGGGTACAGAGGATGGTAATGATGTGCTAGCAGATGATGAGATGGAGGGCGCCAATGACGACTACCTGGAGGGTGAATGAGAGGATCCTCAGGGAGAGCTAGAGGCAGATTTGGAGTGTGGCGCAATGGATTAATAGTGTAATTGTGTAATTTATGCGTATTTATCATATTTATTGCTATTTTATCAAATTCTGAAAGTAAATATTCAGGGGAGGCTAGATGGAAACGGCCAAAGCAGTTGGGAACGGCACAGACGGCAACAGAGCTCCCCTACACTGCCGAGGACCCGTGCTTTCACAGAGAATGCCCCATAATGCAATTCAGGAATCTCCCGGCACAAGTCCGCCAATATTGCAACACGGGCTACGACGCTGAACACCTTATAATGCATTAACAGTACAGCCACGGGTGCTGCAGTGGCTTGTGTGGAGAAGACGGGAACATAAATGAGGGGGTCCACATGTTTCCGGCCCAAAAACAAGAAGTTGTGGCCCTTCGTAATGTTGACTCCGCCAACCCTAAGCTGTCCCTTGTTTTGAGTCTGGTCCATAGCGGCTACGATGTCTTTCATGGGCATGGTGGTAGGAAGAAATTCGAGGTCGAAAAGGTGGAAATCGAAATCGAGGGTCGTAGTGCGAGTGGTAAGCGTCGTGGGGGGGGGAAAAGAGTTTTTCAGACTCGAAGACCCAGCTTTTATACGACACCGATTATCGCTTTCCAAGTACCCGACGGTGACAACTTCTTCTGACTCGAATTTCTAAGTCCGACGTGCGCAGTTGCACACGTTTATGGATCAGCGCCTTCGAACGATCTAGATTCTTTCCTATTTAGGTCATAGATCTCATCTCCAGCGCTTCCTGACCCTTCTTAAGCACTTGATTTTGCCCCTTTATTTCTAGGCTGATTATCTTGATATTCGAACTTGAATATCTCTTCTTTTTCTTGGTAACTTTCTCTGGTGATAGTTGAGAAAATCGAGTATGATTTTCTTCAATTCTCTAATCTTACAGCGTATTTTGCCAGTTCCTTAGTGCTTTACTAGGCTCTGAAGCTTTTCTTTTCTATGACCATTATGTTTCTTACTTGTCCAAATGTACCCAGGTCAAATCAAACTCGAATTGGCCCCCATCAATTTTAAACTTTCCTTACCCCATTAGACCGACAGTAAGGAATAGATCGTTTTTCACTTTGAAAAGTGATTCTGGTAGATATCGATGCCAGGATTCCAAATCTGAAGTCCGATCGTCGATTGGATCATTTTCCGCGCCAGAAAAGGCAAAATACTCCGTTTGGCCCCAAATTGACCGATTGGCTCCGTCTCACTTCCTAGATCATTATAGGAGGATACGGACTGTTTCATTTGAAGCTCCCAACACTCCAAATACGGACTGTTTCGAAGCTCACAACACTCCGAAGGAGTGTTGTGAGCTTCAAATGAAACAGTCCGTATCTTGCGAAACAGTCCGTATTCGGAGTGTTGGGAGCTTCAAATGAAACAGTCCGTATCTTGGCAGGAAACCTTCTATGGGCCTTTTAAGGTTACTTCTTTAATATCTCTGCGTACGGCGCTCCCCAGGCTTCGTGCAAAAAAACTGAGGGGCTTATTTTTGATTTCGAACAACTTTCTAACTAAGCACAAGTCAAACCGACCACACAATAAAGCGTTACAGTATTTCTTGATTTTTGACTTCGTTTGTACTCGTTTTTCGAAATTTCTTCGATTTTCTATCTTTTCATAGCTATTCGAACCTTTCTTTCTTATAGTGCTAAGCAAACCGCGAACGTTTTTGTTTTTGGCTTATTCGAGGCTTACTGCACCCTAAGTCTGTCTAGTTCAAGAAAATCGTATATGAATTTCAACTATAGGTAAGAAAAAGTTCAAGTCCCAATAGTAAGTCAAAGTAATTCGACTGGTAAGGTCAAATCGAATTCGATTTACTCTCTTGCTCTCTTCTTCTTATCCTTAGCCAACTTCTTTTCTAACTTCTTCTTGGCCTCTTTCTCCTTCTGCAGCTCTTCTTCCAAATCCTTGATGCGTCTTTCAGCATCCCTCAGCTCGGTACCCTTGCTTTCCAACGTACTGTAGTGTTTCGACCGCATATTCGCATATTGGGTCACGCAGCTCTGTGAACTGAACCTATACATATTGCATATCGCATCACGGTGCCTCTCGATCAGGCACAAGCGGCCAAAAGTGGTAATTTCAGGTCCCGCCTGCGGCGGGACCGTCCAAATAAGGCAATTTAAGGGTTCACGAACCTGTTTGCTGTAAGTTCGCAGCATATCGCGTCACATGCCGCGAACCTATGGTCAAAACACTACAGTATCCTTCATCTTTTCGAAGGCGGGTATCTTCTTGGCTTGGTGATAGAAGAAACCACCATCGACATCGGGTGGTTGGCACATTACTCGACGGTCATGGCAAGTGTCGCAAGAAATTCGAATCTTGACTTTGGCCGCCTGGGGTTCCCAAAGTTGCTCGTTAACCGCAACCCAAGTACATTCCCTGTGACCCTTCAAGCAATTCGAGCACGAATTGAGGGTGTCAATCCGTTCTTGAACCTCCTTGTTGGTGTACACTGCTCCAGTACTGTCGATCTTCGTGGCCTTGGGTTCATTCACCTTCGATTTCTTTGGACTCTTCTTCTTGGGTGGATCCTGAGGTCGATGGGAGTCGTCGTCAGTCTCCATACCCAACACTGGTCCCAAGTCGAGCTTCGCAGGGATTTGGACTCTGGATGATGAGGCTACTGGTGGAGGTGTTGGAGGACGCGCGGGCGGAACAGTTTTCGAGCTCGATTTGCTCTTGTACTGTCGCTTGGCCTTCTTTGGTGGTGGCGGCCCACGGTCTTCTTCCTCTTCTTCTAACGTTCTGGGTTCAGTAATGAACGACAGTTCGTTATATTTCTTCGAGTGTAAGTTAGTTTATAGAAATTCGAAATCGAATTTCTACTTACTCTCTTCTTGGTCTTTTCCAACTCGCTCTTTCTAGCGTTGGCTTTCTTTGTGGTCTTCTAAATTGACCAATTAAATCTAGCTCGAATAGAACTTCGAATTCGATTTTCTTACCTCTTTCATCTCCCTTGTTGGAGCTTCTACCATTGCCTTCGCCTGGTCCTTTTGCAAGGTTTTGGGCACGGGCGCAGGTTCTTCTCTTTTTCGCATCTTCGGGACTTTATACATTTCTCTCCGGTACGAGATTGATTCAATTACCAGGTGCCAATCCTGGTCTTCGGGTCGACGTGTGAAAGGTTCTATGTTAAGATCCTGTCTTGCGTCGAAGTCGAAGAACTCTCTAAGTCCCGAGGTTGTCGGTTCTCTGTTGAACATCTTCTTCAGACCTTCGGATATCGCCTTGTCCAGCACGTAGTAAAACGAATTTTCGATTTCGATTTTCTCGAATGTTACCGCCTGCTGTAGCGATGTCCAAAAGAATACGTCGAAGTGGTTATGCGGGGGGATCTGCTGGTTGAAGTGCTCCATGGCTACTTCGTAAATCCGCCGCTTTCCAAGCACAATGTCCCCACACACTTTATGTGAAGGTCGAATGCGGTACTTGCTCTGTTCCCCTACACAGATTGTTTAATCTCAGGCCCGGTCGAAACCCGTAGGCGTTTTAAACCGACGGTTTAGTTTAATCAGTTGCTTAAACCTGTACCCTGACTCCTCGGGTACACCGTATTATAGGACACCGGATACACACATCCGGTTTAAACTGTCACAAAATCCTATTGATTAAACTACGCGATGAAACAGTTACACCAATACTTAAACCGTTACATAGTCTCAATGACCTACAGTGTCAACTATTAGACCGGATTAAACCCTCCGATTAAGTCAGATGTTTAAGTCAAAGGTTTAAGCCGTTGGACTGAGTCGGCGGTCGGACTACCTTGCACTGTCACACATCAGAACATCACACCACACACACCATGGAGGTGGCCTTCAAGAACTTTCATAACATGTAATAAAGACAAAAGACATTTATATCTGGAAGTGAGATTAATCCCTGCTTAAAACGCGCTGATTAAACGCTCACTTTAAACCGCTACTATTGGCTTACTTCTTCTTCCCGCGGCGTGTGACTGTGCTGTAAAGTATATTAGACATGTCTGCCACAGCAGTCAGGACTCGGACACATACCTGGTGACAACAGCGGCAGATCGTCCCCGTCGTGGAGCTCTGGATCCTTGATCGTCCTCGCGCGCCTTCACCCGCTTGTTCGGTTTCCGCGTATCCAGTCCCGTATCCGGCTCCTTGCGCTTCGAGGATCTCGTCTCCCGTACCGGCAGTGTAGTCTGTGCTACGTGGCCCGCGCGCCCTTTGAGACGAGTAGCAGGTTGAGCGGTGGCAGGGGCGGCACCTGCAACGCGTCGCGGGCGTCCACGACCACAACGAAGGGTCGGCACCTCCTCTTCTTCATCCTCTTCGTCCCCCTCCTCCGTATCCTTCTCCTCCTTCCTCTCCTCTTCTTCCTCCTCCTCTTCTTCTCCTTCATCCTTTTCCTCCTCTTCGTCGACAACCATTCTACGTCCGCGCCGGCGTGGCGACACCTGGATGTCCTCATCCTCCGCGGCCTCCGCGTCCGCGGGGGGTTGAGACCAATTGGAAGGAGACGGTGATGCTGGGCGAGGTGTGTGGGAGCGGATAGGAGTCGGGGTCTTATGCTGCAGCGGGGGGGTGGATTGCCGATGCGACGTTTCGTCCCCCTCCATTGGAGTAGCTGGGGTGGGTGACGCCGGTGGAGTTGGTGCAGGAGCTTGCTGTGATGAGGGGGACGCCGGCGGCGGAATCTCACTCTCCCCGGGCAGGGACTCACCCGCGTAGAAGCGGAACGCCGGTCGGCTCTCCTTGAGAAACTTAACGACATCGTACATGACACCCCAGTCCGTGCTCGCATCCGCCAGGTTGCGAGGAAGGTGGTACTTGTTCGTGTCGTATGCCTTGGCAGCGACGTTCCATGACCACGGAATCGCAGGTCCAGTCTCTCCTTCATCAGTCCGTCAGCAAAAGTTCATTTGTTAACAGGGAACAAAGCGGCTTACTGTACAATCCTTGAAGGTATTCCAGTAGGTACTCCTGAACTTCGGCGAGGGAGCTTGCGGCGACATCCAGCGTAAAGAGGCGAATCCCTTCCTCGTCCCGTTCAATGGGAACCGATGATAGGGCTATGACAAGTTAGCGCCAGTGCTTGCGATGGCCAGATCTCGACGTACCTTTCTCCAGTGACTGGGCAGACCAAAATTTCCAGATGCTTCGGAAGTCACCAAACTTCTTGATGGGTCGTTCAGAGGCGAAATCGACGTTTTTGAAGTGATTCTCGGAGGCCGGATCCGCATGTACATGCAAGCTACAGTGCTTGTCAGTGGGAGAGTGATTTGAATCATTGACAATACGTACGTGCCGACCTGGTCTACCTCCATTGTGTCGGTTCGACGCGTCCGGAAGAACAACATCAATTCTGCCCCTCCGAGGGGGCCGTCACGATCCGCCACCATCTGAAGCAGGGCGGTCATCGTCGGTACAAAATCGTCGGTGTTTCTTGGCGGAGAGGGGGATAGATAAGATTCACGAACGAGGGACAAGGCAAAAGAGAGAACGTACCGATCTTGATTCATTGTGCCGGTCTCCACCTTTGCGATCCACTCCTTCTGCACCTTTGTCCCCAAACAATCCCACATCCTAGACGCCACTGCTGCGAATGCCCCGCGTGATTGCATTTGGCTTGGATGACGAGTTGAAGATCCTCTGCCCAGAAGGGATCGTTCTCGTCGTTGTCGTCCTCGTCCTCGTCGGTGTCATCGTCCTCCTCAGACTCGAGGTCAAACTCCTCCCTGCTGTGCTGCTTATCCTCTCCCGGGTTTCCTCCTTCGTCACCATCTTCATCTTCCCCTCCCTGCTCGGGTTCGGCCTCCTCGTCATCACCGGCGGGGGGGGGATCCACGACTTTGGCCTGCTTGATCAATCGGGCGACGCGGGCACGCACGAAAGGGCGACTATGATCCAACCACAACTCTTTCGCGGTTTTGGGTTTGGCGTAATCGAGTAGGTTGCGGAGTAGTTGCGATGTTGGTGTGATGTCGCTGGAAGGGGAGGAAGAGGAGGCCGCCACCAATTGTTTTTTCTTCCAAGCGCTCTTGGCGTTGGTGAGCAGGCGCCGTGCTTGAACCTGGCGGGTAGAGGCAGGCAGTGGGTCCGTTTCGTCATTGAAGGCGGGAAACGTCCACAACTTGGTGAGGAAGTCTTTCTTGAATTTAGACTCGTCGAACCTGTCTCCAGCGTCGAGGGCGGCCAAGAATGGGTCGATGCCATGCTCGCGAATGAGAGCGAGTTGAGCAGCGCTGAACGGATGCTCTGCCTTTCGTCCCCGAACACCTACAAGACATAAGATTGTTGCTTGCCAACTGACGGGGGGATTGTCTCCATACCTTTAGGTTTGGCACTGCTCGCTTGGGGCGCCTTCGGTTTCCTATTCGGTTTGGGTCGCTCGGTCTGCCGGGGGAGAGCGCGAAGTTCTTTGTTCGACAACTTCTTGCCCTTCTGCTGCGTATCCTTGGTAGCCATCAGGGTGTACGGTGAGAGGAGGCGGTGATGACAGATGCGGCGGTGGGTGTCGGGTAGTGAGAGCTAGAAATTCCAGTTGTTGATGAGGGCAGAACAAGAACAAGCAAGCCACACTCACTGGAATCTGAATAATTGAACACAAACAAATGCTTTGTTTGCGTAGTGTTTAAGTCATTAAGGGTCGTTCGCTCCCATTCAATTGAATGGATTAAGACGCCCACATACGGACTTCTCCGGTTATGCAATCAACCCATTGTTCTTCCATGCGAGTCCTCAGCTTGAATCAAACGAATTAAGCCAACCATCATCTCACGAATTCGGGGTCAGCTTGAAGCAGACGAAATAGGAGAACAATAAGTCTCACCTCGGTCGCGAGCTTGACGGCAGCCGATGACCAGACCACACAGACAGAGTGTAGCATACGTAGAGTACTATGTGCATAATATTTACTTCAGGCCATACTGATTCAGTTGTAAATGTTCAGGTCATACGTTCACTACTACAGCGAGATCACAAGTCCCTACACCACGAATCAGTCACAAAAGCACCGATTCACATGTCAAGTAACTTACAGTGTGTCGATGTATTGAAGCACATCTCCCTCCCAACCCGGTGGCAGGTCATCGTTGGTGGCTTGGATGAAAACAGGTTTAGACGGGTCGGGCGGCACGTCGAAGTACGTGCGCCAGCCCTTGATCGTCCAACTCAACTCGCATACGGCGTCGCAATGGGCGGTGTTCAGGATGCGAACCTCCAGTTGCTCTCCAATTCCGTGGAGAGCCAGTTGGAATGCGTGGTCGTATAAGTTCATCCGCGCCCCGACGTTGTTCAACATGATGACCTGGCGTAGATCGCCCTAAGTATCGTCAGCGTCCTTGTCTTGAGGGTAAACAAGTGGCACGCACCCTTGTGTAAAAAATCAACCTGACCGCTCTGCCGGGGACCCTCTGGCGTCTCTGGCCCGCCCTCGTAGTCGTGTAGAGATCAATGGTTCGCTGGAACTGTTCTAATGGCTGGGCTGATTTTGCGGCGCGCGGCATGACTGTTAGAATCTAATGAGCAAAGGACGCACACAATGGCAAGGATGCGCGTACCGTGTACTTATTTGGTTGGTCCAGCTTCGCACAGGGAGGCTAAGTAAAAGAGTTTTTGATATTCACTCCGTAGATACACAGATCCAAACTTATTTGTACTTAGGGCGCGTGTGCTCGGTGTGTCTACGTAATCTGTTGAATCGCATAGCATGTATCTCATAGCATGTAAGTCGTGAAGTATGATACAGTTCTGGCTCTGATCTAGATATCGTAGAAGATCTCATCTCTCCAGTGATCCCAATGGGGGAACACCTCCAACTCCTCCTCCACCAGCGCCAACAGGCGCGTCACGTCAACTCGGAATGGAGTGCGGTATGGGCAGACGACCCAATCCTCAGCGTCGGGATCGTAGCGTACAAGGGTGGACCCTGGACCCAGCGCAATCTTGGCTGTCCGCAGGAGTGCGATGTTGTCTTTCAGAGACACCATACCGTCTTCCGCAAAAAGGCTAAGACGTTTGGGCGCTTGAGTCGGCTGGGGAACAAGTGGAGTGAGCGGAGGACTGCCGATTTGTGGGTGCCGACTCACCGAGAACCATATGATGGTGCGGACCAGCTTGATGTCGACGCCGTCGGAAGAGAATATGCTGTCGGTATCGTCACTGCCGATAGTCGCACTATCACTGCCGTCATCATCGTTCTCCTCTTCGACGGCCGTATCCTCTGAGTCTGAGGACACTAACTCGTCGTGATCAGCGTCGGCGATGTTCTGCGGCGCAAGGACGCGCACGCCTAGGGTTCAAAAGTTCAGTTGTCAAAACTGCAACTGAACTGAAAAAAACCTGAACTGAGCCCGCAGTTTAGCTTCCAAAGGTGTTTTTAAGAGAACTGAAGACCAGTCTCAGTTTACAGTTCTATCATCTCACTACATTAACCCACAACTGTGAAAAGACTGATTAAACTGGTTAAACCGCACAACAGTTTAACCGGTTTTAGACTGGTTTAAACCGGTCTTTTGACACCCAATTTTGTTTTTTTTTTGGTGAAAGATGTCAGAGAGTCTTCCTGGAGCTCTAAAACACATAAGGACCACGTCCGTTTGGCGCAGTGATTAACGCCCTTGCTACATGTCTTGTAGAAATGACTCAGAATGGCCCAGGTTCAATTCCTAAGCAGTTCATTTTGCAACTGGGTAATGATAAAACCGGTTTTGAACTGGTTCAAACTGGTTTAACCGTCCAGACAGTTAAACCGGTTTAACTGGTTGCTCAAACTGTCTCAAAACCGGTCTTTTGAGCAACTGCAGTTCAGTTGTGAGTTTCTTGAAAAACTGTAAGACCAGTTTACAGTTCAGTTGTGGTTTTCTGAAAATCTTGGGAAAAAACCCAACTGAACTGAACTTTCAAACCCTACGCACGCCGGGTGGACTACCACTGAGACTGATGTCGTTGGGGCGGAGGCGGGATTGGTTGTTCATGGCGTGGGCTAGGGTGTCGTGCAAAGCGAAAGCGGTATACGGAGGGTTTAAGGCGAGGACTCTTATAAACCAATTGTGCTAAGACCACTCACACACATCAGTCTCAATTTGGCTGACAATGGAGTTGAATATCTGCATGTAATGAGCTAGTTTAATCGACCAAAAGACAATGGACGGCCCTTTTTGAGTCGCTGGCTTGATTCGGACAACCAAGGCTGGGCGGCGTCCTAGTTTAAACGACCGGTATATTGATTCAGCCGGGACAATGGTGTGCCCTTGGGGAGTTCGGCGCTGAATCCTGGATCACGATTAGCTCAACCAGACCGTGGTGTGTTGTTGACTCACCTGCTGTATGCCGCCCGCCACGCTCACTCCCGTGTTTGCCGCGCCACACCGTTCACCAGGCGGGTACCGTGCATGAACCACTATTACATCAGACAGATTAACAAGATACAATATACATTAGTTCCACTTAAGAAAATCTGCAATAATCATACAAAATGCTTGTTATAATATGTCCGCGTGTGATGAAGAGTCTATACTGTCCCCTTGCGACCATGCTGTCTAGTACCTTCCCTTAATTTGGTGAACTCCTCATCTACAGTCTTCCATGCGGGATCCGACGCCAACACCAGCAAGTCCTCGTTCGCTACGATCAAGTCCTGATGCAGATTGAGGTCCGACTTTCCCGGACCACAACGCTGGACGACAGTTACAGCCCATGCCATTCCATCACCATCCTGTCGATTGAGTAAACGAATCGGTCGGACAAATCTGCCGACGTGTTCGGGTGCACCTCGAAAGACGATCCAGCAGTGACCATCCGTCGGACGAGTCCCTGGATGTTTAGGTTGGACAGTACTTGGAGGAATGGGAACGTTGGACTTATTGTCCTTGCGAACGATTACCGTCGAACCGGTTGACGTCAGCGTCGGGCGAATGGTAATAAGCTGCTCCCTCTTCTTCGCGTTGCTCCCTGGAAGGGGAACCATAATGAGTAGATTGCGAAGGAACGGTTGCATGCACCACGGAAGCGTGTCATCGTATATCGGCCGGACCTCAACACGGTGCGAAGGAAGTGAGGAGGGTCCCGCTTGACGATCACCCTCGTCGGGTTGCCACGGTCCCGATGGTGCTTCCCCCAGTGACTCCGGGGGCGGGGTGGCCGCTTTATCGCGGTCGGAGCCACGGTACACTCGCTGCCGGTCATCTCGCCCTGGTTGGCCCGGCGCTGAAGGGGGGGGCTCGTACGTCTCCGAAAGTTCCAACTCGTAATACTCTCGCTTTCCCCAAAACCCAGCCCTCGAGTGTAGCGCGCTGAGGGGTGCCATGAGCCGCAACGGCCAATAAGTTCTGGAAAACAGATTATGAGGTGTTGTTGATTGAGGGCTGCTCAGAACTTACTCAGGATGACGAAGTCGACTGTAGCACATCCACTTCTCCCGAACACCCTCCGGACGCAGTCTGTCAAATCGAACCAACACCTTCAGCCCACTCGACGTGCTGTCGTCAATGTTGACGTCTTCCACCGTGCCTGTATCTCCTTTGTTCTCCCCTTTCCCAACGACGACGACTCGGTGACGAAACCATGGTACCAATCCACTGTATTCCCCTGGCGTTTTCAACTTCGTATACCCGACCTTGGGAATGAAACGCAACGGCGGATGTGACGGGGCCATGTTTTCGAGACTCTCCTGGTCGAGAGGGGGAGCATAGGCGGGGACTGCGATAGAGGCAATGGTGGGCTGGGAGGGTGAGATCTCGTCGACGAGGGAGCAATTGTTCTTATGTACTCTTACGACCTGTGTTGACAGTTAGCCGACATTCAGTGTAAACATCGCGTTGCACTTACCCGTGGAATCATTTGGTCTTTATCGTTCAACGAGTGCAACAGTATCGAAACATAACGACGTCTTCGAGATTCATTCTGACTGCGTGTATCCTCACTCTTCTCGGCAGAAGGTGGAGAGAGGTCGATGACCCAGCCATGTGCGACCTCGCCATCCGCAGAGAAGATGTCCACATTGTCCCCAATGTCGAAGACGCGTATGACGTTGCTCGCATTCACCACCTGTTCATGTGGTGGGTTGCCGAGGGAGAGGAGGTGAACGGAGGGTGTAATCTTGCCATCAGGCTCTCTATGATCTGCCGCATATCGGGCTACGGTTCCACGTTCTCCTGTGACTAGATCCTCCACCGTCTCGCCAACCCGAAATATCCAGTTCTCCAAACGAGGGAGGTGTTGGATAGCGTCGATGATCACCGGATGACATGACTTTAGCAGGTGGGTGTGAACATGAGGTGGGCAGACGAGGGCGATGGAGAGATGTTTGCGTCGGACGCGTATCACGAGCATATCGCATGCGAAAAGATGGGATTTGGTCTCCTCGAACCGAATTGAGTCACCAGGCCGCCTCTTCGCAGGTGCGATGGGTGTTAAATCGTTCTCAAGATTGGGAGGAAGAAGGGAGGGAGGATGCCGTTTCCCAGGGGCCGGTGGAAGAAGACGGAGGCGCTTCTCGCTCGCCTGCTGCAAGCGTCTCTTGCGCGGGTGGGTCAGGTTGTCTTCGGGTACGTCTTCCAAGACGTTCTGCACCGAAAACTTGAGACGGGGAACAACAAGGAGAGAAATCCATGCCCCCCCTGGGTCGCGCTCTACCCAACCAACATCACCGTCGTACTTGCCTCCTCGGACGAGGACCCAAGTTTGAGTGAAAGACTGTGTTCTGGGTGAGCGCGACCAGCAAACGCGCATTCGCTCAACATCGTCAGATATAGGTTTGAGGGAGTGCAAAGACAAGCCGAAAAGTGGGATGCCGGTTTCTACGTCGGTAATGAAGGCCAGCAACTCTTGGAAAGTGCCGCGCGTTGCGATGTAGAGGGTTGGTTGGGAGGGGGTCTTTTGAGCGGGCCACACTTCGACTATGTAATCTTCGGGGAGGGGACTATCTGCCAGTGCAGCAAGGATGAGTTCTTGGCGGCGATGAAGTTCTTCGTCCCACTCGCTGCGTGCGGCTTGATCGTTAGAATCCTGAGGGCAAGCGGGCATGGCGAGCAAAGCTCTCCGTCGGGCAATGGATTCCATGCGTTGGGCGCAATCGGAAACGGACATGTTCTGGACGTGTTTCGCCGCATCCCACATCTCCTTCGCTATTGTTTTTGAGCGTTGAAACTTTGGATCAATAAGTTCAGTGGTTCTAGCAAATACAAATAAGGAAGCGTACGCGGCAGCGTATGGCCCAGATATCGTTTGACGGATCCATGAAGAACAGTGGAATTTGCGTCGGACGCTGCTCCTCTTCAGACTGCGGATCGTCTTCGAGGTCGGACGGCTCGTCCACGGCGCCGCCTGGTGGTGAGGCAATGTCTTCTTTGGTGTCTTGTTGCGAGGGGGAAATCGCCAGGCTCTCAACCCACTGCGTGAACTCCTGCTGTTGACGTGAAGACTGGTCCGGCAAGGATAACGCGGCTACAGGAAGAAGGGCATAAGTTTGCATACTTTGCGTCGTTTGGGATACGCACCTTCTGCTGAACCGTCCTCTTCGTCACTAGGCAGATCCTCCCCCTCCTCCTCCTCTCTCTCCAGGTCCTCATCATCGTCGTCGTCGGCTGCCTCCCTGGCCTCTAACGACACGAACTGATTCGGCCTGGCCAGACCCTGTATATTGGCATTAATGACATCCTTTTTCTTATACTTGACACGGGCACATGTGCCACTCAAATAATTTCATTACATGCTATTTCTACGACTACTGGTGCGTGTTTTGCTTACCTTGGCCATTGCGAGCCCGCCGCCACCAATAATTTGATGTCGTGAACGTCGGAGGCGAGATGGAAAAGCTTTGTCAGCAGTCGGAATCACGGCCTTGGGGGCCGCACGATCAACTCACAAAATAACTGTTTGTGAGACCTCAAGTCGAGAGATCATCTGTAAGTGAGGCCACAGGCCCGAAAAGTAAGAAAAAAATAGACTAAAAGTTCGGAAATAGAGCGAATAAACAAGGAGAGTCCATGTCGGTAGCTGCGATTTGTGGCGGGGGCGGGGGGGCGCATCGCGCAACGAGTGGTGAGTCACCCATCTATTCTTTCTTGAAGTCTCGATGCTCAATGCCATTGTTCTCGCCAGGCACCCCAAGACACGGAGCCACGCTGTTTGCCACCAAGACGACCCTTTCTTCTGCGCCCACTGCGGCTCCATTCACCACTGGATTAATCGGTCGCCCATTGTTCCCACATGAGACAGCAAACGGTGCGGTGGATTGTTTGGTTTAATACAGCCCGATATTGACAATTATCCGTAGATCATATTGTTCGCTCAATACGGACGTGAAATGATACGCAACCCCCGCCGCGTTCTTATAAGTGCAGGAACTGTTCAACGAGACCGCATTCCTCCAGCAATCATCGCCATGGAACCTACTCGCCTCTCCCAGAAACTCCGCCCTCAGCCGAAACGAGCTATCGAGTCTCAAATCTACGCCCTCTTGGCCGTCGCATACTCTGCACCCATCAGGTGTAACGCCAACGAAACTCCGGAAGCCTTCGAGTACCGCCGCTTGGCGCGAGAAGTTGTGCGCTGTTGCGCTTCGGTCCTCTACGACACTCATGGTGGGCGGACCTTCCCACAATGCCCGCGCGGGCACAAGGTGGTTCGCACCATCAACACCGGCGCAACCAACCATGTCGCCTTTGCTGGTGATGCGGGTTTTGAGGATGTAGGAAAGGAGACTTTCCGGGTACGTTGCAACACCTGGCTGGCGGTTATCTCTATCGGCTTACTTCTATTTTGCAGTGCAATACCTGCCAGGAGCAGCTGTACTGCGACGCTCCAACGGGCTTGACGATCGCTCAGAAGAAGAGCAGTCGCGAACTTATGGCTGCACTCAAGAGCCGCGAGGAAGCCCGCGACAAGCTTTCCGACGCCAAGAAGTTGGTGAACTTAGCCAAGAGAGCCGCCGCCAGGAAGCACGCCCAGCCCCCTTCCGCAAAGACGCCCAAAACACCCAAGCGCGCAGCAGCCAGGAAATCCCAGATTCTCCTCCCCCCTTCCTCCCCTCTTCCACGCTCTTCTCCAAGCGAAGATGCACGTCGCCGCCGCATCATCTCGCAGTACGAAAAACGCGACCTCGAAATCAGAAACAGCCAGTCGGATGACGAGATTGATTTGCCCGCCGACGTTACCGCCCCCCCGCTTAATCGTGCTGTAACTAAGCGCTTGCGAAAGGAGGATTCCGATGAAGAGGTCGAGATCGTTGAGGCCAAGCGCAAGCGCACACGGTGTGTGCCCGTCAAGCAGGAGGACGTGGACATAGACTTGACCTTGGATGACGATGAAGACGACGAGGTTCAGCTGGCGATTGATCTGGTATTCTTCTTCGAGGTACGTCTTCTCACTCGAATCAACAGCATTCCCACTCACGCAAATTCCTTGTCCAGCCAACCGTCGCGCAAGAGGTTAAGCTCTATATCCCAATCATCGGCGCTATCAAACTCAACGACTATCGCGCTGACCTCGCCAAAGCCGGCGTTGACGGAAACGCTTGGGAGAGATTCTGTCCCCACATTGGTATGTGGGTAGGCGTCAAATGGGACAGATACTTTGCCATCCCCCAGCCGAACGACCTTATTGCCTTCCGCACGGCCAATGTCAAGGTCGATGGGCCTCTATTCAATCAATACGTCGACCGCCTCATGTAGAAATAAACGAGTACTTATCTATTACAAGTTTTCCCGAAAGCCGTAAACCTAAGAACCATACGTACTCATACACCCTGTTTTGTATCAGCATGTAGTCCCGATAAAATAACTGTACAATATCTTTTCTGATCCTGATACAAACTTATACTTCGCAATATCTCATAGTCTTGATCCGATGCCAAGCAAAGGTTGGGAGATGACACTCAATGTGGCGTAGGTTAAAGCCAATAACATCGTATTTTTCCATTGAGCCGAGCGGGAGTCAAGGTCGGCGGCTCAGGCGCATGGACGGTAGGTTTCTTCACTTCACGCTTTACGGTAGCCGGGCCCGACTGATGCGACATGTTAAAGGGTCGCGCGCACCCACGTGACCCGACCCGATGAGGACTCCATTGTCTTTTGCTAGGAGTTCCAGGCGCCTCAGCAGGCGAGCCCTAGCCGCCATATTCTAGTGCAGGTGAGCCTAGTCTCAACGGCACTTTAGTTAATCGCTCACACTGTCATGATGTGGCCTCACCGCAACTCAAGGCCCCCCACTTTGGTCACACTTTGGCGTCCTGATGCTACGGCTACACAAACCAGCGCCACACCGGAAGATGCCGAGAGATATATCAAGGGGTTGAGAGTTCGATCCCTTATGGCGACAGAACCGGGATCCTGGAGTCCCGCCCTTGTCGGGCTTCCCGCCCTCCCGGATACACTTTGGAGCGAGCGCACATGGTGTAAGACACCCCGGGAATATACTTAGGCCGCGTGAGTCAGGCGGGAGTCGGTACCCGACCAAACCCGCCTTCCCGACCAATGGGCGGTCATCGATCTGTCGGGCGGTCATCGGGATGTCGGGATCTCCGTCATCCGCAGCGTCGGACCACTCCCGACGCATCGGGAGTATGCGGTAGAAGCTTCGAGAAGAGGAACGATGAGCAAGCATGGGATTAGTATAAATACAGAGACAGCGTTGTACTAGCTACTCAGACTTCGTCCTTAACCAGTTTTCCCCATACAACCCCGTTGGGCACTCTGAGCTCTCCGTGGTAGGACTCACCCACATGTCTCCCTTCGATACCTCCGCCGACGTCGTTGACTCCGACGAGAGAAGGCTCCCCGACGCCACACCTGGGACTAGGTCCGGCGGCGAGCCTCGTACCTTGGGATTAGGTTCCTACGGTATCACAGTCTCTGGCGAGATGGATGTGCGACCATCGAGGGCCCCTATGACTGGTACAGTACGACCAGTCGAGCACAATACGAGGATGTACGTGGTACGCTCGCAGGAAAGCTATGGGTTGACTACAGGGGTAGTCTCTCATGAGCGAGTCCTTGTCACGGCGGGGTCAGGTCGTAACAATAGGACGAAGTCTCCATACTGCCCACGTACCACTACATCGGAACCTCCCCCCTCCTCCGGCGTTGGGGTAACGCCTCCAATCACCACAACCTCCGACACTATCCCCCCCCTTGTACGAGCTCGCAGAACCGAACATCGAGTACTCTCCCTCCTCAGGGAGTTGGCCATCCACATCGCGGAATTCAAACCAACAGTACGATCAGGTCCTACTCAATACCGGAGCCTTCTGGGCAGAGCTGCATGGGTCATAGACGTGGTCTATAGGTTGCTGAGACTAGAAGAAGACTGGGTTCTTCTTCGGTCTCTGGTGAACGGACATATCCCCATCATGGCACGATGTATGGAAGTTCTGTGGAGAACCCCCCAACATCTATCTCGACACACGAAAGAAGGATTATACCTTCTTCAGGCAAGATATCTACGAGGGCCACTACGACGTATACGAACCCCGACATTCTATACCGAGCCACGCCTAGATCTCACGGTGTTCTACCACCCCCCTTCCCTCACCCTAGACCCCTGGGCCGTGCACCTATACAGCGCAGAACAAACTTGCAACACCCCGCACCACCTACGTCTCCTATACTGAGTGGAAATCGGGAGATCCACGAACCCCGCCCAACCTTTGGATCAAGGACTCACCCTCTTTCAACATCCCGTACTCTATTCCGACAACGGAGAACCTTTCCGCACGAACCAGGAATAAAAACACCCAGACGACACAATGGATCTCCTCGTGGAGGAGAGTCCTGACATGAAACGGAAACTAGCAGTGGAAAAACCGAGAAAATAGATTTCGAGCCAGGTAGCGTAGCTCATTCTCTTCAAACGAGAAATACAGTCGAGGACTGTCGTGACAAAAAATTCGGATCCACCGGTCGAAACAAACGACCACCTTCGCCAAATAGCAAAATCTCCACACTATAAAACGCTACGCCACCTTCCGACAAGGGCGAGCATCCATCACCCATCGGCATGCCCGCAGGAACACCTCCGAAACGAGCACTCGCATCATCCGGATGCCTGATCCTAAAGGATAAGTCAGACGACAGAATATCTCCGGGAACGATCGACCATCACGAAAATCAGGAACACCATCCGTCACCACTAGTACGTGTTGGTTGGAACGCACGCGACGCGTCAGACGACGCGACCAAAAGTCAGGATTGGGGTATCACAAAAAATGGATATACGTCCGTATACGAGCTACGGGGGACAAGAAATCCGAAATAGAACTCATCAATCCTCTACCGAATAAAATCCATCGCTCCCAGCCACCACTCCTCGGTCACCTCCTCCCACTCGCTCACCATCCCCATCTCGGATAACCCCTCCGTCTTCACCTTCTCCTCCCATCGTTTCCCCTCCTCCCCCTCCGTCGAGGCCCAGAAAGCCGTCACTACGTCGCGGCGGGACAAGGAACGCCAGAAGTACCGGAGCGGGAGATGGAAGTCAACGCTTCCACGGATGATAACATAGGGAGGGAGTTCCTCCGCCACTGGCCCCGTCGGGTCAAAACGAATACAAGGAAAGTAAAAGAAAGAATAGGCTCACCAGGAGGCAACAAGAGTGCCCATGCGCACACGGCCAGCGCGCAAGACGTATCACTACCCTGGGGCGGCACGAGCGAGAGAGGACTCCACGCCGCCGGAGGAAGGAACTCGACGTCCTTCGCGAAGACGAGCGCGGCACGTAGCAGGGTAAACTAAAAAGGAAGCGTACCCACAACCCCAGACGTCCGGTCAAACAGCCCCAGCGCGGAATGGTTCAACAACTTACCAAAGCCAACCATTCCGACGACAACAAATGCCCAAGTCCGAACGAATTATTATTCGTCAAACCGTCGTCTACGGCGATGATACAGCGTATCCACTCCTCCAGAACGAGGCCCGGGATTCGCGCAGGGCGCGCGTTGATGCGAAAGCCGCGATGATTGACAACCGGGGAGGCGTCAGACGGCGCGGCTGTCGAACGACGCGAGATCAGAGCAAGCAAGGAGGTGGGCATCGTCGAGGGGCGTAGGAGAGTGGTTCTGGGGACCTTCTTCGGAGCCGCGCCATTATAGCTGCGCGCACAAGCGCTCGTTCCCGCACCCAATCTCTGGGACTTCTGGGATGTCAGCAATAGGCTTTCAAGAAGCGCACCTGGGTCCAGAGAATAGACTCACTTGAATGATTCTGCAGATCATTCCGCGAGACCCTGGGGTCTGTACCTCAGATGGATATCTGAGGGTGCAGATATGGGGTCTTGAGCACTCAGATGGGGGTTTGGACTCGCAGGGAGTCCTGGCTGCCCGGAGAAGACACAACCACGGTACCGAGCGCGTGGCGCGGGTGCTGTTCAGAGCTCGGGGAGCTCGAACGACGAAATCATGACCGATGCCGGCGGCAATGAAAAAACCGATTTCTGTACGATCAGAGGCGCATTCTCGAGGACATCTCAGGACGAGTATCGAAAATATACGCCACACAAAATCGATCACGTGACCCGGACAACAAAACATCGTCTTTACGATACAAACACTTCTGTCTATTCAGAATTCTCTCCAAACGCGTCTTCATCGAGGAAAACGCGTCTCGGCCCTCCCGTAGCAGGTTCCGAACCATCACGCCTTTTCTAGCGACTACACTTGGGCTTTAACAAGGCTCGGGGAGTCTTGTAAAAAGCATCGACGCGACCGTAGGAGCCCATAAAAAGGGGATCACCCTTTCGTTTCTCGGGACGAGAAATTTAAAAAGGGGATATTGTCATGATGTGGCCTCACCGCAACTCAAGGCCCCCCACTTTGGTCACACTTTGGCGTCCTGATGCTACGGCTACACAAACCAGCGCCACACCGGAAGATGCCGAGAGATATATCAAGGGGTTGAGAGTTCGATCCCTTATGGCGACAGAACCGGGATCCTGGAGTCCCGCCCTTGTCGGGCTTCCCGCCCTCCCGGATACACTTTGGAGCGAGCGCACATGGTGTAAGACACCCCGGGAATATACTTAGGCCGCGTGAGTCAGGCGGGAGTCGGTACCCGACCAAACCCGCCTTCCCGACCAATGGGCGGTCATCGATCTGTCGGGCGGTCATCGGGATGTCGGGATCTCCGTCATCCGCAGCGTCGGACCACTCCCGACGCATCGGGAGTATGCGGTAGAAGCTTCGAGAAGAGGAACGATGAGCAAGCATGGGATTAGTATAAATACAGAGACAGCGTTGTACTAGCTACTCAGACTTCGTCCTTAACCAGTTTTCCCCATACAACCCCGTTGGGCACTCTGAGCTCTCCGTGGTAGGACTCACCCACATGTCTCCCTTCGATACCTCCGCCGACGTCGTTGACTCCGACGAGAGAAGGCTCCCCGACGCCACACCTGGGACTAGGTCCGGCGGCGAGCCTCGTACCTTGGGATTAGGTTCCTACGGTATCACAGTCTCTGGCGAGATGGATGTGCGACCATCGAGGGCCCCTATGACTGGTACAGTACGACCAGTCGAGCACAATACGAGGATGTACGTGGTACGCTCGCAGGAAAGCTATGGGTTGACTACAGGGGTAGTCTCTCATGAGCGAGTCCTTGTCACGGCGGGGTCAGGTCGTAACACACACCTTCGTATAGTCGAGCGCGAAGATGAAGAAGGCTAACAATCTCCACATCAAGACCAACAATGTCAATCGCCAAGTTCGGCTGAGGGCACAGGTTCAAGCAGCGGGGAATGGTGTCGACAAGGCTCCCCCGTCCAGGCATCCCCCCCGCGGCGGATTGGATTCTTCTGATTCGGAAAACGACGCTCCTCACTCCCCAAGCAAGAGTCCCCGCAAGATACGCATGCTACCAACTCAAACCCCGGAGAACGAAGTTGCAATACCACCTGTCGATGCCGCCTTGCCTACCCACGATGACCCGGACCCAGACACTCCAGACAGTACCACTGTTGACGTGGAAGAGGAAGCAGCCAAGCACTCGAGGGTACGTCGCCGAAATGCGCATTTACGCTGACATTGATCTAATCTTCATACTAGGGTGTCAACAACTTCATCAGTCATATGCAGAAATCAACTACCTATCACCGCCTTTACTACGAGGGCAAGATCGATCAGCGTCTTGGCACACCTTGCAGCTGCGGGCGAGGTCAACGCATCGTCAAGTGCGAGAATTGTACCAACCTGGCGCTGTGCTGCGAGTCGTGCTACACCGATTTCCATGTCACCAATCCGTTTCACTGGCCGCTGGTCTGGGATTTCGACCGTGGTCACTTCGTGAAGACAGATATATGCCTTCTGCACAACAACACCTACGCTATTAACATTGGAGAGTGTGCGGGGAAATGTCACGGCCTCCCACCTCCATCGTTCTCCATACCCAAACACGGCGATTCCAAACGGGACGACATCCCCCTCAGCTCGACTGCCGCTGCCTCATCAGGCCACGCGCCGCGCCCGCCACCGAGCATTCCCGCCCCGAGTCCCGCCACCTCGTCCGAGCAATCACCTGGAGCCGTCAATTTCACCATCGTTGACACGACTGGCATCCATGGCACACGCGTTCGCTTCTGTTACTGCGCTGGGCCGCCCGATAGAAACGAACAACTGCTCCGCATGGGCCTATTGCCCGGCACCACCGAGAGGCCAGAGATGGCTTTCAGTTTCATCGCCCTCCAAGAGCACCAAGACTTGCGCATTGTCGGCAAGGTCTCGACACACCACTACGTCGAGATGTTAGCGTACCGGACAGATCGCGACTTTCCCGCCACTGCCAGTGTAAGTCCCTCATGATGCGTTCCCACAACGCTCCTCTGACGTGTAACATCATAGAACATCAGCACCCAGTTCGATCTCGCCGCGAAAGTCTGGGAGCGGTTGGATCTGGACCGGCAATCTGGTGGCCTGCACGGCATAGACGCGTTCTTTCCGCACAGAAAGCCGGGGAACCTCGTAGTGATGTGTCCGTCGTGTCCAGAGGATGGATTCAATCTCGACACTGACTGGGAGAATTGTCCTACCCACTTGTCGTATGTCTCTCTAAGTGCGGATTGCGGTCGAGTGTCACGACTGACTCGATAACCAGACATCTCTATCAACGCTCTTTGATGGCTGACGGAAACTTCAAGTCCGTTCACAACGCGGGATGCGAACAAAACATGGATGGCGACCCGCCAGACTCCCTTGAAGGACGGGGATACTTTCCCGCCAAATCCGAGTGGCAAGCAATGTGCAACAAAGTGAAGACAGTGGTCGAAGAGGTATGTTCTTGTTATCACTCAAGCACTTTCTTTGCATGCTGATCATGGCTTAGAAATCGACGTGCAGCGACCTTCGGGCTGTGAACATGCAAAACGTGGCGAAGTTCTTTGGGAAAGATATTACGGGTGTTGTGGCGATGGCATGCACCCACAGTTGCTTCTTGGCAATGAATGACCTAACCGGGGGTGAACAGTGAGCTGACAGGCTTTCATACCGTCCAGACTCCTGACCGACCATCTTGTCTGCTAGATTTGGACACATGGACTTGTGTACCGCCCTCGCTTGCAGGTTGACGCGCTACAATCGACCTGCAAACTGGCAGGGCCCACCAGACCTCACATCCTACGATATCGCGTGCCAATACACCATCTACCTCCTGCAACGATTCGAAGAGTCCTTCCCCGATCTCGTTCCAGCCTTACAATGGATGCGCTTCTCCATCCCGTATGTCCATGTTCGCGGACATCTGGAGGGATGTACCTACGGCTTCTGCTGTTGTTACATGCCCAACGCCCCGTATCACCCGGGTGAAATCATGGAGACGCACTGGGTGGGACTCAATCAACTCGCGAAGACAACGAGTCGGATGAACAAGGACAACCGTCATATCCTGATGACTGCCTTCATGTCGCGTTGGAACACGTCTCGGATTGAAAGAATGCGTAAGTAACTAGGTCCCATCAAAGTACGCATCTAAGGTCAACTTTAGCGAGCCAGCTCCTGAGTGCGCTACGACGAGCGGAACGACTGATGGACAAGAAACGCCTTTTTTTCCTCGGCCTAAGCGCATCGCACCCCGAGGATCGTGTTGCTACGTGGAACTCGATGAAGAGAGTCTCTTATGTAGACAGGAAGACCAAGGAAATCCACTCCGTTTATCGACAATCCCAAGACACTGGTACGTTCACTCTCTGTCTATAAGCACCTACCTGAGTCGAGCATGTATACTAATCATATCGGCAGTACCCACAAGAGAGATGGTCATGGCACGTATGCTGAGGGAGGAATCAGAAATGAAATCCAAACTTAAGCGTGACAATCACGCGGTGCCCAAGTTTAGCTACGCTCGTCTCATTGAGATGGGAATAGAGTTGGAAGACCTTCAGTGAGTTAGTGTTCCGGCGCACTCAGGGCTTTGAGCTTACATCGTACTGCAGGCGGACAATCATTGAAAACGCCAAAATCCTCGTAACTCACCCCACCGACCGAGATCCCAAGCTCGTTGAGAAACAGCGGGAAGATTGTCGCGCCCTTTTGCACAAATTACGCGCTGCTCAGCGCCGCATAATGCCTGCAGCACTGGACTACGTGGAGGAGAGTGAACGGCAGGTCTCGCGGCCAGCAAGCGCTGGGCTCGTGGAACTTGAGCCACTACACCTGCCATCCTCATTCGATGCCGAAGTACGTGTCAAACTCAAGTTGTTGGCGTTGGCGAAGACGGAGGGCGACTATCGGCAGGGGTGGGCGTACTCGTTGATCTTAGCTTTACGAGACGACGTCAAGAATCAAGCGTTCTTCAACGAGTTTAAGCGGCAGAATGGCGGCTCGGTGGCGGAAAACACTCGCTCTACGGCGCTGGTTCGAGACTGTGAACGTTTCCAGAAAGCCCACATGAACACCTACAACCAGAACAGGCAGCGCATGATCGACCTCGGCCTCATCGACGACGGGGATGAGACTTTCCGCGCTCTCACGCCGGCAGACTTGGTGCGCCATGACACCACGCTTGTGCGCCCTTTGAGGTCGGCGAACATGATAGAAGGTGGGCTCTGGACCCGGGCGATGCCTACTGTGGATGGGGCAGGAACGCTTACTCGCAAGAGAAAGAGTGAGCTATCCCTCCTAGGCATACATAATCGTCACTGACACTTAGAATCAGCACAAGAGGACGACTTGGGGAAAGGCAATCGCACCAAGAACAAAAGGAGAAACGGCAAGCAAGCTCATCAAGGACAGCGCCAAGGACCTAAACGAAAAGGAGGCCTGGACAGCGACGATGATGACACATGTCGTTGTAGAGGGAAGACATGTCAGTGCAGTACGTTGAATGCGCCAGATCTGTATGTCTCTCTGCTCATTCGTTATGATAGAGGCTGGAAAGAAGGAAGGTTGGATTTGGAACTTCACCAACAAGAGCAGTTGGACGACGGAAGAAATGGATAGGTGGTCGGAAGAAGGTTCGTGTTGTGTCTTACTTTTCTTTTCTTAGGATCCTCCTAACGAGGTGTCGCAGGCGATCGTGTGCAATGGTTCCGCGCAGAGGCCGACTTTCACACCTGGTTGAACCAGTGGGAAGTCACACAAGCAGACTGTCTACGTTACCTGACTGCGATGGGTCGAATGTCGGCGATTTGGACCGAGATAGGGAAGGATGCGTCGCTGCCGCCTGGATATCAAGCTGACGCCAAGCAGCGCTCGGGTGTGTATTGGAAACGGGGAGAGATACTTCGGGCGTTCTTGAAAGAGGATGGGTACGAGCACCTGCTCGCCAAGGTACATGAAACCGAATCGTTCTGGAAGCAGGTCGTGGAGGATCGCAAGGATATGGTTGCAGCTCTGAACAGGGTGCGACAAAGCCGCGGAGAGAAGTTTGTTGATGAGGAGCAGGAGGCTGAGATTGCCACGGACATGTTACAGCCAGCAATGTAGATACACAGTCTACAACGGACATCGTTAGATAGCACCACCAATTCCATACAACCCCTGCAGCTCGTCCGACATGCAGGTTCTGTTCCCTTCCCAAAATCGGGTGTCATGAAAATGGCATCCGCGCGCCCCCTTGTCGTGGGTTTTGGGCTTAGCCTTCGGGTGACCAAGTAGCGCGTTAATTCAGGGACCATGCTAAGCGGATGGCTTGGGAGGAGGGAAGACCGCTTGCTATTCTCAACGTAGGTCTTCTCTTCAACACTGATTCTAGCACAGAAAACTTATGATTGTGCAGCTAACCATACAAGAAGCACAGCGCGATGGAAATAACTTATCGAAAAATTAAATAACCCAATCAGTGGCGGCCGGGATCAGCGCTGATGGAAGCAGAAGAAGATGAAAGCGGAAGAACGAGCTTCTTCTTTTCAACATCTTCAACATCAACCACCGTAACATCAACCACCGTCATGCCGCGTTTCTACGTCGTCGGTAAGACCCTCGATTGCTCGCAGTCCCAACACTCACGCGCAATGCAGAAGCAATCACGAAGGCGCGCTGGGACACCAGAAGCAACGACATTCTGTATCACATCAAGTGGTGGCAGTACAGCGCGCGACAGAACACGTACGTGCCGACTGAACCCTCCTTAATTGGCTGAACTGACTCTTATCTTATGCGCATAGATGGGAGCCAAAGGAATCCCTCGAGTCAGGAGGGACTGAATGGATGATTGACGAATGGTGGGATCGGGTCGAACAGGACGTTGGAGTGACGCGAGATAAGCTGGCTTCAGTCGGAAGCGTTAGCGCCAAGGGCAAGCATGTCGGTGAGTTGAACCCTCGTACCTCACCCAGCAACCAACTCATGGATTTCGAGACGAACAAAAGGAACATACGAGACTTGCGCAAGAACGGCTGGCCGCTGGGATTTCCGCGGCACCGGCAGGACAAGTGCACGGGCAAGATAGAGATCAGGGCTCTTCTGAGGAGGACGCACAGCGGGTTTATCTGTGCGGAAGTATGTCTCCCTTGACGGAGCTGACGGTCGGAGAGGTTGAGAACGAGCAAGTGGATGTGGGTTCAAATGAGGAGGCCGGAGACGCAGCGCGTGCTGCTTATCTGTGCGGGAGCATGTCGCCCTTGACAGAGATAGCTTAGCGAAGGAGAACGAAACAATGCGTAGATACAAACGGAATTGCAGAGTAGAGTATAAGGTGACGAACGGTTGGGTGGTATGACTGATATCGAAGACTATCTTGACACACTGCTAAGTGACTACATGAATGTTGACACAAGCCTACAAATGATCAAACAGACAAAATCCCTCCCTGGAATCGGGTGTCATGAAAATGACATCCGCGCGCCCCCTTGTCGCGGGTTCTGGGCTTAGCCTTCGGGCGACCAAGTAGCGCGTTAAACAATTCACGTCTGGCACGTTGACTTTCTTGGTGAGCACTGCACGCATAAATTCTACGCCACATATACCAAATAGCTACTAACGTTCTACAGGCCATGAGAAACGATTCTCAGAGCCTCTATACGCGACGATGATTAACCTTAGGATGTTCCAGCGTCGAGGAATTCTTGGTGTCGAGCCGTCGGCTTGTAAGTCTACGCCACACAAGGCCGAGACAAGTCAACGTCGCCCATACTTCGCAGCACTAAAACAACGTGTGTCTGGCAATGGTAGACAGGTCGGGCGCGTCATCCCTCTGTATTGAGCCCTCATCGCGTCCACTGCGCCCTCTAGACGAGCTTTAGTCGGGATCGGAAGTCCGGGCCGGTACCCGAAGGAGGCCAAATCCGGCCATACTTAAACCCAATCCCGACGCTCTGAGCACCTTCTGCTCTCTTCAACAACCAACCATGCAGAGCATAGTCGCGACAGTACCAGCGCCTCCCGGTGGACTCCTCAGGCCGCTTCCCGCCTTCCAGCACATCGACATCCAGCCTCACGGCGTCATTCATCCGGCACCGACGCCACAGCCCATCGCGCCCTTGGCTTTGCTGCGCCCGGCGGGGCACCCTAACTCGACCGCCCGCATTCTGGGCTTGATGCGCCAGGAATTCGAGACGTCCGGCATCTGGCTGGGCTACGCCGCGCTGCGCGACGCAAGGAGGCGCTGCGGCCATGTATTCGGGGGACGGGCGCATATGTGGGTAATTATGTGAGTACTCCTCCATCTCACGAGGTCTCGAAGCTGAGTTGAGGGGGACGTGGAAGGCCGACAGCTCTTCACGTCCATGGGACAGCGCTTCCCATCCCGCATCTTACCATCCGCCTTTATGACGCGGTGGGATGGTCGGTCGGCTGTGTGGAGTGGGGCGGGTTTGGTGTCGACGAGGCCGTATGCTTCGTATACACGAAGAGGCAGCGGCAGAGGCAGAGGCAGTCTGTGAGGGGGTTAGCACCGGCGTCGAGGCCCGCGGCGCTGTGGGCGGATCCGACGGGGATGATTGAGGTAAGTGCGCTCACCGCTCAATCTTGACGATTTACTAATGTCTCCCAGATGTTTGTATGGGAGAATTAGGTACCACCCACGGTCACTGTACGATTACCTTTCGGTTTCCAAGCTGTTGTATTTCTTGAGAATGGTCTGTATTATACATTGTTCTGGCACCAGTATCTTTCCGTCTGACGTTCAACATTGATTAGGCTCGGCGGTCAGATCTTCCGGCGACGCGACATCTATCGAAGACGGTGACTTGTAAAGAAATCCAGGTATGTAGTTTGGAACGCTCTATCTTTTTTTTGACTTACTTTTGCTCATAGGACTCTGCACTCGTATCCTTTCCAATACGGCTTCATTCTAGTTCTTACTACTTGCTCACACAGGACATTCATACTCTCAAGATGCCACGGTTGTACGGAATTCATGACTCCCTGTTCCCTGGAATCGGGCGCTTATCTGCGTCCGCACGCCCCCTTGCCGTGGGTTCCAGGCTTAGCCTTCGGGCGACTAAGCAGCGTGTCAAATCTACAATGTATAATCCCTGTCGGATAAATGTCTACATTATGTACAAATTATATGCCGCACATGTTCCCAATCAGAATAAAACAGCTGTTTAATCAGCCGGTTTAAACCACTCAAGTGTGGGGCACGCTCAGTAGCAAGACTTTGGGTGGAAGGTGAATTAAACCCACCCGCTTGAATTGGTTTAATCCCCGACGGGTTACAACCGGGATTTGTTTAAACACCCTTCGCTGCACTTCACTCATTGTGCTTGATGAGCTGTTTTGCTCGATAAGCTAGTAAATCGGATGTCGATACGATTTTATCTGGTGTATCCACTAACCAAGTTACTTCTTCCAAATCTAAGGGTAGAATGGGATCGCAACCTGTTACAGCGTAAAAGGGGGAAGTTCCTATGGATCTTTTGACTGTGATTCTTTCAGCCCAAAGAATTTCATGGAGGAATTGCGGCCATTGTTCAGGATTGCCTTTGCAAACTTTGAATAGTGACTGTCTGATATCCCAATGTCCTCTTTCTACTTTTCCGTTAGCCGTCTTATTGTACGGCGTAATTGCAATACCCTTTATACCATACTTGTCTTCAATATAACGTATAGCCTTTAGGATCGCTGGACCATTATCGGTTACGATTTCCTTAAGACAACCCCATCTGCATAGTATGTCTTCGAATATCCATTCACCTAGCGTTTCTGAGTTTTCTACCTTCAACGCTCGAGCTTCTGGCCATCCAGTGAGTCCACACCTTGCAACGGTTACTGCGTTATAGTCTTTGTATTTATCAACCTTTGAGGAATTCGAACCCGATTTTGGCATTCGAAACGTGTCAATATAGGCTCGCTCGAATATACCAGGTGTTGAAGTAATCACAGGTTCAGTCCTTATAAGGGTCTTTTGTCTCTTCTGGCATAGTATGCAAGTCTTCGTATACCATTTGATATCAGTGTCCAATCCAGGCCACCAAAATCTCTTCTTGACTAGCTGAAGCACTGAGTATTGGCCCTTATGTCCATTCGAGTCATGCAGTCGTTTTACAATAGCAAATCGACTCGATTTTTGTATTACTCTCTTATGTGCTCCATCCTTATCTTTCTTATATAGCTTTTCATGTCGGATAAAGAAATCTTTGCTCCACTCTTGTAATTGGGCTACTTCTGATTCCGTTAGCGACACAAATTCCTTCTCAGGATCAAGTATATAATCTTGCATATAAGGCAAAAGAAGCTCCCAGTTAGTTTCTCGTTTACTGCGAGGTAACGCTGGGAATTCATCCATTGCTAGCCATCCTTCTAGTTCTTCAATCGAAACTGCTCCACTAAGAGCTAAGTCTCTTTGTTCTTTATACTTGCCAGGCCAGAAAACCGAGCTCGAATTGACAATTGTCTGAGCAAAACCTTTTCGATTATCAATCAAATCTTTGAATGAATCAAACGGTTCCGGTTTATCTTTCAGTTCTATGTCTTCAGGTTCTTCGTATTCAAACATGTGAAGAATATCTTCTTCTTCATCAATATCTGGTCTAGGAACTTGTATATCTAATTCTGAACTGGGTCTTCTGCTTAGACCGTCTGGACCATGTACTTTACCTGGCACATGTACTAAGGTAAAGTGATACATCAAAATTTCTTCTGTCCAACGTTGTAAATTAGCATTCGCCAACGAGTCAACGTTTGACAACATTCCTTTAATGTATTTGGCATCCACTTCGATTTTCAGCTTTCGACATCCTAGCAAGTAATATTTGCAGTGCATCAAAGCCCGATACAAGCCAAACAATTCTCTTTTCGCTTGCGAATATCTAGCTTCTCGCTCATTCAAGGTAATCGACATGAATTTCGCAAAGTACTGCTTCTTAGGTTCTTCGGGATCGAATTGCGACAGATAAAACCCTACTGCTTGATATGAAGTATCCACAGATAGAATGATTGGAGTATCCCAGTCATATCTTAAAGGTTTTAACATGGGGCAAGTCTCTATTGCTCTTTTTAACTCGTCCATACTTGCTTGTTCTTCATCTCCCCACTTAAAGGGTATGATCTTCTTAGTCAAATAAGTCAACGGTCGAGCTTTCTTAGAGTAATCTTTAACAAACGCCCTAAAGATTCCAGCCGTTCTTAAGAACGATCGTACTTCAGTAAGTGATTGACAAGCGGGCCAGTCTGAAATGACCTTTACTCTTTCTTCCGCTGGTTTTCTTCCATAGTAGGTACATACATGTCCAACTACAGTGATTTCTTCAGCACAGATAACCGCTTTCAAACCTGAAAAAGTACCTCCAGCATATTTCATACGCTGGACAATACGATTCATGTTACAAAAGTGTTCCCAAATGAACCGGCGGATTTTCGGGTTCGATTTGAGGGTTTCGTAAGTACCATCTGCTTGTTGATACCTGCTACTTGGTCCTTTTACTGGCACATCGTCAATATAAGGTCGTGTAAAAGCTGGTATCTCGTCTCTTAAGATGTAAGTTACATCGTCATGGAAAATCGGAACCGAATTTGTCCATCCCATAGGCAAGGTTCTTAGTCTTAATGCTCCATACGGTGTAGAGAATGTAGTCATATCGCGACTGCTAGTGGCCAACATTCTTTCATTGTATCCTACATACAAATCTAATGTCCCTCCGCAAGACAAACCCGCAAAAGCCTCTGCTAATTCTTCAGTGGCTGGAGGTAGACCTGAGTGAGCAATGGTAACCGCATTCAACGGTTCCAGACTATGGACTAATCTTAGTTTCTTTCCATCTTTCTTGACAACACAAAACCATCGACTTCTATACGACGAGTTCGAAGGCTCGTATACTCCCGAATCGATTTTGTGTTTTATGATCTTGCATACTTCTTCATAGATTCCTGGCGGTATAGGTATGTTCTTTAACACCCAAGGAGTATGAGGTATTACTGGCATATCAACAGGCGGGAAGAAATCCTCTCTGAATTTCCCCTTTTCTGTTTCATCCCAAGCAAATCCTTCATTCTGTAGACTCATAAAATGGTCCAACAGTTTCCGTTCTTCCGGCCATAGGAAATCTCCAGTATGGTCATCTTGAATTTGTTCCCTACGTTCCGCTGTATAGCGTCCAGTTGGTACAAATTCGGGCGGATTTTCCGATAACTGAGGCATATCTTTTAAGGGATCTCCTACAATATGTCGTTGAATCCGAAATTCTTCTGGTAAGGTTCCTAAGTGAGCCTTGGTCTTCAAGTGTACGGGTTTATATTTCTTCGTAGCAAATACTCCCCGACTACTTCTTTCTTCCTTGATATTCGAAAGGAATTCCTTTCTTGCTTGTCCAACATAATCTATAGGCATTGATACCTTGAAATTACTGAACACTTCTTCTAGTCCATTAGGTACGCCATAAAACATGTCCATGGTAGACATGGCTTTGATTTCTGGCAAATCCAAATCGATTTTCTCTTTTCGAATATCGAATAACTTCTTAAAACCTAATACTTCTTTAGTAGGGAAAATCGAATTCGATTTACTAGGTGGTGTTACCATGAACGGTTCCACTCCTTGTTTCATAAATCGATACTGATTTCGAATTGGTTTTACTAGTTGATTCACTCTATCCGAGGATTTTCGAAGGTACAGACTAGTTATTGCTTCTGGGTCAAACGTGTCCTGCCCACCATTTGGAACATACGTTTGTTTAATCTTGATTTCACCATTCAGACCCTTCTCAATCACCAATGCCAACTCTCCTTGATATTCGTTCAAGTCCTCGAGTTTGGGTGAAAACCCACGGGTTCAGCCTTAGTTTGATGACTTGGTATCTGACCCCTTGCATAAGTGGGTAAAGTCATTCTTTGGCCATTCCCTGGGTCTACAACAGTTACTGTAGTTAGACCGGCCGCCGACGTTTGTAGGCTTGCTTGAGACACAGTCTCAAACGGTCTACCCAGTAGAATGTCATAGGCAGGATCTTGTAGAATGTGAAACTGAAGGTAATACACGATTCCTTCACAGTTTACCGGTACATTTCGCGCTAAGCCTAATGTTACCGTTCTTCCTTTATCTGCACTTTCCATAGTGATCTTAAAACTTGGGTCGTACGCTAAACCGAGCTCAAATGCTGTCTTGAGAGACATCGAGGCAATCTGTGATCCCCCGTCTAGGAGACACTCTTTTCGATTTCCATGGTTGATTCTTAACCATAGGGTTCTGAGGTCTACACTTTCTGGTGCCATGTACAACTTAGAGACATGGTATGGTCCTTGGAATTGCGTCGTGTTGAAAAATTGTTCTATAGGATCTTGTACGACTATTGACCCTTTAGGGACCTCTTCAGACTCGATTTGCGAAATCGAATAGACATGCTTAGAGGTAGTCTTAACATTCCTTGTCTTTAACAATTTCTCTAGGTTCTTTCGCCACTCAATGTTAGTTGCAAGTAACTTCTCTGGTAAAAGTTCCTTCCAAGCTTCTTTCCATTGAGGATTTTCTTCAAGAAGCAAATCGATTTCCGATTTTCTTTTGTACGACTTGAACTTTTCTATTTTAGGTAGAGTTGAATCTACCGTGGAAGATTTAGGTAAATCGAGTTCGATTTTCGGTTCTGGTTGATTAGCAGCGTCTTTTACTTGCTTTTCAACTTCCCCACCTTCTGACTCTTCGTCAGATGAACTGTCTTCTTCACCTTTATCTTCAAAGCTAACTTGCTTAGGTTGAACTGTTGTAGTAGGTCGCTTTGGTATTTCTACCGTGACCCTCTGTCTTGGCCATACCGTCTTAGTCGGTACTGTAGTCTTAGGCATTTCGGTTTCGAATTGTAAACCGTTCTGATTCTTATTCTGACTTCGAGTATTAACAGCGTATGAGCTTTCCGGTAAAGATACTGTATCTTCTTCCTTCATCAAGCTCAGTTGAAACCCCCTTGATTGTGAGGTACCATAGTATTTACATACGAGGTATCCAAACGCATGTCTTCTGGTGCGAAGTCATCCGTTTGCCCAATAGTGGTTTGCGCTTTAACTTCTCGAAGACTATCTTCTTTGTACTTAAGAACCTGTTGCAAAGGTGACTTTCCTCCAGCCCTTTCCTTTCTTAAAATTGGAAGGCCATTGTTGAAAAAGTCCCAGTTGGCTTCCGTAATCACTAGCCAACCTTCCGTTTGCAAGTCAAATCTTTTCTTACACTGATCACGCATATGACCAGGTTCTTCACAGAAAAAGCAGCGCCCGGGTTGTGAATACGACGTAGTTTGACCAGCTGGTACCAGACGGTTCGGGTTCTGCAAAATTCGAGTCGGATTTGCAGTGTTCCCTCCCGTATAGGGTATCTGATTGGTGCGGTTCGTACCCATAGGCGGTTGAACAGTGATAGGTGCCGATTGAACGAAATTCGAGATCGAATTGGTATCTTGGTAATTCATTGTTCTCGCATTCAACAAGGAAGCGTTGATTGTATCAAGGAATCGTTGATGATTCTTTTGATTTTCTTCTTTCTCGCGCGCCATCTCTACTCGATCTTTTTCTCTAGCTTTTTCTGATTGTATCAGGATATCCCTTAGGGCATTGAGTGCACTATTGGTATCCGTCAAATCTTCAGTCTTGACTCTTGAAGTACCGGTTTCTGTCTTGTGGGACCCTTTGGTCCTATAGACTGCCGTTTCTTCCAACACGCTGGTAATAGCGCCTACAACATTGGTGATGTTGTTGTACCAATCCAACACCGTTGTTGCTGCCGGTTTGTTGGTTCTTAAATGACCAGTAGTACTGGCCCAAACTGCATTTGTTACACAGTCTTGGATTCTTTCCACGGCTTTCTTGTCCGTGATTTCACCCTTCTTAACTAAGTACCGCAATATGTGCAGTACTTCTCTTTGAAAAACATTCCACCTGTCTTTGTGGTCAACAGGCCGTTTTTCGAATTTGACAATAGCATCCTCTAGATCGTCTAGAGAATACTTGGTGTCATCTTTGCCTCTGTTATAGCTAGACAACAAAGCCGACTTGAATTCTTTCCACTCTCCTTTAATGAAAGTAGGCATATTTAACCATTGGTCTCGAATGGTTTCTGGCACAAAGTTACACGCGATTTCAATCATCGTGCCTTCATCCGTAATACCAGACTCGCCAATGATTTGTTCAATCACCCTTAGAAAATCGGCTATGTTTTCCGATTTTCCATTGAAGTTTGGCGCATTGCTGGTGCCATACTTGGGTATCTTTTTGTCTTTTATGTCTTCTCTCCACTTCAGAGAAGGAAATTCATCGATGACTAGCGCTCGAACAGTAGTCATTCTTGGAGGTATAAACGTAGGAATGTTTAAAAGATCTTGGTAGTTTTCTAAGGCTCGGCTTAAAAGTAGAAATTCGAGTTCGGATTGTTCAAGATCAGAATAACTCTTTCTAGGAGCTAATCTTCTTCGAATTGGCGGGGGATGTTCAGCTAATCTGCGAACTTTTTCCCGTACTTTTTCTGGTTGATCATTGAATAGGGCTCCTACTCGTGGTCTGTTCTTTCTTAAACTTCTAGTTCCTACTTGGACACTTTGTAGTTCAGATTCTTCAGGAGCAATTCGAGATCCACTAGCAACCGGTGGTGTTTCCGGGTTTGCGTCTAGTTGACTTCGGGTGTATTTAGCAGACTGTCTGCCTTTCTTAGACGTTTTTGGATATAAAGACCACTGATTTGGTTGATCAAAATATAGGACCCCCTCGCGGTGGGCTCCAAAAAGTTGATGTGCACGTTATTTTAGAGGCGTAGAATCACACCTAACAAACAACACAACTCTTAATACTCCGAATGAGAGTAAGGTTTCTGCGGTTTTGGGATATTGGGTTTTTGCAATAGAAAATCGAGCTTGATTTACTACAACACTACACTTGAAAAACAAGGTTCTTGCGTAACAGAAACGTAGGTGTGCACAAAGTGCGAGTTTGAAGGGGGTGGTAGGGATTTTGACCGATTGACAAATCGTCTGGTTTTCAGGGAACAATACACAAGCCTCTGACTGAACTTAAACTATGCGACTTTCTCAATCCTCTGTCATGATGTGGCCTCACCGTAGATCAAGACCCTCCACTTTGGTCACACTTTGGCGTCCTGACACTACGGCTACACGAACCAGCGCCACACCGGAAGATGCCGAGAGATATGTCAAGGGGTTGAGAGTTCGATCCCTTATGGCGACAGAACCGGGATCCTGAAGTTCCGCCCTTGTCGGGCTTCCCGCCCTCCTTGACACACTTTGGAGCGGGCACACATGGTGTAAGACACCCCGGGAATATACTTAGGCCGCGTGAGTCAGGCGGGAGTCGGTACCCGACCAAACCCGCCTTCCCGACCAATGGGCGGTCATCGATCTGTCGGGCGGTCATCGGGATGTCGGGATCTCCGTCATCCGCAGCGTCGGACCACTCCCGACGCATCGGGAGTATGTGGTAGAAGCTTCGAGAAGAGGAACGATGAGCAAGCATGGGATTAGTATAAATACAGAGACAGCGTTGTACTAGCTACTCAGACTTCGTCCTTAACCAGTTTTCCCCCATACAACTCCGTTGGGCACTCTGCACTCTCCGTGGTAGGACTCACCCACATGTCTCCCTTCGATACCTCCGCCAACGTCGTTGACTCCGACGAGAGAAGGCTCCCCGACGCCACACCTGGGACTAGGTCCGGCGGTGAGCCTCGTACCTTGGGATTAGGTTCCTACGGTATCACAGTCTCTGGCGAGATGGATGTGCGACCATCGAGGGCCCCTATGACTGGTACAGTACGACCAGTCAAGCACAATACGAGGATGTACGTGGTACGCTCGCAGGAAAGCTATGAGTTGACTACAGGGATAGTCTCTCATGAGCGAGTCCTTGTCACGGCGGGGTCAGGTCGTAACAATAGGACGAAGTCTCCATACTGCCCACGTACCACTACATCGGAACCTCCCCCCTCCCCCGGCGTTGGGGTAACGCCTCCAATCACCACAACCTCCGACACTATCCCCCCCCTTGTACGAGCTCGCAGAACCGAACATCGAGTACTCTCCCTCCTTAGGGAGTTGACCATCCACATCGCGGAATTCAAACCAACAGTACGATCAGGTCCTACTCAATACCGGAGCCTTCTGGGCAGAGCTGCATGGGTCATAGACGTGGTCTATAGGTTGCTGGGACTAGAGGAAGACTGGGTTCTTCTTCGGTCTCTGGTGAACGGACATATCCCCATCATGGCACGATGTATGGAAGTTCTGTGGAGAACCCCCCAACATCTATCTTGACACACGAAAGAAGGATTATGCCTTCTTCAGGCAAGATATCTACGGGGGCCACTACGACGTATACGAACCCCGACATTCTATACCGAGCCACGCCTAGATCTCACGGTGTTCTACCACCCCCCTTCCCTCATCCTGGACCCCTGGGCCGTGCATCTATCCAGCGCAAAACAAACTTGCAACACCCCGCACCACCTACGTCTCCTATACGGAGTGGAATTCGAGAAATCCACGAACCCCGTCCAACCCTTGGATCGAGGACTCATTCTCTTTCCACACCCCGTACTGTATTCCGACAACGGAAAACCTTTCCGCGCGAACCAGGAATAAACCACCCAGACGATACAGTGGATCTCCTCGTGGAGGAGGGTCCTGACGTAAAATGAAAACTAGCGGTGGGAAGACCGAAGAACAGGTTTCGAGCCAAGCAGCGTAGCTCATTCTCTTCGGAAGAGAAATACAGTCGAGGACTGTCGTAATAAAAATCCAGATCCACCGGTCGAAAGACAACCACCTTCGCCAATAAGCAATCCCCACACTACGAAACGCTACGCCACCTCCCGGCAAAAGCGAGCATCCATCACCCATCGGCATACCCGCAGGAACACCTCCGAAACGAGCACTCGCATCATTCGGACACCTGATCCTAAAGGATAAGTTAGACAACAGAATATCCCCGGGCGTGATCGACCATCACGCAAATCAGGAACATTAGCCGTCACCACTAGTACGTGTTCGTTAAACATACGCGACGCGCCGATCACAACGAACGACGCGATCAAAATCCCAGAGTGGGGGTATCACAAACAAGAAATGGTATAAGCCGCTCATCGACACCCTACCGAACGAAATCCATCGCCCCAAGCCACCACTCCTCGGTCACCTCCTCCCACTCGTTCGCCATCCCCATCTCGGATAGACCCTCCGTCTTCACCCTCTCCTCCCATCGATCCCTCTCCTCCCCGTCCGTCGACGCCCAGAACGCCGTCACTATGTCCCTACGGGACGAACACCGCCAGAGGTATCGAAGCGGGAGGTGGAAGTCGATATTCCCGCGGATGATGATGACGGGAGGCAACGCTACAGCCACTGGGCCCCATCGACGTCAGACAAAGAACTACGAATCAAAAAGGAAAAACAAAAACTCACCCCATGGCGACAACAGCACCCAGGCACTCACGGCCAATGCAGAAACAGTCTCGCTGCCTTGAGGAGGCACGAGTGAAAGACGACTCCAAGTTGCCGGGGGACAAAATTCGACATCGTTAGCAAAGACGAGCGCGGCGCGCAATAACGTGAACTAGAATACGTCCACCCACCCAATCGAAGGCGCCTGGTCAATGGGAACTACCAGGAACCAATTCGCCAACTTACCAGGGCCAACCACTCCAACGACGACAGAGGACCAGACTCGAACGAATTATCATTCGACAGACTATCATCGACGGCGGCAATGCACCGGATCCATTCTTCCAGGACGATGCTCGGGATTCGCGCAGGGCGCGCGTGGATGCGAAAGCCGCGATGATTGACGGCCAGAAGGGCGTCAGACGGCGCGGCTGTCGAACGACGCGAGATCAGAGCAAGCAAGGAGGTGGGCATCGTCGAGGGGCGTAGGAGAGTGGTTCTGGGGACCTTCTCCAGGGTGGCGCCATTATAACTGCGCGCGCAAGCGCTCGTTCCCGCACCCAATCTCTGGGACTTCTGGGATATCAGCAATAGGCTTTCAAGAAGCGCACCTGGGTCCAGAGAATAGACTCACTTGAATGATTCTGCAGATCATTCCGCGAGACCCTGGGATCTGTACCTCAGATGGATATCTGAGGGTACAGATATGGGGTCTTGAGCACTCAGATGGGGGTTTTGACTCGCAGGGAGTCCTGATTGCCCGGAGAGGACACAACTACGGTACCGAGCGCGTGGCGCGGGTACTGTTCTGAGCTCGGGGAGCTCGAACGACGAAATCATGACCGATGCCGGCGGCAATGAAAAAATCGATTTCTGTACGATCAAAGGCGCATTCTCGAGGACATCTCAGGACGAGTATCGAAAATATACGCCACACAAAATCGATCACGTGACCCGGACAACAAAACATCGTCTTTACGATACAAACACTTCTGTCTACTCAGAATTTCCTCCGAACGCGTCTTCATCGAGGAAAACGCGTCTCGGCCCTCCCGTAGCAGGTTCCGAGCCATCACGCCCTCCGCCGCGACTACACTTTTGCTCTAACAAGGCTCGGGGAGCCTTGTAGAAAGCATCGACGCGACCGTAGGAGCCCATAAAGAAGATCACTCTTTCGTTTCTCGGGACGAGAAACTTAAAAAGGGGATATTGTCATGATGTGGCCTCACCGTAGATCAAGACCCTCCACTTTGGTCACACTTTGGCGTCCTGACACTACGGCTACACGAACCAGCGCCACACCGGAAGATGCCGAGAGATATGTCAAGGGGTTGAGAGTTCGATCCCTTATGGCGACAGAACCGGGATCCTGAAGTTCCGCCCTTGTCGGGCTTCCCGCCCTCCTTGACACACTTTGGAGCGGGCACACATGGTGTAAGACACCCCGGGAATATACTTAGGCCGCGTGAGTCAGGCGGGAGTCGGTACCCGACCAAACCCGCCTTCCCGACCAATGGGCGGTCATCGATCTGTCGGGCGGTCATCGGGATGTCGGGATCTCCGTCATCCGCAGCGTCGGACCACTCCCGACGCATCGGGAGTATGTGGTAGAAGCTTCGAGAAGAGGAACGATGAGCAAGCATGGGATTAGTATAAATACAGAGACAGCGTTGTACTAGCTACTCAGACTTCGTCCTTAACCAGTTTTCCCCCATACAACTCCGTTGGGCACTCTGCACTCTCCGTGGTAGGACTCACCCACATGTCTCCCTTCGATACCTCCGCCAACGTCGTTGACTCCGACGAGAGAAGGCTCCCCGACGCCACACCTGGGACTAGGTCCGGCGGTGAGCCTCGTACCTTGGGATTAGGTTCCTACGGTATCACAGTCTCTGGCGAGATGGATGTGCGACCATCGAGGGCCCCTATGACTGGTACAGTACGACCAGTCAAGCACAATACGAGGATGTACGTGGTACGCTCGCAGGAAAGCTATGAGTTGACTACAGGGATAGTCTCTCATGAGCGAGTCCTTGTCACGGCGGGGTCAGGTCGTAACATCCTCGCGCTGGAGGGGTTGTATCAAGAACACAATAGTCTATTGCCACACTTGGTATGTTTCTTATAACCTCGGTAGGAGCTTATTCTTCGAGTTTTAGTGTTTGCGTGGGTTTTAGACCAAATCGTGCTCGAATTGCACTTGAACTCTCAAGAGGTTATGCTGGTTAACGCTTTTTGCGACTGAACGGTCCTCTCTAGGGAAAGGCTGGCTCAGACTGCAAAGTCTCTGTAGTGTCTCTAGGGAGATACTATGCTCAGAAACACCGCCTCTAGTACGTTGAATTCAAGGAACTTTGCTCTTCGATTAAGTTCACTTTTGTTCTAAACCCTTGCTCTTAGTGCGTTAGGTTTGTTCTTTTGTTCTTAGGTTTGACTCGAATTCGAGTTTCTTTGGGTGCGTGCAAATCGAATTTGATTTTGTACAGAGTTAGATTACTACAGTAGAGCTTTGTGGGCTCGTGGCTGCGGGTCACTAAACTAAACTACTATACTGTATCGACACTTCTTTTATACAAACGGGTCCCTACTGTACAGTAATCTTAACTTACTAACTAATAGCCACTTGGAGTTAATTTCCGCGCTGTAGACACCAGTCTAGGCGCTTCCATTTCCTTATTATGCCAGTTTACTCATGACAAACCCTCTAGAGTTGATCCACGTTGACTAATTTCAAGCTCGGATTGCAACATCCTTGCGTGCTATCGGTCGAATCTATCACATGGGGTTCGTCTTCTCTTGGCTCTTAATTGTTCTGAATGCTTCTTTGCGACTCGGATTCTTCAGATTGCGTCACCAATTCAGTCTTGATTATCTGATTGAGTCTAGAGCTTCATTTCGCTTAAGAATCCACTCTAAGATCCATGATAGATCGTTGACTTGTTGTTCGCAATCTGTCTGCTTGTTCCAATCTCTACTGATTTCAGGTCAGATTTAATCACCTGAGATCTGAAGAAGCTTGGCTTCTTGATTCTTAACGCTCTTGGCATACTGCGGATTATTCATGAAGAACACTTGATCATCTTTATCTTGATTGGCTTCTTCGAATAGCTCGGCTGTTACTCGATTTTGTGCTATCGTGGGTTCTAGACTTAGAATTCCAAGGGTATAGTTGTATCGTGTGATAACATTACTGGGCTTTCATCCCCATTTATGCTGACCTAGACCATTCTGTAGCTTAACCCCATTCTACTTATCATCAGGAAGTGAGCTAATCGAACTCTAATCGTCTATGAACAACACTGCCAAAGTCGAGTCCGAATTACTTGGGACTCGAGTTCGTTTCTTAGACGAGTCCTCTTTAAGAATGTGTACGTGATGTTGACTTGATAAATCAAGTGGGCACTTTGGATGGTGATATTCGAAGATGAATTTCTCCTGGAGGCTCATTCTTGCCCTAATGAGGTCTCCGTATTATCACTGGCAATCTTATGGTCTCTCGTTAGATGTATCGTGCATTTCGGCTTCGAGTCTTATCTAGAAATCGCAAAATTCTCGGTTTCTAGGCTCAGGCGCGCATAAAGCGTGTCACCGTAGTGCACGAAAAAACACTATTGTCAAAGTTGCGAAGAAGGCGTGAGTCCGAGGCATGGAGAATAGCCTGATGCTCTTTGTATTCTTCGTACATGGCGGGGTTGTGTGTGGCAAAGAGTGCTACACCATGGGTTAGAGATTTGCATGGAAGAAATGAGGAACTTACAATTCATATACCCCGAGAGCCGCCGCATGGCGCGCGTCTGGAGGAGACGTTCCATAAATCGGCGCGCAGAGGGGGAGAGCCTACGATTCCCGGGTCGCTGAAGAATTGGGTCAGAACACTAGCAAAAGCAAGACAATGGCAAACTTACCATTTCACCTCCACCATAGGAGACTCCAATGGCTAAGGCGCCAAAAGGGCCACGTTTATGATTCTTCTGCTTGGCGGAGAAGGATACGCCTCCCACACCATCCTCTATGACCTCAACAATTTCCCCTTCAACCTCCTCCTCCCATTCCTTGGAATCGGCGGGTTTAGGGCCCACCAAAATCATCATCCGGCGGTGGCGATCCACTACGGGGATGCAGGACTTCCCCGCATGCGAGAGGTAGCGAAACCCGTGCTCTTGCTGGAGAGTTTCCGGGTCGGTGTTGGCAAAATGAGGGTGGCGGCGACGTCCCCCAAAACCCGATGAGTTCACGGGAAAGTCAGCGGTGTCAAAGTCCAGCTCAACAGCTTGCGCCTGCGCCATCCGCCGATGCTTTCGGTGGACTCCCTTGCTGGAGTCGCCGGTGGCATCCTGGCGTGCTAAGCGTTGGGCAGCACGCCGTTTCTTAGAGCTGCGGCGGCTGTGATTGAGGTGAGTGGAAGGAGGGCCAGAGAGGCTAGAGGAAGACGGGTGACCGGGGAGGGATGCCGCATCAGGCTGTGCAGAGGGAGGAGTGACAAGAGTCTGAGGAAGAGAAGGTTAAGTTTACCATAGCGGAGAAGAAGCAACAACTCACCGTGCCCAAGAACGCGTAGTCGCCACTCTCATCGCCATCCGGTCCCTCTAAATCGTCGTCCTCATCGCTTCTGTTCCCGCCCGACGCGTCCAGCTCTGCAAACCGAAGCTTGAGGAGGTCCGAGACATCCACATCAATCATGACGGGTTCTCCCAGTTCAAAAGGGGTGTAGACACGACCCGATCGTGTCGTGCGGACCATTGCACTGGTGAAATGAGTTAGCCATGCTCTCCAGGCAAGGCGGGATCAAGGAATGTGAAGAAAAAAGGCAGCGGCCAGCACACCTGAGGCGAACGCGTCCCAATCGCCAAGTCGTCGGGCCTCAGTGTGCCAGGCCGCCAAGGAAGTCATGAAAAGAAGGGGAGGATGCTGTTTCAACAGTGCGCCGGGCAGTCGCGTCCCAATCGCCGAGTCGTCGGGCCCGCGCACCATTGAACAACAGCCCCGCAACAAGAAAGCAAAGAAACAGAGACAGAGAGATGGGCTCACCAAATATCAGCCCAAGGACGACTTGGGCGTCGTGTAATGTCCGGTAGATGGTGGTGGTTGATGGAAGAGGCACATGGTAATTTTCAACAACAACCAAGAGTCCAAATATTTGGATACCTCACGTGCAATAAGTTTACCACGCATTGACCAAAGATCACTCAAGGTAAGTTTACCATCATTACAATTAAGATCACTCAAGGTAAGTTTACCATCATTTCAATTTTACACACAAGAAATTTTATGAGTAAAGAGTACAACAATTGCAAGAACTAGCTACAAAATGGCAAGAGATTGAGTATTATAAGGCATTCATCAATCCTCCTCCTCCTCCTCCTCTTCCTCCTCCTCCTCTTCCTCCTCCACAGCCTCACCGTGATCCTTGGCCTTCTTGCGCGCTTTAGAGCGCTGGACCGCCGCGGAGTTTCGGGCCCGAATAGCAGCCTGTTCTTGAGAAGGTAAGGACTTGATTGCCTGGCGACGTCTTGATGGCCATGAGCAGCGCACAATATCATAAATAAACACTCACCGAGTCGCATACTCCCGTTGCTTTGCATTATGCTCGTCGCGGTGTGTCTCGTTGTACTTCTTCTCTGCTACACGCACCTTCTCCCGTTTCCCGCTCTGCTTTTTTTGAGCTGCTTGGGCCGCGCAAAGATCCTGGAGGTGAGAGCGAACCCAATTGTGGGTCTCCTTGGCGGTGAGTGCACGGCCAGAAATTGTCTTGGTGGGCACAGGCCGCGCCAGCAACTCATCAAGCGTGGCAAGTGCGGGCTCAATGAGACGGCCCTCCCCATCTTCACCCGCAGAGCTCTCCGACTTATCCAATTCATCCTCCTCTTCCTGCTCAATCGTGCGCCGTGAGGATGAAGCCTGGGGCTGGGCCGGCACTTTTGTCGGGCGAAGACTGCGGTTGCTGCCCGCAGCTTGTCCACGTCCCCGCCCACGAGCACGGCGAGACGGTGAGCGCGCCGCGACACGAGGCGGACTAGCCGGCGGAGACAGACTGGCCTGGCGAGGCACGCTAGCAGATTGAGGGGGGTCCCGAAAAGGAGGAACACCAGCACGTCCACGACCACGTCCACGCGCTGTGAGTGAAACAACAGGGCGCCTCACTCCACGGATAGCAGGCGCGGGCGAGCGTTCGGCAGCGAGAGATGAGGATGGACCGGGTGAGTGTTCAGGCGAGCTGTCGTGACGCGGAGGCATGGACAAATCTTCCACAATGCGGCGAGCAGGGCGATATGGCGAGGGAAAAGGGGATTCGGAGACGGGACGCGGGCGATGGCAAACGGGGGGTGGTGCAGGCGCCGATGTTGGTGCAGGTTCCGGGCTGATAGACATGCGAGACGAGGAGGAGGACGATTCGTATCCCGCCAGCGAGAGAAGTCCAGGCGCGACTGGCGGACGCGCCATAGATTCGGCGCTTGGCGCGGCGGTGGGCGCGGCGGTGGGCGCGGTAGCGGGCACGGGGACAGGCGCAGTGGCTGGCGCAGTCTGAGACGCGGCAGCGTTGGCCGACTGGCAAGCGAGCTTGACCCAGCTGAATCCTGCTGGGTTCATCGTGATGGTGGTGATCAAGTTCTTTTCGGACTTGATCGATTCTTCCATCATGGCTTACATAACTCACCTGACCAAAAGGGTAGGTTTACCATGCTCATTCAACATCTATTTACTTTCTTACCACGCAGCCAGGGAGAATTAGTATTGAATCTATGCAATAGTATGTATTCTAAGTCCCACATACACCTATGATATGTGTAATTACTCTAATGCTCAGATGAGAAGGAGTCGGACAATGCTTGGTCAATCGTGGTAAGTTTGCCATCGTATATGTATCCTCTGTCAGCGAGCCAACAAAGTTGTATGGTCATTGGAGGATGGTCTACAGCTACACTACGTAGTGTAATCACACGTTTGAACCCACGAGAACAGGTATATGTGCACAATAGGATTATGCATTAGTCGATCTAGTTTTTGAGGCATCACCTTACATCAATCAATGCGGATGCACCAACATATGAACTTTTTTGGGTCTCCATTTCATTCTCTCTGGATAAAAAATCAATCAAGCTTAGATGGAGCTTTATTCTTTATGTGAGTAACAATCGTCAAAGCGGTAGAAACATTTCTGTCTCTTCAATTGCTCACATGGTAAACTTACCAGATTACTTTTAGGAATCTTTGTTCGTTCACGGTGGCAAGTATGGGCATATAACGGATCTAATTGCACAGATTCAATACATGGCTAAACTATCCCCAGGCATTTATCGAATTCGGCCTCCCGCTCATCCTCCGCTGCAAGATCTTGAAAGGCAACCATCTCCAAATGCTCTTCGACCTGGTCCTGATTCTGCTTGGCGTAATCTACAACATCACGCTTCCACTGGTCCTTGGAAATTTGTAGTTCCTCAAAAATTTGTGCACTGAGGCGGGCGCGTTGGTCGTCAGCGGTCTGAGAGCTCCCGGAAAATAGACATGATCACGAGTGTCTATTCGGATGTATTCGACATCCGAACCACGAATATGTGCACCTCAAACCCAGATATTCGTATTCGGATGGATATCCGACATTGCATCCGAGATAATTGTCCAATATCCGAATATTTGTGAATATTCATCCGAATATATTCGAATATATCTGAATATCCATGAGTATTGGCATAATATTGCATCAAGAGCAGCCTGAAACCATACCTACTATGAAGTTATGGTATTACACTGTGTGTAAATGTCAATTAGAGTCACATAGCTAACACAGAACACTCATATACTACAGCTCACACTATCATGTCTCGGATGTCTGCTCAGAAAGTGGACATCCGACATCCGAGAGGCATCCGACATCCGAGAGGTATCCGACATCCGACATCCGAATATCTTCGGATGTCGGATACGAATATAATTGAAATATCCGAAAATATCCGACATTCGTGCTCATGTCTACCGGAAAACAGGAACTTGGCGGAAACGGAGGAGGCCTGAGCAGGGATGAAGTCAAGAGCCATCCGTGCAACTGTGGGGTAAAGGTAGGCGTTGTCCTGCCACCAGTCGCATAGGTCCGTCGTTTCATTGACGTTCGCCTCCAGAGTTTGCCGGTATGCCCCCAACTCCGCACGCCAGCCACTATGACCGGTGGTTGCAGCCTGCTCGGCCTGCTGCGCACGCAAGCGCTCCTCGCGTTTGCGTTTGAACTCTGAGCGTAAGCCAGTGGTGCTGGGAGTATCGCCCGGCGTTTCAGGGGCAGGTGTCGAGGCATTAGAATTCACGGGAGGGGGAAGAGTCCGGACGGTATACTGACGATCATCTTCAAGATCATCATCGTGTACCTCCGGGGAGGGCTTAGGATCCTTGGAGGGAGGGAAGACCAGACGGTCCTCCCAGTACTTCTCCATCTACATATAGTAATAAGTTGACTTGACACATAAGATCGAATGGTAAACTTACCGCAGCCTCAACAATTCTCTCTGCCTCTTGAAGCCAGTTTTTGGCTCGAGTATTACCCTTTTGGATCTCCTCTTGCTGCTCCTGCTCACCACCCCAGTGCTCTTCAATCCAGTCGAGCTTGAAATATGGATGGATGACTGGAGCAAATGGTAAACTTACTCGAATTAAAAAGAAAGAAAACACTCACAGAGGCCAATGATATACGCAGGCTTCCGGTCAAACTTGAGATAGTATTTCCGTAGCTTGAGGATTCCCTCGCGAATAGCATCGTGGTAGAGAGAAAAGGCGGGATCTTCAAGCTTTTCTTCCCATAGAGTGAGCAGATTCTCGATGGCAGGAATGACGTGGTACATAGTCGCCTCCTTTTGGGAAGAGAAGAGCTGCTGAATTTTCTTGATATCCTCGAGGATGGTCTCGCAGTCTTGGACGCGCGTCCACTCGTCCTCTGTGAGTTGGAAAGCGTCCCAACGGATCTTCTTGGTGATTTTGCCGTTGACTCGAATGACGGTAATAGGACCGAATCGTTCGTCCGCATTGTGAACAAAACGGGAGATCGGTTGTCGGAGGAGGTACCCGCGATGCGCCATGCCATGGGCAGTCCCCCATCGTGTGTTGCCATGGAAGATAATGGAGAGCGGCTTGACCATATCACACTCCTTCTGAAGGGAATGGAAGAATTGGATACGTTGGTCCAATGCTTGGATCTATAACCAGTTTGTCATGTACACCCCAGGAATAAATGGTAAACTTACCTTGACTCCGAGAGTGCGCAATGCAGCAATGACATCCACCGATCCTCCAAGTACACGGTTATGAGGATCCGCGGGATCATATTCCCAGATGGCCTGAGTGGTTTCCATTGCCGCAGTCTTGGTGATTGCGCTCATAAAATTGCCTACAGCCAGGTTGAGCACATGAGCCAGGCACCTAGTAGAGCTGTAAGTAAGTTTACCAGGAGAGCAGAGCAGATGAACTCACATCAACTGGTTGGCCGCGGCACTCCACTCATTGAGCCCCAGCAGTTGATGAAGGTCCTCCACTGCCTCACAGAGTGTGTTGTTGGGAGAGGCATTGTCCATCGTTGTGGGACCAAGCTTATACCGTAATTAGATCAACAAAGCCAAACACGAACATGCTTTCACTACGACACCCACCTTGGAAATTTTACGGTCCAGATCCACGATACCGCATCGAATAACGGTACTCATGAAGAGCCGCCCAAGATTCTCGCCATCGTGTGAGCCTAGGATCCGTCGAAAACCAATTACGGCATGCTCTAGAGACCACCGAGCAGGCCTCCCTTTCTTCTTCACCACCCGTACATGGAATCCATTCAATCCGAAAAAGCCCTGCTTATTATGCTTGGCCGACCAGCCATCACCAACTGTGGATATCAAGCCGATGGCAAGCTGGCAACAGTCAGTAGCCATCCACTAAATCGACATATGGCAAACTTACCGCATACTCGTCACGCAGCTCCTGCAATGTGGTGACATAGAAATTGTGCACGTAGTTCTTGATCTTGTGGGCTGTGGGGAGCTCGTTGCTGCGGGTCTTGGGGCGGAAGATGACGAATTGATTGCGGAAGTGCACATTTTCAGCAGTGGCAAAGGACTGCAAAGGTATTAGGTGTGTCGCCGTCTACATTGGTTTAGCACATACCTGATCAGTGCACACAATGAATTTTGCAATATGCTCAAGAGCGCCCTCCTCAGAAAACTCTTGAGGACGAGCCGCGGGGTCGAATCTCATGGACGTCAGCTTACCATGATGTGGCCTTCTCCTTTGTCACCACCGCATTCTCGATGGCCGTGGCGTGGCCTAGGTCCTGGCTCTTTGTGAGCGGTAAGTTTACCATCATAGCATAATCACTCACAACTTCACCCTCTGCAGTTACCGTCACTTGCAGAGGGGTTGCCGTCTTCTTTTTCTTCGACTTCTCCTTGGCCTTGGGCTTTGCTGCCTTTGTCTGTGCTGCCGCCGCCTTGTTCTCCGCTGCCTTTGCTGTTTTTCGTCTTTTCCGTGTGGGTGGGACTGCAGGTTCGGGATCGGGTGCCGGTTCCTCCTCCTCATCGTCAGAGTTGTCCTCGTCATCAGATCCAGGTTCGCTGCTTTCTGGCTCCGGTGTAGGAGAGCGCTGACGCTTGCTCTTTCCTTTACCAACAGGCTTGAGTACCTTCTTTGTGGCAGTGTCTGCGTCTCGCGCCATTGGGATGATGTGAGCCAGTCCAATGGAAACCGATACAAGAGCCCGATCGGGATTTTTCAAACCGGAATGTTTGGCTATGACTTCGGTAAGTTTGCCACCATCATTTTCCATTCACCCAGGTTGCTAAATACATTATTTATGAGTAGTTGCCTTGCTGTGAAACTAGTTAAAGCATATATTCATGTAGTTACATAGACTACCAGAAATTACTAGACCTTATATTGAAGACGAAAAAAAATCAAGAACTAGGATATGGTAAACCTACCTGAGTTCATGGTCTTTGAGTCGAATTTCCCAATGTGTCGGAGAGTACAGAGAGGCCCAAAATTGAAGGTCGTCAAGACCGTCTGGCCTAGTGGAAAAGCCTGCTCTTTATGTATTGAGCCGGTCATGACTCCCGGGATCAATTCCTCTGGGGGTCATTTTATCTGGGTAAGCCGGGAGTCGGTTCAAACCGGTCCATAACCGGTTCGGACCGGTCTCATTTAGACCGGTCCAGGACCGGTTTGAACCAGTCTTTACCGGTTCACTAAAATTTCACAATCTGGTTGGACCGAGGACCGAAACCGGTCTAACTGGTCGGACCGGTCCATTTTGGACTGGTCAGAACTGGAGCTGGGTCCGGTCCAGTTCATCAGTCCTACCAGTCCACTCAGACTGGACTTTAAAACCCTAATTATAATATTCGAGTATATTCTTATTCATGCACACGAATAATCCCCCCTCCAAGGGTCATAATTGTTATTCATGAATATACTCTTAATCTTATTCGTCAACTTAATCTTCACTGCGAATATTTCGCTTTTATTCATGAATATTCACGAATATACAAGTATAATCATCTCAATGTCACTCAAAATCACAGTTAAAGTTATTGAATGAACTATAAATCATTCAAACAGCATCTAAATTTATCATAAATTTGTCTTCAGTACTGAGAATTCAGTATTGTCAGACACTCATGAATGAGTTGAGGATTATGTGAACTTGAAGGTTCATATTCTATATTTGTCAACTTATTCTTATTCACGAATATAATATATTCATCATATTCATATTCATGAATAAGATTAGGAATATATTCATGAATATTCTCCTTTACTCCTTATTCGTGGTCATGTCTAGCGACATGTAAGATGTTGATTGATGTTTGCCCCAGCCGGGATAGTAACCCAAGTAGTGCATATCGGATCCCGGGGGCATCCCCTCCCATGCCAGATGTGTAATCCGAGAGATCGGGAGATAGTAGCTCAAGAATGGAGCGGAGGAAAGTTGAGAAGAACGTGCCCATTGCAATACAGTCGTGGTGGACAAGGCTAATTACTGGTGAAGTTGAAGTGAACTTCAAGCGGCCCTTGTGACGCGTCTACGCAACATGGATCCTGCAACTTCAAGAGGTGTAGATCGTGCCACCAAAGCATACTTGACCGCTGCACAGTATTTGCACACAATATGGCTGTAAGTTGTGAGTCGTGGTGGATGATGTTGGTCAAGAGCTGGTCAAGAGGCCAATTGAATAAGGCTGCCGGATCAAGTGTTGGGCATGGCCAGTCCATGACTTTGCAATTGTTGTTTGATGAGCACACCAAAGTTCAAACAGCTGACTGACCTTCACACTCATAAGTCTTTGCTTCTGGCATACATGCAATAGTCAAATTGCTATTTCAACATTGATGAAAATTGGTATGGTGCAACAGTACTAGATAAAAAAAACACAAAGCCTGGAAATTATAATGCAGCAGCAATCCAGTCATCAACACGGGCATGGTGTTCAGCTTCTTCTGCCCTCACTCTGGCCTCCATGCGTCCACGATCAAAAGCAGCCGATGGCCAGTTGAAGCTGCCATCATCTTCATACTGATGATCATCCTCGTCATCTTCGGAGCGGAAGGGTTCTTCAAGATGGCTGATGTTAGGTAATCCTTTGTAGACATTTGTACCAAAACGCTTGAGAACACATTGCATGTAGTGCCACCGAAACAGGCCGGGGGGAGGGACTGGATCAGTGGTGTGAGGTTGGGAAGGATGAATTTGGTATCCATGGAGAAGTGGTCCTTGCATGTAAGAGAGGGCTCCTCCAGATGCAGTGAGCTGATCAATGGGGTTGCTCAAGTCAAAGTTATGCGCTTCATAGACAACAGGCTGCAAAATGTAAGTAAAAGGAACAGCTTTTCCGGGAATGATACTCACGTTGTGTCCAATCCGGCGGAAACCTAGCTCATATTTGTCAAAAAATCCATCAAGAGCATTTTGCAGCAGAAGTCCAAAGATGGGATCATAGATGGAAACGTTGGCGGTGACACCACAGAACTCGCTGTAAATGTGGCTCGCCATGGCGTCACCCATTCGTTTGGGGCAGATATGGCTGTTTGTCGTCATCGAGCCATGCAACACCCCCGTAATCCAACAGCGCTGGTCGCGGGCCGCGACGTCGCGCCGCATATCGCCAGCTCTCCCGGTGGCCGATGTTTCTGACTTTTTGTGGCGACGACTGAACTTGGATAGATGTAGAACTGTGCCAGGCGGGGCGCGGTATTCGTATATCGCGGAAAGGAGCTGGTCTGTGGCGAAAGCCTGACTCCAGTTGCCGCTCGACATATCTTGGACCCAGAGCGTACCGGCTCTGTTGACAGGGTCGCATATATCGTGCGCCATGTCGTGTAGCCAGCCTGTCCGCTCGGCGCGAGAATATAGACACATCTCCGCGACAGGACCGACCATAGAGTAGCGGGATGGGTTGGGAGTTGAGCGAAGGTAGTGTTGTGTAAGCGGCTTGTACATCTGCAGCGGTGTGGATGGTTGGGGGTGGCGCTGAATAGTTCTGTACAGCCCCAGCAGCGACTCTTAGCTGAAGGGGTCCAGCGGGTGGAGACCAGGTTGTCTGAGAAGCTGCTTTGAGCGCGCTGGTGGCAGCACCAGGACCAATAGGCTGAGTCGAACCCGATGACATGGCGGTTACTGTTCAATGTTGGATTTGATCGAAGTCCCACGTCGTCCCCATCTGTCCCCACCCAGGACATTTCCCACGCATCTCGACCACGTGGCGAAAAGTGGCGTTGCCAATTGCCACAACATTACCCATAGTCCGGCAACGAACCTCTGATTCGCATTGTGAGTACCTGAACCCAGGTATGTACAGAGCGCCCTCATTTATGCACTGATCTCAAAGCGATGCAGGGCGATATACGCTGCCTGTCTCTGGGAGATCACCCTTGCCCATCCAATGATTGGATCTGTCGATGCGGAAGAGTGCGTCGATGGGTTCATGGATACCAACTATCGATGGCCTAAGACATGATATGACATCGTCTTCGACAGGTCGCGATATCCTTAGGGTCTGGTCCCCATTCTGTCTTTCCTTTTTGTACACAACAATGAGCTTGCCCGGTACGTTCTCGCGCAAGTGTGGTGACTCCCGATCTCACTGGCACTCTCCAACTCTCAGCTAAGTCTCCCACGTCGCAGCAGCGGCACAGAGCAGCAGGAGCACGAGCTTGATCATCGTGCAATCGAGGTCAACACTTCCGGCTGTTCCTCAAGCTTAGGTCCGTGCGCACAGCCGGATGATGGACGCAAACGCACTGTCGTGCGTTGTGTGGCCGCATCACGTAGAAAAGGAGCATCACTGCGACTGAATGAAGGAAGGACTCGGAGAGGATCAATTGATGCAGTATGATACCCGAGCTGGACATCACTAAATTGAAACGGCCTCCATCAGGTCCGAAACCAGTCCGAAACCAAGAGAACAAGCGGCCCAGTGCTACATCGGAGAGAGCCCACTTGAGTAGATCAACCGCCAATCTGAAGTGTGAATGGCATGGTCGACGGTAGTTCAAATAAGCTGCTTCAGAGTCCTCCAATGTGCGGCGTATTCCTGGACCACTCTCCGAGTCCAAGTCAAAGTCAGGACTCGGAATGAAGGATGTATCTGGGGCACAAATGCACCTTTGCTTCAGCAACAAGTCTGGCGGCCACTGCCTAGGTGGTGAGTCAAAGTCAGAGTCAAGAAAAGAACATGCAACAACCCCGCAGACGGCGACATGTAAGATGTTGATTGATGTTCGCCCCAGCCGGGATAGTAACCCAAGTAGTGCATATCGGATCCCGAGGGGCATCCTCGCCCATGCGAGATGTGTAATCCGAGGGAGCGGGAAGTAGAAGCTCAAGAATGGAGCGGAGGAAAGTTGAGAAGAACGTGCCCGTCGTGGTGAACAAGGCTAGCTACTGGTGAATTTTAGGCGGCCTTCGTGACGCGTCTACTTGAATACGTGTAAGTCGTGCCGCCCAAAGCATACTTGACGGCTGCACGGCATTTGCACGCGATATGGCTGTAAGTCGTGAATCGTGGTGGACGATGTCGGTCAAGAGGCGAACTGAATAAGGCTGCCGGGTCAATTGTTCGGCATGGCCAACCTTCCTGGTGTCACTTTACACTTGTCGTCGACCATGTCATTGACTCAACTTCAAATTGAGTTCAAGAGCTGGCTCGGAACTCGCTCGAAACTTGTTCCCTGGAGCGCCGCATCGACGCAGTAACGTCATCGATGAGGCATGCGTGTCTGCGGTGACCTTGGGGCGTGATCGCAAATGACCTTATCGATGATGCACCTTCGGATGACACTCCCAAGACACTACGCCTGACGCGGCCTTGCCTATACTATAAGACCCTCCGCGACAAAGTAAGCGAGCCCACTCTCAACCATCATGGAAAACATCACAAACGTTATCGCAGCCTTCGACGCAGGCAAACTGCCGTCGCAGCAGCAAACCAACCAATTCATCGACTTCATCAAAGCACATGTCATCGCACAGGCCAAGGAGGCCACTGGCGGTACCGCGCTGAGCCCGCAGGGAGACGTGCTCGCCAAGCACATCGGCGCCGTCCTGGACGCGTACAAGATCTTGGGGTCCAACAAAGATGGTGCGTCTCTGCTCGCGTCGCTTTGGCCGTTTCTAACTGTCCCACCGCAGGCGATGACGTTCTGCAAGAGGCACTTTGGCATCTCTCTCAAGGCGATTTGGCCGCCTCCTCGCCGGACGTCAACATGGAAGGGGATGCGGACGAAGCCGCAGACGACCTACAAGCCGTGCAAAAATCACTCCGCGAACTTATCAGCATCGTCTGGACCAGCATCTCCTCCGAGAGCTCCGAGCTCTTCCGCGACTTTTCCTCCTTTGCACGTCTGGCTTTGGCCGACGCAGCCGAGGTTGTCGAGGGACAGGCATCGCGGGCAAAGTCAAGCCTTCGCGAAGTGGAAGACGAGGTCCAGGACGGACAGCGCGATTCTATCGGCCGGGACAAGCAGAGGCTGGAGGAGGAGCAGGACGTAAAGGTCTCGTTTGAGCATGGCATGGACACTCTCAAGGGCGCGGGTGTATCTGCCATTGGTACCGCTCAAGACGCCTCGGCCACTGCTGAGGACGTCGCGGAGAGAACATCTGCTCGCTTCCAGAGCGCGTTCTCAAAGGTGTGTCTCGTCTTATTTCCTCCTACCTCGTCTCATGCGACTTTCCAGATCTGCGAACGAGCACAAAACGACAAGGACTACCACGATTCCATCACCACCATGATCAACATCGTCGAAAAATGGCTCACTCGCTCCGAAGACGCAGCAAAGTCCGCAAACTTTGACAACCTCATCTACGACCCCACTCCCGAACAGCACGTCAGCAAGGCCCTCAAGGGTCTGCAGACCTTCGTCGAACGTCTCGCCGGTAACAAGTCCCTCGATAGCGTCTACAACAAGGGTCGTGCATGCGCTGTCCACATCCAGAACGATCAGAATCTCCAGACCTGGTTCCACGACTTCTTCAAGGTCATCCGCCGCACCTTGGACGAATCTGGCTACACCAACAGCGACGACTACAAAAAGACTCGCAAGGACTTGCGCGTCAGGTGGAAGAAGTTCTTCGTGGATGACAACAAGTGGAAGCACGATTGGGACGCGTTCAAGACGGAGTTGACGTCCTTCGAGGATGCCCTCGCCCAGGACAAGGATCTTAACCGCGTCCGCGAGGCGCACAAGAACCTTGGCCAGGCTCTCGAGGAGGGTTTGTCGGAAGGTGCGGAGCAGGCCAAGTCTGGTCTGCAAGCAGCGATGGATCAGGCATCCTGGTTCTGGAGAGATATCTTCCAGGTCTATGTTCCTCGTGCATTGACGTTCATGAAGGACGTGCCTATCCCCAGGTGTGTACCCTCATCGTCGTTCTTCTGGTCACCGGTCTAACAATTCCTCAGAACCGAATACGTGGACGAGGACATGGAACTCGTTCTCGAGAACCTCGATATCTCCTCCTTCAACATCAACCCCGCTCACGTCTTCATCCGTAACATCACCGACATCGACATCCAGACATCCGACACTTCCGCACCTGCCAAGACTGCTGTCGGCACGCTCACTCACATTCGTGTCCAAGCCGTCCAGCTCGCCCTCGACGAAGTGTCGTTCTTCTACAAGGACAAGCGCGCTGGCCTCGGTCCCAGCGACTTCTCTGGTCTCCTCAGCTTCACCCTTCCTCCCCAGGGCATCGACATCGACGTCAAGCTGCGCCTCATCCCCGCCGATGCTACTACTCAGGTTACGAGCGCCGGAAAGACCTTCGCGACCAACCAGCGCGAACTTCTTCATGCGTTCCACGTCGTCGAGCTTTCAGAGGCTCAGATCACGAGCGACATCGAGCTGACGATCACGGAGTCGAACCACTCCATGCTGCTCAGTGTGTTCAAGCCCATCTTCACGATGCGCTTCCGGGAAGCCCTCGAGCGCACTTTGTCGGAGCAGATCCGGGCGACCATCGAGTGGGCGGACCATCTGGCTTGGGACGTGTCCGAGCGGTCTGAAGTGTTCAAGGACTCTGGGTTGGGCTCTGGTGGTGCGCTGGCAGGCGCTGTGTGGAGTGAACTGGGCAAGTTCCGTAGGACGCCGTCTGGTGGATGGGCCGCGTCCGGGACTGGCACGGGCCTCGTCGTTGAGGGTGAGGGGAAGCGCGCGCCGGCATTCGCGATGGGTGCGGAGCCGCAGCTTTTGTCGGGTGAGAAGCGGGGACCGAAGGGGACTGCGTCTGTGCCGCTCTCGGAGCGGTTGGCGGATGTGACTGGGGTTACGCCAGAGGACATTGATGTTGACGATGCCGCGGAGGCGGGTGAGCAGTTGAGGCAGAAGACGACGAGCTTGAAGCGGGACGCGGAGGGGATGATCAAGCAGGGGAAGAAGGAGCTGCAGTCGTTCAAGGAGAGTGTGGAGGCCAAGTCGGAGAGGGAGAGAAGGCAGGAGGGTTGGAGGAGTTCGGCATTTGATGTTTGATTGTCCGCGCGGCTGAAGCTTAAAAACGAAGAAGATTTGTAGTGTACTTTTTAGTGTTGTAATAGTAAAATACGATCTTGATTCTTTCTCAACTCAAATGTTTTGCGCGATCTGACTTTGTCTTGAGATCTCTCTGAGTACTAGTATTCTGACTAGGAACAATGTTAATCATCGGATTGAGGTCTTCTCCCACGGCGTTAGTTTGTCTAGCCATGATCTCGTTCATTATTTGAGGACTAGTTGTCGTACAGTAGGTACAAATGACGACTGGAAAGATATACGAATGACAGGAACGTGCAGCCAGCTGAACACGAATGGTCCTTGTTTCTACAACGATCAGACCAAAGAGTCGACGTCAGAATGAGGTTTCGCAGAGGGCCGCCTATCAAGCCGGTCGATGTATATCGGAGAGTCGTCTCGCCGCTGTTGTTGAGGCACGCAACGCCCGATCCAGACGAAGACTATGTCCTGTGAAGGGTGCATCAGGAAGCAGGAGGAGGGGGAGGGGAGGACGTACCATCCGGCTTCCCATGAGGGCGGAGATGATGAGGGGCACTGGTCGGGTTCAGCATGTGTATTGAGGGCCCGGGCGGAGGAGTGCCACTCACTTATGACGAGTGCGAGATTCAGACCGCTGGCGCTTGCAGAGGACGTGGATGCCAGAGATGTCACGGCCATCCTGCAAGGTGATACAGTTCAGAACTTTGAGGAGAGATGGAGATATTGGGCCTACACGATACCGACGACGGAGATGAAGGCCATGAGGATGTTCCGGCGGATGAACGACAGCATGCTGAAGGCGCTCGATGCGTCTTCCTCGGGGAGGTACTTGCCGGTCCGCCGTTTGTGGATGTAGAGGATCGCGGCGTTCCAGACTAGGTTCGGTTGAAGAAGGGTGGGTGTGAGGAGACTTGAGACTCACCTGAGAACAGGACGAGGAGGAGCTCGGAGATCAGAGTGCTGATGGCGCTGATGCGGAAGCTGGGGTCCGGGGATCATGATAAGGACGAGAGCCGGTGAATGAATGACCTTGGGGCTCACCCTTGCATGTATCCAAGCTCTCCCGAATACTTGAGATGGCAGAACATGTGCGTAGAGTCCAGTTCGACCAGGTCTGGGTGCGTCAATCCGATCTATGATGATGGTGATTACGATGCGACGATTGTTTCTTGGACACCTTACCCTCACGATAGACCCAAAGACGGTAGCGAAGACCCCGACGGGGAATAAGAGCACCTAGGGATGCAAGGTCAATTAGTTTCTCCTTGGCAAGCCGCGTAGGAAGGACAGACCAGATAAAACAGTTTGCGACTGTTGAAAGACTGACAGCGAGCGGCGTATATCAATTTGACAAACAGCTGTGGGTACCGGTGTATCGGTGGTATTGCATCTGGGTAGCATGATGAAGGCGCGGACAAACCTCAGAAACGAGTGAAACAGCGGAGCTTGGGACGCTGGGAGGGAGGACGGTAAATACTCCTGAGAGTAATGCGCGATCGGGATGTAGCACGTACAGAGGATTGGTGGCATATATCATCGAGGCCTGGAACAAGCAGAAGTTCCTGTCGGGTGCCGGGCCCGTGTGTCGTCCTATCAGTAGAAGATATGCGATGGACCAGACGAGGGAGCTGCCCATGAACAGGTACCACGTTGGCGAACGAGTAATGGTCTTCGACACGGCGGCGGTGGCAATGAGAGAAAACGTCCACAAAAAGGCTATGCATTGTGTGGCATCGAAGAAGACGAGCACGCTGTCGTCGACGGGGACATTGGTATTGGAAGTCTGCCCTGTTCGATGTGTGAGTCGAGGGAAAAGGTGTTCGAAATGTCTTGCCTGCAGAGGGGATCATGCTTGAAAGGAAGGAAAAGGCCACACGAGCCCAGAGTAGGCTCGAGTCTGTATATCAGAAGGGAGGACGAGCTGAGACGTCGTCTTGACTGAATGACGCTGATGATTGTATCCATCTCTGATCGTGAGCTGCCATGCTTTGTGAGATTCAGTGTACACTGAGTGTAATAAGTAAATCTGATGGCCGCGGCCGCTAGATGAAGACAACAGCCTCACGTCTAACATATTCCCAGCTGTGAGGTGACACAAAGAAGAGATGCGCCAGTCCCAACGGGTGGATCAGCGAGTGAGTGCCTGGAGAAGGAATCGGGTGTGATTTCTGTGAGTGATTGACTGACCACAAGCAGAACCGAGACGCGTTCGATCCGTGGGTCATGCACCCTGTTGCCGAGTCAGGCGACTACATTCCTTTGAGGACCCAGTCTTCCCATCGCTCCATGCCGGCGTGACCGAAGCTGAACCGGACACCAGCTCAAGCTAGCGCTCAAGTGACGATGCGTCCTTCCCAAGCTTTACCGATGTGTATCTTTCTTTCAGAAGCGTCAGGCGCGTCAGAAAGCTCTAACTTGAACGTCTAAACGTCACCAAACAGACCGTTATGAAAACTCTGAACTGGCAATCCAGTGAACAACACGGCTACGGTGTTCAGCTTCTTCCGCCCTCACTCTGGCCTCCATGCGTCCACGATCAAAAGTGGCGGATGGCCAGTCGAAGCTACCATCATCTTCGTAGTGATCATCTTCGTCGTCTTCAGAGCGGAAGGGAAGTTCATGATGTAGGATGTTTGGTAATGCTCGGTACTGAACTGTACCAAAACGCCTGAGAATACATTGCATGTAGTGCCACCGAAACAGGCCGGGGGGAGGGATTGGGTCAGTGGTGTGAGGCTGGGGAGGATGAACTTGGAAACCATGGAGAACTGGCAGTGGCACTGCTTGACGAGAGGAGTCCACTCCATATATGGTCAACCGATCAATAGGGAGTCCCGGCCAGAAGTTATGAGCTTCATAGACATCAGGCTGCAGGAAGGGTTAGAAGAGGACAGTTCTCCGGAAAAGACACTCACGTTGTGTCCAATCTGGCGAAAGCCTAGCTCATATTTGTCAAAAATTCTATCAAGGGCGGTCGAGAGAAGAAGTCCAAAAATGGAATCATAGATGGAAAGGTTGGCGGTGATACCACAGAACTCATTGTAGATGTGGCTTGCCATAGCGTCACCCATCCGCTTGGGGCAGACATGGCTGTTTGTCGACATCCCATCCGGCGACCCCGTGATCCAACAGCCCTGGTCGCGGTCCGCAACACGCTCCCGCATGGCGGCAGCGTCGCCAGTAGTTGATGTTTCTGACTTTTTGTGGCGATGACTGAACTTGGATAGCTGTAGAAATGTGCCAGGCGGGGCGCGGTATTCGTATATCGCAGAAAGGAGCTGGTCTGTAGCAGAAGCCTGACGCCATTTGCCGCTCAACATATCTTGGACCCAGAGCGTACCGGCTCTGTTGACAGGGTCGCATATATCGTGCGCCATGTCGTGAAGCCAGCCTGTCCGCTCGGCGCGAGAATATAGGCACATCTCCGCGACAGGACCATAGAGTAGCGGGATGGGTTGGGAGTTGAGCGAAGGTAGTGTTGTGTAAGCGGCTTGTACATCTGCAGCGGTGAGGATGGTTGGGGGTGGTGATGAATAGTTAACGTTCTGTACAGTCCCAGCAGCGACTCTTAGCTGAAGGGGTCCAACGGGTGGAGACCAGGTTGTCTGAGAAGCTGCTTTTTTAGCGCTGGTGGCAGCACCAAGACCAATAGGCTGAGCCGAACCCGATGACATGACGGTTACTGTTCAATGTTGGATTTGATCGAAGTCCCACATCGTCTGTCCCCATCCCGGACATTTCCCACGCATCTCGACCACGTGGAGATATTGTGGCGATAAGTGGCGTTGCCAATTGCCACCATGGTCCATCAACGAACCTCTCATTGGCATTGTGAGTCCCTGAACCCAGGTATGTACAGAGCAACCTCATTGATGTCACTGATCTCAAAGCGATGCAGGACGACATACGCCGCCTGTGCTGTCTCTGGGAGATCCATCCATTGATTGGATCTGTCAATGCGGGAAAAGTGCGATGATGGACGTACATGGATACGAACTATCGATGGCCCAAGACATGATATAACTTCGTCTTCGACAGGTCGTGATATCCTTAGGGTCTGGTCCCCATTCTGTCTTTCCTTTTTGTACGCAACAATGAGCTCGTCCGGTACGTCCTCGCGCACTTGTGGTGACTATCGAGCTCACTGGGGCTCTTCTCAGCTCAGAACAACGATGTCGACTCATCCCCCTCAAGTTGGGTCATTCTGTTCGATATCCTGCAGGCGGCGGCGTTCGCTGTTCTAGCGGCCGTTTTCGTCACCGCCGCTCTGGCGAGGAAGGTCAGCCGGTCCTGGCCTTGGTTTGTCTTCGTCGGCAGCGTGTTGGTTTGGTCGCTATCCTACCTCATTCTTTTCGGGCGGCAATTCGGTCCTGAGCCGAGTACGCCGCTCTGCGTTGTCCAGGCATCCCTCATCTATTCTTGCAATGCGCTGTGAGAGTATCTTTCTATATCCTTGCTAATCGCATTGACGTGTTTCGAAGTGTGGTTGCAGCTTCTCTCGGTGTGGTGCTGGAGGTATGAGCTCAACCGTGCGGTGATCCGATCTCCTGTCTGATGGTTGTCCTCAAGCTTTTCTTCAAACTCATGTCCGTTTCGCGTAAGACAGCACCGAGTTTGGGCAATAGAGGGACTGTCGCTGTTCGTCACTATGGTTTGGACATCATCAGTCGATACTTACTCACATCGATCTCTGCTTGTAGATTTCAGTTTTCCCTGCTGTGGTGTTCATCAGTGTCTTTGCTTCCATCGTACAGGTAAGACATTTCTAGGCAACACAGTTGGTTCGATTCTGATCATCTATCAGCGTGGATCCGCATTCCCCCACCTCGCTGAGCGAGATTCCACAAACATGTTCTGTCACATCAAATATTCCGAGGAGCTGGGGCTAGGACAGCCGTTCGTATTCATCTTCGACAAGCTGATGCGTCTTTTTTTGATCCTTCCTTCAATATAGATTTCTCATCAGTGCGGCCGTGACGCTCTTCCTTTGTATCTTCACTATGGCCTTCTCCGGTGCGTTTGCTGTCTAGATCTTCAACCTGAAAACACGAAACTGACTCTTGACCAAGTTTGGAACGCACTCCTGACGTACTGGCATTTTCGCAAGACCGGGAAATACCTGAACGAAATTGCTATTGAGTGTCCCAAGGTCTCATGGAAAGATTTCGTACGACGAAATGTCCTCGTCGTTCTCTTGATCATGATTGGAATCAGGTGGGTCTTTACTTCGTTGTGATTCTCGCATGCGGCCAATTGAAGGACGAACAGTATGGCCACGAGCTCTTTGGCATTCTCAGAGCACTCAGACAATTCGACAGCGTGGAATCTGGCTTTGGCTTCCAGTGAGTTGTACTTTCCCTTGTAGTTACCATTGCCTGATCGATGTCTTCCTGCAGTGCCGCTCATCGTGGCGTATGTCGTGGGATACAGAATGGTACATACCTCTATCTCACGCCAGAATACAGCGCTCAATCACACTCTCCTAGGAATTCATCCGCGCTTGGTCCAGCGTCAAGACACCCACCCAGTTGACGCCTCGAGACGAAGAGGCAGGTGTGAAATGGGAGATATTCGGGCAACCGGATGGCCATCTACCGTTCGGATACGAAATCAAGCCTTTGCCCCCGGTCGCGGTCAGCATGGACGTCGTGGTTGAGAGACGGTCTTGGGACCTGAATGATTCCAGAATCTCCAGACCTCAGCGGGATTTGTATCCACACACGCCTTACAAGCAGCTTGCTGCAGCACAGCGTCCTATGTCTACACAGGATCGCATCCGCATGCTACAGGCGAGACGAACTTGATACGATTTGACTAATTCAAGCTCGGACCCAGGACAATCTAGATATCGCTCTTTATGTTGTACCATTTGTAGCGTCTTCTGTAGCGTTTTTACGGACTGTGAATGTATGAAATATACTGTATACCAGTGTTTGATAGAAATTATTACGGTATGGATAGGTAGAGATGTTGAAAATAGCGAAGTACAGCAGCAGAAAACCAACGAAAGCGAGCTTTGTCAGTTGACAGATCCCTTGGTCTTCGTCGGACTAGTCAGCAGGACGGTGGGAATGGGTTGATTCTCCTTTCCTCCGGAATGGGGTCCACAGACGCCTTTGACGGGTTTTCCAAGGGTGTACGCCACGCTTCCCCATCGATACGAGCCATTGTACAAGGGCTTGAATGCGTCGGACTTGGGAAGTACTTCGACGTGCTCTCCTGCGATTTGCTGAAGGGCTGAGATCTTGGCGGGAGACAACGGAGGTGAAACACGGTCGCTGTCGTCGTCACTGGTAAAGTCGAAGGTGAACAGGACGTGGCGAAGAGGGGATGAGGTGAAGTGCAGGACACGGCGCACAGCAAAGGCGGAGCAGCGGCGTCCAGGAAAGATGCGGCAGAGGAGCTTGAAGCGCAGATGTTCAGGAGTGAAGATGTCTTCTTTCTCGAGTTTGACATTTTCCTTCTTGAGTCTTGAGGGCCACTCGCAAAGTGCGCGAGCAAGAGCACGGGCCTGGTACGATACGGGCGTCAGCCAAGAAAGAGACAAGCTGTTTGTACGCACTTCGACTTCATTTGTTACCGGCCCTATCATTTGTCTCTCTACTTTCCGCCTTTCGTAAATCGAATTGATGATTGAGTAGACGTAGGACCCGAAGACAATGCCAAAGTAAAGTGCGCCGACCGTGCCGAGGACGAGGACGATGACGAGCGATGAGTGGGATACTGCGAAAGACGACGAAGAGCGAGTAGCAATGGAAGGCATAGATTTAAAGAGCGTGTGTTGAAAAGAGCGAAAGGCGGGCTAGGATGAACGTTAACGAAAGCAAGGACGATGATGGCGAAAGACAAGGCGAGCTTTTTCACGTGATTGAGACGCGCTTGACTCTTGCCATCACGTCAGCATCGGATACTTAGGTTCCTAGGTTCATCTTACTTGACTCAATCTACGTGCCGTTCCCACCGGCGAGCAAGGGTTTGGACCTTACCACGTAGCATTCATGCCGGCAGACACTGAGGATACCCCCCTGCTGGACGCAACACCGGCTACGCATACACCATCTGTTCTTCGCGACCTCCACGAATTCTATCAGAAAAATGTCGGCCTCTTCCTTGTCGTTGCAGCTCAATTCTTCTTCTCTATTGTTGATCTCTCTGTGCAAATGCTGCACCGAATCGATCCACCCGTCACCACCCTACAGGTGAGTAGATATCACACTGCGAAATACTAACAGGTTCACACTCTCGCAGTTGATTTTGGTTAGAATGGTGTGTAACTCCCTTCAGGCGAGATCAAGAGGGCTCTTAACATCTGCATGGCGCAGAGTATCACCTATGTGCTCTCTATCATCTACATGTCCGTCGGTTGACCGTCCAACTGGCAGTGACTCGACTAATTACCGTTTCAGGCTCGCTACAGGCATACCCCACCCGTTCACCGGGCCCAAAGGCGTTAGGCTACTACTAGTCTTTCGCGGATTCGCTGGGTGAGCATTCTTAGCGTGGCGTCGGTCTTAACTCTAATCACTACACAGTTTCTTCGGCGTTTCTGGGATTTACTACTCTCTGAAATACCTTACTTTATCTGAGGCCATCGTCATCTCATTCTTGACGCCCTTTATGGTCTCGCTGGCCGGTGCAGCCTTTCTTGGCGAGAAGCTTTATGTCAAGCAGCTCGTTGCAGGAGGTCAGTACTCGTAGGTCTTCGCGATGTTCACGACCAATACTAAATCCTCGATAGGGTTCAGTCTCCTTGGAGTCGTGCTAATTGCGCGGCCGGAATTTCTCTTCGGAGGACTAGAAGACATGACGCCTGACGATGCAATAAATAGATTGTGGGCGGTGTGGTGAGCTTCTCATACTACTCCCTATTCCCGGACCATCCTTTACTCAATGAGCACGCAGTGCGGGCCTATTTTCATGTCTTGGCGCGACTGGTGCCTGTAAGTCGCGACTTTAGGTATACTTACTCTGCCGATGCTGAATACAACTCGCAGATACTACAATCAGAGCGATAGGGTCTCGTGCACATGCCCTCCATTCCCTAACGTCTTTCGCTGGCCAATCCGTCTTGATATCTGGGCTAGGGTACGACTGCTTATCTCTTCCTCGGCGCCTTGCTGACATGTCGTTCTGGTACACAGGATGATAGTCATGCGTACCGAGTTCATCGTTCCAACAGATCCAGTCTGGCTGGCGCTCTTTGGTGTGATTGGCGTCTTCGCATTCACTGCACAGGTAAATTCGCCGATCGAAGGTCATCATTTGTGCTGATCATGAATGATTCGGCAGTTTCTTTTGACCCTTGGTCTGCAGCGCGAAACAGCCGGTAGAGGTACCACTGCTGTTTACACACAAGTAGGCATCATTGGTCAATCAAGACAGGACTTTCACTGACAATATCGATAGATTGTCTTTGTGACAATCTTGGAGAACATATTCCTCGAGTATGCGCCGTCGCCGTGGTCTGTCGCTGGCATGGTGCTGATTGTGGTGGCGGCGGCGTACATAGCAGTGTCCAAGCAGGCGAAGCCCAAGGTCGATGGAGAGACGGTATAGACAATGGTTTGTGTGCGGCCTGCTTGCGACCTACGTATCTTGTGAGTCAACAGGGAACACCTATACCGGCTTGAAATTTATGCGTCGCAGCGTCGCTCTCGAGTAGCTGAGTCGCACGATCGATCGTAAAAACAAGACAACCCGATGTTAAGTTGTAGCTTCTACAACAAAGATGTACAATGTTGTACATTCTCACGACAGCAACGAAATCTTTGTACGCACCTCGACGTCACCGGCCCATTCAGAAGTCTCCCCACTTGCCGCCTTTTGTGGATCGAACGTATGGTTGAATAGACAATGCCCAAGTAGACTGCGGCGACCGTGCCGAGGACCAGGAGGAGGACAATCACGAGTGAGTGGGATACTGTAGAGAGCGTGTATCAAAAAGAACGAAGGGCAGACTAGGATGACCATTGAACGAAATCAAGGACGATGACGGCGAAAGACAAGGGACAATGCGAAATTTTTCCTGTGATCAAGTTGGACGCGCTTGGACCTTGTTCCTTCCTTCAGGATGCGCTTGGCCTTCGCTATCACGTCAGCATGAGATAGCTTCCTTGGTTCTTCCTATTCAACGCTTAATCCGCGGTTCAAAGGGAGAGCTAGAACTTGGACCTTACCCCGTAGCATCCATGCCAGCAGACACCGAAGATACCCCCCTGCTGGACTCAGCACCGGTTACGCATGCACTATCTGTCCTACACGGCCTCCATGAATTTTACCAGACGAATGTTGGCCTCTTCCTTGTCGTCGCGGCGCAGTTTTTCTTCTCTATTGTTGATCTCTCTGTGCAAATGCTGAACCGAATCGACCCTCCCGTTACGACTCTACAGGTGAGCAGAGCTCACACTGCGCGATACTAGGACTCAGGTTCTCAATCTGTTCTCGCAGTTGATTTTGGTCAGAATGGTGTGTAGTAACTCGCCCCAGGCCAGCTGAAGAGGTCCATGACGTGTACATCGCGCAGGCTATCACCTATATGCTCTGCATCATCTACATGTCCGTCAATGAACTGTCCAATTGGCAGTGACTCCTTTGTATAACGACCGTTCCAGGCTCGCCAGAGGCATACCACACCCGTTCATCGGACCCAAAGGCGTCAGGCTATTACTAGTCTTTCGCGGAATCGCTGGGTGAGCATTCTATCTTGACGTGGCGCCGGTTTTATGTTCCAAGCCAATAAGTGCACAGTTTCATCGGCGTTTCTGGGACCTATTACTCGCTGAAGTACCTGACTCTATCTGAGGCCATCGTGCTCACATTCTTGACACCCTTCATGGTCTCGCTCACCGGTGCAGCCTTTCTTGACGAGAAGCTGTATGCTAAGCAGCTTATTGCAGGAGGTGAGTGGGCGTTTGCGATGCTCAGTCTCACGACGCGGACTTGATCTTCAATAGGGTTCAGTCTGCTTGGAGTCGTGCTAATTGCGCGCCCGGAGTTCCTCTTCGGAGGACTAGAAGACATGACGCCTGAAGATGCGATCAATAGATTGTGGGCGGTGTGGTGAGCTTCTCCTATCCCGGCAACATCTTTCACTCAATGAGCACGTAGTGCGGCTCTATTCTCATGTCTTGGCGCGACTGGCGCCTGTAAGTCGCGACGTTAGGTATTCTCTGCCGACGCTGAACATAACTCCCCGGCGCGCAGACACTACCATTAGAGCGATAGGTTCCCGCGCGCATGCCCTCCATTCCCTGACGTCTTTTGCGGGCCAATCTGTCCTGGTATCTGGACTAGGGTATGAATCTAGAGCACTTTTCCCTCCCCCAGTGCCTTGCTAATGACGCTCGATACATAGGATGGTAATCATGCGAACCGAGTTCATCGTTCCTACAGACCCAATCTGGCTGGTGCTTCTTGGCGTCATTGGCGTTTTTGGCTTCACCGCACAGGTAAATCCACCAAGGAGACATTGTTGCTCGTGTTGACCAATTAAACAGTTCCTGTTGACCCTTGGTCTGCAGCGCGAAACCGCTAGTAGAGGTACCACAGCTATATACACAAAGGTGGTCGTCGCTAGTTGGTTGGCGCGAGAATGTCACTCAGGCTGACGCTGTTGTGTAGCTTGTCTTTGTGACAATCCTGGAGAACATATTCTTCGAGTATGCGCCATCGCCGTGGTCTGTTACTGGCATGATGCTAATTGTGACGGCGGCGGTGTACATCGCAGTGTCAAAGCAGGCAAAGCCTAAGGTGGAATCTGAAGATGATGCAGTTTAGACCATCCGGTTGTAACGTGGCAAGCTACGTACGGTAAAGGTCTGGGTATGTTTGACCGTGTGCGGCGTGTGTCCGTGGTTGCAATTTCTTGATCGGCGTATATATCTCTGTTGGAAGGTGTAGATTAGAGTAGATACCAACGAGCGCTAGCTCGCAGGACTGCCATATACGGACGCTTTAGATACATTCCCTTCGTTTTCTTTTCAGTCCTCATGGTCTCGTACTACGACGTTGACGACTGAAGTATGTTCACTATTTGCTACATTTGTTTTGCTTACTTGTAGTTCTGAGGCGTACCGCACCGGATTCGTGCAGAGTCCGCATTCGTACTCACGACAAGTCTCTACCCGTTCTTGACGATCTCGAGAGTCCACACTTGTTACAACTGGGGTTCAATGCTCGATGGCCTATAGGCCTTATATCCTTGTAAGTGACTTGAAAGCTTGAACTTTGAAACTTGAGGTTCGAACTGGGAGGCAAAAGATAGGGCCTAACCGGGAATTGAACCCGGGACCTCCTCGACTAAGTGTTACCCTAACAAGGAATCATACTACTAGACCATCAGGCCGTGCTAGTGGTGCTCTTTTGAAAGTTACGTTACTCCTGGCCTTTGCCTATATCAATACCATCACAGTGCCTCTAATTCCAGGCTCATTCTTGCCATCTTCCCGTCATGAAGAACAAGAACCGACAAACGAAATTTCCCGTGGTGCGCCCCGCCCCGCCCCTACCGCCACTGCCCGCCGCGCTAATCGACCGCTAGGCCCGTATAAAGAAGATAATGCAGAAGGACGAGGAGGTTGGCAAAGTCGCGCAGGCAACGCCGATAGTGATATGTGCGTGCCCTGTCCTTGTCGCTCTGCTCATCGCCAACGCGTCGCGCTTTGACAGCAAAGGCCCTGGAGCTGTTCCTCGGGCTCGTCATCGAAGAGGCACACAAGGTGACCGCGGAACGGGGATCCAAGAAGGTCGAAGCCTATCATCTGTGCGTTACATACCCCCATCCGCACGTTGCCATGCTCATTCATGCGTCGACAGGAAACACGCAGTGGAAACAGTGGAGATGCTCGACTTTCTCAAAGACCTCGTCGTCGCCGTGCCCGACCCGTCCAACGGCGGCACTATTGACCTCGAAGCCGAGGCCGCAGAGGCAGCAGCCAAGAAGAAGCGCGGCGGCAAGAGCAGGCGTGCTGCGCCGGCAGATGGTGAAACAGCAGCCGCGCCAAAGCGGCGTAGAACAAAGAAGAAGAGCGAGGAGGAGGTCAAGTCGGAGGTGGACGAGGAGATGGACCAGGACCAAGACAACGACAACGACGAAGATGCACCTGCAAACGGCCACCAGCAAGACGACGACTACGACGAGTCTTCATAGTGCTATTTTATAATCGTCTTTCATCCTGTATTCGGAACTGTAGCTTTACGTCTGTATTGAATGGCTTTCTCTGTTGCACTGCTTTATATATTCGTCTCCTCCACCTCCAAGCCGAGCATCGTTAAGAATCTCACAGCTTTCAACAGGCAGTCGCTTCCATAGCTCCAATGCGCGGTCAAAATAATCCCCACAGATATGACGCGGCAGGTCAATCTAAGAGTTCCTCATGTCATCAAAGAGCAGCCCAAGCAGCATTGAGCACACAGTCCATGCCCAAGTTCCAAGTAAGCATCTAATTCCGCCACAAAACCCACTAAACAACCTCGTACTTCTCACACACCACCACCGAATCCACAGAGAATGGCACATCCTCCCCACTAAACGTCTTGACTTCCTCGATGCCCACACCCGCCAGACTGCCCTGTCCAACGAACCGTACCTGGACGGGGAAGAACGCACCAACGTCGTCCCCGCCGACGTTGAACACCATCGAGCCGGAGCGTTCGTCGGAGGACACGATGGGGATGGACCATGCGATGGAGTGCGAGCCGGAGTCGAGGGCCCAGTCGCCTGTGTGGGATGAGACGGTCGGGTAGGAGCCGGAACTAGGATGGAGTCAATAATGATTGAAGAGAAGTAGAAACGAAGACGACATACGGAAGAGGGATAGAGATGACGACGTCGTATAGTGTGACATTGTCCGTCTCGAGCTCATACTCGATGCTGACTTCGCAAGTGCCGTCGCCAGATGGTGATGGCCAGCAGTTGATGGAAAGAGGGACATTACTCTCGTCCATGCCCGCGTAGCGCCACTTGAGGACACCGATCCCATGGTTGAGCGGGAAGGGTTTGGTAGAGTCCTTGAGCGCGATGACCTTGTCGGCTTGGGTGGCGGTGAACTTGTTCGTGTTGGGGTGGTTCTTGAACTGGAGGCTGCTGCCGCCAAAGTCGGTTGAAGGGGAGGCAAGCACGAGCTTGACGTGCGCGACGGCCTCGTCAGAGATGTTCAGGATCATGTCGCCCTTGAGCTCCATGGCCTGCACGCCTCCGTCGCGCAGAATGCTGAGGTTGAGCTGCTCTTTAATGACAACGTGGACGCTGCAGGACAATTAGCGGCGAAGGATAGCGAGATGTTATACGTACCTCTCAGCGTCAACTTCTGGAACACTGCCGCGTCCTTTGTCTTGATTGTGAATGGGCCCGGAAGTAGATGCGGAAACTGTAGGAGTGGACGGTGCAGATAGTTCCGGCATGGGCGAAGCCAGCGCCTCTCCGCCGAGCGCATCGAGTAGCTCGGCCTGCTTCGTCTTTTTGCTGCCGAGTTTCATGCCAGAGCTCTTGAACGCAGGCGCACGAGACGACGTAGGCGCCGGCGAAGAGGTGGTGACGCGCGTCGGTATCGGATCGGGCTGCTCATAGCGGGGAACGGAGGAATAGCCGGTGATGCCGCCGTACATCCCCCCGCTGCCGCCACCGGAGGCGGCGCGGCGCTGCTGATCCCGACGCTGCATTTCGAGCTGCTTGGCGCGTCGTTTGAGCTCCTCCTTGGCCTCGGCTTCTTTATTCTATCGCTGTGTCAATGAGATAATTACGCCACGGCAATGCACATACCCTGGCGATGATCTCCTGTATCTTCTCTTCGTGGCTCTCCATCTCGAGCACGCTGCGGACCTGCATGAGGTTGACGTTCTCCCGGTATCCGAGCGACACAATCTCGTCGAATGCGCCGAGGATCTCGAACGCCTTGGTAAGGATCTCGCGCTCGTCAGCGGAGCGGCAGAGGTCGGACACGACGCGGGCAAAGAGGTGGAGGGTATCGATGTCCTGCAGGATGTTGGACGCCTTGTTGGTGATGAGCATGATGTACAGGTCCTCCAGCGGCTGGTAGACGTAGCGCACGTCCGCCGTCTCCACCGTCGTGTGCTGTGTGCCCGTCGGGATCAGCTTGGTGAACGACGCCAGCAGCGACTCGATCCGCGTCCGTGACATGTCGCGGAACTGGCGGGAAATGACCGCTGCAGCGAGCGGGAAAAGGATCAGCTCAGCGTCGGCCGCACTGGCAGTAGGACCGCCCACCTTTGCCGCCTTTGGTGCATATCGATGCTGCGAGGACGACCTGGAAATTGGTATAAATTCGAGATAAATGTCGGTGATATTGAGCAGCTTGCCATTTTGTGATGAAGGGAAGAGGAGAATTAAACGTGTCAGGGCTAGGGTTAAGGTTACTCAAGCTTTCCCTCTGACAGCCACGGCCCACGAGCCACACTTATACACAGCCGCCGCCGCCGTGCTCACTGTGCATCCACATATTGGGCATTGTCCGCATTGACTACGCGCCGTCTTTCTGTGTAACATCGCGACATGGACGACCTGACTCCGCCGCAGCTCGCGGCGCTGAACCAGCTCCGTGACCTCACCAACGGCGGCGACGACGACGTCGCCATCAGCGTGCTCTCCAGCGTCGACTGGGATGTCCATGTATGTGTCTCTGCTAGCCTTCTGTGCCCGACTCTGACTCCGTCCCTGTAGCAAGCAGCAGACATGATATTTGGCACCGGTCCTTCCCATCCTCCGCCTCCGCCGTCTGTTCCAGCGCCACCACCAGCTCCGAGACACATTGAGCGCTTTGAGGTCGATGATTCTGCACAAGGAGTGGATGACTGGAGTCAGGTACATACCATTACTGCCTATGCAATGCCCCCAGCTAATTGCTGTTGTATTGCTGTCTAGCGCAACGGAGGCGAATTTCCGTCCAATCCACGTCCGTCGGCCATCATCTCTGTGCTCAGCTACCCCATTGGCCTTCTGTCCTCAATCTTCCGCTTTATATTCTCTGTCCTGAGGATACCAGTACCCTACATCCCATTCCTCTCGCTGAACTTCTATCGCCCGCTGCGTCCGACGAGGGCCACGTCGCGGGGAATTGATAGCTGGATACGCGAACTCGAAGAGGAAACTGGCGCAGTTGCCTCCTCTGCCGTCGCGTCGGGCATCGCCGGCCCTTCTACCTTCACTCCACGCCAGAAACACCTCCCCAACTTTGTCGTAGGCTCATACGAGGATACTCTGCGCCGCTGTCAGCGCGAGAACCGCGTTGGCTGCATCATCCTCGTCAGTGAAGAGCACGACGACGATGCCGAGTTCAAGCGGACGACCCTCACCGACCCGACGTTCGTCAATCTGCTCACAGACAGCAACTTCATTGTCTGGGGCGGCGACGTGCGCGATCTCGAGGCGTACTCTGCCTCGGAGAAACTCCAAGCTACGACCTACCCGTTCGTCGCATTCGTATCAAACCAGCCTACGCGGTCGTCGTCTTCGCAATCCCCGACGCTGACTGTCCTATCACGGCACCAAGGTGCCAGCAACACCACCCCAACAAAACTGGTCGAGCACTTGACGAGCAATCTCCTTCCACGCGTCCAGCCGTACCTACAGCGTCTCATTGACTCCCAGCGCGCGCTCGAACACGATCGTATGCTCCGCCAGCAACAGGATCAAGCGTTCCAGGATGCTGCTAAACGCGACACCGATCGTATCCTAGCGAAGATGGCGCAAGAGAGGCAAGCCGAAGAAGACCGGAAAACAGAGGCGCGGCGCGCGGAGGAGCAAGCACTCCGTATCAAGAGAGAAGAAGAAGAGCGCGAGCGTCTGGTCGAAGAGCGCATGGCGTGGCGACGCTGGGCCCAACACGCACTCATCCCGCCCGAGAACCCGTCCTCCGACACGCTGCGCATCGCGATCCGCCTCCCGAACGGCTCGCGCCTCGCGCGCAGATTCGGGAATGACGCGACATTGACGGCGTTGTACACGTTTGTTGATAAGGAATTTATCCCGCTTGACGAAGCAGTAAACCTTGGTCATTTCGAAGCACCAGCACCCAAGGACGCCGAACGCCTAATCCTCGAGAAGGGCGGCGAGCGCGGGTGGTGGGGATTTAAGCTGTTGTCGGCGTACCCAAGAGCGGAGGTGGCCTGGAGGTCGGATACGAGACTGGGCGATGTGGCGTGTTTGAGGGAGGGCGGGGGGCAGCTGATCGTCGAGATGGACTCACAGAGCCAGGGAAGTAAGAGGAGTAGTGAGGACGGGGATGGGTATGAGACGGAGAGTGATGAGGAGTAGATGTGCTCTGGGCGCGAATGTAATGCCATGAAGAAGGTGTATTATCAGGTACTAGTACGAATACATCAACGTATAAAGCTTGACACGTCAAAACGAGTGCCCCGGTCTGCACCACGCCAGTCCGTGCGTAGAGGCACGGGGGCTCGTGAATGAGAGTAAGTATGTGCAATGGCGCTTCTGGGCGCACCTCGCCAACTGGAGTTCTTGGATGGAAGGTTATTGATATCAGCAATTCACGAAGGTAAATCATGTCTTGGTCACCCGGTATTACAGCTGAGGGTACTTACCCCGATCACCAGCTGGGACCTCTGAGTACGCCGTAGAAGGACTAGACAACTTCTTCTTCTGAGTGGCGCAAACTTCAACAGGCATACCAAGCGAATGGTGAACCGATCAAGGCCACTTTGGACATTTTTACGGAAGGAAAATGATGACGTGCAGCTGAAGTACAGAGTGCCGTATGCATTCTGGTAAAGGCCGACGAGCTTATGTGGCGCTTGATGATTTTCGGATCTTGCCCAAATTACGAGGTATATTGGCATACATTCCATAAGTGACAAGTACGTCCACTGTACAAATAAATTACGTGTGTTTCTTGCATCGTATTCGTGGTCAAACTGGTGACAACTTGCGCTCCCTGGTATTTATCGAAATCAGCGCAACTCTTGTATATTGTTACTTCTTCACTCACCCATTAGCATTACCGAGCAGCTCTTCGAACCGCCTCCTCAATCCCTCCAAGTCCGCATCGAACTCATTTCCCGTGCAATGTCCGTGGTCCATCTGAAACGCCTGGCACTCCCGGATGAACTGCTCCAGATCTTTCACGCGTGTAATAGAGAGCTCGGGCTCGTTGGAACCGCGCGCTCGCGCGAGGTAGGATGCGACTATTGTAGAGAAGCCGCCTAGTGGCGGTCAATTACGTGTGCATGGCAGTGCACTGGCCAGCGACGAGGACGCACCGATGACGGTTATGCCAATGGAAGTCTACAGAAGTTCAGTTGGGGGAAGAGAAGGGAAGCTAGGATCACGCACACTTCTCCCGGTCGTAGCCGCCGAGATTCCCGTCGTTAAAGCTCCCAATAGGACTTGTAAACCTACACCGATCAGACTGGTCAGAGGAAGCAGTATACTTGACTGAAGAAGTTACCAATAGCGATGTTCAACGCATACCCCGTCATTTTCGCCTTGAGTGCGTACTTGGTCTTTTCTGATTCGGCTGTGTTCAGTGTCGGCTGGAGGCGCTCGCCGACGCTTTTGGGGCGGAAAGGCTGTCGAATCAGGAAGTTATCACATACATTGAGCTCATGATCGATGTCACAATGAAATCAATCCTCACCTTTTCAGCGACGGGAATAATCCAGTCTACCTCCGACATCGGTTTCGCTGGCAAGTTAGTTTCACCGGTCATGGCGCGCACGGGGATTGGTCGTGCCGGGAGGGCGTGGTATAGTGGTTGGCCTGACCTGTTGGTGGAAGCGGTTGCGTGGCCTTGGCTCTGACCCACACCTTGAGGTTCGTGAGCCTCCCCTTCGTGATTCGATCTTGATTCGTAGAATGATAGAGGGGAAGCGCGTTGTACGGATGGATGCGTCCCACGACGTTGAGGAGGAGATGAAGGTCCGGCTTCGGGAGGCGGGTCGCGGATGTGCGGGGGCGGCGGCGGCGGATCACGAGCGGGAGGTGGTGGTAGAGCCGACGCAGGGTTTGGGACAGGCATGGGCATTTGCCCATTGTCCGAGGGCGAAGAGGGAGGGTCATTCGATGGCACTGGGGGGCGATCCATGAAGTCTGTGTCAACGAGGCCAGCAGGCAACCGGCAGGGTTTTTAGGTAGACGCGCTAGGAACACGCGTCCTCCTGCTATAGTATAAAAGATCCGGGGATGCATCTCATGAGATGAAACGCTGGACTGGAAAGCGGCCCAAATCTGTCCGGGAGGGGAAGTGAAGGCTTTCCATAATCAAGATTGTGGACAGCAGAAGCAAGCGGCGCGGAGAAGGACAGTCCATAAGCTACAATCGACATTGGACTTGATGAATGTTTCTACTCGTGTCACATTCTCAGTCGTTGCCTTGTAACTCGGGTTGAACTCGGGCACTTTGATAAATACACAGGGAGGCTGGTTATCGCGTCCGAGCCTTATGCTTTTTACCATAAGTGGCATGCCCATGTCAAGTTTGTGCAGGCTTGAGCAGGTGGTGGAAAGAGCCGGAGATAGATCCGTGAGAGAAAGCACTCAAATTCCTCGTTGATTGACAAACAGAATGCTTCTCTTCTCAAACTGCTTGCTGGCAGCTGCATGAGTTCGCCGAGGACTTCACGGAAGGAAACGTTATCATTCGACGACATCACGAGCTTCAAAACATTGAATGAGGAATTTCGGTTCATTGTACAACATGTTAACAATACGACGTGAGCTGGGTATACTAGATACGGGCGATCTGACTTGCAAGTAGACGAACATGGTTGTTGCCGGAAGCAGTCTTGCTAATATGTTCTCGCCGTACTTCTACGCATTGTAAGGTCAGTCTGGAGGGTCGTATATGTATGAGATAGGACTCACCCTCCTCGACAGCATCGGCATGTAAGAATGTCAACAATGAAAACAATAACACCGGTTATGGCTAGTCGGCAATCCTGCAATAAGCAACGACTCGAAAAGCCCGGAGTTCAAACGTACCGCTGACAATGCACTCAAGACACCCAGCAATTAACGCCACGATAGATATGATGCAGTCCCCGATACATTCAAATATTCCTATGGAAATGATGAACATCACGGATTATTCTTCGAAACTGTCATGGGACACACCTGCTATGCAGCTTACGATACAACTTGGACAGCGTCAGTCAAACCTTTCAGAGAAGTCAATGTAAAATAGCCTCACCCCATGGTGGTGAAGAAGTTATAGAGACAAAGTTGACGAGGGTATTCTGGATGCTCCGACGCATATGCGAGACTATATAGGATCCAAAGAATGACGTCGGCTATGGTTGTCTCCACAGAACGTGTGTGTTGCTATTCCAGGCGCAAGCACCGTCATCAGTCAGACGGGCGTGCCCATGAGAGCCTGGAGGCCGAAGATTGACCGTACGCCCTCCAAAGCAAGAAGATTCAGAACAAAAACAAGAGTGGCAGACAGGTCGATGGGCGGAGTTCAAGAATAGTAGGTGGATCCCGAGTTCACAAGAGTACGTGAGACTTGGACTGGCCCTACATGACAAGCCTGACATCCAAGCAGCCTGAGGTTCGACAACAGAAACTGAGCGGTAGGAGGACACGCTAGCGGTCCGACCTCCGAATTGATCACTCCGTGGGAAGATTGGTCAGCGACACGGTATATATACTGCGAATTTTCTTTTCCTTTTCCTTTCGTCTGCTCCGACCATCCTCAGCCTGCAATAAACTCGCTCTTTCTTTTTCGCTGTTCACCGAGTGAACCCACAGACCAAGTCAAGGTTTCTGCCATCTTCCCAAGCAGAGCCTGTTACGTCGGTGGAAGATGAATGTGTCGCGACGACCTCGCCGTAGGGCTCCGTTTTGGAGTCTCTATGGGCCAACGGAGTTGTCGTGGCCGAAGTCTGAATAGAGTTGAGTGGTGCCTTTCCTTCGTGTTGTCCCGTGGCCTTGCTCTTAGTTTTAAGATGTACATTTCTGAACCTCAACGCAATTTATGCACCAGTGTCCTCCCATCTGCTATTCACTAGATGTAAATAGCGTGGTGTGCCATTGTCTCCGCAATACGATCTTGAACAAACGCACGAGCATTCCCGGACGGCAGGAATACGTCCCGACTCTTGCGGCTTCGCCTCACACATAATATTCCTCGGTCTTGACACGCCTGGGATCTCGTGTATATTATGGGCCCAACTTCACATGGACTGCGTCAATATGGAACCGTGCATACTTTTCTTGTAACATGATTGGCAGCTTCGCTCTCACAAGTTTAGTACAGGCTTATATCTTGTGAGAGAGTCTCTTTTGCGGCGATCCGTGAACCTTTGACTCACACTTGCTTCAGTCCTCGCTTTCCCTTAGGGTGGTCAGATCGTTTGTACCCCATGATCGTATTCCCATCCTTTCTCCCCTGATTCATTCATAGCGAGTCCTCACCTTACTTGCTATTCTCACAAGAATGCCTTGGCGATCTCACTTAAAAGCAACTTTCCAAGCGAGGTCTACCGAGGAACGAACATGCTCGCCCTTCTCCTTGCCGCCTTCTCCATCGCCCACCAAGTCTCCGCAGCCGAGAACCTTGGTTGGCATTTCGTGCAGAATGGCACCACTGGCGTTCTGGCTCTCGAGGCCATGGTTGTGTCGCCGACGCTGGCCATCATGTTTGACCGAGCTTCAAATGACCCTCTCCAGATCAATGGCCATTCCGCCTGGGGTGCTTTGTGGAACTTTGAGACGAATACCGCCACTCCACTCAACGTCCTCACGGATACATTCTGCGCATCCGGGGCGTTCCTCAGTAACGGTACTATGGTGGGTCGCATATTCGACTGCAGGTTCCGAGACCTGACTAGAGGCTATTTTCAGCTCAGTGTTGGCGGTCAGCCCCCAGAAAACCTCGACCTCGTACCGGACCAGAACGGCCTAATGGGCATCCGAATCTTTGAGCCGTGCTTGGATCCTGCTGGCCTGAATTGCACGCTGTTCGAGGATCCAGAGAACTTGCACCTGGCCGAGAACAGGTGGTACCCTTCCAGTGCCCGTATATTTGACGGATCTTTGGTAGGTCGATGTCGTGCAACTTTTTTTTGGTCCAGTCGTTGACCTGTTCGTTCATAGATGATTGTTGGTGGAACACATAATAACACCCCATTCTACAATACGGACCCGGCCAACACCTTCGAATTCTTCCCTCCCAAAGATGGGGGAGTTCCTCGCCCGTCTGCCTTCTTGGAACGTAGTCTGCCCACCAACCTCTTTCCAAGGTTGATTTGCTTGCACCGTTTTCCAGTCTCCGCCCTAACACGCCTTCCAGAGCCTTCGCTCTCCCGGATGGCACAGTTTTCATCGCGGCCAACAACCGGACTGTCATTTACAATATCGAAACCCGCACCGAAACACCTCTCCCAGATATTCCCAACGGCGTGCGCGTCACCAACCCGATGGACGGTACCGCCGCATTACTCCCTCTCTCCCCACCGGACTTCATTCCCGAGATTCTGATCTGCGGCGGGTCACAAACCGACGACAGTATTCCATCCTTAAACCTGTCTTCTCAAACTCCAGCGTCGAATCAGTGTAGTCGCATAACACTGACCGCGGAGGGTATCAAGCGTGGCTGGGTGGTGGAGAAGCTGCTGGAGCGGCGCCTGATGCCGGAGATGATCTTGTTGCCCAATGGACAAGTGCTGATTACGAACGGGGCGGGAACGGGATATGCGGCGCTAAACAGTGTCGGTAATCCAGTGGGCAGCTCGAATGCCGATCATGCGGTGTGAGTGTGTTCTTCTCAGGATATGGGAGGGTTTTGCTGATGTATCGTCTAGGCTAACACCATCACTATATACGCCCACTGCGAGATTGGGTGCACGCATCAGTAACGCTGGTTTGCCAACCACAAATATCCCTAGGATGTATCATTCGTCTGTTTCACTAACACCTATGGGGTACGTTGTATCGTTCCGCCTTTCATCTCTCATTCACCTGGTATCTAGAAACATCTTCCTAGCTGGGTCCAACCCCAACGGCTTGATCACTACCAGTGGCGTCAAGTTCCCTTCGTCAGTCATCTTCATGCAACCCTCAAAACCTTCCGCTGATGTGACTTTCCCTCACAGAGAGTTCCGCGTCGAATACCTCAACCCGCCTTACATAACAATGGATCGCCCTGTTCTGCGTAGTGTACCCAAGAAGATTGGATTCCATGAGGCATTCACGATCGAAGTCAGCATTCCGCGAAGCTTGCAGGCATCGAATATCCAAGGTTCGTGGTCCCAGCGGTTCATTTATGAGTCTCAACGTGACGAACATCTCTGTCAGTTGCCCTGATGGATCTGGGATTCTCTTCGCACGCGTTCCATTCGAGCGCACGCCTAGTTTTCATGACAGCGACTTTGTCCAAGGATCAAACCAAACTCACAGTGACGAGTCCTCCGAATAACAGAGTTTATCCTCCTGGTCCGGGTACGTTCTTATCGTGTTCCTGATGGATGGGCAACCACAACTGAGCGGCCTATAGCATTCATCTTTTTGACGGTGGACAACGTCAGCAGTACTGGGACGCAGGTCATGGTTGGTTCGGGCGCGTCTCCGCCTGTACCAGACCAGGGTGTGAGACTGTAAAATCCATCATGTATGTATCGTGTGGGAAGTCCGTAAGACATTACTATGTCGTCTATGTTTCTATCTTCGGCGGTCTAGATGGGCCTCCTTCGTCACTATCGTCTTCTTGTATCTTATAAAAGTCCTTGCCATCTATGGTCTTTTCTTCCGCATGCTCACTGAGCAGACCTTCTTCGAGCGCAATGTCCTCCGGTCTTGAATAAACCTTTTCCTTCGTCTTGGTGAGCTGTAAACGATATGTTAGCTCAGAAGGCGAAGAACTGGCGCACAGCTTACAGCGACGTAGATAGCGGCGGCAATGATTATGAGAGTCCCCACGACCGAGAGTCCCGACGGAGTCGTGTGGAAGAATACTCGTTCAGCAAATGTCGCGAATATAACCTACAGACATCTGTTCTCGGGAAGCTTACTCAGAAGATTCGGGTGCATACCTGTGTGTAGACCGCCATGACGCCCCTTCCAGCCGTCTCGCGCTGCAAGCCGGTAGTAAGAAGGAACTATTAGGTTGGGTAAATGAGCGCATATCCAAATTGCAGTGTTTTCCGCCGAACCTGAGCTATGAATCCGAAGACGCCTATTTCGGCTAGCAGAAGACCCCATAAAGCTCGAGTGGGAAAAACGAAGGGGACGCGTTTGATGATCATCCTGAGTATCGGAGACGGTAAGCGTTCAAATGATAGCGAACTGGAGTAGGATCCAGGTGAGAACTGACTTACCCGATAGACGCTGCGATGACACTCTGCATTGAGAAAGACGCTAACGAGTGCAGTGCGTGTGCGCGCATTCCAATAGCTCGAACGGTCGTGTCTATTCAATCGTCAGTGAACACAAACAGAAACGCTATGAAGCATGGACAACGTACAAGCACCCGTAGCACCCAACACACCCACGAGCGCAACCCTAGTAAGATTGACTAAGATTCCAGGATGCAAATACCCTGGACATTATTTCTCTTACCCCACCGCCATCAGGCGCTGCTCCGGTGTGGCACCCTGCACAGAGGTATCGTCCTCGGCCGAGGGAACACCACCGTCTCCTACGGGGCTGACTTCTGGGCTGGCGGAAAGGTGTCCGAAGATGAACGCGGGCCGAGCGATAAGGACCACTCCTAAAAGACTGCATACTTTTGTCGTAGATTCCCATCAGCCAATATACCTCTACACACAAGGATAGAAACTCACATCCCGCGAGTGCCTCTCTGTATGTATATTTCTCTTTGAGGAATACCGCGCCAGCAATTCCGGTACAGAAGGGCGCGAGGAAAGTGAGGACGGTAGCATCGGACAGAGAGAGGTACTTCAGGGAGAAGTAAATGCCGAATAGGCCGAAGAACCTGCCAGCGGTATCGATGAGGTTCGTGGGGGTGTGGGGTGGACGAGAGCATACCCAGTGAATCCGCGGAACCAGAGCAGGAGTCGAACGTCCTTCGGACCTATCCATGGATCGTTTACACCGCGGATGAGCCTGGGGATGACACAAATTAGAGCATTTGAGGTGAGAACCAATGAGATAGCTACATGTAGGCGACACTGAAGACGTATGTTATGGCCTGAGGTGTTCCGGTATGAGAATTTTTGGAACAAGAGTCATATGCACGGTGCGCACCATTCTAACGACGATGAGCTGAAGAGGAAGGTAAGCCTTTGATGTCAGCATAAAAGACGATGGCACACCTCTAGCGTATTGACAGGCGGGTCTATGCCGTTCAGCGTCTTCACTGCGACGTTCACTAGCGAAAAGAACGCCTGCGACGCGGTTATCAGGAGCAGACCGGCATTTTCGTGCGTGAAGTCTTGCACAGATGACACCAGTCTCGACACGAGGGGAAATCGAAATCTAGGTGGAGGGGACTCAGCGCTTTCAGCGAGTGGCGTGTAGGTGTGGGCCATGACACCCTCTCCAGCGCTGTGATAGTTTCAAAGCACAAACGCCTCATTTGAACATCACTCCACCAACGATCTGCATGATTCGGGCAACGTGCTCCGATGACACTTATATGCAATGATCGGCCCTGCCTGATGTTGCATACTCAATGCGCTACTATTTTTGAGTCGTTTGATATAGCTTCGTCGAAGATGGCACTGAGCTGAGGCCTAGGACGAGTACGCACCGTGACAGTGAGAAAAATACCCACGAGAAGATTTACCAGCTGCCGGCCTTCCAACTGCTGAAGAATCACGACAGATCCGCGGGTCCGCGCGGCCTAGCCAAGGGCTTGAGCTCATCATCTACTCATTGTCATCGGTCGGAACGGAAAGAATGAGCTTCCATGGGTTCAAGATCAATACAACGCACGCATAGAGAGCTTCGTGGTCAAGGACAAGATACATAATCGGTCCGAGGTCCACCGTGACACGACGTCGATCATCGACACGTCCGGGACACGTCTCTGTCGAGTTTCGATCTCCACCATCTCTACCTACCTAGCTTCCTACCAACCTCAATCAAGCGAAGAGCTGTCACTTGCATGGCACAGCTAAGGCAGGTTCTCCCTCCGCTTTGCCTTCACCGACTTGCAATGACGTGGCCCGTCCAGGAGTCACTTCGCCGAATCACTTATCTCTCTGAATACCGTCACCCAGAACTCCGAGTCATGGAACGGCGTTCTACCTGATTAAATCATGGGGCGAATGCCTTCGTCCAGCGACGATCAGAAATATCGTACTCGACTTTGATACGGGCCCACTCTTCGCTCAAACAGATGATCACAGAAACCTTTCTCAGATGAATTCGACTCCCACGAAGCAGGATACTATCATCACTGCGACGCAGATGGTGTCTCAGCGTGTATCCTGATACACCCTTATATGTATACCCAAATCAACTTGGTGCTAGTGTCGCCTTCTTCTTTCTTCCCTTCTTCCAGACATGATCCTCTCTGCAGGCAAGAACTCCTACCCACCTCCTCCCTCGACTTGTCCTAAACCTACATTGAACAGTGCAGACTTCCAACACGAATCTTCCCATTGACGACAGTGTCCTCGTTTTCTTCGATGCTACCCAATTTCTCGCCTTTCTATGGACATTTTCGCCAATTACCACTGCCGCCGTGTCAAAGACCATAACCCGGTCACCGACATGGTACTCGTTTATGGGTAGCTCTCTCGTCTGGTCTATCGCGTATCTTCTTTTGATCGGACGACACACGGGCCCGGCGCCTGACAGGAACTTCTGCCTGTTCCAAGCCTCAATGATCTACGCCATCAATCCGCTGTATGTCACGGTGTAAGTTTACATCGCTCAATGGTATTGAACCTCCGTTCTAGTGTATTAAGCGCTGCTGTCTCACTGGTATTTGAGGTTCGTCGGTGCCGCCATCATCATCATCCTAGTACTTAGGAGATGCAATTCTGGCACTGACATGGGCCACAACTTTTCATCAAATTGAGATACGCTGCGTGCTGCCAGCCTTTCAGTGGTCGCAGATGTACTTATCTGGTCCGGCCTTCCTTCGCTTTCAGTTCCCAAAATGACGAGATTATATCAAGGTCCTTCTGTTCCCTGTCGGAATGTTCTTTACTGTCTTTGGCTCGATTATCGGGGTAAGAAGTCTGTGGGTTAACAAAGAACGCACCAAAACCGTTTTTGCTACAGATTGGAGTGGCACACCCGGACCTGATTGAGCTGGACTCAACGCACATGTTCTGCCACCTCAGATATTTGGCAGAACTTGGATACTTGCAAGGGTAAGCCAAAGATCAAGCTCCTCCCTGGTCTCAAGATCTCATTATTATCGCCCACAGCCCTTGCATCAGTGCCCTCAGTGCTCTGATTGCCGAAGTCCTCCTTGTTCTTTTCTCAAGTGAGTCAATTGGAACACTTCCTGCAAGCTATTATGAACCTCCCAAGTCTGGAACGCTGTCATCCTCTACGCTCACAAGCAGAGGACTGGTCAGTATCTTCCGGAAGAGGACACAACGAGTGCCTTCAGCATGCTGTCATTCATCCGGAGGAACATACTCATGGCAATCATATTGATTGTTGGTATCGTGTAGGTTGAACTTGGTCTCCCAGGAATCTGAGCTCCCAGCCGTTCTCTACAGAATGGCCGTAACCTCCCTGTTACATACATCCTCCTCAAATGCTAGTGGTCGTAATCTTGCGCTCGTCATCAGTAAGGCTTCGAACGCAATTGAGCTATGCCCTCAATCCTCACCACACGTCAGTGCCGCTCATCATCTCAGCGCTCATGGGAAGTTGTATGGTTTGTGCGCTCCTGCTTGAGTGCGACGTTGAGCTTAGCATATTTTCACCGCAGGACATAGTCCTCGTCTGGATCGGCTGTTGCGGGCCTAAACAGACGAGGATTGTAGTTGAGAAAATAGAGGGCTTACAATCAGAGTGGTTCAACTCGACCGAACCAACGTCAAACATGCCAGGCGGCTGTGAGGCCAGTGATACTTTTGAATGAACTCGTCCAGTGCTCTGAGGCGAGCAAACGCCGTGGTATCGGGGTACTAGCTTGTCGCAGAAAGTCATCGAGTGCCCAGTCGAGAATGCGTACGAATGTACGAGGCGCCAACCGCCTGTAGCCAGTCCATAAGACGCGGCGGCCGATATAAAAGATATACACACACTTCAGTCAGCTCCAGACTGACACACGCGTCGAAGCATGCTGCCTAGTTTCGAGAAGCAGTTCTGTAGTTCATCAAGTGAGCGGTTAATTTGTCCGATACGATACGTACTTCCGCGAGTGACCATACAGCGTGAGCGTGTCCACTGTACATCCTCGGCTTGGCACCTGCAGCCTATCATCTTCAAAATACTGTCAACCGCGAAATAATGTGTGTTTCGGTACGTACAGCCCGGGCGTGTTGGGGACCCAATGGATCCTGTCCGACGTTCCAGATCACGGTAGACATACCCCGCTAATCCACCGTCTTTCTCCAGCCGCAGAGCGGACAAGGAAAGCCTATTCCGGGACACTGCTTTGTTAGAGGGAACGAACGAAGCGGCGCTCTTGCTTGCAGTCCATGGTGTAGATGATCGCAAGTTGATCGCCGGCTCGGAATACACAGTACATGCATGAGAAACCGAGCCGTAACGAAGGCCTAGAACTCATGTGAAAGATTGGCTTCTCGCTCTTCAAAGCGATGAAGGGGTCAAATGGCGCCGCTAATGAATACCTCGGGGATCGGCCCGAACCTGTTATCAACTTTCTACCGAATGCAGTGTGGCGGTAAGCCGATTTGGCCCTTGTGTGGGTGAGCGTGGGGCGGTATGACAGCACTGAATGTGGATAGCGGTGACTGCAGTGGATACATACACAGCGCTGGGGATTTACAGTACCTGGATTGACATGGTTGCGTCGGTGGGCGCGAGGTAGCAGAGGATTCTCATGTTGATCCACACTGTTATAGACAGCGACGCGTTGACGCTCGAGCCGCTTAGCGACCCTGGACAACCGTTTCAAGCGTGTTGTTTCACGTGGGAGTGAATTTCAAAGCGATCTCTGGGTGGTCCAAGTCAGATATGGCGGCTATCAACTCACTCAGCGTCGGGCACAGCGAGCGTCCGCGCACCCGCAGGAATGACTGCGTCCGACCAGCGCCTTACTCAGCCGAGAACGCTGTGGCGGTACATGGCCGCCAATCGGGTATGAGTCGGACCGCATGCCTTGGTGATGTTTGGCTGTGCTTGGCAACGGCTTGGGAGATGTGTTTCGGCTGTGTTCTAAATAGAACTTGCTTCTCGACCTCCCACCTCCGTCCGTCCGCCCGACCCCTCTCCTCCCTCCTTCCCCCGCTACCGCGCTGCTGCCGCCGTCGCCGCCGCCGCCGCCACTGTAGCCCACGTGTGCGCTGCTCTGCTTGTCACTGTCTCTCCCGTCTTGCTCGGTCCCTGTATCATTGTATCCATAATACCTTATAGCTCTATAGCCGCCAATGTCTACCCAGCCCATCGCGCTCCCATCCCGCAGCAGCCCCCGTAATCACATCGCTAATTCCATCAATGCCGACTACATCATGTCGTCGGGCTCGTACACCGGCTCGACGGGGAATGGCTCCTTCAATCCCGCCTCATACACCCGCCATTTCCTGGGATCGCCCATCTCGTGGCGGTCGACCTCCTTTGGACTTGGCCGCCGCTTCCAAGGCAGCCCCATGGACCGTGTAATTGACTCTGCAGAGTGCGTATCTTCCCCGCCTCCCCGTACACGTCCTCATCTCGCTCCCGGCATGTTTAGTCAGAAACCTCAGAATGCAACACTTGACTCTGAAGTCGTCAATGCATACGGAGTGCTTGACAGAGAGAGGGAATTCGTAAGCATCTGCGCTGTGTGCTTCGCCCAACATCTCAATTGCGCCTCTAGTGCCGTGACTACAGCTGTTGCGGTCTACATCTGAACGATCTCCATGCTCTGCTCGAGCATTTCGAGGAGGTCCACGTCGTCGTCATCGACCAGTCGTCCCCCCAGGCCCAGCTCCAGGTCCCCTTCAATCCACAGGTTGTCTCGCAGACCTCTGTGCCTCAATATCAGGCCAATCAGGCCCAGCCGATTCCCCAGCAGCAAGCCCAGCAACAGCAACAGCAGCAGCAGCAGCAGTCCCAGTCGTACCATGTTGCCTTTGATCCGGACGAGATGGACATTGAGGGTCCTCCGCCCTCGGCGACGCCAAGCGCTCGCTCGTCCCCCGGAGCCCCCAGTCCCCCAGACACACCGCTGTCTACACCCTTGTCACCGTACTCATCTCCCGCAATAAATGGTCAGCAGGCGGGCTTCTATATGGAAAAAGTACAAATCTCAATCCACAGTCAAGGTCATACCCACTCACCCTATGTTTCCCAGCCGTCATCGCCCAACAGTCTTTCGCATGGGATGCCAGTGGCAGCGTTCGATACGAAGACATTCCTCCGTCGCTCATCGCCTGGGGCTGTCACGTCCGTCACTCCTTCGTCCCTTGCCAACGCGAATACACCTGTCGCCACCAACCCTCCCAGCCGCCCTACCCTGAACCTGTCGTTCCCATCGAATAACGCCCACAGTCACCCCAACACACCCCATAGCCCTCATGTCGACCCCTTCAACGCCTATGGCCGGTACGCTGCGGAATATATGGTTGGCATGCCAGGTGCTGAGAAGGGTATGGAGTTCAATGGCATGATGGATGCCGCTAGGGCTCAGACCAGCAGCAGCAGCCTCGCTGGAGCTGTCGAGGAATGCGTTCCGCCCGCGCTGCTGTTCTCGAATACGGCGACACCGGAGAGTACCCCTAGCACGAGTCGAGTCCCATCACCCCAGAATCAGGCGCCACCGTCGAACGTGATCACAGGCAAGCCTTCCCCGGCCCCTGCCTCGACGAATGCGGCCGTACCTGCGCTCTCGAACGCGCCAAAGGAAGCTGCGGCTCGCTTGACGGCTTCGATGCAACGGCCGGCAACGTCCTTGTTACTTTCGAAGCCTTTCAAGTGTCCAAAGCCGAACTGCAACAAGAGTTACAAGCAGGCGAATGGTTTGTTATTCTTTTGATAGTCTGCTCTTGTCTAATGCTTTCGTAGGTCTCAAATACCACATGACGCACGGAAGCTGCAATTTCGCACCACCTAAAGATCTCGAACATGTTCAGCAATTGTTGGATAAGAAGCGACGCGATCGGGCAGCGGCCGCGGGTGAATCCCAGCCCACCACACCTCTTCCTTCCGGTCCCTCGACACCCACGTCTCCGTATCCGGAAATTACTGATGCCGAGATGCGCGAGGTAGAGCGTGAGGCTGAGCGGCGTCTGCGACCCTTCGCCTGTGGTGTGGGCGATTGCCAGCGTCGCTACAAGAACATGAACGGCCTGCGATACCACTACCAGCATTCCGGAGAGCATGGAGCTGTCGGCCTGGCGATGCTTGCGAGTGGGGTCCACGAATGCTTAGGCAACGGCACTGGCAGCGGCAGCAATAGCCGTGAGGCCAGTGCTGTGAGAGGCGAGCGAGAGGGCCGGAAAGCGCGTCAGTCGACGAAGAGCTCGCCATCGAGTCGGTCGACGAGTCTCAGTCGGACCTCGACGCCCGTCTCGGCTAGCGGGATGAACCCTGCCTCCGCTGCCCAGCACCCGCAGTATGCCGGGGGTGCTGCTCCATCCACCCAATTCCCCAACCATCTTGCCTACCAGCAGCGCTATGTAGATCACCAGCGGGCTCAGTTCGCTCAGCAGCAGCACTACCAGCCCCACCAGCCGCCGCAGGAGATCGTAGTCCAGCATCAGCCGCACCAGCAGCAATATGCCCCGATGATGTACACGCCGACCTCCTCCGTCAGCCTAGACGTCTCCATGGCTGGCTAGACGTGATTGCCTCTCAAAAGTATATCATACGCACACCTTATTGTCTGTCGCAATCCCCCCTCAACGCACGATCTGTCTATCCGCCTTTGATTTCTCCTCGTATTCGACCAGCGTATCTTACAGTTCCCCCTCTATTCGCCTGCCAGGCTTTCTCTGGCCACGGCTGTCTCGTGCTACAAAGCGACATTCGAAGGCCTGATGCAGGTGGTCTGACCAATCCGTCAGCCACCTTGTACATACTGTACAACCAAAAAGTACATAAACCTCCTCGTTTCACCCTCCTTTTCGTTCTTCCCCACCACCGCCACCTTCCACCCACCACATAAACGATCAACAAAAAATAGACGACTCTACCTAATATTGCGCGTTTTCTCATCCTCTTTATTAGAAGCATCGGCACAATTTTGTTGTTGGCAAAACTTCTTTATCCATCGCCTTATATCTGTACACGTTCTCCGACTCTCCCTCAGCGTTTAATCGTTCCCCATCCCCCCCAATCTTTACATTAGTTATTCCCCCCATGTCTTGCGGGAGTTTGTCCTGATCTGATTTCTATACTCTATGTAGCTTGTGTATTTTTCTGTAAAGCGTTCGTGGTAGAATTGAGATCATATCGATTAAATTTATTGCACTTACTTGGTTTGTGAGAATTCGTAGGGACGAGCGCGACGCCCATTGACGCTAATGTTAGACTCGTCCGCACATTCGCCAGAAAGGTGCGTTCCGTGCTTGAGGCGCGTTTACCGCACTGTTGCTCACGAAACTCTCAAGTTGTGAGGACAAGGATTGTACTGTTATGTAGGGAAGAAGCGACGCCATCGTGTTACTTCAAAATCGAGGACCGGTTGAGGCTCAACGTTGTTTCAAAAGAGTGTAATATTTACGATTGGTAATACTAGACGACTTGTAATGAAGTGCAAGCTTTCAAAGTGTTGTAACATAGAGGGACTACGAGTCCTTGTTCGTAACATTAGAACTGTTCGTTATACGTACTCTACATATCAATCGCAAGTAGCGGAATAAGAGCTAGGGGCAGTAAAAAAAGAGCTGAAGCAGCAGAGAAAGAGCCGGAGGCGTCCGAGGAAGAACTGGAGGAAGAACTGGAGGCAGCGGAGGATGTGCCGGAGGCAGTGGAGGATGTGCTAGCGCTGGAGGCAATGGAGGAGCTGGAGACAGCAGCAGAGGCAGAGTCGGGAGGACCGCCACTTCCTCCAGGGCCGCCGCTGCCGCCGCCCATTCCACCGCTAGACTCGTCGGCAACACCGCCGTCTTCGGTCAATGTGGCGGCAGGGCTGACAGTATACGTGCTGGACACATCAATGCCGATAGCCGCCCACATCATGATACCGTCCGAGACATCGTCACCGAGGTAGACGTACTCGAGGAAAGGATCGATCTCATCTGCCTCCTCTGATAAGATAGTATCGTCCTCGTTCTCGGTGAGGTCTTGGGTGTTGGTGGAGTATGGCTCCGTCGCCTCAACGGCGGTGATGAGGTCCTGGTCGTAGAAGATCTGTCCAACGTGCGACACGGTGTCGCTAGTGAACGTGCCGTTGTCGAAGACGGTTCCGTTTTGGTGGGCAACGATGTGGATGTGGGTAGCGCGGGAGGTGTAGTGGCCGGGGAAGATGGTTAACCACTGTGCGACACCATCGTCGTCAGTGGGCTGGATACCGCGTAGGAAGGTAGAGTCCTACAGATCACCAGGACGTTAGTCTCAAGGAATGCGAGGTAGTAGAAGAATGTTTACGAGGTTTGTGTCATCGCTGCTGTCTCCATTCCCGTTGGCGACTATTCCAGAGTACACTCCAGTTGCGTTGGCTGGATGGACATATTAGCATTCGGAAATAGCGATAGAACGAAAAAAACCGACCATGCCAAAAGTCGATGTAGACATTGGAAACCGGTTCGCAAGTGCTGACATCGATGAGTTGAACGTCAACGTAGGTGTCGACTCCCTCTTGATCTTCGCGAATGTCCCAGCGCACATACTCGCCATCAACGTCTGGAAGGGCGGAATAAGAACTCAGAACAGCCTTCGTGATATAAGACTCACAATAAGGTCCTTGAGTGACTTCGGGAGCAAGGACGCAAGAGCTGTTTCCGTCGAAGAGCGTGGCAGCGTCAGTGTTGTTCGTGACGCCAGTTAAGTTGGACTGATGGTCAGTGGCAATGACAGAGGCCAGGTCGCGCCTGAAAGGAACATTGGTCTCTGAATATACTAATGAGCATCGCGAAAAGGATGAAGTAAAAGAGCACACTGACCGAGTGAGCGTGTGCGTCGGACCTTTTTGGCAAACTCTTCGCGGCGCAGTCGAGAGCGCTCATAGAGACCACCACGCTTCGAAAGGTGGTCTTGACATTGCGCCAAGGAGCCACGCGCATTCAGCTGGAAAAGGGCGCGTTTGCTGTACTCGATGCTTCCGGGCTCAAGATGAGGATGTGCCGATACGGAAAGTGCCAGTGAAGCGACAGTCACTGCTATAGGTACGAGTTGGGAAAGCATGGTGGACTGGTAAAGAGGGCGAAATAGAGTGTGAAAGTCCGGGAGGATTTGGATGTCGGAAAGCCATTTCGAAAGACTATCTTATATAGCATCCTGAGCGTGCGCAGTAGGATAATAATATAGCGGGAACGAGCGCAGTGAGAAGCACCGTCAAAAAGCAGAGAATGAGCGATCACCCGTCCCAACGGACGGCTGCGCGCGTCCCGAATTGCTTGGCAGACAGTGTCGATTCAGTTCTGATCCAATCAGAGTGCTCGCTTTGCAACTGCGGATCCTTCTCAGCGCAATATGCTGAACTTTGAACCTGTGCTGAAAGCTGATGTTACTGTAGTCTGTAGGATAACAGTGCAGCACTGGGTGTGATTCGGAGGCTCGTGGCTACACGCGACGTTAGCCCAACGCCACTTTCCAGTCGAAGATCCCAGGTCTCGGAATTGGTGTCAGTGTCAAACAAAGGTGCCTTCTTCACAGGCGCGTCCTTTGACTCCGTTCGTCGCACGATTATGTATGTTGTAGGAAGCACTGCAGGCAAAAAGTGAGTATAGGGTCGGTGACAGGCAGTCGATATGCCGTAAGTAATATTCATATGGGGCACCGTGGTGCGACCATGGTGTTCACAGTTCAACGTCGGCTTTTTCCACCACCTTGGGTGTATCCGCAACTCGTTCTAGTTTCCTGGCGCGGGCGCCTGCCAAAAAAATGCGATCAGACTCATCAAAAATGGACTCGAGGCGTGTTGCGGATACAACCTACTCTGACTCAGCACAGACTTCCGGATTTACATAATCCGCCAACTTTGCTTTCTTGCTCAGAATCTTGCTCAAGGCCTTATGATGTAGGCTCCGGTACGGCTCAGGTTCCCTTGCTGTACGAAATCGACCGTGTAACTTTAAGGCTGATCCCATCGAAGAACCTGATTCCCAGCACATGATGGGAAGTTGGACACACCCACCAATGATCTTGAGTTGACTAGCTTCCAACCCCGCTTCCCCCCCACCATGGACTCCGAAAAACAGTTCAAGTCCTTCGCAGATACATATGCTCTCACGCCTCTCCCATCCTACTCCTACCTCCGCCATCCATATATCTGGCCCAAGGTCGTCTCATTCGGTAAGCTCTCACACGGTATCTATCTACACTTCCTATCATTCAAGTCCCGGCAGCTCGCAAGACCATATGTTACGCGCTCGAACAGGGCGTCAAGCAGGGCACGTTCGAGCTCGTCGACGAAACCACGTCAGACTCGGAACCGGTTGTATACCGATTTGGAACTACTGCCGAAACGAAGAAGCATCCCATCGAGGCGCGGCTGGTGGTGCACAGTGAGATGTTTTGGGTCAGGACGTGGGTGAACTACGATGTGGGGTGTGCGTGTTCTCCGTATCGCACTCTGCAAGGACTTACGAGGATTGGAAACAGTCTCAGAGGCGTACATGAACGGAGATATCAGCTCGCCATCCCTACAGGATGTCTTGACTGTACGTCTATCTGCTCACTTCGATCTGACTTGTTTGACGGATATACTAGCTCTACGTGTACAATTTCATCAAGACCAAGATGGTCTGGTCCTTCACCTACCAACTCAAATCCTTCGTGGATATTGTCATCCACCGCTTTCTGAGCCATGGTTTTAAACAATCCGTCGACAACGTCCGTTCCCTTTCCTCACAACCAAAATCCTTTCTGATTACTTACTCAGGTCGCGGGATATGATGCCTCCAATGAGCTTTACCAGGCGCGTCGCTTAGTTCATTTTCTCAACGCACGATCTAAACAAAACGTCAGGCTTTCCTCAGCACCGAGATGCAATACTCATGTCCGCTCTGGCTGGAGAAAGACGGTGGACCAGAGGGTGACCTGCGTGGATGTCGAAACACTGACGACCTGGAACGTGCACAGGCGAACAAGATACAATGGGTCCTCAACCACGCTCGGGTAAAGCCTGGACATCGTCTATTGGAGATTGGGAGTGGGTGGGGCAGTCTGTCCATTGCTGTACGTACCGAAACTTACATTATTTCACTATTTCGAGGTTGACGAATTGGAGACAGGCTGCAAGCCGAGGATGTACAGTGGACACGCTCACGCTCTCCGTAGAACAAAAATCCCTCGCGGAAGAACGAATTGCCGAAGCGGGATTTTCGGACCAAATTACAGTTCATTTGATGGACTACAGAAGCATGCCGCCTAGTTTTGAGAAGCAGTTCGACGCGTGTGTTAGTCTGGAGATGATTGAGGTACGCATCTATATCCTTTGATCGACCAGCGTGTCTTGTGAACATGGCTACAGGCAGTTGGTGTCTCGTACATGCCCACGTTCGTGCGCATACTCGACTGGGCACTCAAGGACACGGACGCCGCCGTCGTTCTTTCCGCGACTTCCTACCCTGATACCACGTTCACCGAATTTCAGTGTGTATTGTATCTCTCTGCTTAGGTCTCCGTTACCTGCGCTAAATGGTATACACACTTTCTCCAGAGCGGACGACTTCATTCGAAAATATCACTGGCCTCATACAATCCCTCCCTCTGCCACCTGGCTCATCAAGCAGTTCACGTCCACAGGCATGTTTGACGTCGGTTCGGTCGAGAACCACTCTGATCGTAAGTCCACTTCAAGTTTCGCAAAGTCCGATTCACGTTACTGATGGACATTTCAATGTAGACTACCTTCGCTGTCTGAGGGAATGGGCTCGGTAAGTTCTTGTTCTCTATGTACTCCCACCAGTGCTCACTGCTGTTCTCAGACGCCTCGAAGAAAACTGGACACCTGCCTTGATAGCCTCACTACAAGAGCGCTATCCCGCCTTTCACGACCCCCACGCGCTGGCAATATACAAACGCCGTTGGCTGTACATGTACATCTATATGGAGGTCGCGTACAAGCGCGGCTGGTTGAGGTTGAATTACTGGACTTTTGTGAGATGCGTGAGTGCTTTCGAGTCGTCTTGCTCACAGATTTAGAATACTTACGAGGAGAGGCACTGACAGAGCTCGAACACGTCTAGGGATACTGATGGCAATCACGACAATGGCGATTTTGAGATCGCGTCGACGAGAATGGAGGAGAAGACGTTGCCAAGGTATATGGTGTTAGGAACAGCGAAATGACATGATAGAACTGATGTGCGATCACGTCTGCCACGATCTACTTGCGGGCCGTTTCATCTCAAAAGCGAAAGAAGCGATACAGGATGGGCACAAAACGCTATGTAACGTTGCATGTACTGTGAGTGTGGCGGATATAGTGTAACAAAAATACAATTTCTTGATATTTTCGCACCAAAGTCCGCTTTTTCGTCGTTTGCGCGCAACTTGGCCGCCTTTTGCTCAATAATCACGCACCTCTGCTAGCATCAAGACGCTTTCGCACAACCATCAAGGCGGCAGTCAAAACACACGCACCCCCATGACACACGCGTTCAAATTCACGCACCTGATTTACAAAGTGTTCAAATTCGCGCATACCACATGTGTGCATCGAGAGTTTCACACATGCCAGCTGTAGTTTCCTTAAATTCACACACCCTTTGTTTTTCTCTCAAAACACGCACTCACTATCTCGGAATACCTCTCGATTCGCACTAGTGTATGGAAAAGGGTTGTTTTCACGCTGGGTTGAACCCTCGGCTCCGCGATCTGTTTAGGCCTTTGTGACTGTGACGACGCGTCGCGTCTTTGTTGATTTCCAACCGCCATCATCGCGTCCTCCCTCGTCCGCCATGCCGGAGTTCACAGTCATCAAGTACTTCGACAACGAGGTGGCGCTTCATGCCAGTGATAAAGGGAGCACTGGGCTGCCCGCTAGTGACCCTTCCGAGTTTGGTAAGCTCGGCATGGTTCTCGTCATAATATCTCTGTATCTGATTTCTTTCCAGGCCGCCTTGGCGTGTTTGAGGCGACTTTGGCGCGGTCAAATGGTGCCCGCCAGTCTGTGACCATTCACAACCCTCTGGACAACGACCCATACTTCCTTCCCATCGCCAAACCACGGACATCTGCACGACGGAGTAGTGCCGGCAAGAAGAAGAAAACATCGACGACATCGGCTTGTACACGATGCGTCTCTGTGAGTCCATCCACACCTCACTTCTAGTTAAAATGTCTTATGCCCTTCAAGCCGCCCTCACAAGCCGGAACTACTACGCCCGACGACATTGTGAGTATCATCTGTCTTCCTCTGTATCTTGGTCCTCATCTCTTCTCCAGAAGAACAAGTACTCGACACTCAACAACAAGACCGCCGCGGCCATTCTCAATGGACTTGAGCTCAAAGGCCAGCTCCTTCACTGCTGTCGAGGCAAGGAGCTTGTCTTTGGCATTGACGACGTATGATCTTATTTCACTGTCCGTTATACCACTAATAAGTACATTTAGTTTGTCATTCGCGTATGTTTCGGACTCGAGGGCCATCTACTTTGGATTCCGACCGCCCAGTTCGATGAGCTCACTGGGAGCCCACCTGTGGCGCGGGGACAGAAGAGTAAATCGTTCGAGGTTCCCGCTGACATGTTCCAAGGACCGCCGAACAGTACTGGTTACGCCTCGATCCAGATGTACTTTCGACGGGGCAAGTGGACGTTAATTCTTCTCGACCATAACGTCATGATCTCCTTTCATGTTATGCGTCTCCGCCGACCATGTACTCCCTCAGATTTTCTGTCCGATTCGGAGGTAAGTTTGCTTCTTATCATCGCAATCTTTGCTCATCTCTGACGCTGTAGATATGGCCGTATCTCTGGTCCTCCTCCCATGGTCCAGTACATCATCTGGAGCCGGAGAAGACCATGGAGGCTCTTCGTCTCTGGCGCTCGCAAATCCTGGCATCGAAAGATCGTACTCCGATCTTTGTCGCTGTCAAGGGCAACCAGCTAGTCAACAACGGCTACGGTGCCCAGGAGACGACTGACATGCTCTGGCACGCACGTATTCATCCTATCATGCCTATCTATTTACTTGCCTCGCTTGATTCTCTATGGCGTCAGTTTGTTGACCATCACAGGCGTTACCAACTTGGGCGTCTGGCGATGCTTGCCGAGACTCCACTCGCACATACGTCAGGACCTGGTGCATTCTCCTTCAATGCAGATGCTCACAAGCGCTTCTTGCGAACCGTCCCCATCTACCGACGTGACACTGTATGGATCTCAAAGGAGGAGTTCCAGGAGCTGCGAGACACTGATCTGCTGAACTCAGACGCGACACTCAACGACGATGGGACTGCATCCGTGACGACTGGTAAGCCTCTCAAAGCCAGTGGTATACGCACTTATAGTCTTTTTAGACTCCCATGACGAACCATTCTATCATCCTGGCCTGGAACCAACTATCCGCAACATGGACAATCGCACGAAAAAGCTCAAACTACCGATCTTTCGCCTCTCTATTTCTCGCGGTGTCAAGTCAGCAAAGACCGTCAATATTTATACGCCCATCACAGCAAAGATACCTGCGTCATGGAATACGCCAATCTATGTAGGTTTTTGACGCCTGACTTTCTCCTCTTCTAATCCTTTGCAGTCTTTCCTTCAAATGAAGCCGACTGAGGATGTCCTTGTCGTCGCTCATAATACGACGCCGGGCCCTTATAGTTTCGAAGTATTTGTGTCTGCTGTATGGACAGCCGACCGGGTGGAGAATCTGCCTGCAACAAAGCGGACACCGCAGATATTTGGGAAATCGGTGAGAAAGAGAGCGGCTGCATGCGATCTTAGGAGGGAGATAGAGCGAGCAGCAAAGAGGTCCAAGGTTGAATCGCGCGGCTGCTTGTTGTACAAGTCCCAGAACGACGACATAGGAGATGAGCTATTACAGGAATTGGAGGAGATGGACGAGGGCGACGATGATGACGATGAGTAATAATTATATGTATTTATCGAGTTGTAGTGGTAAATGGTAAACCACCTCACTAGTTAAAGTTGGACTCCTTGATGTGAACAAGAGCTTATAGCTTGAGATATTAATACTCTCATTTCTCACTCCATACCACTACCAAGTCGCAGAAGACATATAGGAATGGTCAAGAGCAAAGGAATTGCACCACTAGACCCACTGTGACAAAAGTGGTACTTCACTCAGCATGTGTGGCACAGTCACGCATCGTGAGGGATGCGGGTACTCCAATACTACTCCAGAAACACCACCAAATGACAGAAGACATTTAGGAATGGTCAGGATTGAAGGAATTGCGCCACTGCGGGTCCTAGAGCAGAAGTGGTACTTCACTCAAGGTACGTGGCGCAGTCACGCGTCGCGAGGGTATCCGAGTACCTGAAATTCACTCCACAAACACCACCAAGTGACAGAAGACATATAGGAAAGGTCAGGATTGAAGGAATTGCGCCACTGCGGGTCCTAGAGCAGAAGTGGTACTTCACTCAAGGTACGTGGCGCAGTCACGCGTCGCGAGGGTATCCGAGTACCTGAAATTCACTCCACAAACACCACCAAGTGACAGAAGGCATATAGGAAAGGTCAGGATTGAAGGAATTGCGCCACTGCGGGTCCTAGAGCAGAAGTGGTACTTCACTCAAGGTACGTGGCGCAGTCACGCGTCGCGAGGGTATCCGAGTACCTGAAATTCACTCCACAAACACCACCAAGTGACAGAAGGCATATAGGAAAGGTCAGGATTGAAGGAATTGCGCCACTGCGGGTCCTAGAGCAGAAGTGGTACTTCACTCAAGGTACGTGGCGCAGTCACACCAGTCACGTGTCATACAGATGTATGAGCACTCTCATTCTACTCTACAAATAGCACCAAGTAGCAGAAGACTTCAAGGAATGATCAACATCAAAGAAGTTGCGCCACTAAACTCTCTGAGGCAAAAGTGGTACATGTTTTAGTATCTGTGGTACAGTCAGAGTACCATTCTCATAGCTCATGGGTGTCTTTGCTCGCTCTGTTGGCTGTTTTCCATCCCTGGTCCTTATCGGTTCAGATCTGAGTCATTTGAAATTCGGCTCTTTCTCTGATACTATCATGTCCGAGAGTCATGGCTCACCCTCGATTCACCAGTTCCTTATGGAATGTCACAGAGCATCCACACGAGCTCTGCTTGTCATCAACTGTATCCCAAATGCAGAATTGGATGCAGCGGAACGGGCATTACATGTTCTGTCCGCGTTGCGCACTATTCTCCAGTCTATTCAAGGAGAACTTGACAATGGTCAGGATCTCTCCGAGTACCTTGACACTCTCATCTCTCCTCTGGTCGCCTTCCTCGAGCGGCCTCCTCCAGATCCATCCGACTTTGTTCCCAGACTGTATCAGCCCACACAGGGTCGACCTCGCTATATCCTCAATCTGCAACGCGCTCTATTGCTTCATGAGCTCGGTGCAAGCTGGAATGACACTGCTCATGCCATGGGTATCAGTCGTCAGACCCTCTGGCGACATCTGACTCAAGCTGGTCTAGGGGGTACTCGCAGAGAGTTCACCATCATGTCAGACGAAGAGCTGGATGAGCAGATCGCCCAGCTCTCTCTTGAACATCCATTCAGCGGGTCCATTATTCTCAAAGGTCTGCTCGAGTCAAGGCAGATTCACCTGCCCCTGCGCCGAATTCAGCAGAGTCTGCAGAGAGTTGACGAAATTGGTGTTCTTACCAGGTATGTGCAATCATTACTCGAGTATTGGATAGTATGAGACAAGCTTCACAGATGGGGTGCTCTGATGTCTAGAACCGTATACAAAGTGCGCGGAGCGAATGCTTTGTGGCATCAAGATGGAAACGAGAAACTCAGGCCTTGGGGCTTCTATATTCATGGTTGCATCGACGGCCACTCTCGCCTTCTTATCTACTTGGAGTGCACAAGCAACAAGAGGTCAGACACCGTTCGAAAGTTCTTCCTCGATGCCATAGGTGTTTATGGATGGCCTAGCCGCGTTCGCGGTGACTATGGAGGAGAGAACAACGGTATAGAGGAGGAGATGATTCGTCATTGGGGCGAACTACACAATGCCTATATTCGTGGCCAGTGAGTTGACAAAGCTCCATGTATGACTTGCTCTCAATTTGAATTCAGATCTACGGGGAATGTTAGAATGGAAAGAGGCTGGCGCGACATCAGGAAGGATTGCATCGAAGCCTTTCGCCAGATCTTCTTCTATCTCGAATGACTTAGCTTGCTGGATATGGCGAATGACATCCATCGCCTATGTCTCTTCCTTACCTTCCAGCGACGCATCCAGGTCTCACTGAACCGTGTTCTTGATGCCTGGAATCATCACAAGATTCGCACCGATAGGAACCGTAGTCCGGTGGTCATATATGAGCTCAGTCGAGAGCAGGCCATCAACCGTGGATATTGGACAGGCGACGCCGGTGACCCTCTGGAGGACGTACAGAACAACCCTCAATATGGCATAGACTCATTGTCTTCATTCACCGGAGACGATCACCAGGAAGGGCAGCGTGAAGATATTCCTCCTGATATAGATTTGGATACGCAACGTGAGCGAGGGCTACTGTTGAATAAGGATGATGAGATAGAGGAGGTGCGAGCTCTCATGAGGGATTTTGACTTTGATAGAGATGACGGAAACTGGGGAATCGAAGTCTATTGTGAAGCAGTAGTTACTCTAACCGCCAAATTACAGTGAAACTTTTCCATCAGGCCGAACTTTGAATAAGGTCACATACTTCATAATCTCTGACGAATACAACCCCCACTGTTTCTGGTCCTTCGGGTTGTGATCAGGATGATACGCCTATAGATCTTGTTAGAAGGGATACACAATCATACCGCTTTATGATACGAACCATCAATATCATGCGCCGCTGCTCCTTCTGCGAAAGGATTTTCATGGTAGACCATGTAAGGCGCTTTAGAACAAGAGGATGAGGAAACCACAGTACGATCTTCTCTGCAACATCCTCCCATCCTGGTTTGGTCACAAACCACCGTGCCAATGCTGCTAGTTTCTCCTGTTGTGTCACCGGAGTGCGACTGGTCTGGCCATGCGAAGAAGAACCTGGGACTCCTTTGCCTCCTCGACCGCGACCTCTTGTACCTGCGGTTGGATTAGGCTTCGGTCTCGCTCTTTCCTCACGATCTGATAACTGGTGAATATGATAGACTGAGAACAGATATAACTGGACGTGCCTTTCTTCCGCTTTGCTCTTGCCTCTGACGCAGTTTGGTCCGTTGGAATCAAGTTTTCATCAAGGAACCATGTGCTGTTCCCAATGGACTCCGTACTCGACATATCTGACATAGTAAGACTCGATGGCGTCGTACATATCATAAGGGAAACATACCGTCAGGACTATCAGTCTCATGAACTTCGTAGTAGTCCTCGCCGACTTGATATGAAGGTCGGAAACGCCAATTACCAGTTCTAAAGGAGAAGCAGATATATTTGTAAACGGACGAATATCACTAAGGAAAGGTAGAGATTACTTTCGGTTACGACGCCTCTTCTGATCCTCATCTCCCTTCGAATTGACCTTCTCGGAGGATGCCTGTAAGAGCATGAGTATATAATCAGGTTAAACAGGTGAGTCTTACTTTCTGAGACGCAGTAGCGCGAGTCTTCGGACGTGTACGCGCTTCAGTGTCGGCATCGGCAACATCCTTCGCAGTTGCGTGATCTGCTCCCTTGTTGTACTGTTTTGGACGCTGTCAGAATGTATATCAGCATATACTTGATGTCCGCTTGCTAGAGTGCTTACCTTGATTTGATTCCTCAGCTTTCGCGCAACAGCTTCGCAACACTCTTTCAGAAGAGCATATGCCTTCTCGTATCCGGGCTGTTCGCGGCTCTCCTCGTCAAGAAAGCGAACAACAACATTGCTGTAGAATCCGGAAAGACCGAACTCTCCGACATAGAGGATATCTTCATTCATATGCTGTGGTTTGCCGGGATCTCCAAAAAGGCTTTCCAAGCATGCAGAGAGATCGAGACCGGGCTTGAGACAACCACCTGACAAGGTCTGTAGCTCTGAATAGAATCGAGAAGCCGATGACGCCGTCTGTAGAGATAGTCAGGAGAGTAATACATAGAGACGTGTCGCTTGTACACACCGGAAACTTATGCGATTGCGAGCAAAGAATTGCGGCAAGGTTACGAAAGCCCTCTGCCTCCCACTGAACACGAGAATAGTGCGAGCGGAAATAGGATATCAGAGCATATACCGCATTCGAGATCTTCAAGCATCGAGAAAAGGCCTGTGGAACAGTTGGGAGCGAGGAGAATGAGCTAGGAGGGAAGACGGCCAAAGCGGGAAGGATGGTGTAGAGAGTCGTCAAGAAGTCTGTAAGAATACAGAGACCGCCACTGCCAAGGACTATGTACTGCTCGAAGAACAGGTTGTCCTCCTGGCGTAAAAATGGCTGACCCGTACTACCACATCGTTGGGAGAGATCAACAACATCTGACAAGAACTTTGTGTTCAGCGCGCCCCAAACCTCCTCCAGAAGATTCGCCGGGTTGAGCGCTGGTGGTTCCCGTCCTAGCACCAGCTCCTGCCATGCTCGAATACGAGTATGGCTCTCCTGGATATGTGTATACTCGGGCGAGGCCTTGTCCCTCCACTGTGTTCCGGTGTTATCAAGACAGTGAGACAAGAGTTTGTGAAATGACTTACCCAGCCTGTAGATCGCATGCTCTCTGTAGACACCGCCGGACGGGACATGTTCGAAAGGTATCGCAAAGTAGAACAGTGTGTTGAAGGGATAATGTACAATGACATGTCATGCGATGTCACAGGCGAGTCAGGCTCTCCTCGCTGGGTAGGCTCAGAAGGAGGAGACGGCGCCGAAACTCCCATTGGTTTGGGTGCAGTGAAGGGTTCTGCAATTGGGGGCGATGGCGGTGGCGGCGATGACTGCGCAGCTGCCGACGGTGCCGGAGAGGGCCTAAAACCAGAGGGACCTGGTGTAGACTGCCTCGCAGTACCATGACCAGAACGTGTATCATGATACGAGGTCGATGTACTGGATGTCGAAAACTCGGGAAAGGCTGACATATCAAAGTCGTCGTCGTCGTGGATGAACTGGGACGATGATGAGACAATAGCACACTACAGTAAAAACTGGATCGTACGTCTGCATCCCGAAAGCCACGCCCATCTGATGGATGCTGATCTTCTTCGCCATCCGAGGAGAACATGAACAAGGGCTAACAGGTGTATTAGTGAATGACAAGTCGCACAAGGCTGGATGCATGTACCTCCTTCCCTTTATCTTTGGTGGTCTTCGAATGTGAAGCCTCATCCGCGGAGTCATCTGGCACTTGCGGCTAATTGGCCAGCATTAGCTAAGTGTATGATAGGTGCAGTGACACAAACCTGATTATTGCCCTTCGAATGTATCTCATCCTCTGTCATCTTGCCGACTGAGACTCTGCTACGCTTTCTACGAGGCTTTCTGGGTGACTTTAGACCTTCATCATCCGACGCAGAACGTGTGTCGTCATCCAACTATCTCAGTGTTAGAGCAGTAGAGACAAAGTGAAGGATGAGTTTGATCTCACCTTGTGCTTGCGAAGCCCTGGTCTTGAAGTCGTCGGTTTAGTGCTGAAACTGGGTGCTGCTTCGTCCTCGTCGTCCCGGCTCCGAGATTCCTGTTGCAATAGTCAAGCTCAGGAAATCATCGATGCATAGATGAACTCGTACTTTGGTGTGAGTCTTGTGTGTCTGCCTCGCAGACGACTTGTTCTATGAGAGAGAGAATGAGCACGGTTCAATAGAAGGGGCTTTGTACTTACATGGCTATGCTTACGTAGATTCTGAGCTGGCGTAGCCGAAGAATCCCCGTCGTCGTCGCTTTCGGCTGCTATTGGGTACGACTTTCTGCGCTGAGATGGTCCAGATTGGCTTGCAGACTTCCTCTGAGATCTATATCAGTAAGAGAGGCGACTCAAGTTGATCTAAAGAAACCTTTGGCTTCGGCTTGAACTCCTCGGAATCTTCCATTGCAGAGTCGTCCTTGTCCGATGCAGAGTCAGAGTCGGAGACAACGGTACGCTCCATGATCTCCTTCGGGTCTAGATCGTGTATAACATCGGCGTAATCCTGACTTGTTACGCCGCCAAGTGGAAGATTAGGCTCTCCGGGATCGAGGGCAATATAGATCATATTTGGGAATATTTTTGCCTTGTTCCGGACGCCGCCACTGATTGAAGCACTGACGAGCAAGTAAGACTTGATTTGAACTTCTGTGCACAGATAAGAATCAACGTACTGGAGTAGTTGGTCTACTGTCAGATGCTTCCCGCCCTTCAGAGTCATTGGGCGAAGAACATGAGCAACTCCTAGGCGTCTCCGTGTGCTGAGCTCTGTCTTCAGGGTTTGGCCCGTTCTGACTGACTTTGCTGATCGCTTGACGGTTATCGTCGACTCTTGAACGGTGAGAACACGCCATCCAGTATAGTATCGCAGAGGATGCGGCAGAATGTCGTCGAAGCCATCCTCAATACAGGCATCGACTTCAAAGCCCGATAAATCTTCGGCTGCCTCGACTGACGTGATATAGCCCTCGCTCACAAGCATGCTGATTCTGGAGACGCCCAAATTAGACATGATCACGAGTGTCTATTCGGATGTATCTGACATCCGAACCACGAATATGTGCACCTCAAACCCAGATATTCGTATTCGGATGGATATCCGACATTGCATCCGAGAGAATTGTCCAATATCCGAATATTTGTGAATATTCATCCGAATATATTCGAATATATCTGAATATCCATGAGTATTGGCATAATATTGCATCAAGAGCAGCCTGAAACCATACCTACTATGAAGTTATGATATTATACTGTGTGTAAATGTCAATTAGAGTCACATAGCTAACACAGAACACTCATATACTACAGCCCACACTATCATGTCTCGGATGTCTGCTCAGAAAGTGGACATCCGACATCCGAGAGGTATCCGACATCCGAAAGGTATCCGACATCCGACATCCAAATATCTTCGGATGTCGGATACGAATATAATTGAAATATCCAAAAATATCCGACATTCATGCTCATGTCTAGCCCAAATCAGTTCGATTCAACAACATTGCAGCAAAGGACATACTTGTTCTCATTTGGTTTCTCGTACTCACCGACTGCGACAGCTTTAGTTCCCTCCACAAGTGTGACCGTGAACTTGCGCGTCTTCACGGTAGGAGCCTTTGTTTTCGCTGAGGTATTGGCCGACTTGGTGCCGCGTTTCTTGCTACGATGCTTATAACCCTCACCACGACCAGTATGATCAAGGTCAGCGGCTACCTGATACTCAAGACAAGATCAGCTGAGAAGAGCAGTAGCCATCATAGATACTCACCGTCTGAGCAGGATGAAATCGAGCGCTTCGATCCCTAGCCTGGCTCTTGAGGCCTTCGACAAAGTCGGACCCACTGCCAGCCGCTGCCACCTCCTCATTTCGTTGAAGAGCCGCAGCAGTTGCTTTGAAGGGCGCTGCCCCGTAGTCCTTTGACGATGATGGCCGAGGAGAAGGATCGGTCGAAGTGGAAGGGGCAGTACGGGACCCAAAAAGAGAGTTGTACGTCGACGAGCTTGTAGATGCCGAGGGTATAGATGGTGGGGGTTGCATGGGGGTTGAGTTCGTCGCAGCAGCAGTTGGTAGCGCCTATGAGAAGTGTTAGATAGAATTAGAAATCAAAGGCCATGGACTGACCGAAGGCGAGGAGATCTCATCGTGTATACCAAGCGGACAGCCACAGACACCACAGGGAGTTCCGGGATTACGAGAAGACTTGGGACTAGTGACTTCGTCGGCCCAGAAACCCCGACACCCACAAGGGTGATTGCCCTTGAAGTTGCGACATCCGCCGCCGCCTCCAAGAAGCCTGACTCGGAGATGAAGATGCGAGAGTGGACCCGCTCCAATGTCGCGCATAGTGCTCGTGACAGGGAGGGCCATGAGAGTTCCGGGAAAGTGAAAGAAGAGGGATGAAAGGATGAACGATCCGGACGGGATCAAAGAGCGCTCTCGGAGGGCATCTACAACATCGGATAACGTGGAAGACTCTGTGACCGCTACTCGACACAATGAGTCCAAGGAATGAGACTGAACATATGATGGTACTTACAGATAGGAACAGACGACTGAGCGGCTCCTAGTACAAAGACGGTCATCGGTCTCGAAGCAATGATGCGTCGAAGACGGCGCTGGCTGGCATGAGAGATATGGTCCCGGCAATATCGGATACGTCCACGAGGTATAATGTGACTGAGAAGAAACTGCGAAGGGAAAGAACGGGAGACTGGAGCGACATCAACAAGAAGAAGAATTGAACAATGATGAGACATACCAAGAGTATAGACAAGAGCCAAAAAGTGTCCAGTCAGGACGGTGTAAGCCATCGGTAGATCGCAGGCATGCAGAGCCAGAGCCGATGTCTTGAAGTGGCAGAGAGCAAGGACGATGATAACTGGAATCAAAAGAACGAAGAACATGGAAAGCAGCCAGTGAAGAAGGCGGCTACAGATTCCATCGGGGTGGGATGCTACTAGATTGGGTTTTTTTCGATGCATCTGGGGAGGAAGCAATGAGATAGAACGGCCGACGACAGATTCTTATACTGACAATCCCATTGGAGCTGCTGGAGTCAGATTTCTGCCTATTTCATACCTTGGAGTCCAATATGACGAAACCCAAGTTAGGAGACCTGGTTACCATGGCCAGACGTCAGTTAGATAGAGCAATTCACCAAGATAATGCCCCACCTTGCCTTGGCTCGATTAGCAGAACGCCACAGTGCTCCACGGCGGCCACAAGTGAGTGATAGAGGTTTGCACAGGGGACAGGAAGGAGGACGCGTAGTGACGCGTTTTGTTCCGTCATACAGTGTCCAAACCTTCCATTTTCACATATTCTTGCCAGTGCCACGCAGATCGACGCGCCAAAGATCAGTATTCAGACGAAGATAGATATCAAGATACACAGGAATACGTATGGTTGAACGGGTGGATGCTATAGGTGCGGGCTGAAGACCATGATGATGAGGCGCCTCGAAAATGATGCTGTAGAACGTCGGCTCTGATCCTTGAAAGCAGCACCACCATAAGTGTGGGTCAAAGCAAACGACGAGCAAGGCTGTACTTGACAGCCGGAGGATGAGTAATGATTTCGAACTCCGCCGCCGAAGCCGGACACTGTGATGTGACTCCTTGGAGGTATGGACTTTGCGCTGATTTGACTTGTCCTATGCGAGGTCATGCTTGATTTGCATAGGACATCCATCGCATGAGTGAGTTTGACGCTACAGTGAACCAGGTTGCGTGAGTTTTAAGATACATCTCATAGGTCGCGTGAATTTGAACAACGAGTGCTGCTTGTGCGCGCATTTGATGTATCAATCAGTCGACCTGCGTGAAATTGAATGACATGGGGGACGGTGCGTGAAATCAGACGTCGGCAATATCCGTCATGCGTGAATTGAGAAACTGGATTGAAACAGGGCGATTCATTTAATCCGGGTGCGTAAAACTACGAGAACTGCATGTGTGCGTATAAAACTTTTGTTACATTATATGTGCCATATGTGAGCTCCCGGGTAATAGGTACTGTGCTGCTAATAGGCTGATGTCCGAGCGGCGCTGTGATGTCAACTTTAAATTAATAACCAAACGAGAGGAGGATATCATAGATAAGGTCACAGTCAATTCCGGTCGATCTACGACGCGGTATGATTGCGAGTGTCGGCTACTTGTCTAGAGGGCAAGGCCATTGTCCTGCTCTCGGTTGACTCTACCAGTGTCCTCAACTGACGGGGGAGCTCCGACACTGCCAACTTCGTGTCCGTCGGTGTTCTGCCCTTCCGCATCGCTGATAGTCATAGTGTGCGCGACGGACTGGAAGCGCAGTGAAGATTGCACGGCGTGAGAGCCGCCTTGGCGGCTGCCAGCGGGGGAGCTGTTTCTCCAGGAGTCGTTTGGACGCGTCTTTCCTGACGCAACGCGTGCAATGATCAAAGCGGGAGCGAGACACTGATCAGGAGAAATTGAGCATGTAGCCGAGTACATCAATGCCAGAGACGACTCACAGTGGCAGCGGTCAGCATCGCTTCTGGATAGTAGCTTGCAAAACTGTAATATGGTGCGTGGAGGTCGTGCACGAACATTGCGAGGTACACCAAATGTGTGACCGAGTAAAGGATTGACGACTCTACCAGAATCTCGATAATACCTGCATATGTCCTGCTGCTAACTCCAGTAGCACTCACAATACGGATGATAACCAGGGCGGTCCCAAGAGTGTTTGCGACAAGTGTCAGGGACATATAGGCCAAATTCCAGTTGGCCACCGAAGTACTCAGGACAGCTGTACCAAGGGCGGTGGAATACTGCACTTCATATACAATGAACGAAACTGGACTGATTTAGATCGAGTGTCACGGAACAGTATCACATTGAGGTTTCTACATACCTGTTTCGGCAACGCAGCAGATAATGGGGAGAGCAACTGTCCAGGAGTGTCCACATATGATCCAGCATCGCCAAATCTATATAGAATTGTCAAGGCAACACTCAGCACCATGAGCAGTCTAACCATGACACCCTCGGCAAGAAGGACATTGATCTGGCGGAGGACTCCAGTCGCAATGCCCAATCTCTCTTGAAGTGCACCCGACAAAGCTTCTTGGAACAAGTCTCCCCGTGTTGCACCGTGAACAATGTACTCGTCGTCAATGACGTCCCAGATGAAGCCAGTCCTGACCGTGAAGAGCATCCACATGAGTGTGAGGAGCACAACATGTCCAATGCGCCCTCGGAAGGCTTTCTTAGATGAACCTACTGATGAGGCAATATCAGGCACTTTCTGGTAAGATGAATGTGCCTGTGCAAAACATACTATGTGTGACAATTGCGTGTATAGTGTACAGATACACTGCCGTGTAGAAAAAATAACAGGCAATCTCCAATATGTCAGAATGAAGATTGTCCCGCAGAAAATGAGTGGCAACTGCTTCGGTTATTGCATCTGCGGACATAGCTGGGAGGAGGTGATTAGTGCTCGTGCATGGGGGCACTTATTATATGAAGGATTGGAACAGCGCACGCACGCCATGATTAACTGTTGACAACGACTGGTACATCTCCGTCCCCAGAAAGATGAGCGGGTGGAGATCTGTCCAGTCCCACGGCAACCCGATGTCCTGATATCGCACTGTCGTAAATAAAGGAGCTCGTCTGACAAGGAACGCGACAGGCGTTGGTACTGGTCAAGATGAATGCCTAAGCAAAGCATACGATGCTTACCAATTGCGTGGATTGTGTATAGATACCCTGCTGTATAGAAGGAATGACAGGCAATCTCCACTATGTAAGAATGGAGAGTGCCTCGCACATAATGAATGACGTCTACTTCGTTGAATACAGAGGAGGACATGGCTTGAAAGAAGTGAGTAGCGAACAAGCTCGTTTAACGGTGTGATTGATATATGTATACTAGAAATGGAGCCACTCACGCCATCATCAACAACGACTGGTCCATCTCCGTGCTCCAGAAATATGAGCGGGAGGAGATCTGTCCAGTCCCATGGCAACCGATGTTCTTATCCTGCGCTGTTGAATACGGAGGAGTTCATTTGACACTTGAAGGAAGGCGACAGGTGGTGAGATGTAATGATCAGACAACTCAACAGATGCAAAGATGTATCAACGACCTCAATCGACTCAGCAAAGAGAAGAGAATGTTAGGACGGTCGTATGCGGAATGCTATTCTATCCGGGCTCGAGTAGTACGGTTGGGCTTTGATCATGATTGATGAAGATTCGATGAACAACTGAGACCATAGAGACAATGGAAACATGCCAAGCACTGATAGGACACGAACATGACTGCTCAATGACCTCTGTACGCGAGATAAGCAAGGCAAAGTTCTCACCCTGTACGTTTATGTAGTGTCCGCGCAAGCATGTCCCTCGCGGCCCCTCGCCCCGACATTGGCGGCCTGCTGTTGATGCGGTCACACAAATCGGCGAAGTGCCTATATCTATATGTCTTCCCCGCCGAAGCCGCAGTTCCAAGTGCCAAACGATACTAGTTTGAGAGAACGAGGCCAAGAGGCGACTTTCACTGCGGCATTTGGCCCGACGTTCACTGGCATCATCTGCATGGTCGGCACTGTCGGCAGGCTCGATTTGGCCGTCATCATCTCAACCTGTTGCAACCACGTCCTCAAATGTCCTCCACTCCCGCCCCATTTCCCGCACATCCCGACGTCGTGCGACCGATGCAAGGCCGTCCCCGACCTCCTCCTGTACCCTTGCCTCAGTCCAAGCCATCGAAAATGCTTCAAACAGATGCTCTTCAGAAGATCATCTTACACTTCACCCCGGCCAAATACCTACCACCAGTAAATCCGCCGCCGCCTCCTCCTCGTCATCGTTGCCGGGACAGCACCGCCGACATCTGCCCGAAAGGGCCGCAAGATTAGGACACAGGAAACCCACTAGAGACGGGCTATCATGACATCTTGGGCGTGCCAGTAACGGCGACATCAGTGGAAACCACGAAAACGTACGGCCGCCTCGCGCTCAAGCACCACCTTGACAAGAACCCGGACGATCTGCACGCCGCGGAAAGCGTGAATGAAGATGTGGTTGCCTATCAGATATTTACCAGACGCTGTCCGATGACACGCCACGCAAAAAGTACAATAACCTTGGACAGAGGGTCGTCAAAATGGGGGAATTCTTGGCGCGATTTTGCGGGTAGTCATACAGGTGGGTGTCTCCTTCTCGACTCAACTTTGCAATATTAACCCTTGTCCCCGAAAGGTGTCGAGCTCCTCCAGGTCTTCGAATTCGTCTACTTCCAGGAGCAACGCCACCTCGCGGCAACAAACCAGTCTTTTATCGGTGTACGCGGCTGGCTAAGCAACGTCTAGGGCAAATACCTTGTATACAGTGAAATGTACGCTCCCTCTCTTCTTTTGCGCCCTCAGAATATCTTCCACCCTCAGATCAGCCATTGGGTTCAAGAACGTTTTGATGCAAATATATCTTTTTGGAAGATTGCAAGAAGCTCGAAGAGTAGGAGGTAGAGAAGGGTCTGTAGGCGTTGTTCAAGGGACCGTGTGCAAAACGGGCGTGCGGGCAAGCTCTCGATGGTACGAGCGGGTCTTGAGCTTGAGCTACGGCGTGGTTCAATTTCGCCCTCGGGTCGGATTGATGCACTCTTGCGCGCCCAATCTGGACACATACGCGCAGGGTTTCGCGTTTCGGTGTTGGCAGGCAGTCCCCGCCAAATTCGTGATACGGGCTCCGATTGGCGTCAGGGTTAGGCAGTCACTTTTAGCTCTTTCAGCACCCTTGGAGCGACTGTGTGGGCTACATATAAGCACTGACTCATTTTACTATGCAGATCACAAAAAGGGGACCACGGCAGCCATGGACTTACTCCAAGGTAGGTGTGGCGCGGTTTTACTCGTGTAAGTGATCTCGACTTGGATTATCTCGGACGTCGATACGAACGAGCTGTTTTTACATTGAAATATACTGATTTTGTCACCGCTACAAAGCTCATGTTACATTGATACCTCATGCCTTCGAACCACCAGCACCAGGACATTGTATTAACTTGGATACATCGACGGAACGGAACGACTTGGCATGGATCAGTGACTGGGGACTCGTAATAAATGCAATGATTCAGCGCCTCCGTCGGTTACCAACTGGTACATTCCGGACCGATGTTTGCATACGCTAGATGCCCACTTTTTTCCTTCGAGCCTCGCACGTTTCCCTGAACTTTCCGCGAAGAGACTGCGCAGTAGTGGCTATTCAGTCCTCATTGACCAAGAGAAACGCCCTCCGTGCTTCCGGCCGCAGCGTATTCGAACAAAGGCTACTGTCACGTTCATGCCTGCACCTGCCAAGAGGTGTGAAGACCAGGTGTGGTGCCGACGCGGCGTTCGAGGTCGACTAGCTGTGCGGCCAGATGGTGGGCCGGTTGAGTAGTGACCCATGTCTCGACCGTCAGCATCGAGATTTGTCAAAAATTCGGATTTTTATCGTGTCTTATACGGCATCGTTGATAGCAGTCAAGTCTGTCGCCATCAGCATCGAAATAATCAATCTGTGCACCACATTCAAATTTGCTGCACAGGGTTGACCATCTTGCAGCGTTGGTACGCTTCACATCAGCAGTGAGAGGTTGTGAGTGTCACGAGTAGGTGTGTAGAGTCGCAGTAGCGATGTTACACATCTAGCGGTGATTTGCGGTACAGAGAGGTGGGCAGGGTTTTAGTGAGAAGAAATTGGTGGTCACTTGCAAAAGGTGATCCCGTCGCCTTTGAGAATCGATGGTACCTGTAGATAACTAGTGTTACATGATATCATAGTACATTGCCAGTGAGCGCTAGTGAGCGCTAAGGAGGAGATGGTCTTATAAATAAGGTTGATTCATTTCGATCGTGCTAAGACGCGCGGCGTAATACTTCTGCGAATTTTGCCGGTCGTTCAGACGGCGGGGCCATTGTCCTGCTCGGGTTTGACTTTGCCAAATTCACCAACGGACGGAGGAGATCCGATACTGTCAATTTCAGATCTGTCGGTGTCCGGCCTTTCCGCGTCGTTGGTGGTGACGTTGTGCGCAACGGACTGGAAGCGCAGCGAGGATTGCACGGCGCGTGAGCTGTTTCTCCACGAGTCGTTTGGACGCGTATTTCCTGAGGCAACGCGTGCAATGATCAAGGCGGGAGCAATACACTGATAGCAGAGCGTGAGCAAGGAGGCCGTTACGCCAAAACCTAAGATGACTCACAGTGACAGTGCCCAGCATTGCTGATGGATAGAAATATGTCTCACTGTAGTAATGTGCATAGATGTCATGCACATATAGCGCGAGATACACCAGTTGCATGACAGAGTAGATGAATGATGATTCTGCCAGAATTTCGATAATCCCTGCATATGTCCTGCTGCCGACCCCCGTAACACGCACAATTTGGATGATAACCAAGGCAGTGCTAATGGTGTTTGTGGCAAGCGTCAGGGAGATATATGCCATATTCCAGTGGGCCAGTGAAGTCTCGATAGCATCATTGCCTATGGCAGTGGCATAGTACTGCACATCATATACAATGAAAGAAACTGGACTGTTTCAGATCATGGTAGGAGGAGTCACATCAAGCTTTCTACCCACCTGTTTCAGCAACACAGCAGAGCACGGGGAGAGCAACTATCCACGAGTGTCCACATATAATCCAGCATCGCCAAATCTACATAGAATCGTCAAGTGAACAATCAGCATCATAAGTGATCTTACCATGACACCCTCGGCAAGAAGGACATTGATCTGGCGGACGACTGCAGCTGCAATACTCAATTTCTCTGGGGGTCCACCTGAAGATACTGCTTGGAAAACATCTCCTCGTGTCGCACCGTGAGTAATGTAGACGTCGTCAATGACGTCCCAGAGTATGCCAGTCCTGACCGTCAGGAGCAACCACATAAGTGTGAGGAGCACAACATGGCCCATGCGCCCTCGGAACTCTGCCTTAGATGAACCTGGTGGTGAGGCACTATCAGTCAGCATTTGCCAAGATGAATGTCTGACAACACATACAATGCGTGGCAATTGTGTGGATCGTGTACAGATACACGGCTGTGTAGAAGAAGTAACAGGCAATCTCCAATATCCAAGAATGTAGATTGTCTCGCAGATAATGAATCACATCTGCTTCCGTGAGTGCAGGTGCGGACATGGCTTGGAAGGAGTGAGTAGTAGACGAGAGGCTCATACAGCGCTGTGCTACATATATGCATGGATGGAACAACACACGCCATCGGCAACTGTGCTCCAGAGAGATGACGAGCGGGAGAAGATACGCTTCAACACGCCTACCGGCAATCCGTGTCTTGATATCACGCTGGTGGGGACGGAGGATTTCAATCAATCGCAGATGGATCAGCAAGTGGTGGTGTGTATCTCATGCAATACATAGAAGGCTGAAGCGCGCCTATTTTCGACTCTAGTGAACAGAAAATGGGGTTGTGATGATGATATGTCTCTTGATATCACAACGAGGGAATCTCCTTCTGACGAAGAACACAACAAGTGATGATCAGCATAGTGGGATTTGATCATCGGAGCAGGTACGTACATAGTGGAAGAGTGAATATGAACAATCTATTGCGACTCACCGAGGAGAGGATGGGGTCGTGATGCTCCAATGCTAAGGCCATTGTTATCTGGGTTCGACCTGGGTGCGTTGATTGATGAAAACTGGAGAAGCGACTCCCATTCACTTGAATACACGAAGTCGCGTCTGCGAACGTGCCCTAAGTTGGCGGACTGCTATCCGAGACGATGGCAAGGGACTGCTAGATGAAACGGGGACGTAGGGCAAGGCATTACTTGCAGGCCAGATCAGAAGAAGCAATGCGAGTAGAAAACGCCACCATCGCATAAGAGCTTTTGTTGCTGTGTACATCTCGCTTCCAATAGTTGTTAATTATGCTTTTTTATCTTCTTCGACGTACATTATACATAGCATATGAATAACTTTAGATCACAATCGACAAATCGTCATTGAGCGGGGGATCGTTGAGTAAGTAGATTAAGGCCAGAAGGCGAAAGCGTAGTAGGAACTTTAGTAAATTCAAGTTGCTCATCACATCAAACGCTGGAGGTGTCGACCTTGTCCTTGGTGCTACCCTCGATGCGCAGCGCCTCGCTGGGGTACTTCTTCAGAGCCACCTTGAGGACTTGAGCGAGGATGGCGAGGGTCAGGACGAATGCGCTGCGTAGGATGACATATTTAGCATCCAATATACGGAGGGGTGGGGAAACGATGAACTCACGTCGTCGTAGCGAAGCCCTGGACATATCGAGGGCCAGTCGTTGACGGCCAGAGGAAGCTTCCGTAGATACTGGCGCTGTTCCCAAGGCCGTTGACGATTGCAATTGCCACCGCGCGCTTCTCCGCTGGGTGGTCTATTATACCGGACACCCACTAGACGAATTGAAGTCCGTGGTTAGAGTCAATCAGAACCAGGTGGCGGGGAGAGACTCACGAGGAGAGTCAGAGGGCATAGCGCGTACACGCCACCGACGGCGAAGCACAGGAAGGCGTACTTTGCGTGCTCGTCGTTCACGGCCACGCAGATGATGAAGCTGATACCCGCGATGAGGCCGGTGATGGTCACGTAGTTCCCGCGCTCCTTTCTGATGTCGGAAAGGAAGCAGAAGAACACGATAAAGATGAGGGCGACGCCGTAGATGGGGATGGTCATGTACTGCTTCGAGTAACCTGTGTGTCTTGATTTAGCTGACTAGGTATAGCGTGATGAGGAAGAACTTACCGGAGTAACCAAGCTGACCAACGAGGGTGGGGATAAAGTACTGGATGGTCTGCGCGCCGGTGGCGAGCATGTACATGACGGAGAGACACCACGTCCTCCAGTCCGTAATGGCCATCTTGAATGCCTCGCCGTGCGTGGGCTCTGCGTGCTGGTCTTTACTCGAGGAGACACCTCCAATACCGTCGTATGCCAGGCGCTGCACAGCGATGAACTAGTAAACCAGTGAGTTATGAGGTGGCTGGGAGGTAGAAAGAGCGAGTACGTACGCGCTCTTCGGGAGTGAGCCATGTAGTGGTAGCAGGCCAGTCAGGAAGGATGTACCAGGTGAAGCAGGCGACAAAGGAAGATCCGACGCCCTCAATGAGGAGCAGCCATTGCCAACCCTCGATGCCACGAGCATCCGCGAGCTTGTCGGTTATAACACCGGCGAGAAGACCAGAGAACGCGCCCTGCAGATGTCCGTCAGAAAGTCAAATAATTGAAAGAAAGAATATACACGCACAGAAACGGCGGTGGCGGTGTAGTAGATGGCGAAGCGTTTGGCCAACTCGTGGCGCTTGTACCATGATGAGAGGTAGAACGCGATACCAGGTGCGAAGCCGGCCTCGACGACACCGAGGCAAAATCGTATACCCGCGAGCTGCTGGTAGTTGCTGACAGCGGCCATGCACGCCGCGACCGCTCCCCATGTGAAACACAACGCCGACAAAAAGTAAGACGGGCGGAGGCGCGTCAGGAGCATGTTCGCGGGCACCTCGAACAGGACGTAGGAGACGAAGAACACGAGCAGGACGATGGAGTACTGGTTGTCCGTGAGCCCGAGCGCGTCCTCCATGCCGCCAGATTTGGCGTTACCGATGTTGGCGCGGTCCAAGTAAGATAGGGTGTATAGGACCCAGATGGTGGGGACGATGTGCCAGTCGATCTTGCGCACGAGACGCCGCTCCGCCTCTGAGCCAGGCTCGTAGACCGTCGTAGAGAACTCTTCGCGCCATTCCTGTTCTGGCTTTCCCACCATGACGGAGAAGGAGAAGAAGTGTGATCGGTTAAAGGGGTAAGGAACGCAAGGACTTGTTTGTGAAGTAGGCGGAAAGGGGGATGTGGGGATGGGCGAGTGTGGAGAGGGAACAAGTCGGGGTTGGTGGTCGTCTCTGGGGGTTTATGTACCCCAGCGTCCTGTCACCGCCAGTCCTGGATGTATGGGTCGCAATGATCTGGCCGCTTATTCCGACCCCCGCAGTGGGGTATTTGTTTTCTTGGAGGCCAGGCGGGTCTATATCATTCCGGGGGGAAGAACCGTTGAAAGGCTAAAACCTTGATGTCATGGACGACTGCAAAGACGTCGGGGAAAGTCCAGCAGGTGGCGGTATGCGTGCCACGGTCGGTCAGAGGTTGTGGAATTGCCCAAGTTTTGTAAATGTGAGCCTGAAGCACACGACTGAACCCGATTCCTGGTGATAAAGTGATACCCAGATTCTGCCGGCGGATATGACGCCGCCAGGAACCTGCCAGGAAACATACACTTCCAGGCTATTCGGCCCCTGGCAATCATCCCGAAGAGGCGCGGCTCTTAGCGGAATCACGGTGGATACAAAAGTAGCGAGAACACGTCTTCGAGTCCCAGCAATAACACACAATGTCCGACTGGTCCAACAACCGCACCATCCAAATCCTGACCGCCGCCGAGAAGGGCGGGTACGGTATCATCGCGCAGACATGCTACGACGCGCACTCTGTCATCGGCCTAGTCCGCGCCGCCGAGCGCAACAACTCGCCCGCTATCTTGCAGCTCTTCCCCGTCACGCTCGCGTACGGCGGTGGCCCCTTTCTCCAATTCTGCCTGAACGCGGCACACGGCGCCACGGTGCCGATATCTGTGCATCTTGACCACGCGACGAGCACGGAGCAGCTGGAGCTGGCGGTTGGGCTCGCTGAGCAGGGGATCGCCTTTGATTCGATTATGGTGGATGCCAGTCATGCGGACACGGACGAGGAGAACATCGCGGAGGCGAAGCCGTGGGTCGAGCGGGCGAGGAAGGCGGGTGTCGCGGTCGAAGTCGAGCTTGGGCGACTAGAGGGTGGCGAGGCTGGGCTCAGGATGATTAGCGGGGCCAAGCTGACGGATCCCAAGAAGGCTGATGCGTTCATGAAGGGGTAAGTCTTTGTTAGACTTGGATCTAAGCGGTTTCTTACCTTTTAGACAGCACTGGCGCCACCATCCTTGCTCCTTCAATCGGCAACCTCCACGGCTCGTACATCAACCCTCCCAACTTCAAGACCGAGATCCTGCGCGACCTTCGAGAAACGTTCAAGGGCCGCGGCATTCCCATCTGTCTGCACGGCACCGACGAGCTGCCCGACGAGCTCTTTGTCGAGTGTGTCAAGAGCGGTGTGAGCAAGGTATGTCGTCGCTGCCGTCGTCCAATCCTCCCAGCTAACACTCGCTACAGTTCAACGTCAACTCGTGGGGTCGCGATCCATACGTCAAGGCGCTCGTTGCCGCGCTGCAGGAGAAGCCGTTCCCCGACGCCGTCGAGGAGGCGACCGAGGCGTTTGCCAAGGCATGCGACCGCTTTATGATCCTCTTTGAGAGCGCTGGAAAGGCATAGGAAGTCTATAGTCGCTGCATACATACGAGTAATTAAATATACAGACGCGAAAGAGCTTACCGACGAGGTGTTCTTCGATAGTGATCACTGTGATGATGGTACGTTGTCAAGGACGCGTGCACCACTTGGTTCGATTGGGAAGTCGGGAGGGCGGCATGATCGGCACGTCGGGTCGGGATGGTCTACCGTTTTAGTTCATGTATTTAGCTATCGCGGCCATAAGGACCCTCGACTTGACTGAGCTCATGGAGCGAACCTTGAGAGCAGTATCTGGGAGGATTTGCCTGCGGAGGATCATGTTCGAGCTTGGTATAGTCTGTTTCTCTTTCAATTTGGAACATTTCATGGTGCCATTCGATTCATAGACAAAAGCTTGGCATCATACTCCATGTCGAGCAAGTGGTGTCAAGGGTACAATGGGTCAGATGAGACGTACTTGACCAAAGATAATAAAAGGACATCAGGCCCTCTTTCTTCATCGTTGCCCATGATCAGTGCTATAATTTCCCGTCCAATCGGCAGGATCTCTCTGTTCGGAAGACCGTGTGTAAGGTCGATAGTGAGAGCCATTCTAGGATCCCGGCACGACAAAGCGAGTCCTTATGCTCGCCAGGCATCGTGGTCATTTTCGAGTGAAATTGACGTTAGGCTAGTAAGCGCTCGGGGAATGTTCAGATGCAAAGCGGTCAAAAGGGGAAAGTCCGCCGTTTCGAAGGAACGTGCTAGCCAGGAAGGAGTTGACACTCTGGGGCGATGCATCGGGGAGGTAACAAACAGGGATTGGAGGGACCTCGCAGATGGGAACGATCCTAGGTCCTCTACGAGTCGCATCAGCACGCACTTAAGAATTTGAAAAGTAATGAACAAACGAACGAGATAGTGGGTGCGGTAAACGCAGATGGGTCAGCGGTCGCTTATGCTTTCGGAGTAAGCGGGTCGTCGCTGGTTCAGTAGCAGGCATCGGCCCGGCACTGAAGTCCCAATGGTAATCTATGGAAAGTGAAAATGCTAGAGTGTTGGCGACGTCGATAGGCGATGAAGGTGAAGTAAAAAGATCAAGAACGTCCACATATGTTCTGTCATCGTATGCATAGAATGCGAGTGATTTGAGACTCGCAGATCGCTGTGTGAGCGGAGGCAGGGGTTGAGATCGCGATCGGGTTGCTGCTTGGGCAGTGTCTGGTAGCCCTACGGCAATACGATCAAGAACGAGTGTCTCGAGGCTAGTACAGCCGGCAATGAGACGGGAGAGTGTCTCCAGACTGGGGAAGTGCGTAGAGCCCAAACTGAGGATCTTGAGCTTGCTTGAGAAGACGGAGCACAGCGAGTCGTGCATGAAAGCCAGTGTGTCCCAGTCCATAACCTCACTAGCACGATATGAGCTTTGCTCGACCATCACGTACTCCACGTTGGAGCACATCGAGAGTAACTGGGGTATGAGCTTCATGAAGTCTTCACTGAAAGGCATCTCCTTTCCGTTGATTGGCCGCGCGCTGTACAAAGACACATGTCGAAAATTGGCGCAGATATGTAGCGCCTGGTCCAGTAGCTCTCGCATCTGAGAAGGCGACCCGACCTGGCAGAATTCGGGATCAGGCAGTCCCGCGATAAAATCCGGGACGCCAAACTTGTCTGACGCCGCCGTGGAAGTCAGTGGAGGATTGGTGAGAATGTGATTTTGGGTTAATTCGACCGAGTTGAAGAGGATCGGTTGGGCTATGGACAACCATTCGCGAGAGACGAGACAAAAAGAGCGGAGATCTCGCGCGCTATGCTGCCATGCCGCATGGATTATCTTTTCGACCAATTCGGGAGGTTGCACAACGAGGAGTTGGGATCCGGATAGCTGGAGGCGTCGCCCTGAGAGAGAGCATCAAGATCTGCATTTCATCAGGCTATGTAGAGACACTTGCCATGCCGAAGGAAAAGGCTTGTGATGATGAAAGTAAAAGGTCAAGTTGAGTCGGGGGTCCAGGCCGATCGAATATCTTTGGGCCGCTATGTCCGAATACAGCCCTAGCCTGAAGCTTCATCTTGTCCCGAACTTTCAACTGTCAACACGCACCCATAGGCTGTAGCGGTCTCTCATAGAGGTCTACTAAGCAGGTCAACATGCACAAGTCACTTCATCTTTAGTACTGATTTGGCTTGATGCGCTTTGTGCTGGAGCTGATGTCAACCTCCGTCCTCGGGTGATGTGACTCGCATGATTCGAAGTCCTTGCTGAGCTTGCGTTTCCGATTCGCAGCTCCAGCCCGCTGTATCAAAGATGCTTCCCATTTCCATTGAAAAACAATGCCCTATCTCAATCATTGTTCTTCCCGTCCAAGATGGACCCTCAGCTGCTCCTGTCAGTGTCGGCGTCTGCTATCATATGGTTACTCCTGGACCCATTTCCCAGGTGGTCTGTCACCACGCCTTGGTATGTATTCCAGTGCTTCTCTACATCCCAACTAAGTTCACATTCGGCGTAGCACACAGCACCACCACTTCCTCCCACCCGAACTAGGGGACGCAATCATTGACCACTTTCATGATGACAAGCCTACCCTCAAGACGTGCAGCCTCGTCTCAAGCAGATTCCTTCCCCGCTGCCGCGCACATCTGTGGCACACACTAGGCCCCATAAGCTGGACAACATACCAACGCCTTTTAAAGAAGCTTCCACCTGCCAGTGGTCTGCAAGGCTATGTCCGCACCGTTATCCTCGCCAACGGTTATCCCATGGACGGGTCTATCATTCCCTCCCTCCGGATCTTTCCCAACTTGCGGTCCCTCCAGCTCAATGATCCATGTCGGTATAATATCTCACCATCCGATATTCTGCATCGCCGTCAAACGATTACGCCGAATTACATCACCGCGCTCTCGGTGACGTCCTCCATCCTGGACATGTCCGGGAAGTGTCAGCTACTTCGGCCCTTGGTGCATCTCCAGCATCTGACGTTCCAAACCTACGATCAAGGTCCCTGTCGAGTCGGATGTGCATGTGGCGTACTTGCGCCACAACTCGAGTCGTTGACGCTTGATTGCTGCAAGTGGAAATGTGACGCAAATCACACCTGCGAGGCGGTCGTCTCCAATCCCTGCTTTTTTAACCTGAGTCGGCTGAGGAAGCTGACAGTGCTGGTTCACAATCTCGCCGATTTGGAGGGCTTGAAGAAACTTTTCGAGGTAACAGAGGATACACTGGAGGAGTTCATGTTATCGATACAAGGTGCGTTTGGAGAACCGTATTTTAGTACATGCCTAATCTGGTGTAGATCCAGGTGACGGTCGAGCAATATCTCAGTTCAACCTGAAGTCCAAGGCGTTCAAGCGCAAAGTTCCGATTGTTGACGCAGATTTGGGCAATACGATTCTTACTTTCTTCGTACGCGCATAGACAAGAAATCTACAATCCATTATTTGTTGTTCGACTGTCTAAGATAATGCGATTGTCCCCAATGTCTCCCCTAAATACGAAGGTATATAGCACGACACGAGATGCTATCTTATTGTGCCTGTATACCGAAGACACCGCCCATGCCACGCACAAAGGCGACCATGCTCATTGCACCTGGGTCGGGAGGTAGAGGACCACGATCCGAACCAACATAGGTAGCGCGTCCCAACTTGGCGACGAGATCCTTCGTACCCTCACCTCCAGCTGCACATCGTTTGATGGCTTCTGTAAGTCCGGCGACGTCAGAGGATGCTGGAGCCGAAAGACCATCGACGAAGGGGATGAGAGCATCCATGACTGTGCGATGGCCGACACGCGCTTTGGTGCTGTGGCCCAATGTCTCTATCGCCTTTGCCGCTGCTTCACCCCAGAAGCCAACATCGACCGGACGGCTTGTGCCTAGCAACCGTACTTCTGCAGTGAGAGCGGCGAGGAAGATGCTGTAGATGGCACCCAGAGTTCCACCGCAGTTGTCTGGTGATGTGATGAGAGACACGCAAAATAACAGAGTTCGAGAGTGTACACACCATCAATGATTTCAGTAACATCACGAAGAGTGGCGACCAGGTCACCATCCTCGCCAAGGCCCTTGTCGAGGGCATCCATGACTGACTTCGCACCAATCGCACAAGTCTCGCCACAATCGCCGTCACCGACAATCTAACATCGACGTGAGAGGAGACAGATACAGCACGACTTGGTGCTTACAGTATCCCACTTTGTCAAATCGGGTTCAGCGTCGTATACTGCTTGTGCGCCCGTCCTTATAGCGCGTCGAAGAATTTCGGGGTCAACTACAAGCAATCAATCAAACGAAGGAAGGAATAGATGCGAAAAGACTCACCAGATACCTTCGGGCCCTTGGACTCTTCATGCAGAGCAACAGGTTCGTCCTTGATCTCGATGAATTTTTCTTCTCGCGTCCTCTTCTTCAAGGTCTCGGGTACGGGGTAGATGTTTCCTCCTGGCCACGCAGCACTAGCGTGAGGTGCATCGTATAGATCCAGGATTTCTTGCTCTCCTTTCCCACTGTTGAAGGTGCGAGCGGTGTGGGAGATGTTGAGGAGTGTTATGGAAAAACCAGGCGCGTTGAGAGAAGTCATGAAGGAGCCACACTGGGTGCGTTCGATACGAATCTTCAAAGGGTGCGATTCTGAGGAAGGAACGAATCAGACAATGTCCGCAAGATTAGAATGGATCTACTCACCGATTTGGCGCGTCACTTCATCGACAACAGCGTACATTTCCAAGACACTCATCCCACCCATGTTGTTCACGAAGAGAATGACCCCATCGCCCTCCTGGAAAGGAACGAAAGAGCGCTCCTTGTCCTCCTGGTTCAAGAGCAAATCGAGCATGCGCGCAATGAGCTCGTCGGGAGGAGGCTGAGGCGTGACGACGAAGACACCTGGTTCATTGTGCAATCCGAGGCCGATTTCGATGGTGTCCTCGCCAATTATCCCGTATTTGGCGTTGTCTCGCCCGGGGACGTGACAGTGTCCGAGGGTGCATCCAATAGAAAGGAGACCATCGGTGACGGCTTTACCGAAGGAGAGGGTATCGGGGAAGGAGAAGTTGGCTTCGGATGCGGCACCAAGAAGTTTGCAGGCCAGGATAGTACCAGCCATGGCGCGGCGGCCGACCAAGGCGCCTTTCGTGCGGCCGACACTGACATCGTCGCAGACGGGGAGGATGGCGATGTTGTCGATGCCGTTGGCACGCGCCTGCTGACACGCCAGACCAAAGTGGAGGTTGTCGCCGGTATAGTTGGTGATGATGAGGATGGTTCCGGCCGTCGAGGGGACGGCCTTGACGGCGGTGTAGACTTGCTTTGCGGATGGGCTGGCAAAGGTATCGCCACTCACCGACGCGGAAAGAAAACCGCGTCCGACAAAGCCAGTCGACCCCGGTTCATGACCAGCTCCTCCTCCGCAGATCAGAGAGACCTTGCTAGTATCATGTGCAGCGTTGATGACCGTTCTTGTGGCGGGAAGTAGTGAGAGAGTTGGATGGGAAGCGACGAGACCCCTCAGAGAACGGAGGACGAGACTAGTGTGGTCAGGGAAGATATGGCGATCCATTGAAAGTTGGCCGGAGATGTAGACTGCATCCTGGGGTTATATTACAGCGAGCAGACACGCGGGTTTATATGTATCCGTGCGGTTAGAAGGTGGGACTTTCTAAGTGGCTGTGAGGAAAGGAGCGCCGCATCCATCACCGGGTCTGAAAGTATCGGCCCGCTGAGAGGGCGTATACATGCGCGTCCTATGATTTGCATCTTGGAAGTATGGAGGAAGGAGGTGCGGCAGTTGCCGGAATGATAGTCTCATTAGCAAGACAAGTAGCAAGATCGTATCGTCCTAAGGGCATGTAGTATATTCCTTGATTGTTCCTTGATGTTGGCTTCGAACCTAAAATCGATAGCATTTGCAATGACTTTGAGTTCATTCATGAGAGAGTAGATCTTGCGCAATCTGGCTGTCGTTCACGACCAGTGCTATCCTTTTGCCTACAATTGTATCCGATATGGTGTAACGGCTAACATTGCCGCCTTTCACGCGGCAGCTCGGGGTTCGATTCCCCGTATCGGAATTAGAACTCTAGAAGTAACAGACTAATTTTTGCCCTCTCGTTCAATCAGACATCTGACAGACTGGTGACTGGTGCTGTTTAGGGTGGCGCAGTAAACCTACCTGGTAGGTTTGAAACCGTTACTAACCTACCCACATTTTGGCCTAGGTTTCGATACCGTTACTAACGGTTTCGATACTGGCACGTGATACACACACGTGATGGGCGCGCCGCCCTCCCGCCCTTCCCCGCTCTCTTGTCGCTGGTCTCAGGCTCGCCCAGCAGCGCCGCGACGGTCACGTGAAGCCATCACGTGCTGGTATCGAAACCTCCAAACCTACTCCTCGACCTTTCGATACCGTATCGATACCGTTAATAACCACAGTAAACCCTAGGTGTATCGAAACCTAGGGTTTACTGCGCCACCCTAGTGCTGTTCACTGTTCAGATACGAGTACCATTATCTAGAACCTAGGCCCTAGTCCATGGACCATGGACTCTGGAGCATTGAGCGCTAGGGTCGTGGGTCAAACCTCCCGAGGCGGTACCAAACCGGTTTGGTACCGACCCCGCCGCCCCGCCAGGTTTCATACCGGTTTGGAACCAGTTCCAAACCCTCACGTGATAAATTCACGTGACCCCGCCGCGCGCCTCCCGCCCCAGTCCCGCCTCCGTCTGGCGGCCACAAACAGCTCTCAGAGCATTTGTCTTTGGGCTTTCTAGTCCCAAAGTATTCATTCATAGCTGTCTCAGAGACTTGTATGTGCATTTGGTCAGACTGCAGGTGTCTTTCTCAGTATTTTACGCCACATATGCTGTGATAGCCTCCTGCCAGAGGATCACATGATTTTATCATGTGACAGGTTCCGAACCTACCATCCCAGCCCTCCGAGGTTTGGAACCGGTACCAAACCGGTAAGTTACCGAGTCAAACCGTTTTTGGGGGGGAAACATAGGTTTCCCCCACTACCCTATTGAGCGCCAACCGGGCTGCGGAGAGCCCTAGTCGAGGCCTCAGTGTCGGATGCCCAGGCCCCACTGACTTTCTTTGGCTTCCTAGCAGGCTGTTCTATTACATAAAGAATGAGGGATTTGAAGGCACTGACTGGTTATCAGCTCACACTTTCTCCAGTCCTGTTGGGCATCGTGTTGAGTGCCCAGGTGTCAGATAACGAAACGCCCACCCGTCGGTTTCCGATATACGAATACATGCTTTGCCTTAATAAGATTACACATAAGTAGTAGTGATGCAAATACAGTAGTAACGCCCCGACTCCGAGTCGTTCATGTAGACGGAGGCCCCGCCTGCGACCCATCGCTCCCCGGCGTCCCCAACAAGCTCTGCAAATCGAACGGATTCACAGGCTGCACGTAGAACCCTTCCACCGAATACGCGCTGAAGAGCTCGTCCAGTGAGCAGGTATCTGATGAACGAACGCCTAGAATTAGTATCTTCTTTCCTGTGAAAAAATCGTTCCCAAGACTCACTTGACTCAGCCGCCTCCTTCGCAATGGACGCCCTCAAAGAAGTCTCCGTCGGAGGTGCAGTTTTCAAATCCGCATCTACATCGCATCAGATCATGTCTTTCGCAAACAAAGAAAAGACTCACTAGTAAACCGCCTCAAGAGCCCCTTGTCGGGCAGCGATATGTACGTCTTGACGTTCTTCTGGTTCTCTGTACCAAGTTCCGCCCTCGAGAACCCCAGCCCGGCAGCCTTCTCATCCAGTACCCCGCTCACATACGCGATGCCCGCCCAATAGTGCTCCATATGATGTATAGCCTTGATGAGCGCAGTCAGATTCTGCTTAGCGAGCGACGTGAGGAGGAGATCCGCTGTGCGCGGCTGCGACTTGTCTTCAGCACCCATCCCCAATGCGCTCATTTTCATGTCATGTATGAACGCCAGACAGGCGACGTATATCGGTTGTACGGTGAAAGGACTGGATAACTGCGCACAGAAGTGTCAGTACAGGCGTGGTAAGAATACGATGAGAGTGAACATACATAGCTCTGGCTCGAAAACAGGTCGGCAAACACAAGACACTCGCTTATAGTCCTCGAGCTCGACAGCGACAACTTGATGGATCGGTCCATATTCTGCGAAAGAGGCGTCTCCATCCCTGACGGACTCGAAAGTAGCTCCGGGTGGTATACCAGCGCCATAACCGCATTCGCCCAAAGGTGCAACGTCAGATACGTCCCCCCATGCCCTCTTCCATCCTGCACTCGAAAGTTATCCACACCCCACTTCATCGCCGGAGGCAGGTCAGCATAAAATGCGACCAACTGGCTCTGCAGTCCACCAAGCCCACCGCCTCCGTCCACTGCAGAAGCGACCAGTGTCCGTATTCGCCCTCTTCGACCATTCAGGACGCCTGCTATCCGACCACAGAGAACCATCAATCGAACCCAATACTGGAAGGGCACCTCTGTGGGCATATCTAGACGCCCTGCGGGATCGGGAATGAAATCTTCGTCAGTTGGAAGTGGTATTTCAATCATATCTTCTGATATCGACGGTGGACGACCTGTCGAGAAGGCCAGGATGCGATCCGTAACAAAGAGACTCCAGAAGAGTAGGCGCGTCCGGACGACATGGGCTGCGGATTCATATATCTCGGATATCTGCCAAGATGATTATCCATTGCCATTGTCAAAACATGTATGTGTGGCCTACCTCGTGAAGGCCAAGGTCCAAAGCCATTCGTATGGCCATGCTAGTGAATTTGTGAGCGGCTGCTATGTCATGATTGATGAAGAGTAGTGTACCCTGAATATTGCTACAAGGATTTTGGTGAGTTAGTCGTCTGATGACAGCGAAATCGGCTTACCCATAACCCACTCTCAGAATTTTGCCCATAATTTGCCCAAGCAAGAAGCAGTAGTCCTGTTACCACGTCGTGCGTAGGCAGATGAAGGAGAGGTATGATTAGTTCTTGCGCTTGTGTTATGAAAGGGGCGCAAGCCTGCAATGCGTTCGTAAGAAAAAAATGCATACATCTTGGAAGGATGAACAAACCTTGGCAGGCGCCTCAGTCCCGGATGGGTGAAAACGTGCACTGATCGCGCAGATACCTGCTCGAGGAGTAAGTGTTGGGTAGCGTTGTCCGCAGCCAAGTGAGCGTACAATTGAGAAGAAAAGCAGACATGGTACCCGTCTCGAGGCGCTCTTCCATTCGTTTTCGACTGATACTGGGAAAGTAGGGACTCATGATGTTGAAGAAGTTGTCAAGTAGCGGTATATGGATGTGGGGCAAGGGGAGTCCCACATCATCGAACATGACTTCCGGGGGTTCGGGCGAGCCGGGTTTGGAATGTATCGTCGGGACGGGAGCACTGGCGCCGGCAGCCATCCGAGGCTGCAACTTGAGGGATATGCGATTGATGCCGGGGCTAAGCAACCAAGTCAATAAAACAGCTTAACAAGCAGTCTCAAAAACATACTGGATGGCTGTGGATCCGGACTAGTCGAGAGTCAACAAATATCATAGAGTTACAGAAAGAAAGACCCACGAATCTATAGTAATACAGCTCAAGACCGTTCGGCTTGGATGGATCGCCGTCGATGTACGCGACCTGCGATTCCATGGCGCGCACAAGGTTGGCAGTGTGCTTTTCGGGATGTCGGAGCGGTAGCGGGACGCTGCTCGACGCTTCGGGAGAGGTCTTGAGCTGCAGCGACATCTGAGACGTCGCCGGCGCCGGCCAGATATACGAGCTTGACGTCGCAGGCATCGGGAAGTCCCACATATTGGCGGCGTGCAGTGGGTCCATATGGTTCTAGAAATACCGCGTCAGAGAGCAAAACGACGGCGTCGGCGAGCGCACGCACCCAGAGAGCGCCGTCGTGGACGTTGAGCCCCGCCTGCGCGCCGTTCGTCTGTGCGACATTGAGTTCTTCCGTCGCCCGTCTGGCCCGCTCCTTTTGCTCCTCCTCCTCCATCTCCCGCCGTGTGCGCTTGCGCTTGCGCCCCGTCGGCCATATGCACTTTTCACCTACTTTGGCACACGTCTTGCAGACCGGCTTCTCGCCCGAGCATCGGGCCCGTTTAGCCCGACATCGATGGCAGGCTAGCGACACCCGCTTTTCGGAATTCTTGCCGCCATTTTCAGGAGCGTTGCCGCCGCTGTCGGGAGAGGCGTCGGCGTCGGGCGATATATAGGTGGCCTCCGGTGGCGAGGTCGAGTCCATCGTGTGTGTGGGGAAGAAGGTGGCTTTTCGGGACCTGATCGAGAGTCGAGGCTGCCTTTTCCGGACCCAATTATCCATTGAAAATTGAACGGACCAAGAACGCAATCAATGATGCTTACGGCCTGTGGGCTCTTGTGTGCGCAATGACCGCCACCATTTTGGGGTGTAAATTGAAACAATAACATTCATAGAGGTACGCGTGCATCAACTAGAAGTGTTTCAAAATGGACATGGAAAGTATCACTTTGAGGCCTTTCCGAAGAAGTAAAAAGAGGTCGCTCGTACAAAGAGTATTCGTAAAAGTATCTACAAAGTGATGGGAATACAGCCGATCGAGATGAGGCCGCCCTATGAGGAGCATAAGAACACGAGAGTCAAGTCAAGCGTGTCCAACTTACGTGGCTGTTGTCCGTGCAGCAAACCGCGTTAGTGCTGCATGCGCCAGTGACGCCGCCGATGATGGTGATGGGGCTGCAGGTCAAGCCACTGTTGTTTCAATCGGTCAACCGTTCATCTCAGTGGATGTCAATGATCTTACACTCCGATGTTCAGGTTGGATAGAACGATGCCGAGGAGACCGAGCAAGAGGGAGGCAGCGCCATTGTTAGCCTAGCATGATTTAGCGAGTGGTCAACGATGGGCTTGCGAATTATCAGAAATGACACCAACCGTGGTGACGGTGTTGCAGCACTGGAGGTCGCCAGCAGCGGCGCAGCTCGCAGGAGACGTGACGGTCGAAGCCGGCTAGAACAAAAGCGTCAGAACACTACAAACAATGGCCAAGAAGGCGATGTACAGCAGTGACGGTAAGGGTCGTCGTGCTATAGTGTGGTGGTCAGTCTACAGCCGCGACATCGATTGAAAGACGCGACGTACGGGGGAGTAGCAGTGACGGTAGTGACCGCAGTGGTGGTCACGCTAGAGAGTAGTGGTCAGTCTACAACTGCGTCGACAGCTGAAAGGCGCGGCGTACGTGGTACCTCCGCCTCCGCCTCCACCGCCACGAGCATCGAGAGGGGTGGCGGCCGCAAAGAGGGTCATGGCAAAGAACAAGGAGGCCAAGAGCGCAAAAGCGCGGGGAGCGAACATCTCGAGAGAGCAATAAGCTGGTGAGGCTGGTTAGGAGCAGGGAAGGATGTAGGAATCGATGCGCAGTGCTCGAATGGTTTTTTTCTCTCGTCTCCTCAAAGCTTTTATACCTTTCTCCTCAGGTCCTCGTCACCAAACAGGCAAGAGGACATCCCTTCACGCAAGACAACATTCTTCCACCGGCCGGCGAAGACAACGTTACCATGTATCCTGCCAGATCTCCTGATCCTGACGCGGGCCCCAGCTGATCTTAGGAAACCACCCAATCTCGTTCCCCCTCCTTCCCCAAGCGGGGCAAGAAGGTCCCCAAGGAAGGGTTTGACGTGACTCTAATCAAAACAAACGCACGGCAGCAGATTGAGCATGCCGTACCCTGCCATTGTTTTGCCGCTCGGAGAACAAACTTTTGTGTTCAGACACACCACCCTACCCCCGCTGAGAGATATCACTTCTTCCACGTCAAAGTGGAGCGCCTTCGTCATGGCTGTACATGCCACAGGCCCGCAAATGCAACGAAGTCTACGCAGACATTCACCCCGTGCGATGAGCAGTCGCTCGTCGTCTGTCAAAATGAGTCATTGTGACACAGAAAGAACGACAATTCTGCAGCCGTCCAGGTAGGCTTATTCGAAACCTTTGCGAAAATATCACGAACGGAATCGGGTTGACTGCGACGCAACGAGTAGTACTCACACAGCGGCGATCATCCTCCTCCTCCTCTTCGAGAACCAATGAAGTCTTCCAGTCGTTCACACATTACTTTGGTTCCGTAAACCGAACCTTTCATTTCAGAGAATCCACAAATAAAAGCTATGAAAGACGTAAACAAAACGCATGCTAAAGTAGGGGTAACTTGGAGGCAGGAAAGCAATACTCGGGAAAAAGGTAAGACGTAAGGTACCCAAATGATACCCGTGTTTTCGTAGAAAATGCAACTCTACTCCTCATGCTCTTGAAGCTCTTCTTCGTACTCGCCCTCATCCTCAACCCTGCAAATGATTTAATTAGGGCGCTGATCGCCGAGGCTGCAGAGAAGGCACTTACGTAGCATCCTGGTACTGTTGGTACTCAGCAACCAGATCCTGCATGTTCGACTCGGCTTCAGTGAACTTAAGGGGGAAAAACATGTTGTTAGATGGAATGCACGAAAAAAGATGAAGCAGGGTCGTACCTCCATCTCGTCCATACCCTCCTGGGTGTACCAATGCAAGAAGGCCTTGCGCTTGAACATGGCAGTGAATTGGTCGCTGACACGCTTGAACAGCTCCTGGATGGCGGTCGAGTTACCCAAGAAGGTGACGGCCATCTTGAGACCACGAGGAGGGATGTCACATTGAGCGGTCTGAACGTTGTTGGGAATCCACTCCACGAAGTATGCAGAGTTCTTGTTCTGCACGTTCTGCATTTGCTCCTCGACTTCCTTCATCGAGACCTTGCCACGGAAGATAGCAGACACCTTACGATAGAAAAATGAGTAGATGAGAATTGGTGTGGAAAAGGCAAAAGGAAAGTTGTACATACAGTCAGGTAGCGACCGTGCCTTGGGTCAGAAGCAGCCATCATGTTCTTGGCATCGAACATCTGCTGGGTCAGTTCGGGAACAGTAACGGCGCGGTACTGTTGGCTGCCGCGGGCAGTTAATGGGGCGAAGCCGGTCATGAAGAAATGGAGACGGGGGAAGGGGACTACATTGATAATGAGCGACAAGAAGTAGTGACCAAGGGACAGACAAACCCATGTTGACGGCGAGCTTGCGCAGGTCAGAGTTCAATTGACCGGGGAAACGCAGACAAGTCGTGATACCAGACATGACGATGGAAACCAAGTGGTTGAGGTCGCCGTAGGTGGGGGTGGATAGCTTGAGCGTCCTGAAGCAGATGTCGTACAGAGCCTCGTTGTCGATACAGAAGGTCTCGTCGGAGTTCTCGACCAGCTGGTGGACGGAGAGAGTGGCGTTGTAGGGCTAGGAAGCATATGTTTAGCCGCGACGCGTGATTCAGAGATATATGAATGTATATGTACCTCGACAACGGTATCCGAGACCTTGGGACTGGGCACGACGGAGTACGTGCACATCATGCGGTCTGGGTACTCTTCACGAATCTTGGAGATGAGAAGCGTACCCATACCGGCACCGGTACCACCACCCAAGGAGTGGGTGATCTGGAAGCCTATGATAGTGATATGAGAGGGTCAAGTCATAGTGAAAAAGAAGACATACCTTGCAGAGCATCGGTTCCCTCAGCCTCCTTGCGAACAACATCCAGCACCGAGTCAACGAGCTCAGCACCCTCCGTGTAGTCTGAAAGAACACGTGTCAACATCGGCAAAACACGCGATCACGGCGGTCAAACAGCGAGCAAGAAGCGTCGGGCGAGTAGCGGCGCGAAGAAGGGGAGACCAGAGGCGAAAAAACAGGGAAAACTCACGTCCTTTCGCCCAATTGTTACCAGCACCGCTCTGGCCAAAGACAAAGTTGTCGGGGCGGAAAAGGCCACCGAGCGGGCCCGACCGCACCGAGTCCATCGTACCGGGCTCGAGGTCGACGAGAACGGCGCGGGGAACGTACTTGTTGGCGCCAATCTCGTTGTAGTAGACGGAAATCCGCTCGAGCTGGAGGTCGTTGGTGCCCTTGTAGAGACCGTCCCGCTCGATGCCGTGCTCATCGGACACAACCTCCCAGAACTTGGCACCTGGAGCGCCATGGGCGAGTCAGCGGGCGGCGGGGCGGGCAGAGCTGGTCAAAGGACACGCACCAATCTGGTTACCACACTATCATCGACAAAGACATCAGCAGCCGCACAACCGGCAGAGCACGAGCAAAACACACCTGGCCGGTCTGAATGTGAACGATTTCACGCATGCTGCAGAGGAACAGGTCAAATCGCGGTCGAAAACAGGAAATGCAGCAGGATGATACGACCCCCAACACGCGATTTACGACCGCGTTGATGGGCCCGTCGGCGGCCATGGCGGCGCGCCCCCGTCGCCGCCGCCCGCAACAGCACGGAGAAGGCCACTCACATTGAGGATTCGTAAAGTAATTGAGAAAGAGGTTGGGTTCAAAGGACAACGACAAGGAGAGGCAGAGGGCAAACCTGGAAAAATGGGCAACCGTGGGAAGCCGCACTTTGAAACTCCGCTGCCGCCGCCTTAGGGCCAGTCTCGCCTCATGTCGGGCTGCCCGCTCCCCAGCGCATATATTCTGGCTACAGTATACACTAGGAGTGGGAGAAATACCACAGAGTACGCGAAATTTGTCCGGGTTCAGCATCTCGCGTCCTGAACGACAGGAATCATCACCACCTGACTCTTCAACATGCGACAGACGGGACTGAAATCAATGGCATCCAGAAAGAACCCCAACGGGAAAGAAAGCGTAGATACTGATACAGGACCAAGAGCATCGCGTAACACGGCTTCCCAGGAGCTAACATCGAAACCAGAAACAAGATGAGCTAGGGAAAAGAGGCACAGAACCAGATGAGAACGGCCACGTTCAAAAGAGAGAGAGAAAGAGGACCATGGACATTCAAAAATGCAGTAAGGCAGCTGTCACGGAGTAGCAATTGACTCAAGATCGATGGTAAGACGGAACAGAGTCGAGGTGTATGCCTTTTCCCACCCGAGGACATAGTAGTGAGGACCACATTGGCCAAGGGAAGAGAGAAGCCGTCGGAGATTTGACACAACCAGGTCGTACGTTAGAGGGTCGTATTTCCACCAATGCGAGGACTCATACCCAAGCCTGAAGGCAGAGAGTAGTCCCGAGCGGCCAACCAGAGACCCTGCGACGGCAGCGGAAAGAGACGCTTGCAGAACACGTCCGACCCGTGAGTTCATCGTCTTCTTGATGTCTCAAAGACAGGCCATTCACATTGCAAGGAAGATGTGGCGGTAGTTTCCATGTGGTAAAAGTCCAGATCATAACCAGAACAAGACAATGACTCCCGAATTACGGAAGGCTACCAATGGGACCGCTGAAAATTCACAGTGAGTGGTTGGTGTCAAGTGACTGTGGTGGTTGGAAGCAGAGCCATAATTGCTCGCCGACGGCAACAATGGATGATGAATCGATGATCGCGCGGAGTTGAAAACTCTTTTCCTCACTCACCGTTTGGACCGTGTTGGTAAAATTCCCAAATCTCGGCGGCGTAGTGCAACATGCACTCTTTAATTACGAACTTCGGATCATTCGATGACTTCAGTGGCGTGGCGATCCATGCACGCTGAGCGCTCAGATGATTTATATATAACTTGGTTCTGAACCTTGCGAGTCCGAGGTGGTCAAAGTCTTTGACATCGGACGGGGACCTGGTTGCATGTTGAGCTAGTTATAACATGTTACTTCGGAAAATCGCGACTCGGCGTTTGGTTTCACCCTTGTGGTGACTTACTTACTGCCGCAGTTCAATTACTATCGTCATAACGAGAAGAAAGAGGTTTTTCGTCATGGCCTAACCAAAGCTCTGTATTCAACGGAAACGTACATCCGTTCTCGAAAACCTAGTTTGAACACGTACATACACCCATCATCTGAGGCCCCAAATCCCAGTTGAGATGACCCCTCGCCGGCCCTCTACAATGACACGCTTGCAGCGCTCATGCGTCTTCATTCACGCCAAGAGCTACATCATAGGTCAAACTTGGCAAGCGACGCGAACGGACGCCCTCCAGATCTCATCTTCTCAGAACAGCATGCTTTGTGTCCCTTTGATGTACCATACTGTTCAATCCAACTCGTGTGGACGCGAATAGTAGCCCTAAGTCCCTAACAATCGTCCAATACAACCAAGCACCTCGCTCTGCATTCCTGCCGTCATCAGTCAACGTCAAGTCCAGGTTTGACTTTCGACTACAGGAACTGTACAATGACAGTACATCTCATCAACGCCATAACAAAACAACATCACAAGAAGAGGAGTATAATTTAGTAGCGTTCATGCAAAAAAGATCCCGGAGAAATGATGCGTACAACAAAAGCACTGAATACAATGACAACGATCGAGTTCTTCCCCAACGAACAAAAAAGAACTCACATCGGGTCGTACGGCGTTCTCAAGGGCGACACAGGCGCACTGCCTCTCCAAGGTGGATACCCAGCAGCAGACTGCAGCGCAAGCTGCGACGACGATTCTGAGAAGGACGACATCCTCGTCATATCCTTCGACCCCTTCTTACTCGTATGCCCCAACAGTGACTCCAGCGCGTCATCTCGTCCACCTGCCACTGCATCTTCCACCAACGCATCCTCGTCATCAGCCACGACTGCTCCCGTACGCTGATCCAACCTGAACCTCAGCCCGTCAAGCTTCTTCTCTATACTCTCTTCTGTATCGTACGGCACCAACAGCTGCCCAAAGCCCGAGTGTGAGGTCATGGCAATGATACTGCCGATGCTGCCTGGCGGGCAGGACAGAAAGAGTTTCTTGCGCTGGTTGCGGTTGATGATGTGCAGGAAAGACCCGAGGAGGCCAACCAGGAACATCAGAATGGCGAGCGTATGTCCAGGAAGTCCTCTGTGAGCGGGATGAGCGAAGAGGGGGTGTAAGATGAACTGCGAACTTACGCGATAACCAATCTGGGCATGTAAGTCTCGACCTGTCCAGGAAGGGTGCTATTCTCGTTGACGAAGTAGATGTTTTTAGCTGTGAGTGATAGATGTTGCCTCTGAAGATGAAGCTTAATATCATAGACGGACGAAGAGAAGAGAGAAGAAACCGTACATAGACATTCGATGTTATGTCCAAGAACCCGTTCGGTAAGTCGAAGATGGACTGAGGGCCGCCTTCCTGTTGTGTCGCAAAGCGGAAGATTGCTCCAGGGACCCCGTTGTTCGTGGCAGTAGCTCTGGCCTGGATGAATGGATCCGGATTCGGAGGAAATACAACACTGAAGGGACGTGTAAGTACGACCAGAGGTCGAGAGAGCGACAGAGGTACGGACCCGTTGAAGGCTTTCCCAAACAGTGGACTTCCGGTCACATTGTTGTCCTTCGTGTAGTCCGAGGTTCTGGTACAAGATGCGATCGTACGCGACTGAAGCCATGCTTCGGCATGTACATCTGCCAGTTCGATTGTCGGTGCACAGAATACGCTTCTTGCTTCCAGTACGTTATTGTCCGGCCGACGATGGAAGTACCTGAGATGATTGTTCAACCAAGTTTGACATTCAAAGAAGACGTCTAACCAAAACATAACAGGCTGGAACGTAACGTTCAAACTGGCGCTATCGCCACAATTGGTGTTGATAACTCCGTATTGCGTCTCCGTAAACTGTTGAATACGATGAGTATATAACTTGCGCCACTTATTAGCTATACACACTGTGGTGTTGACGGGAACAGAAACGTTGCATCCATCAATACTCGCGGCCTCGATAGTAATCACGCCTTGTACAGTGGCGACAGAAATATCTTTAGGGTTTTGGCAGTTCGGTGCCGTCTGGATACCCGTGGTGTTCAAGCTGACCGTCCCATTCATTCCGAGGTTAGAGGGAATAACAAATTCAGCAGTCGCCCAACCCGCCGTAACAAATGGCGGGTCGTCCAAGTTGTTGAAGACGGCCGCATCGGCGAAGCCAGCGGCTGCAACGAACGCAGTCAAATCGTCAACGTCTGGGACGAGACCGATTGACCGAATGCTCGTGACGTTCGTATCTGAAGCGGTCATGAGAGCGTGCTGTGCCTTGCGCTTCGAATAGCATACCTGTGAACACGGCTTTCTGTTGGATGGAGAATATAGATGCAGCTAATAATGGCATGAGCTTTGAATTGTAGCGAAGAGAACAGCATACCAAGCGGTTGGAATACATAGGTTGCCAAGGAGGTCAGCGCAGACCAGAAGACAACGCGGTGCTTGTATTTGCTGGAGTAGAATAGAGCGTAGAAGGGGCCCAGAGAGATGTAGTCCGTTAAAAGCCCTTCTTCGGCGTTGGCGTTTCCTCGTTGTAAGACTACATAGGCCTGTCGAGAGGTTTAAGCGCCGAACACAGAATTAAGAGGCCAGGCGCCGTACGTGGTACCTGCGGATATACCAGTCCAATTCTCGATACTGGATGGCGAAAGGTATAATGAATCTGGAAGGCCTTGGTTGGAACGTGATTTCACAAGACAGGCCATGTTCCTTACAATGTTGGCACAAATGACTGGCCACACAATCAGTGAGGAATATGATGGACATTGGGGAGAACACGGACGAGCAGAAAGTAACCGGACGTAAAAGAGAGGACGTTTCTCTGCGGAACAGCGAAACCTGGGACGAATAAGCAAAGTTGCAGGAGTGGCTCGCCGGCACAGACCATCGTCTCTATTGGACAGGTATATCCCGATTTCTAACCCTATGCCAAGCGCCAGCATGATGAGTGGCACACCGATTGCGAACGGCGTCCATAGCGCCACTGGGGTCTACGCAAATGAGTACAACAGCAAGAAGAAGGAAGTCACGCACATATCGCTTGTCTTCGGATATTCGATTGGGTATGACATGTGTTGACTCTCGGAATTTGGCGATGGAAGATGTCTGACTGGACCGGAAGGAGCTCGAGTCAACATATGTAGGCGAACTAGCAGACATGAAAGTAGCGTTATTATGGTAGCGGAAGGGAGATGATGGCGGTCATAAAGCAAGGAACGCAATGTTCCCAAGGCTGTCCGCCTGCATCGCCGTGCCCTACTGATGATTTACGACCGACATCATTCCATCGGGCATCAAGGTCTCGGTCGGCGTCGATTACGAAGCAACACGTTTGCCACGTGGTGACACAAGATCGGCGCTAGTCAGGGCCATACAGTGGCATACACATCCCATCCTCTGCAAAATAGTTATAAGTGTCGCGAGAAATGAATCCTTTGGGAAATCTACTGACGACTACCATCATTCCCAGACCAGTGCAAAGAATCTATGCCGTGTTCGGATCATTCACATGTGCACCCACAGCTACCGCGAGCACTGAACGGTGACATCTCAGTTCGGACAGAAACTGTTTTCTTTTGCGTACTAGGGTCCACTTGTTGTGAATTCATTGTCTTCGTGAGCGATATTACATGGCGTCTAGATCCTCCTCAGAAACAGGCAAATGAAAGATCATTATCCAGCGCTCCGAATCGCGACTTCGAACTAGGTGGAACCAATACTTATACCCAGGTCATGGGCAGTACTTGCCATAAGCTCATGACAAAATGAATCAGCACATACTAGTATCAGTATTATGGGGTGACGAAGCTGCATCTGACTGCGGCGCCTCGTAACTTCCAAAAGATTCCAACGCTGAGGAAATTCGCAAGTTGTGAACCACCGAGACATCGTATTCTTTTTGACTCTCTCGCAGGCCGAGAGCCGAGACCGTTCGAACCAATGGAATGCGAATCCAATGATGCTCTATGTCGTACAGCTACAGCCGGTTTATGTCGGCCACTACACGTAACTTGGCAGCCAGGATTAGCGTGGACTCGGACAGCTTCACACCTCGAGAGAGCAAAAGGCCAGCCGTACAGACAATCATCATGACATGTCGTGAGGATTTGCGGATTACGCCACCGTTAAGCCTCAGGGCTCATACATTACTATCTTGATCTTGGCCGAGTCACCCAACTGGAGGACCGTAAGCTCGAGAAAGAATAGGGCCGCTCTAAACAATGTCAGAGTGGGGCTGGCTTGAAGGTGTTTTCAGGTAGGTGGATCTTCTTCCGTTGCTGACAACCCTCACGTAAGCCTCACGTTGACCAGGATAACTGGACAGCATGAGCGCAACGAGGACAGCCATGCCGCGAAGGCGATCGCGACTGATGTCAATTCAATTCACCAAAAACTCTCTGTCAAGGGGGATGTAGCCCTCTAGAGCCCAAGGGCCGTCGATCCATGAGACACAAGCTGGGAGAAGGCAAAGGTATCGAATAGATCTTCGAGATTGAAGCGCAGTGCCACTTTGGGAAGAGAGATAGTACTCAAAGGCGTCCGTGTCCAAGTAGTGACAGAAGGATCGAGCGAGCGAGTTACAACATGTGAGACTAGTCTGCCCTAGCCAGACTGACGATACGCAGAATGTGAAGCTCATTGAAGGCAACCCATGAATCATGATTCGATTTTGATCCCATATTGGGAACGGGAAGGCGGGCCGCGGCCGCCCCCTGTAGGCGGGGTTTCAATTCTCAAAGCTGCAAGCTTGCTCTTCGTCAATGTCCTCCATGTCGAAAACTGAAAGGAGCTCTGAATAGCGCTGCAACGCAACAGCGCCTGACTCTGGCATACATGGACCTCCGCCTCTCAAAATTGGCTTCTTACCTATATGACGGACTACATCTGGGACCATATCGTCTGCTGACGAGTGCCCCCGATGACGGGCAATGGCAATGGGCATGACTCGGACGACTGTACCTGCTTCGCCTGATCGTGCATTTCTCCAAAAATTACTGCATGACTCTATCCCTGCGTAAGCCATTCCATTTTTTCTGGTCTCATCAGACCGCATCCAAGCGCCACGCCTAGAATCACTCCCCTTCGTAGGGTAAAGCAATCATCAAATGGAGGCATAATCATACCCGCGCCTCATTTTTCTCGTGCTATTGTCCCAATCGTGACGGAGGCGCAGAATGCAACCTTGACACAGACAATAAGCGCTATTGTGATGGTAAGCGATCCGTAGTGACGCCTGGCAATCGTATTGATGTTATAAAGCAGGCATTAGAAGTGGCGAACCACCCAAGCATTAACCATCCACGTCGACCCAGCTAGATCTTTTTTATCTGCTCGTGTCCCATCCTCGCCCCAGATCGCCAATCCCGGTCGGTCCTCCCCCAGTTACGAATTCGCGATCATACCTAGAGTTGGTCATCCCTTCAATCTGGTGGAGAACAAGTTTCATCGTGATCCCTTTGTGATAAAAGGGCAGCGTGTCACACGCGCGAACGACGCCAACGCCGTACGGCTTGTACTGGCGCTCGTGCACGACTGCTTCATTGTCCTCAATCAATTACACCTGGGGAAGGACCCGGAAAACGCTTTCACACTTCGTTGGCGCCTTCTGTCGCTGTACATTGTCCAGAAGGATATAGCGGTGTATAAAGAGGCTCTCAAGCGCGATGGCCTACTATAGTCTATATTAATCCCAGGTCATCAAGAGCCCCCTTGATCTCCGGCAGCGCACGCTATTCGACGACGATCTCCAGTGTGACGATCGCCGTGGTATAGACCAACCACATTCGGTATTGAACACGGAGTATCCGATGCGCCACGGAAGGTGATGTGCCGACCTCACTGGCGAGCTCAGGACGTCGGTGCTCCTGACTCTGACGGCTGAATGGTGGTGTGCGTCCGTGCGTGCAAGATGGATGGTAGAGTGAACAATTTCGTGTAGAATGGTAGAGTGAACAATTTCGTGTAGACAGCCCTTGACTCAAAAGTCAAATTGTGCTACGGTCAGTCTTGCACGGTCATCCGTTCTGACACGTCGCTATTGATGCTGGACGCATTATATCCTCGTCTCTTTGTCATGGAAGAGGTTGGGTATACAGCAGATATGTTGCATTTGTTGAAATAGGAAACATAATTTTCGGCTCATACTCATTCTTCGCTGCATTCTCCACCAGGTGGAACGAATGTTGGGTACGTCAAGGTGCCAAAGATCCGCTGCACACACAACCGGAGGTGTGGCTCAGCAGCGCAGTCTCGTGAATGTAGCCGCTTGACAACACGCCTCATTGTGAATAGCAAACCAACGTAGGGTGCCAGGTGGGAAGAAAGTCAAGCACGGGCAGATCTTGCCTTGCCCGCAGACCCTCGAGGCGACAATTGAACTTGGAGCAAATGATTTTAGTTAGGCCGAATTGAATGCAGACTCACGTTGACGTCGAAATTAAGGTATAGTATATTACAGTAAGATACAGCTAGGGTACAACAGAATATGTATACAAAAAAAATGTCAGGTAGATGGCTGCGCCTTGCCGTTTTCGGCGGCGACGGGTGGCGGGACTATGGGCGCGACGAACGGCTCTGCTTTTGCGCCGTAGAGGCCTAAGAGCACCCTATCAACCGCATCCTCCTTCTCGTCCTTGGCGCGCTGAAGCTGCTCCTTTGCGAGGCGCAGCTCCTGCACGAGCAGGTCGTGCTGCTCCTGCGCGTAGCGGTGTTTCGCCTTCATGAGGAGGTACATGACCTGGTACTGCGAGCGGCCCTGTATCCTGCCCGTGTCGCGGTCGAAGAGGTGCATGAGGTGCTGGGGGATGACATCGGGCGTGGAGGAGGACGAGTTGTAGCCCTCGTCGTCGTCGTGGCGCATGGGCGACGGCGAGCGCGTGCTGGTGGCGCGGTTGGAAAAGTCCATGATCTCGCCCTCGGGGTGCATGTTGAATGCGAAGGTGCTGAGCGTGGGCGTGAGGGAGCGGGTGGAGGGCACGGCGGTGACTTCGATGTCGCCGGGGAGGCGCTTCCGCTTGCGCGAGCCGCCGCGGCCGGGCGCGGGCGGGGATTTGTTGTGTTGGTGGCGCAGGTGCTTGGCGAGGGCGTCGGAGCGGGTGAATGACTTGTCGCATTCTAATCCACGATTAGTTGACGAATCAAGTCAAATGCAACACTTACCTGGTAATGGACAGACAAATGGTTTTTCTTTAGTGTGCGAGCGAAGGTGCGAGGTGAGGGCAAAGCGCGACGTCTGTGGGATGCCGCGCCGCGTGCACGTCGACCAGTCGCAAAAGTAATTCGACTTGTTCACGCCGACGTGTTCTGCAAAGCGTCAGGAGGGCGCGCGCGACGGCGGCCGGGGTGGACGGACCGGTGTGAATGTGCTCGATGAGCGAGGCGAGCTGGGTGAAGACCTTGCCACAGTCGCCCCAGAGACAGGTCGCGGTCTCCTCGTCCTTATTCGATGTGTTCTGGGACGAGACGTCCTCTGAGACCTCTTCGTCGGACGACTCGGAGTCGTCGAGGATGGCGGGCGAGGCGTCGGGCATAAAGTCGGGCTCCGGCTCGGGCGAGACTGACAGCAGGTGGGAGCCGCCCATCCTGAGAGGGCGTGCATGGTCGAGGCCGGGGAGCTGCACGCTGCGAAACGGACGCGGCGCGTTGATGGGGATCGTCGGCGGCGGCGGGGAGGACGACACGAAGCGGGACATCGCCGCTGTGGACGTCGAGCGCAACGGCGGGATTGAGTTTGTCACTGTTTACGAATCACACACGTTGCGTTGATGACCAAAAGCAGAAAGTGATCGGCCGGCCGGCTCTTTTACTGCGCGCGTCGCGTCGGGACGGCTCCCATAATAATAATTTATAGCGTTGATGTCTCGCAGGAACAGCGTGATCATGCATCATACCAGCGTTTGATGTAAATCGCAGTCAAACTGAAACATTTTTTGAAAGTGTGGCGCACCCGAAAACCCCACTTGGCAGCAGGAACGGTATGGACGCGTGAGGGCGGGATTGGGGCGGGATGTGGCGGGATGGCCGGTTCCGCAACCTAGACCCCGGAGTATCGTAACTGTCATTTGCCTTGTGGCCGTGGTACTTATTTATAGCGCAGTATCATTCAGATATTTTTGTCTGCCGTCATGGATTAAGAATCACTCCTCTTGCTTTCCCACCATCACTTGAACCAACCGCTCCTCTGAGCAGCCCCCACTCTTTTCGTTCATCTCCGTCATGATGCTGCTTCCCTCATTGGCAGCCCTTGTGCTCGCTGTTACGACCGCCGACGCTCACGGCTTCAATGCCCGTAACCATCTTGTGAAACGACAGGACACGACCCCCGCCTCTGGCGCAGCAACCACCTCTGCTGCAGCCGCCACCTCCTCTGCTAGCGCCGGCCCCTCGGCAACCACCTCTACCCCCTCTTCTGCGACTGGTTCTGCGCCTGCGACCGGCCTTGCTACATCTTCTGGCTCTGGTGTGCCTGCCCTGAGCGACATCACCTTGGGCATGTCCTCTGGCACCACCTTTGCTGCCACGACGACATACGACTCGGGCGTCACCCCGACCGTCTCGGGCGCGTCCACTGTCCCCGCTTTGCCCGACTGTAAGTTACTCCACCCACTACAACAACGGCCTGACGTCCTGATATCTCCGCAGTCACTTTCACTTCCGGCGTATGGCCCGCCTTGGACGTAGGGCCCCCGACCGGTATGGACGTTCGCTCTGATCATCACATCATTTCACATCTGACCATCCCATGACCAGATTCTGACGAAGTAGCTGAATGGATGAAGGAACTGGACGGGTTTGACATTCCTGATCTGGAACCTACTACAGACGGTACCTGCGCCGGTGATCCCGACTTGGCGGCCAACGCTACCGCTCGTGGATGGTGGACCTGCGGTCACACTACTCGCGACACGGACATCACTGCCTGCGATGACAAGCTCACTTGGGGTGTCAGGTACGTATCTCGTTAGCGAGCCTTGAAGCACTTAGTGACCTCATCATTTACCTTGCTCAGTTTCGATGATGGCCCTAGTCTTTACAGTAAGTCTCTTATCTTTTCTGTCACTGCTGGACACTGACAATTCTTCGCTTAGCCGGGTTTGTTTCTTTCCTGTAGAGTGTTTCGATCCGCTTGCTGACGCCTCCGACCCACAGCAAACTCTTGGCCTATCTTGATGAAAAGGACATTAACGCCACTTTCTTCGTCGTCGGCTCCCGTGTCATCTCGTTCCCTCAGATGCTTCGCGAGGAGTACATGGCCGGTCATGAGATCAGCGTGCACACTTGGTCTCACCCGGTATGCCTCCACTCTTCGGCTCCAGTTCGCTTGCTCAATTAGCTTCAAAGTCCCTCACGACCAAGACCAACGAGGAAATTGTCGCTGAGCTTGGCTGGACACGCAAGGCCATCCAGGAGGTCATTGGTGTTACGCCCACGACCATGCGCCCTCCCTATGGTGATATTGGTACGCGCAACAATGACGAATCAACGTGTTCCTCCTCACCTTGATTGCTAGATGACCGTGTCCGTGCCATCTCCTTGGCTATGGGACTTGTCCCCGTTATCTGGACCGTCGCTAACGGTGTTTCATTCGACACGAACGGTGCGCCTACCTCTTGATCCTTGGACGTACATATCTGACTTAACGCAGACTGGGATGTTGCTGGCGGACAAAAAACCGGCACAGAATGTGTGCAGACCTTCGAAACCCTGCTCGGCAACGCTACCGAGATTGATACTGGGTGCGTATCATACATGCCCCACTACTCCCGCCTCAATGCACTGACGCTCCAGTCTTCCAGTTTCATCGTCCTTGAACACGATCTGTTTGAAATAACAGTCGACCTGGCGATTGGGTACAACTTGGAGATTGCCACCAGCCATGATCCATCCTTCACTGTCCGTTCAATTTCCCCTCCCAGATAATACCGACTAACATGACCACTTTCATATAGCTCCAGCCCATTGGACAGTGCAACGGCAAACCCACAAGCGACATGTATCGTGAGACCAACACCAACACGTCGTTCCCCTACCCCAACGTCACGACGAGCACGAACGGCTCTAGCAGCGGCGCCGAGTCCACTGGCTCGTCGTCGTCGTCGCCGTCGCCGTCCGGTGGCAATAACAATGGAGCTATGTCATCGCCGTTGTCATTGAGCTTGATACCCTTGACTATGGCGGGGTTGATTGCTGCCGTATTCCTATAGTATACCCTTTTGCTTCCCCCACATCCTATCATACGCCTCTTTACTACTAAGTACTGTATGCTACTGGACATTTACTCACCATCGTACGTACCTGCTTGCAGTGTGTGCAAATCTATCTTTTATGTAGGGTGGACCAAGTGGAATATAATTATTTCTCTTTGGATATTCCCGCAGTTATGAACTGCACATACTTACATGATGAGACTTTAAGTTGCGAACTTGTCACTCATGGCATTGCCACGACAGTATGCTTCATAGCTCTCATCGTTCACTGGCAAGATGCCCGGATCGTACTGACTCTGCCTATTGATGTCCAATAGCGGCGTACCCATGCAACAAACTCTGTTATCCTTCGAAAGCTATAAGAGAATTAATATATTGTACAGTACTATGAATCGAGTATTCCTGGTAACTTACTTTCGTGTCTCTCTAGAGGGTGTACCTGAAGAATGGCGCGTCATCGCCCATCTCGTTGAACTCGGCCATATTCGTCGCGTCCCATTCCCGTCCCTGGGCAGCGTCAACCGCGTCGCGACTTTGATTGATGGAGCGCATGTAGAAGAATAGAAGGGCGGACAGAGACATTCCGACGATGCAGAGCGCGACGAGGATAGCAAAGCCCTACCAAAAATGGTCAGAACTTCTGCGCGAGAGACCAGAGAAGGACGGTCGAGATACCATGTAGTAATGTGGCGCGTTCTCGGCGGGAAAAAGGTACGCGCAGCACACTCCCCCCATGTTCGCAAAGCAGATGACGATGCCGAGCCCGATCGTGCGTTTCGTCTTCCCTCCCATGTTGTTCCCAGCCCACATCGACGAGATGGGCACGGTTGAGTAGATTCCAGCGGCTGCAAAGAAAGTGCCCGTGTACTGGACTCCGACTTTGGTGGTGCTGATGAGCATGACGAATCCGACCAGGGCGACGAAAAAGAGGAAGATGAGAGGTTTGGCACGCTCGCGGTACTTGTCAGAATACCACCCGCCACAGACGCAAATCTGAGAAACAGGTCATAAGTTGCAAGGTCCAAGGGTCGAGAAGGGAGAGTTGCTCACGATGCATCCGAAAATAAATGGTGGTACTGCAAGGAGATTAGCGATTCCGGCTGTGTATCCCATGTTGGAGATCTACGATAAGAAGAGTGTTCTGTTTGACGTTCAGAATGACACACATGAAGCGTACGATGGTTGGCATGAAGAGGGACAAGGCGTATGTTGGGCACAACGTGCAGAAGAAAATGACTGAATAGACAAGAGGTTAGTCCAAGGTACAACGACCAGTGAAGCAAAAGAAGAACCACTGACCACCCTGCAGCCATACTTTGATGTCCTTGGGCGCGCTCCATGCAAGCTTGCTAGTCCATGCTGACGACAGGCCTTCGTTATCCAACTTCAACCTCTCGACCACACGTGTTTTCTCGTCTTCTGTCAAGACTGTGAGAGGTTCAGTATAAAGCGGCTCATTCAGTAGTGGTATGCTTACACGTCGCGGTCTCCGGATAATCGGAAAGCACAAAGAAGGCAAGGACACCGGCAAGAACAGAGATTATACCCTCCATAATGAAACTGGGAAGTGAAATGTCAGCATCGAATGCCGACGCACAATCGAGATGCGTACATCCATTTCCAGCCGGCGAGTCCAGCGAGCCCGTCCATGAGCGAAAAGAGGCGAGCAAGCAAGCCAGAGAATGCGCCTGCCACTCTGTCATCGACGAACAGGCGGTCAGAGTCGCGTAGAACACGCAGGAAAGCAAAGGCTTACGTTGCGGCGGAGAAGAAGATCGCGCTTCGGAAACCGCATTCACGCTTTGGATACCATAGCGTGATGTACAGTGATACTCCAGGGAACAATCCGCCTTCGAGCAATCCGAGAACGGCGCGTCCTGCTACGAGGCCGGCGAACGAATGGACAAAGCAGAGCATGGTCTGGCATATTCCCCAACACTGCGCTGCTTATCAGCGGGGAGTCGAGGAAGAAAAAGGGACGTACGACACAGAGGGTGGGAAGCCAGAGAGAGGGTCGCCACAGTTTCATGACGGAGTTACTGGGGACTTGCGCGGCAACATAAAAATCTGCGCGTCGAGGTCAGCCATGGAAAGAGGCAAAAAAGACGCGCGCGAAAGGACGTACAATAGAAAGCGGCGAGCGCGTGCGCGTACTGTTTCCCTTCTAGTTGGAGATCCGTGCTCAGATGGAAACTGTTCGCGTTCCCGACGTTGCTTCTACATAAGAAGCTCACTATACACGTTATCAGCCAGTTGAATTGGACAGGAAAGGATCTGTAGGACGAACTCACCCAGATAGAGGAGACTAAGGATAGGAATGAGGTGCCAGTCTAATTTCCGCGTAAGACGCTTATCCGAGAGAATCTCTTCTTCTAGAGATTCCTTCTTCTCTGTCGCTACAAGCATTATTGGTTTGAGTTGAGGGGATGAAGCGTAGATTCATGACGTTTTTCTATCTGTCTGGGTAATAATTCAGCCTTCTTTTTGATCCGCGCTCAGCAGCCATGCCGCCTACGCCCGTGTTGGGACTAATTTCAAGAGGTCTAAGCAGCTCGACACTACAGTAGCTCGAGCTGGTCGTACATGGCTTACTTTTACTTATTGCCAAAGCCTGCTATTACGCAGGAATTGCTCGGAGACTGGGCGTGAACAATCGCATGTTACTACAGACTGTCGACGATCTGCGGTATTACGGAATTGTGCCAGGCGGAGACAGTGATTGCCATGAGGAGCCGGGGAGAAAGACGCTGTCAGGACTTGGACTGGTTTCATGAGGTGAGGGGTCATAACCGCTTGACCCCGCTATCAAAATATTCCAATCTCCGAAGCTTGCGCCGAACGTTCGGCGTCGTCCTAGATCACTCCCGGCAAATGTCGACGACTCGACGTCCTGATGGTCCGTGGCATGGCTTAGCAGCGCGAACTTAGCATAGGCTCTGAAGACGGATTGCCCTTGGACGGACGGCAAAATTTGCCGACATGGAAGGGAAAGTGCTGCGAGTAAACGATGGACAGCTGATGGGGAGGAATAGTAGATATATTCGGGTGATAAGTTGTGTGAACTGATAATTCAGCTTCACGGTTAGGCATATTGATGTAGTCCGAGCTCTTGTCTATGGTGTATATTGCGACGAGACCACGAACGATATCGTACTAACTTAGAGCCGGGCAGGAGCCGGGTGTCGGCTTGGCTGTCGGCTATCAAAGAATTTTGATAAGAGGATTCGTCAGCCTCTCAGGTATGACCCCTCCCCAGAGTTCTATACAGCGAACGACTGTCTTCGCTACTAGAGCCGGGTTTCCAGGCTAGTCAGGACTCGGGACAATTGAACTCAAAGCTAACAAGTTTGTGTCCACTATCCATCCGAGTTTGGCCCGATCCTGCGACCTGAGGTGACAGATATGACGCCTCGGAACCTTATCGTCCCGCATTAAGTTCATCCTCTCTTTCTGCTCTCCTCTGATGACGAGCCTGTACATATCAGCTCCTCGCATCCACTCACAGATACACCCGCTTGACCAAGGGCCTATCATTCCAGGACAGAAGGTTTCACGGAAGAAAGGCCTCTAGTTGACGGAGATATAACCTCGACTAGTACTGCGGCGAGGAGGAACTTGAAACTTGCGGGAGATCGAATTTAAACTTGTGCCTCCCCGCTCTAACGCGCATGGTCTCAAGGAGCGACACTCCTGTAAGAGTTCAGGGTGTGTCTAAAATAGCATATCGGTGAGATCGGTACTAGGCAGCAATATGGTCGTATCCTGTCAGTATTCGGCATCGTCTCCATGGTCTCAAACAGGTAAGTTGTTCATTGACTCGGAATCTTCATTAATCAAGGCCCAAGCCCGGACAGAATAACATCTCGCATGCGACCATCATAACGCCTTCTTCTCTGTGCGGAGTCGAAATACACCTGCATCTATGTACCAGTTATTGGATCAATAACTCTCACCATCTGTCGTGTTCCTTCTCAGATGCAGTCCTCCGTCCCCAACAGCGCGATATCAAGACATTGGGTTGCCGTGGGACTGGACAGATCTCTTCCCGCTCATCTTTCTCGAGCACGGAGAGGTACAAGTCGTTGTTGATGATGATGTGCGTAGTTCCGTTTGTGCCTATATAAGCGCCCCAGTGCAAGCTTGTCTACTACTCACTTCTTCTCAGCCATGTCACCTGCATTCACCAAAGCAGTTGTCATTCATCTTCTGCGGGACTCGCTCCATTCTTTCATATTGGACATTGCCTGTTATTTCTTCTACACTGCTGTGTATCTGTACACAATTCACACCATTGCCACACATTGTATGTGTTGTAAGACATTCATCATGGCAAATACTGACTGATAGTGCCTCACCACTAGGTTCATCTAAGGAAGAGTTCCAAAGGCGCATCGGACATGTTGTGCTCCTTGTACTCATGTGGATGCTCATCACTGTCAGGACTGGCTTGATCTGGGACATCATTGACGACATTTACATTGCTCACAGTGCAACACGAGCAGACGAGCTACAAGAAGATCTCTTGGGTGCACTTCAAGAGAGATTGGGTATTGCGGGTGGAGTTCTCCGCCAGATCAATGTCCTTCTTGCAGAGAGTGTGATGGTAAGAATCATAATGATGCTGGTGTTCACTTGATGATTCTATATAGATTTGGCGATGCTGGATCATATGTGGACACTCCTGGTCCTACTGGAAAATGGCCTATATCTCCCTGACACTATTCACAAACATTGTTGGCACTGTGTTGGTCATCATCTGCATTGTGCGTGTGACTGGGGTTGCCATCAGGACATACGCGGGAATTATTGAAATTCTGGTGGAATCATCATTCCTTTACTCTGTCACATATCTGGTGTATCTTGTGCTGTATGTGCACGACGTCTATGTGCCATACCATACTACAGTTTCACAGCTTACTATCCAGATGCAATGCTTAGTGCTGTCACTGTGAGTCATCTCAGTTATTGATGTATTGGCCTCTATGCTCACTTCCTGCTGATAATCAGTGCCTTGCTCCCGCGCTGATCATTGCACGTGTCGCATCGGGAAAGACACGTCCAAACGACTCGTGGAGAAACAGCTCACGCGCTGGCAATCGCCAAAGCAGCTCTCACGGCGTGCGATCCTCGCTGCGCTTCCAGTCCGTCGCGCACACCATGACTATCGGCGAGGCGGAAGGGCAGGACACCGATGGACACGAGAATGACAGTATTGGATCCCCTCCGTCCGTTGGTGAATCTGGCAGAGTTAAACACGAGCAGGACAATGGCCTTGCCGTCTAAACAAATAGTCGACACTTGCACAACACGTCGTAGCGCGACCAGATTGACTGGACACTTAGTTATGATATCCTTCTCTCGGATTATTACCAATCGATCTTTCTATCCATCTGCTCAGATTCTAGCGCTCGACTTAAGCCTAGGAGCACAGTACCTACTTTCTCCGGAATTACTGTATATACACGCAACAGTGATATCTTACTCATACTTCATGTGAGTTTCTACAAGAGATGAAAGATGACGGGTGCGCGATGGCAACTTACCTCAACTTTGTTGGAGCTTGGCACGACTTCCCCAGATTCCAACCTACTCCGAAGACAGGGTTGGCCCCGCAAAACTAGACCTCTGACCTTTACGAGTCGCAAAAATAGACTGTCTGAGAAAGACAGCCTGAGTAATTCGGTGGCAAACATCCGATGATGGGCGTGCCAGACAGACGTATTGTGAATGCTACCTCGAGCTCCCCAAGCAGGCGATATGAACGTGTGAAGCAAGCGATATGAACGTGTCCCGAGGAGGCCGACAGAGGCCGGAAGCAGAATCGGTGACGCGTGATAAGATTGGCGATGGCCGCTCGTGGGAAAGTCTGTGGGAGCCAATTTGCTGTTGGCTTGGTCATTGCGCTGTCTCTTGGCTCCCGCCGCCACCGTCCCCCATCTCCGACGCCCGCCACATCCCGCCCTCCTCTGGGCACGACATCACGACCCGACACGCCCTAATCTATCGCCGTGCTCGGTGATCATCGTGGTCGCGAGGCACGCTGATCCTGATATACACGCTGCACCTGGTCTATCTCCTTCTCATTTCCACCACCATGTCCTCTGCATCCTCCCTGACGAGCGGGTCTCGGTCTGCCACCACCACGACGCCTGCGGCCTCCTCCTCGTCCCGATTCCATCCCTCATCTACATGGTCCAACCCCTTTCCATCCAGCTCTGCTGCCGCGCAGACGTCTGACGTGAGCTCTGGCACCAGCCTGAACAGCTCAGCATCCTTGTATCTGTACACTTTCTTGGGTGTGTTGCTTCACTCTCGTTTTGGGCCTTGCTGACAGCTTATTGTAGCGACCCTTGTCCTCCTACTCGGCGTATCAGCCGCCATAGTCTTTCGCTCACTCATCCTTCGTCGGAGACACCGCGCCATGATCGAAGAGGCCATCCGTAATGGAACATGGGTCCCGCCCGCCATCATGGGCAGAAAGGTTGATTTGGGCGCGAAGCCTGTCATGTACGAGGCTGTTGTTGATCACTACGACGGCGAGAAGGCCTTCTATGCGATGAAGGTGAGTTCATCACGCCGGGATCAATGTTCGGGTGTTCCTCGTCAGATGTCTCAGTCCCATCCTTCGTGCCGTCGCAAGGATGGTCTGTCAGATCACGATGAGGTCTACTCGGCCGATATTCCAGCGTTCCTGTCAGTTCAAGTTGTTCTAATTTTGTCCCAGCCTTTCTCTGCAACACACGCCGTCCCCTTCCTTACCCGCAATCAAGGGCAATCTGCGCCACCCCCGCCACCTCGTATCCCCATCCACAGACGCCTCTGGGGATACTTCTCACCGGCCTCAGCTCCCGAGCCTCCCACAGCGCTAGTTGAGGAGCCGCCAGAGCCGTCCGGGCCTCTGTTGGTTTCCGTGCTGATCGCCATGCCATCGCAACACAAGCTATCGCACAAGAGTGATGGCGAGGAAGAGCTGCCGCATCTTGATTTCGGAGTTTCACAGGTCCACGTAGAAGCCAAAGAGGCAGACACGGATAGCCATGTAACAGGCAAGAGGCCGGATACGGACAGCCAAGGGACAGTATAGTGTTTGTATGTTTTGTATGTATCATATGCACGAGGAATTCGATCTCGTTATCCTCTTCCATCCTTGTAACACATACTTCTAAAGGTGCGCCAAATTTACGCGAACAATCATCCGTGTTGTCTACTGTCTCTGCGAACCAAATCCAGGTCTTACTTCTCGGGACGATATGCGAAAGTTCTGCTTGATACAGCCATCATGCGCTTCTATCAACACGTTTTGCCAGTTTGTGGGGCGGTACGGATAATAGCCGGACGACATACGTGGTGACAAGAACCTCAGCTCATCACCAGGACCTTCGTGGCAGCCGCAGTCCGCTCAAGCCAGCCTATCGCTTTTGTTCCTTTTTCATGAACGATGGCCGCGGTCTATTGTTGACCACTGACAGACGCTGATGTCTTTGTCCCACTACAAGAACACACAACACGTGGAATCCCTGGCTATGCGCCACACATGGCCAGGAAAGACGTCAACGCCACTAAGGTCGTATTTTCGTCCAACACGTATAATATCGTGATTGCTGATCTTTCACTACAGGGCCCACACGCTATATATGCCTGGGAGAGCCACATGTGAACAAGTAGCCATCGACTTTTAGGGTTCCCTTTGCTTTCTTCGTCGTCGCAGCCCGGATGGTTTCCAAACAGATGCTCGATTTTACTTCCATGGACCCTGATGGTCTTGGAACATGAAGGGTCCTCATGGTCTGTGCGTAATTGTTGCAGGCAGTTCATTTCCCTAACAATAACAGCAGTAGTATCTCCATCATTATTGTCGTTATTGTCAGAAGGCGCCTGTAGGGTGACTCGTGTAGCCAGGATCAGCGCTGATCCTGTATAAGTAGGAAGCTGTCGAGAGGATGATCAATCCAATCCGTCGCCGGCGACACACCTCCCCCTCATTACAGCCACCTTTCCCTCAATCACGACCATGGCTCCCGTCCTGCGCCCCAGACCACCCCGTCCCTCCAAAGCGACTACTTCAAAGCCTGCTGGTGGCATCAAGATCAGGCCAACAAGAAAACCTCGCAAGCCAAGAGGCAAGGTCAAACCCAAGGTCGACGACGAACTGGACGACTCGGAGCCGGCGCTACTCCCAGCTCTTCAATCTCTTACAGTGGAGACTCTGGAGTCTCACACAATCTTTCCGGAAACCGTCAGCCATGTTGCTCCGAACACTTCATGGACTCCGAATCACAGGCAGTTGACCGTGCTCAGCGATATCAACGCCGCGCAGATGATCCTTGCTCTCATTCACGATTGCTTCATCCTGATTGTCAACACACCGCGCGTGCCGCCGCCCCCGCCCCCGCCTGCCTTGCTGTTCTTCCCCTCTGTGCCTCCGTCTGACCCAGAACCATCCGATGCAGCACCACCAGCGAAGCCCTGGCATCTGCACGAGTTTTTATTCACATCACGCTTCCGCTTCCTATCGCTCTACATCCAAGAACCGGATATCCAGAGATACAGATCCGCCCTTACATGTCAATATCGATTCATGACCCTCGACCACCTCGTCTCGATGCGCGACTACACCTTCAAGAACTGCCGCGACGTGACCGATTTGTACGTCTACATGTGGTGGTTCCTTCATGAGCGCGTCGACGGGTACACCGACGCGCAATGGCAAACAGTCCAATCGATACTTGCCCGTGTTAGGGAGACAGTGTGCGACCCGGGGAGGGGCGATTGCGATCAGTTGTGCGACGAGATACGCGAGCTCGTCGGTGTGCCGGCTTGGGATCCCAGCGCTGTGTTCCCGAACGCGGGGGACATGGAGGTCGACCCTCCACTGCCCATGACGCCCGCTAGGGAGATAAGCGTGTTGTATGATATCTTCCGCGCGCTCGTTCGCCTGGACTTTGGCCGGATGGAGTTCGATTTCGACAGGGCGTCGTTCGAGGAGGAGACGCACTTGACGCGGTACCGGAGGAGGGACAGTTATGGCGCTTGGGCGATGATTCGTGCACGCGACGTGTTGTGTGGGTATACGCCTGGAGACTCTGTCATGACCCAGACGGGGGCGTTCTTCTACCATGTTCGCCCCATGCTGGCGTGGCGTAATTACTGGAAACTGAGTGAGTGCCGTGCTTTCCTGGAGGACGTGGATACTGACGTGATCATGGGCAGCGGAATACTATAATCGGCATGTTGGCGATGTGGACCGCCTGAACTTGGGTCCTCTCATCGTGCCCTTGGTGTCTTTGTCCAATAAGACAATTAAGGATAACGGACCTGCAGAGATTCAACACATACATGATCTCGTCGTCGAGGTGTTGATCGCGCTGGAGAAGATCTATCCTGACAGACACTCACTAATTATTCCAGATCAAAAGATAGAAGATGGCCCGCTACAAAATGTCGAGAGAGCTACAAATCATACACCACCAAAAAACTTCGCAGCATTACCGAAATGTTGAGGTTCCTTACTTTGGGCGTAATATGTAGCTTAGACTCTATGATACGTCTTTTTTGAAATCAGAGGGGAGAGCTAAATTCGCGCCCTTCGTCATATTCCATCCTCGCTATGCAAGTCAATATCTCGAAGTGCTGGAATAATCAACAGAGACTCGTCGAGGGAAACGAGAGTCGCCCATGCATCCTTTTAGGTATGACGCCTTAAATCATGCCGTCTCTTCATGTAAACTTCAAACGGTGCCGTGTAGGGAATACGAGCGACCATCTGGAAGTCGTCGCGCAAGGTGATGAGGAAGATACGACCAAATCCGCCCTCGGCGAGCTTTGTGAAGTTGACGAGCATCATCAGGTTTTCGACAAACGGATTGCGCTGCGAGTCAACATAGTCCCTCGACGTCAAAAGAGCCTTCGCTCTGCGAGGCGAAGAGCATCGTTGTATCTGAACGAGTTGAATTACGGGACAGTATGTACATATCAGACTTACGCCCAGCGCCCTGACGTGTGGATGAAGAGGCCGTCATGAGAATCTGCCGCGGAGAACGCGCGACGTGGCACCGAACTTATCGTAGAGCTCGTGAAGGAAGAGGATAACGAGTGCAACATTCAGCGGGTTGAAGACAAGCCTCGCGCTCCCAAGGCAGGGCATGCCATCGTATGTGAAGGTGAGGTGGGGAGGAGAGAGAAGGTAAGAGACGGAGCAGCTGAGCAGAACCAGCCAACCGTTCGAGCTGATTATCATTATGGTCATTTGTAGACCTGTGTCTTGACCTGTGTGATACCAAACAAGCACCCACAATGTCAACAGAACTTGACCTGCAACCACCAAATCACTCCAAGTTATTTTGCCCGTCTCTGGCTCCCTCATCAGGAAAAACTCGCCAAGACGGCCGGCGCCTGCGATCATGACAAGGATGTGCCGGATCGGCAATCATCTGCCATGTGCTGCCAATCGACTTGCCGATCACCCCAACGCCTGGATTCGACTGCAGTCGATTGCCAGGCTCTTACAGTTTGAGTATAGTATGCAATGTAATGGTGTTCCCACTGTAGTTAGAGGCTATACACCTGCGCATTGCCTCTGCCCATCCTGGATCTTACCCAGAGACTTAGAAATGTTCGTCACAAACCCTGCTCGCCACCACAAAGATCTTTTTCGCATTCGTCGTCGACAGTGCCAGACGGACTTGGAAGATTTTTTGGCATGGAGCAGGGGCATGGGCCGCATGACTTGTGTGCCGATGGAGCCGAGCTGCGATCCGACGGGCCGCATGATCATCCGAATCCAACCAACAATTCTCAATAAGGCAACTTGATCCCTTGTCCTTTCGCCCCCACCTTCGGACAGTCAAGTTGGCTGCCACGGACCTAGACCAGCAAGGACGACCCACGGACGAGGAGAATCTGAGGAGACTTCGACGGCTCACGACTTTAACCGACGCACTGGAAGAGGCCTAGCAGAGAGCGAGCGACGCTAAGACGAGGATTCGGAGCGACACCAACCAAACGACGGTCAAGGCGGGGACGAGATACTTGCCGGACGAGTGACCCGCGGACGAGGACGAGCAACGTACTGGCGGTACGACGTCAAGCAACGCACCGAGGACGAGAGCCAACAGGACGAGGACAGAAGGCACCGGGACGAGGACCAGAAACGCAACAGGACGAGGACGAGCGACTTACCAGGACGAGGACGAGCGATGCGCCAGGACGAGGACGAGCGGTGTACCAGGACGAGGACGACGACGACAAGCGACGTATGAGGACGAGCGACCCACAAGGACGAGGACGAGCGACGCATACAGAAGAGCATGAGGACGAACGCCCTAGACGTCGACGAGCTACCAAGCAGGACGATTGACATATAGCGGGAGCACAAGCAACGAGAGGACGAGCGACGTTTTGGATGCGGCAGACGACGACAACGGCGACGACCAGTGGTTCCCTCAGGCTACCAGAACAAACAGCACCTCCGCAAGAGCACGACCGACTTACTCGAGGAGGAGCACAGTGTCAATTTGTGTGACATCCTTTTTCCGCCTGGCTGTAGTAATTTACGCTATGCTTTATGAATGGAATTCTATTTTGTTGTATTTCTATGACATGAATTGACCGTGAATAAGAAAATAAGGAGCCAAAACTGGCTAAATGTGCAACAACGGTTCTCTCATGTACGGTGCTTGTAATCACCTTGTAATCACCTTGCCATCAAACTGCGATCACCTTGTCAGATCGAGCTGACGCTGCTGTGGAGGTAGACCTTGTATTTGATTTCAGTGATTGCCGTGCTTTACCGTCGGTCGGCCGTCTTTAATTTTTTTTCGCGATGCTTCGGCACGCGCAGAGTATGGAACACGTAGCTGGCGCCCTTGGCATGACTTAGTGGTGTGGCATTATCATTTTTCGCTTCCAAAATTTTGTCTAACAGCAAGGCAGCCGCTTGCCAGGGCTAGTGTCGTGTAAACCGATATCTACGGTGGACCTTGAAGAAACGGCGTCAATACAAGTGTGCGGCTCGGCTCGGGACACTCTATGCTCACAGCGCCAATGAAGAAATGCGATAACGCGACAAAGTAGCCTGTTGACACAAGCTCTGCCATCTTCACCACCAAGAGGTGTGTTGTCCCGTGGCTTTCCCTTTATTATGGTCTAATTACTCTCTAGTCCTTTAGCGTCGAGGTGCAGATACTTGGTCAAGCAAAAAACCCTCTTCCAAGTCGTCGCGCGAAGTGGCGTACGTCGAGGAGACGCCCAGCTCTTCTTAAATCGCTGATGGACGTCCCGTGTGGATTACTACAATGAGGTCAATTCTTCTTGGACGATCAGGCGAATGACCTCGATACGTCTTCGCGGCGTGCGCGCCGAAGGATTCATTGCACAACGGCGAATAGATGTTCCATTACGATGGTTCTCCCGCTTGCCTTCCGACATATCTGGGCCTCCACCTGTAACTCCGCGAACAATGCACCCTTCCTATCTGGATATAGTGCTAGTACTTTCTCGACGCGAAGAAGGTTTGTCTTTTTGTTGATCATCGATGATCGCTTACCCATCGCACAAGGTTCAATGTCGAATGGCCCCATCCTCTTCCGACTTGATGCTACATACATAAAAAGTGCACGTGCATCAAACCGACCCACCAAGGACGTGTTTCTGATGGCTATAGCAGAGCTTCGATGTCAGACGGAGACTTGTCCCCGCCGAAATCTCCTCGAGCCTCTCACTGCATGAGTTGGTGTACTTTCCTTCATCCTTGGCCCTCGTACTGAAATGATTCTCGCTCTCTTTAGCCTCTTTCAACATCACGATGACAACGACACTCTGCCGTATATGTTACATGCGATGGCCCACCATCTTACGACCTTGTCGCGCTCGCTTGATTGGTGGTTTGTGTCAAGTGGTACCCTTGGAGCAGGCAATACAATTGGCCACGCGAGTTATACAAAAGCCGTTCACCTTGCCTTCTAACGACGAACTGCATGCGGAACAAGAGAAGTAATTTAGACGTCACTTCCACCGTGTGGTCCTTTCCTATAAATGCTTCTCAGATCTCGTCAAGAAAGTTCGAAGGACTAATATGTGGTCTCTCATCCTTGTCCTCCTTGCGACCTCTTGTGCGCAGTCCAGTCCGTTGATTGCTCGCTGGGCGGAACCCGAGCTCGTCGAGAAGCACTCGTGGGCTACTGTCCCCCATGGCTGGCAGTACCATTCCACGCCGAGCCCCGACCATGTCATCGACATGCGCATCGGTTTGACGAAGGAGAGGGGGGATGAGTTGATAGAGGCTCTGTATGAAGTTAGCATGCCTGGACATTATCAGTGAGTGCTATCACCCTTCTTTCCTTGGCCGATGTACTCACCGACACCGTGCTTTAGTTACGGCAAGCATCTCTCCAAGGAAGACGTGGACACCCTCGTTGCACCTCACCCAGATACAGTCGACGCCGTCGAGTCGTGGCTCAGTTACCATGGCGTCAACGCCGCTGAACAATCCCGATCTTCATGGATGACCGTCCCCATGACAGTCGCGCAAGCCGAGAAGATGCTCGGGGCGACGTACGGTGTATACTTCCACAAGGAATCGGAGTCGTACGTTGTTAGGACACTGGGGTACTCTCTGCCCAAGGAGCTGCATAGCCACATCCAAGTCATGACTCCGACGACATATTTCGGCACCATGAAGACCATGAGGACGACCAGTTTTGTAGAGGAGAAGGTGGAAGAGTTGGGGGAAACAACAGCCTTGACTGATGCGGCTGTTCCCAGTAGTTGTGCGACGGCAATTACGTTGAGCTGTCTGGAGGCTCTGTATAATAGTGAGTGGGGTTATGTTCCGTGGTCTCAACTGACGATGAATTGATTGGATTATAGCTACTGGATACGTTCCGAACGCGACTGACACTAACATTCTCGGTGTTGCCGGCTATCTAGAGGAATATGCCAATCGGGCTGATCTTCAAGTGGGTAATCTCTCGGATAATGGTGGCATCGCCCTCAATTGGTGTACGCAGACCTTCTTGACTCGCTATCGACCTGAGGCTGTTGGAACGTCGTTTGACACTGTGCTCGTCAATGGTGGCTTGGATGATCAAACCGATCCTGGTGTTGAGGTTAGTATGTTCTTTTACGTCCTCAAAATTAGACTAAATATCTCCAGGCCAACTTGGACATCCAATATACTGTTGGTCTCTCATACCCAACGCCCAACATCTACTACAGGTACGATCCCGATCTTTCCAACCCCGCTATTAGCTGACGCCGACTCGTTCTAGCACCGGCGGCTCCCCTCCCTTCAACCCCGACTCGGCCACTCCTACGGACACGAACGAGCCTTATTTGGACTGGCTCAACTTCATCCTAGCCGAGGACACCATCCCCCAGACCATAACTACCTCGTATGGAGACAACGAACAGACCGTGCCGTTCGACTATGCGAGTAGCGTTTGTGAGCTGTTTGCTGAGCTTGGGGCGAGGGGGACGAGTGTTTTGTTTTCGAGTGGGGATTCTGGGTGGGTCATTACACTACGTTTGTCGCCTGTACTGATGCCTCGATGATAGTGTTGACTGTCTGACGAACGATGGAACGAATACTGTTCAGTTCCAGCCTGCCTTCCCTGCTGGGTGCGTGTCCCGGTGTTCTCGTATCTGCATGTTTTCCTCATTGTTCTCATAGATGCCCATACGTAACTGCGGTAGGCGGCACTGAGAGCGTGAACCCCGAGGTAGCCGTCGACTTTTCTGGTGGAGGGTTTTCGAACTACTTTGCCGTTCCGGATTACCAGAAGGATGTTGTCGCAGCGTATGTGGAGGGGTTGGGAGACACGTATGAGGGGTTGTACAAGTGCGTTCGAACGTTGCCTTTGAAACGAGTCTTTGATTATGGGCGCGTTCGTCAGTGCATCGGGAAGAGCGTACCCTGACGTGGCGGCGCATGGGGTTGATTTTAGGGTTATCATCGGAGGGGTTACATACTCAGTTGGGGGGACTAGTGCCAGTTCGCCGGTACGTTCTTGTCCCGTCCGACACCCAATACGCCCTGTTCCATTACGTTCCTAACTCTCATGTAGACCGTGGCCGGAGTGATTTCGCTCCTCAACGACTATCGCCTCTCGAACGGGCTCAGCTCGTTGGGATTCCTCAATCCATTGATATATTCTAACCCCGGTGGATTCGTGGATATTACTTCGGGGTCGAATCCGGGGTGTGATACTAATGGTGAGTGTCTCATTGGCATTGTGTATCATTGGTTCAGACTTCATCTGTCTTTTAGGATTCTCGGCAACGGAAGGATGGGATCCTGTTACGGGTTTCGGCACTCCCGACTTTTTGGCGCTGCAGCCCATTGTCTTAGCGGCGTGATTTGGGCGATTGTTTGAGAAGGTTTGAGGAAGGGTAAACACGTTTGCACCTCGAGCACAATGATGTATGCAAGTCGAGGTCTCGGATATTGAAGACATTCTAATTGAAGCGGTGTATCCTTGATCGAGCTTCCCACGAAACGCGCCCACCGAAGCATCAGTTCCGATATAGCCTTCGAAGGCCTGCTACCCTGCACTCATGCGGAATGTCGAGACCTGTTCCTCCACGATCAACGCCTTCCATTCTGTTCGCGAGTTTTCTAAACCGATATCACAGTCAAACGTCTTTGCTGGCTCATAAGAAGAGCAGCGCCCAAGGACTTACATCAATGATGTTCGCTTGTGGGGAACGGCGATACACTGTTCAAAAACAGCCTCCAGGGCCTCTGTCTCGCCCCCAGCCACACTCTCCTGCTTCAACACTCTCATGTCGGAAGCAACTCTGCTTAATCGTCCCGCGTTAAGGCGTCCTGCAACAAGGAAGAGTCAGGCGGCCAAATACCGCGAGTCGACGATTGAAATCCCATCACGCTCGCCGGAGGATGTACGATATGTGCGTGGAGTGTACTCCATGACTGTGCCAGTGGTTTGAGTTGACTTGACTAGAAACATATACCGCTGTGGCGCCCGTTCGTGACTGGTGCACCACTGTTGTTGATAGCTTTGGCCATCGGGCTTGAAGTAGCTATAACGATTTCGGAGGAGAAAGAAGGTGCGTTGCGAAACATGTTTTGACAAAGTCGAGTGTTGAAGCTTTGATTGTAGGGTTTCCTGCACCGCATCGCAGCGCTATCACAACTCTGCCCTCGACTCAGTTCTTGATAGTACGTGTTCGTATTTGTTAGTCTAGCAGGTACTCAACCTCTGTCAGTCATTTCTGCCGACGCTGTTGGTTTCCTGTTGTTTTTTTTTACCTCAGTATTTGTTGATTGACTTTTGGCAGAGTCATCTTTCCTTTCGCCTTCCAAATAAGAGAAGTTTCCTGGTATATCTGGTATTATCAGGTGCGATATGACCGAACGCTACGCGGGAAGAATCGAGTTTCATTTGTCCTTAGCCATATATCACCTTGGAGCGAGGGAATGTCACTGCGGAAGAAGGTCTCCTGACAGACTACGTCAGTTTAGGCCCATTCTTTGGTCTCTTTCATGCGAGAAAATGGAGGCATCGCGTCGTCTCTTGGGCTTGCATTGCTTATGCGCTCACTTGGACCTTTGAACCATTATGTACGAAGCTATATGCCATGGCGTCTTTCTCATGTTGACACACTGACAGCCTCTTCGGTGTTGTCCATCCAGGACAGGGAGGTCTTATCTGGTACGAACCTCTGACTATTTGTGAGTTATCGCCGATGTCTGAGAGAGATCTAGATACCAGCATCACTAGCACACGCACAATTGGCTTAACGCCGGACGTGATGAATCTGAACGCGTTTTTGGCCGCAGCAGGGTTCGCCGTTTCGTCTGTCCTCAATCGGCTGGACGATCCACCATTCATCGACGGCGACTGGGCCACTGCGGAGTTCGTTGTTCCGGAGGACATTGGTATGAACACGACGGTGTTGGTGGATACGCTGGCAATCGAATCCGAGGCGCATTGTGAGCTTCCAAGCAAAGTCTCGGTTGAGGAGGATGCGTCGGGCACTATGAGCATCAAGAGCGTGAGTGGAGCGGGATGTCAGGTCGAGGTGCCTGTGAGTTCAAAAGTGAGTCTCAATTAACAATGCTCGCGTATGGTATTACCGATGCGTAAAACTCTAGTGGGCCGGTGGCCAATACGGAGTTGTGAACGTTACATGCGCAACTGATGATCCTGAATTAGATGTGACCCAGCAGCCTGTCATGTTCTGGTATACTATATCTTCTCTTGCATGCTTCGCAACCTCATGGATATTGATGTAGGTTCTTGACTCAACACAGCGACACCGGGAAATTCGAAGCAAGCAGTGTGTTCTGTTCACCAACCATCAAGATATACACAGTCAGTGTAGAGGCATGGTTGACGACACGCACGATTGCGTCGTGCGTGAAGATGGATGATTGGGATGCGAGGAATAACGTTACCGGAAGTCCCTTGTTTGGGAAGGCTTACAATGGGTGAGTCTTCGTCATTTAGCCTTCCGAGACGTTCATTAATTCTCGACAGTGTCATATTCCCACCGAACGACAACCCAATAATACAAGCGAGAGCTGCGACGATCAACATCAATATTCCAGCAGCAATCTTTCGGACAGTCGCTCAACGGACAGGCGGTATCCAGGCGGCTTTCGATTCCACCGAGATATTCCAGAACGCTACTACCCAAGTATATGTATGAATACGAGAGAACATCTTGATGTCGTTCTTCGACTGATGAGTTTCCAGACACAGTATCTATCTCTGGCAGCGAAGAGTGTATATTTCGTGGAACAAACCAGTACTCTTCCTGGTCAATTCAGGACCTTCCTTCCTCGTCTGATCGTCGCGTGAGTATGAGCCATTTTCTCTACTACGACCTCAATGGATTCCTCTTCAGATCCGGTCCAGGCCATCTCCTCGCCATCCTGCTGATCTTTGTTGGCATCGTGGGCTTCATCATTCAAAACATCAACCGAAAGCAACGTCGCAGACTCTGCATAGCAAGCGCACCAGGCAGTCTAGGAAGCATCATCGCGCTCACGTCCCACTCGGGATTCGGACAGCTGCTCGTACCGTATGACGATCCGAAACGCATCGAGGAGAAGCTAGATGGATTGAGGTTTAGGCTGGATCGGAGGACGGGGGCGATTGTGGCTGATCACAAGGACGAGATTAGGGAGGATGGGTCGGGGGCGAGAGATGACGCGCTGGATTCGCTCTTGGGGCATAAGAGTAGGACAACGGGAATGAGGAAGGGCAGTGTGAGGATTTCGTCAACGCAGGCGGCACTGCAGGCGGCACTTGGGCATCCGCCGTGGCGTGGGCCAGCGCCTGCAGTATAGAGCTTTACTTCTTGTTTTTATGTATGTGGCTTGTATGATACATTTGCCTTTTGGAAATATAATCGCCTCTTCAATCAAGCTGACATATGAGATCTCAGATTAAGTTGAAGTAATAGTCAGGTATCTCGAGATGCCACTGATGGAAGCACCAGGCTATGATTACATGAAAGTGCGTGCGTAAGGCTCCAACTAAATATTATATATAACTGTATATATACAGTTGTACCGTATACAGTCGTTTGCATAATAAACTGCGTGTTGCCATTTGCGAAAACGTGTTTGGTTGTGTGAGTAACGGGAGGCCTAGGCCAAATTTGGGTCCCCGCCCTGGTCAAATCAAGGCGTCGGGGCCTGCGGGGCCTGTCGAGTCCCGCCTGAATTACACTGGAAAGTGAGCGAAGAGCCTCAATCAGTCTGTTCCGAGCATCTCAGGAGCTCAGAAACTTGACCCAAGCCTTTGTTGTGAGTGTGGCGCATTGGATACGGTCAGCTACCGGCCGGGCTCAAATACAACCAAACATGATTTTTGAGATTGTGAACCCGCAGTTTATTATGCAAACGACTGTAAGTATATGTATATGTATATGCCCATGTCACGGAGATGGTCTATAGAGTAGATATACATATAGTATATGGTATACAGTTAGCTCCTGGTGTAGTGCAAATACAAGGATACGGGCAAGCTGATGTGAGGGTGTGGGTGACTGGCTTGATTGGAAGTGCGTGCCGTTCTTCCGCGAGCCTCAGAGCTGGGGTCCAGACCACGGCAAAGGCACATGACCGGCCTGCCGGACCCGGCATCAGCCCGGCGGACAGCTTGACCTCGATGAGTGCGACGCCACATCACGATATATACAGCCACAGAGGCCTAGTGCATGCCAGAATATACTTCTGTGAGTACACATCAAGAAAGGTGGTACCCAACTGACCATGGGAACTAGAAGAAATGGAAACTGTATAAACAATATATATACTCTATAATATACAGTAGTACTATATATTATACCCTATATGTATATCCTCGCTGGCGAGCGTATACATATAGTATATGGTTGGAGCCTTATGCGTGCGTACGCCACGCAGTAAGATGAACGTCGAAAGTACTATACAAAAGTCCCAGGTAAGTATGCATGTAGTATACAACAACAGATGATGCCCGATGCCGAATGATTCTTATTTACAGATGCCTTCTTCAATGACCAAAATGACTTCCTCTTCAAGGGAAGTCCCTTCCCCCTGCGCCTCAGCGCGCCTGAACGACCTTCTTCGCATGGACCCCAGCCTTCCTCGAGGGCGCTGGAGTAAACTTCTCCTGGACCGCCGTCACATCCGACCCTGACCCAGAATTGGCACTGTTGCTGACGCGGAAGTGGAGCTCGTTGAGATGCACGCTCGTCCCGCTCCTGCTCGTTCGGCTTCTGTTCCCGCCTTCGGGCCGGTGTTCACGCGAGTTGAGCATGGCGAGGAATGAGCCGACGTAGAGGCGCGTGAGGAGGAACTCGAGGGCGATGAATATGAGGGTATACGGGAGGAGGATGTACTGATGTCTTTCGTCAGTTCCAGTGAAGAGCGGGATGGAAGTTACACGTACAGTGAACAAAGACGATAAGGAACAGGCACTCGTAAGGAGGCCGGAGGACAAAGTGTATTGCATTACAGTGGAGATGCGGGAGTTGAGACTGTTAAGATTCGCAGGGTTGATTGGACGCCACAGGAGGAGGAGGATGAGGATGACGTACTGCGACTCGGAGGTCCTGCTCTTCCGGAGGTAGTAGCACATACACAGCGCGAGGAAGAAGTCGATGGATGTCGCTGATGCAAGTGATGAATCCAGCGCCCACTGTATACGTATTCAATGCCTGTGTTAATCATCATCAAAGGGAAGGATATTACGGCGATGTGCGTAAGATCATCAAAGGTCTGCTGTCGGTATCTGGAGGCATGAGACCGTCAATACACGGATATGGTGAAAGAACTTGAGGTACGTACGTTTCGACGGCAAAAATAATACCGATGCTGAAGCCGGCCGCCACAGCGAAAGGGACGAGGTAGCGGAGATGGCCGTGGTGGTACCCGCTCACTATATAGATGTCAGCATGACCGTGAGCGGTATGAAAGCGCGGAACGTAGACCGTACATAGCCATATTCGTACAGCATACAGACTGAGAATTTGAATTAGTATAGGACGGACATCAACGAGTCAGGACACGTACCTTTGAACGAGCACGATGATAACAACCATTACAACGACTTGAAGCTATCGGCACTGTCAGTGGGCGGTGGTTCAACTTGGATGCTATGTACCTTTATTGACCTAGGAATTGTGAGTCTCAAACGAATGGGAAGGGAAGGAAGGACGCACCATAAAATCTTCGTGATTGGGCTATGGCTTTCGAACCCATCTACTACGATGTAGGTATACATTGCGTGAATCGTCAGGGCGAGGTGCAGCGAGTCGAGGATCCTAGATGAAAAGAGTCTTCAGAACGTGTCACAGGAAGACACTGGTACTGACACGCACCATAACACTGCAACCCCATACTTGTGCATAGGCCCATCGCCGGGGTAGTTGTGGTAGTAGATGTATGCCTGGATGGACGTGACGCCGTAGAGTCCACACGCGCCCAAGATCCCGAGGAAGACCGCGCCGACGGTGTTGTGCACGTTGGGCTCTGCGAGGCTGAGGGGAGCCATAGTCGGGGCGGAGGAAAGGAAAGCCTACCAGGGTAGGGTCACGGCCGTACTGTACGGGAGTGTATGGAGGCGACCGTCACGTGCACCGTAACACCCCCAACCGAGGCGACGGGGTCCCCATTATGCGTTACGGTCGCCAAATTAGGCGACCACGGTCATTTTTGCGCCACAAAAATGCCCATTTTTGGAAGGTAACACCACTCACCCTAGGCGACGACCCCTCCGTTACGCGTTACGAGCCCCCAAAATAGGCGACGCAACGGACCCCCCGTTACGCGTTACGTCGCTTCCATACACTCCCGTACAGTACTTATTTTAAACAAAGCATATGGCGCCCCCAAGTTCACATGTACGTACATACCAGGCGAAAAGTTCGATGCATCGCCCGGATCCCCATCGGAATTTGGACAAAAAGAAATGCGCCTGGGCACGTTGTTGATGGCGCGAATCGAATGCGGTATTTTGAAGGCAGAGGATTAAGTTGGCGATGCTTATTGCTGCCGGGTATGGAGGCGGTTGTTGGATTATGCCGTGTCATTGTGAGTCAGGTCGACCGCTGTTGTGTAGCTCCGGGATGGCGGCCAAGGCGCGGGCCGTCGATACTGGGTCCATGGAGGGGAAGGTATGTAGCCTAAGGCAGGTTTGAGTTTTTCGGAGATGACCATGATAACTCGGAGGATGGGCGAGCGGTTGTTGGTTACCCACTGCGCATCACGAGAGCTGTGAGGTATGAATCTATGCAGAGTGGCCAATGTGATTGAACGACATATGCCTCTTTATGCCTGTGAATCCACACAGCATTGAGTTCGGTGGAAATATCATTGACCTGGGCCCATCTATTCATGGCAAAGCCGGCGAGAGAAGCAGTTCCCACTTGGTTCCCACATTAGTGTGGCGGGCATAAAGGAGCACCTGGAAGTGGAGCCGCTCTGACCCATCGGGCATTGACACAGTGGCCGCGAAAAGAGAAAGTCGGGTCGGGCACTCGGGTTACTCTGACGCAGTGTTGTGCCGGCCACTGGCTAGCCAGTGGCCGAGGTTAGGTCACGTTGGCTACTGACTATGGCCATCTTCTGGCCATGGCTTTTCTCACGCCCCCTGGCTTTACTACAGACGTCGAACTGTTGCTACAAACAATGACACTTGCTTATTTTAATTGTGCTGTGACCGGCAATGGCAACTCCTCCCGTGTCCCAACGTACCAAACTTCAAAGATCCGTCATCACAATGTGTACAGTGTAACGGAGACCTCTGCCACGTACACCGGAGGGCGCTGGCGTGTAGAAGAAGATTATGTGTACCTTAACTATGAAGAGGGCGTCATTCTCATCCTCCATTCCGCTGTCGTTGACTCAAACACGATTACAGCAATGATACTGATTCTAAAGCTTGCTGGGGCGCAAAGTTTTATAGATGAAAATCCGGTTTAATGGTGAACCGGTAGCCGGCAGATGATACATGAGTTATATTGAACAAAGGATGAACAGAAAAGATATACAGCATGGGGAACAAGTGGCGACTGCTGCTCATGGGCAGATGAGAGCGAGGGTAAGACGAACGGAATCCGAACTGCTGTTCCATCACAAGTTCACGTGCCGGCCCTTCTCGGACCGTCTATCCTTTCGCGTGGGAAAAGCCAGGCCACTTTATGGCTTTCCGGCGGTCAGTCGATAGTCAGTGACTTTGACATCTGGCTTTGGGACACGGCCACTGGCCGGGACAACACTGCGAGTCTGACGTGTGGAACACTGTGTTCCGTGTGATCCGTAGACTCGGCGAAGCCTGGCATCGTGTGCCGGCTTCTAGGCCGAGTGGCCTCGGCCATATTGGGGAAATCGGGGCGCCGCAGGCGCGAAAATGTGTGGCGCAAGAGCCCGAGCGCATCTGAACAGTGAACTCCGATAATCCAAAGAAACAAATATGGCCACAATTTGAAAAATAGGCCGAGTGGCCACTGGCAGGCACTAAGCACTCAGCACAATCGGAGTCGTCCATGGCGGGTCTGATGCTAATCACAACGGAGATTAGCACAATTGGTGTCGTCTCTGCTGAGCGCGGGAATAAGCAGGAAGACAGCGAGTTATGTAGAGTTGAGCAAAATCCAGCGCAGGTCAGAGCGGCATCTTCGGCGGCCAGGAGCAACGGCACATGAAGCCGGGATCACGCGCCTTAGGTAAGCACCTATCCTTGCCCGCATTCCCCCATCACTGCAAATCATGGTGCGCCCTCTTTCGCGTCGCTGCCCGCCCTGCCGACTGACACCTCCGTAGGGTGGTGGCGACCGTTATCCTTATCCCAAGCACGTCTGGTCCCCTGCTGGAGGCTGGTGGGTTCAGCCCAAGAACTGGAAATCGAACACCGCTGTCGTCGCTCTCGGTATTGGCGCCCTATCATTCGCCATATTCAGCGCCACCATAAACAAGGAGGTCGGTGGGCGCATTGAGGCTGGAGCTTTTGCTGACACTGGCGCAGGAGCGGTACATAACGCCGAAAAAGTCAATACCGAGCGAGCTGGTGCGTTCCCTCCAATCCACCATGGACATTGCTCACACGCCCCGCTTTCTGTAGTGGTCAGACGTCAAGATTGTGGGCAAGGACGCATCATAATCTTACATCGTGAGTGCCAGCCGCCGTCGTCGGACTTCCCACCTCACATCCTCCAGGTCGTCGAAATATAGATTCGCTTTTTGTACTTTTGCAATCCACGCCCTCTGAAACTACTGCACGAATATCAGTCAAACCATTGCTCACGTCCAGCTCCATCATGCTGTCCGAGGGCATGTGCCTGTCTGCTTCATACACAAAACAAGGTCGCTACACGCCTTCTCTCTGTTTGACACAAGGACGTCGATGAATACAACGATGACTCCTACCCACCACTTATCACTGGAACGCGAATACGAGTCGTCTCCGGTAGGCCGGTCAGTGACAACACCTCAAGTCCTCAAGAACGAAAATCTACCCCGGACAATGCAGACAGGACGAGGAACTGCGAACTACAAGCGACGATTGACCTGTGCTACATACACGAATAGCTTTCTCCGTGGAAAACATTCAAGACCTGATCACTCTATACGGTAAGGGCGCCTGGGTTTTTTGAGATCCGATTTGACTAACACTTCTAAGCTCTTTTCCAGTGATGCTCTGGTTGGATGCTACCAGAGATACGCCTGACGATTCTGCGCACGTTATATGATCTTGTGGAGAGGGAGACCATGTTGTGTTCGCCTACAGTAGCCTCCAACAATCCCTACGCTCAAGGTTATATTTCACGCAAACGCATCGGAGGCTTGTTAGCGCGACTGAAGGTGTGAGTCAAGGTTTCGCTGTGGGTCGAGGTCCCGCTTTAAGACCCACGATAATCTGAAATACGCGACCTTCCATCTTCCACACCGGGACATTGGGCAAAAACAGGTGAATTAGATAGAATAATTGCACAAAGCGACACTAGACGGGCGAACTAACATCTCAAATAAGAGGAAACTTCAAAGTATGTGTCGTATCCGACGTTTTAGTCCTTCAGCTCATACTCCATTCTTTGGTAGAAAAATAGGTACGGCGTTCCCTGCCGTTCAGGCGTATGGTCGCCGAAGATTTCGTTTGCCTTGTATTCCTTGACCTCATTTCCCGTGTACGCGAGGACTCTATCGTCGTTGCCATTGACAACGGGGTCGTTGATGAAGCGATGTACGTCGTCCGGGTGGAGAGTGTAGGTGTAATAGTTGCCTGTGTTCGTCCGGTTTCCTTGATGGCACACGACTGTGTTGGAATTGATCAGCCTTCTTGTAACCTCTCGTCGCATCAACGAATCACGTACGCGCAGTGAGCCTGTATTCTACTTTTTTGCTGGCTTTCGTCATCTGGTCGTCTGAAACCGACTCAGTGACGATCGATACAGGGCTTGGAGGGGATGCTCACCGCGCGAGAAGGTAAGTCGCCGACTGATTTCGAAGTCCGCCTTCACCTTGCGCTTCTTGTACTCCTCTGCGTCGCGCTTAACGCCCACGACGAGAAGGGGAGGGAGGGTTGCGAAGCGAGAACGGGAGAACACGTCGCTGCCCGTCGCCTGACCGCCTTTCGTAAATTGTTTCAAGGCCTGGGAGACGCTTGTAACGCCGTCCTTAGCAAACATAGATGGTCAGTACTCTGGTCACTGATGTGTAGAGCAGAACACACCTTGACCGGCAGATCAAGAATCCAATTTGACACCTTGGTTGCACTCGGCTTGTTGGCAGCTAAAGCTGCTGCTTTCGGGCTCCGCTGGTGAGCGAGAGCGGAGATGTTGTAATACTCGACACGGAGCATCTTCCAGAGCGAGGTCTCGTGCATCTGAGGGCCGACGGATTCAGGAAATAGCGGCGCAATCAAGGCTAACATGTCGAGTTGCAGTCCAGATAAGAGGACTTGTAGAAACTCCGCTGCATCGTGCGACTCAGCAAGTAGCTGCCCCCTGTCATTAGTGTTCTGTCGATATGTTGTATTAGTCTGACACTTGACTGGAGGACGATAAACGCACCATGAGGGTCAGAATTTCGCTGTTCATGACGAGGGTGTTATACAGAGTCGACATGTCTTGGGAATGGACAACATCTCCGACTCTACGATAGGTGACGCCATCGCTTTCCAAGGGTTTATAAACGCAAATCAGAAGTGCAGCCAAGAAGAAGACCGAAGGGGCTTTCTCTGTCAATGCGAATGACGTCGCGGCGGCGGAAGCGTCCGGTGTGGGTTCCAATAGTCGATTGACGTTGAAGAACATGTCGGAAAACAATGTTAAAGAGAAAAGCGCATGTAGAATGGAGACGCTAAAGCCCATACGACCAGAGACATTTGCGAAGCAGAGAGCCACAAAGGCCATGCGGCGTGAGATTGGTTCTGGGATGGCTAGAAGCGACATCATCATGTCCATGGACTCGGTATGGCCGGCATTCCAGTCTGGAGTCGGGCTATTGCTCGAAGAGTTAGCCCGCGATGCAACGGAGCGTTGGGGAGAGCGTATGGAGGAAGGCATTGGGGGGAAGGTGCTCAGGAGAAGACGGCGGAATGCGCGTGCAACGGCCCTCTTTGTAGTGCTGGCCTGTCAGGACCCATAAAGTTCGCGTAAGGAAGTCCTTGTCTTCCGCAGAATCATGTCGTATCTGGAACAAAAGCACTATTGTTGTATAATGACGGCAACAGCAACAGCAACACTGAGCAAGGCCTGTGAGTGGGACTGAGGACCCACAAGGTTCGATGCAGGAAGTCACTGTCTTTGATCCCTATTGTTGTTGTTATTGTTCTCGCCATCAGCGGAAAGACGATAACTTATAAGCGATGTTCTTGTTCCAACTTTGATGCCATTGACAAGGACTGTCGATGACTCACAACTGAGGAAGGAAGTCCTTGTCTAGGGCCAGATCGTCCGATTCGGTGACGTTATGTATCGTCCCTGCCAACTTGTAGGATCGAAATACTTATTGAGGACCCATGATACTCATGGATAAGGAAGTCCTTGTGCTTACAGTCGTTCCGGAAATCTTTGCCGTTGTTCCAAATGCGGCCGATCAATTCAGAGAATTCAGAAAATTGTCGTAAATGAGAAATAATGTCTTCCTCCTCTTGTCAGGCCTCCTAGAGCACCCATGTGTCGTCGTAAACAAGTCATGAGTAGATCATTCTACAGTGTACCGCTGCGCGGAGCAGAAAAAGCAATCATACCCGTATCTGGAACCCGACAGTCTGACCCACCGACTACGATCAAGGCTGCTTTGCAGCTGCTTCTGTCTCTTCCACGACCTCAGCGAGCACCCCTGGAGACTGGGATTCATCATTTAAAGCAAGATTGCATTCTGGATTGGGCACAAACCTTCCCGGTAGCGACCGAGTGCTGAGGATTGGCCTGCACGAATATCGACGTGGCTGAATCCGATTACTCGTGAACGGAAGAGCATTGGATCTATCAGGTATGTTCAGGCGATACATCCATCCGTTTCCTTGACTGATCCGTGCCTCTCAGAGTACCAAAGCACACACATGAGAGGACGGCCTTGGGTTGCGCCACAGTACCAATGCCGAACACTATTGAACTCATCCAGCATCGAAGGACACACGAAATCACCCAGAAAGGCCTTGAACACTCTTCAAGCTGCGCTCGTCTGTTTCTGGACTGTATCACGTTGGCTGGAGTCAAAGCAAAAACCGAACATGATGACCCATCCCTATGAGGGCCCCCCCCGGACAATATTATAGTTACGCGTGTTGTCATCACATTTAGATTGTCCTTAACATTACGAATTCATTGAGGCAGTTTACAATGACGCCAAATTTTTTTTTGACAGGATTATGTCTGGGTTGTAAATTTGCCGCGCCCAATTTTGAGCGGGGCATAGTGTTTACATGAGCATTTTTACTTTGACAGAATCGAGGTGACACGCATGTTTTGATTTGTATTCTAGTTTTACTCTGATATTCTGATACTCAGACTTATCATACAGTGGATGAGAAGAGTTGACAACACAAGTCTTGTTTAAGAATCATACTTACAAAGATAACACTGTGTTTGTAGACGCAATTTAGCATCAGCTGATGCTGAATTAGCAACGGGCTCAAAATTACGATTTGATGGGAATTTTGATGGCTCAGGCACATGCTCAGACCGACCTACCCCGAGTTCCTTATCCAATCCTATCATCTCCTGCCATGTTGCCTCGGCTGCTACTCCTCATCATCGGGTTTCTGTATCTGTTACAGCACACTGATGCTAGTACAAATTCCAATAATCCCCTGAATCTTCAAGATGACAGCTTTCTAATATCTACCTCTGTAACAGCAGCATATACGGAACTGTGTCGACGAGTCGGTATTGCCGTTCAAGCACAAGTAGGCGATATTGCACGCATTCAGCTGGAAGAGCGAGCTGTTCGAGACTTCTCACTTAGTCTTGAGGAGGTTTGGTTTCACTATCTCTACTCATGTCAAAGCTCAAGTCAATATATAGAACCAAGCATTTGTTACGCCTGCCGATTATCGTGTGATGTCCGACAGCATCACTGAAATGCTCAATGCTTTGGCCTCTGCCGTAGAACTGTCTCGTGATGAGACTGCTATGACTGCGTTGCCTGTAGAGGTTGCATCTACTTTGTCTTCTTTACTACCTCAAGCTAACACCGTCGTATACTAGGCATCTTATCTTGTACATACTGGCCGCCCAGGACGTCCGCGCAGAGAAATCAATCCTGAATACCTCGAGGGTGGACTCCGCTTCCGTGGTCCCAGAGGTCTAGCACCAGTCTTTGACTGCTCCGCACGAACAGTTCGGCGTCGAGCACTTGAATATGGGCTTGCTGAACCCTGTCCTCCAGTATACGTGGACTTTCAAGACGAGGAGTCAGGCCAGTTTATCCGGCTCTATCATCCAGATGGTGTTCTTCCATCCTCACGAAGCAGTCTTAGCGATGAAGACCTGGATCGTGTCATTCAACATATTCTTAAGATCTTTCCTTCATTTGGACGATCTATGATTACAGGACATCTTCGCCATCTAGGACACAATGTGCCTCGAGAACGACTTCGTGCCTCGTATGAGCGTGTCATGGGCACACCGGCATATCTAGTCACACGTACTATCACTCGCCGCGTCTACAGAGTAGCAGGACCCAATTCATTATGGCACCATGATGGTCAACACGGTATGCTATCTGTCAGTTATATACTCTTATCATGGGATTCTCAACTATACTTAGCGCTTATACGTTTCCGCATTGTTATCCACGCTTTTGTTGATGGGTTTTCGCGCTTGGTTACGGGTATCCGTGCCAGTGCTAACAACCTCAGCGCAACCGTCCTTCAGCTGTTTGAGGATGCCTGTACTGCTCATGGAATACCTAGCCGTGTTCGCGGTGACCACGGCGTTGAGAACCTTGGTGTTGCAGAGTTTATGGAAACTAATTTTGGCGCCGAACGTGGATCATACATCTGGGGACGGTATGAATCTGCTATGAATACGGTCTATATGCTCACGCCAATATAGAAGCGTTCATAATATCCGTATCGAACGACTGTGGCGCGACGTTACACGTGGCTTTGGATCCAAGTGGAAGACCTTCTTTGAAGAGCTAGAGGTCTACGCCGGACTGTTACACGATAATTCGGCTCATATTTGGCTTCTTCATTATCTCTTCCTCCCCTCTGTTAACCAGGATGCAATTGAGTGGGCCGAGGCGTGGAATAACCATCCACTTACCATACCCAACGAGCGTCAGCGGAGCCCACAAGATCTTTTCTTTTTTGGGCAAATACAGAATGGTCATCGCGACATGACTAGATTTCTAGGCGAAGAAATTGAGGAAGATGAGGATCCAGAAGTCCTCGGAGATATTGGGACATACGGTGTGGACTGGCAGGAGTTGGATAACGGCGAAATTCTGCGTCATCATAATGCGCACAACGATCCTAATACTGTCATGGACGTCCTCCCAGATGGTACTCAAGCTGCGTTGAACTCTCGCCATCCTCCTCACTTCTCGCTGGTGGAAGTACCCGATACGGACTGTCCGTTGACGGTCGAAGAGCTTGATATGCTCAACGATCACCTTCTGGGAATGCCAGAGATGCAGTCTAGGGATATGCGTCACCGTCGTAGTGTCTGGATGGAAGCCTTCCGATTCATAAACGAAGTGATAGCTGGTCAATCATAAACAACTCCCTTGTTATATACTGAATGCTACCATCGCATCTCTTGCATGAACGTATGGCGTCCCCCGCAGCAGTCAAACTTGTCAAATATAATTATCCTCGCTCGAAGCGAGCCACTTCTGCGATCCAGCGGCAGGCGCAGCATCACACAATTGTCTGGACAACGCCTTGCTGCCGTCAAATGAGGTGGTGAGACGGTGTTGCAGGAAGGGTGGTTACAGAGGTGGGGGAGACACTCAAGTAGGAATTCGGTTGAGATACGGTGAGATGGAACAACACGGGGTGATCCGCTTTGTATCCTCATTATTTCTCACTGGGCCTCAATATATGTCAATGAGAATATATATATATAGATAGTCATAGTAGTAGATACAGGTAATGATGCTACCAGTACGGTGCGCCGAGCACGTATGCCAGATCCGGGAGCCCAGTTGCAATCCAGCGGCTGGCGCGGCGCCGCACAAGAATGCAGCGCCACATACCGAACCGCAGGAAATTGCCTCATCAGCCTCATGAAAATGAGGCAGAGAGGCGACGTCGTAGGAAGGGCGAGTGCGGAGGTCGTGGGGTGGTGGGGTGGAGAGAATGGGGGTGAGTATGCAGAATGGGGGTGGGGAGAGGAGGGTGGAGGGTGGGGAGGAGGGTGCAGGTGGTTATGTAGGGTGGGGTGGACATGGAAGTGTGGGCTGGGAGTAGAGGTGGTGCGAGGGGTGGGCCGGGCGACAGCCCGATCCGGATCTTCGAGATCTCGGATGAGCTGCCGCGGAGACGGGGAACGGAGGGTGGAGGGGAGGCGGTGGTTCACCGACGTGAGCCGGTCATCGTCATCGTCGCCCAGGTCCACGTCCACCGTCCGTCGGCTGGCGGCCGTCCATCCATCATTCGTCGTTGGTTGTCGTCACCGTTCCTCGTTGTTCGTCGCTGTCGCCGTCAGCCGCCGTCAGCCGTCGTCGGGGGTCCTGTGTCGTCGGGCGTCCGCCGTCGTCCAAACAAGGCTAAAAAAAACACTCACCTACTTTGCAGACCCCCGCAGGCAGTCTGGAAGCCCCAGATCCGAATCCAACAGAGCGCGGGCGGGAAATCGCATCCGCGCCGCTGCCCCAGCCCTCATCACACCCGCCTTCGCCGTCGTCGTCGTCCATAGATGCGGATGCCTCAGTCACGAGGGCTTACGCGAGTGACGGGCGTCGTCGCTGACGGCTTACGCGTTGCGTCGAATCCAAGCGTCATCCACGGCTCTTGAGGCCAGTGGAAGCGGCCCAGACGGCCAGGTTGGGGCTGGCGTCGTCCACGGTCGTCGTGCGTCGTCGTCGTCCAGCGGCGATGGTGGAGGTGGAGGAAGAGATCCCGATCCGGAACCGGGATCAAGTCGATCATTCCTCGGCGATTCCGGATCGGATCTCTCCACCTCTCTCCACCAACCACCCGCCAACCACCAACCACCGCCGCGGCGCCCGGCCCTCGGACCTGTATGTTGGTCACCGCCGTTACTCTGGAGCCGGCGCCGCTTCAAGACGCGAGCATGATGTTCATGGCCGTTGCCATGGACACGGATCTGAATGGGACGCGTAAGCCCCGTTCAAATGGGCGGCAACTTTCTTCAGGGAGGTGCAGGATGCAGGGATGGGTACACGGACCCGCACCGACGCGCTGCGCGCAAGTCCCGTTCAAATGGGCGGCGACTTTTCTGTTGGGGAGGCGCAGGATGAGGGGATGGGCGCGCTGCCTGGCGCATGGACGCGCTGCCCAACGCGACGCCTAGTTTGCTGCATCTCGCCATTCAGGTAAGGGCCGGGCCCTCTTTCTTTTTCAATTCTTTGGCTCAAAACTCGATGACGGGCACGCGCCGTCATCGACATGGCAGATATTGGAAATCCCCATTTGCCTCATCCGCCACATCGCCCTCCGCGCGCTGGACGCTTCACTCGCCACTCTGCGCTGCGCTCGCCACCCCGCGCTGCACTTCTCGCCACTCTGCGCCGCGCTGGCGGTGTGACACGCATCGGCATCGGCCCGCGTATCCAACATCGTTATCGCCGGCGCGATTTCGCTCCACCATGGCGTGCTGCCCTGGCGCTCCACCTCCACGCGGTCCTAGGAATGGGCTTATTCAGCTATGCATCGACTCATCACGAGTCGATGCATAGCTGAATAAGCCCATTCCCTCTCTTTTCAACTCCTACTGCGCCACCTTGATTTGCGCCCATCCACCGCCGCCACCACTCCCGCTGCCACTCCCGCTGCTACTATTTGTGAGCATTGATTTTTTTCCTTCTCTCTCATTTATACTGAAGTTCATTAATGTAGCAAAATTGACGATGTTGGACAATTTCACCGCTCATCTCAAAGGGCTGTTCCAAAAGCGGGCGGGCAAGTCAAAAAAGCGGGAGTGTAAGTCGAGTCCCCCTGCGCATCACATTGACGAGTCGATCCCCCCCCTCGTGGATCGCGAGGACGACGGCGACAACCTGCGCGGCGATGACAAATCCTCCAGCGATGACGAGGACGACCATGGGCGTCCCACTTCCGAGCATGCAGATGGCGCCCTACCATCCGCCATCGCTGGGGCTGTGCTCTACATTACGCCTGCTACTGCTCATCGCGATCCCAATCTGCCAACCATCTATATCTGCGCTAAACCTCACACCCGGCGTCCTCATCAGCTCGCCAAATCTGGAAGAGACTTCGTCATCACCTACCATAGTACGCAGGTCAACCAGACAAAGTCTTCGGCCGCCTACGCCCACAACCACATTGGTATTCCCAAGGGCCCCAACAAGATGATGGTCAAGCAAGGTATGTGTTCCCGATCTACTACATCTACAGCTCCAGGACTTTTGCACAGGTTTGTACGAGTTACGGCCTGGCAATATGGTCTGGGCCCGGGATCTCGACGACACTTGCCATCCAGAACAGGATGTTTTGCAGGCGTACGTCTTTGATCGGCAAGTCATTCATCTTCGTTGTGTTTGTTTTTTGCTGACCTCTGTCTTAGACACGACTTTGACTCTGACGAGGCTTTCGAGAAGATTCAGGAATCTCTCGACTCTCTCCGCGACCGCGCCCTTGGGAGTCGTGAGACTCGCACCCGTGACCGCGTTCATTTCGAGACCTTCAACCCCATCGGCGTCAAAGACACCCGGTGCTACTCATTGGGTATGAATGTCCAGAAGCCCAAGAACCTCGCTGGGCCTTCCGCCAGTGGGAAGGTTACAGATGCCGGTAGCCTCAATGACAAGGAGGATCTCAAGTTGCGCAAAGATATTGTCGAAGTAAGCCACCTACTTTGCCGTCAGGCTAGCCGCTAATCTGTAATGTGAGACTACAACGGGGCTTGCGTTTGATGGTTTGGCTTTGCGCTATCCAGAGCTCACGGCGCTCCTTGACGACGCCGCCGATCTTCACAACACTCCTCGTATTGGCACACATCGGAACACGGCCTTCAGCGGCGTTCAAATGAATCTTGCTACGCCTCAACTCAACACGTCGGGTAAATTCTCAAGTATTAATTGAGTTCCCTCACTAACGTCGAGCATCTCAGTTGACGAAATGAAGGAGATGGGCGCCTTTGGGACAGCACATATAGACGCCGGCGATGATATTCTTGGGTATACGACAATGATATGCAACAGCGATCTTCCACCCGACTATGAGGGTGGCCGCTTTCATTTGGTGGAACTTGGGTTCTATGTAGCGTTGGACGGACTCAAGATTATGGGCTTCTCAGGTTAATATCTGTCACTTACTTTCACTCAATTCACTTGATGTAAATATCTCAGGCCTACGCTGGCACGGTGGGACTCCACCACTCGCACCGCCAAATGTCAAAACCGTCGAAGATATTGAGTCGTGGGCCTATCGTTATGTTGTTGTGCTCTACCCTCAGCGCGCTGTTATGAGTGGTCGATCAACTGTCAACGTGGCCGCGGATGCAACTCATAAGCCGATTCAACTCACATCAGAGTTGAAGGAGACCTCAGCTCGGACACCCACGTATGTATACGCAGCTGTTGTAATGGTTGTTCTAACCTTATTGTAGAACATCTGAGTTTGTTACAACGTTCACCTCACACCAGCCCGCGTACGTTGACCGTCATCAGCCAATCCACCGCGTCTTATTTCTGAACTAGGCATGAAACAAAACGTGGATATACGAGCGAGATCAACATGGCGGCCGACGGAGACGTGGTCATGGAAAGCGCGGACAAGTTTGATTTTCTTTGCCGCTCGCTATTCCTACTCTCCAATTCTGTCCTTCGACAAGGTAACTTTGATGGAAAGTTTGCCGCGTCCTACGAGGCCTTTAGACAAGCGTTCAAAGCCGGAGATCTAGTCCCAACTCAGTGGACCCTTGCGCCAACCGGAGTAGCGTGGATTGAGCCCAAGATTACTGATGGTGAGCTATCTTTTACAACTATTGATCATTGCTGATTTCTGTTAGACTTCGCTAAACTGAGCATTCGCCAACAAGTCGTCTTACGCACTCAGTTGTTATGTGCGTCACATGCCCGATTTGTGGCCAAGTACGCAGATAAATACAAGGCGTGGTTCAAAACATCGTCGCCATGCCCTGTCAATGAAGATGACGACATAGGTAATGATACTGTACTCAAGATTTGGTGGAAGTGTATTCATGGATTCTTATGCAGTGACCGGTCGAGCTGCCAAGGGTTCGAAGAAAAGCAAGTCCAAGGAGGCAAAGCCGCCGGTGAAACTCACTCCGAGAGTTGCCGACGGTAGTTCCAAGCCGACCAAAGGCTCAAGGCAAATGCAGCTTGATGAGCGCAAACTTGGTACGCTCGTCACTAAATTATGTTCGTACACTAACTTGATTTTTCAGTGTCGCTTCTCAAGAAAGATCGGTTGGTTGAAACGAGTAACAAGGGCGCTGAGAAAATTATGCGCAGTATTAATCGTTCAAAAAAAGCATCGACGGCTGCACCACCATCTACGCCCACCGTTCCTACGACGCGTGCTTCCAAAGCGACAACGACCAAGACTGGGGTACAACCTCCAACCGCACCTCCAACCGCTCCATCTTCCTCAACGCGTTCCAAGACACATCAAGCTTCTGTTTCCAAGCAGCCAGTTAGGCCTGTTACACGCTCCCAACATAGTGACACACAAAGTTCAGCCGTTGGGGCCAAGACTGGGGAAAAGCGGAAGGCTGGAGAGGATGCGCAAAAGGGTACGATACTTTCTTTCAATCATAACCTGCGTTTCTAATGCATTCTTTAGACAACTCTGCCCATAAACGTGCAAAGCGTAAGAAATCCTCGCGCTGGCGTTGAACTGTAGCGTACTCATATATATCAAGTTTCCGTTCACAGTAATAGTCGTCAAGATATAGCTATTCCGGAGCATGACGAAGACTCTGATATGGATATTACTACAGATGATGACGGTACGTGCCCTGATATCATGATAAAATTTCACGCCAACATCTCTTCAGATTATAGCGACGACGAAGCTTCTCCGACTCAAGTACTGCAACAAGCCTTATTTGCTCGCACCGCTGCAGTTGATTCTACGTCAACACTTGGTCCTATTTCTTTGGAGCTTCGCGATTCTGAAGTTTCTTGGCCAACCTCCCGTAAGTCAAAACTTGATACCGTGTATCCCTATGCTTATATCCAATAGAAATTCCCTTTGTTGCCTCTTTACGCCCTCACACCCTGGCTGACAGTATTCGACGTCTCCAACGCGCAACTCAGACGCCGGGACAAAATGCACGCAGCGAGCTTATCAGCTCGCTGCAAATTGTGTCACGCTCAATGGTCATGCTACAAGATCGAGCACACCATAGCGATACTGCTCAGGCTGTAAAAGCTGGCTTGGGCCTCATTCGATGCATGTCGTCTCAAACAGATCTTGTTGCGGCCGAGTTGATGTTGTTTCGCCACAGCATTCTCAAGTTTCACCTCAACTTGTATACATGGCTCTCAACGTGTATTGCGCTGGTGACCGCTTCTGCACCATCAGCTGCTTCGGTCTCCGCCCACCAGTCATGGATTGGGCGCCTCATTTGGGATATTCGGCTACTCACTCGTGATGGTCCCATTTCGTCTGGCGATTCTCGATTGATTCAATCCTCCACCCATTATCTTCCCTCTCTTGATCCACCGACAACTTGCACTCTTCCTCCACTTCTTCGACACGATCCTCGAACTGAAAAACGCTCTCTCATTACCACCTTATTACGCATTCTCACATCGTGGTTTGAGGCCGACGACTTTTCTTATAATCAGGGCTGTTTTTTGGAGTGTCTTTCTCAACATTTCCAAGGAACAACCGTCTTTCTGCTGCCAGAAGTTTGGGAGGCATACTGTCATCCCAAGCTGAGGCTCATATCTGGTTATGACGGCGGTCAACGCGCTCTTTCGGTCGCGCATCTTCAGAGTCTTGACAAAGCTCTCCGTGTTCATCCTATCATTCAGGATCTCGAGAATATCAAGACGCTTGATTCCTCCTTTCAACAGTTCATCCAAGGATATGTTCCAATCTCTTTACCCACTTCACTTCCGCCGCTTCTCGGAGTTACAGCCACAGCTCCCCTGCTGCCATCTGCCCCACCGCCACTTGCTCCGGCATCTTCCGCATTGACTGGCACGCCGGTCTTGTTCAACGACTTCACCACATTCCTCCGCGCGGCGCTGAATCTCCTCCCCACCGCATCTTCCCCTTGTACACTTCCAAACGCGCTGGACGCTCGGGAAAACCTTGATTGGTGGCTCCCATTCCGTGAGCTTGCCCCTTCAAGACAGCGTATTTTACGCAATGGTGGTCCTTTCGAGTCGGACAAGATCCTGTCGCGAGGAGGAATGTTCAGTGCTCTTATTTTCCGCGGCATTCTTTTTAACACGGATGCGCTCCATTCCATTCATCACTCCTTCCACTTCGAAGATCTTGAAGCATGGCTTACTTTCAAAGCACGCTTCACCGATCCCGATATATCATCAGAAGACACCGAGCGATATTTCTGTCATCCCGCCCCTTATGGTCCGACTGCTAAACGCAAAACGGAGAATGCTCTTCGTTTCTACACAGATGGAAGCGACGCTCTGCTGCAGCTCGTACTGAACCCGCCTAAGGATAAATGGCCCTTTTTAGCGCTGTGCAGAGCAATCACAAAGAGTACGAATTTCTTCACTTTTGGGAAGTTGTCGGCATATCTTTTGGCCGTGGATTTGGTTCACGCCGGCGTTGTGAAGAAGCCGAGCATTGAAGACATGGCCGAGGTCGTCTTCTGGCTTGAGAAGGGAGCCAGGACCGCGCTTGGGCGTTTTGGATATACAACTGCGACGGAGGTGAAGGGTGCTTTTATCAGCTTGTATAAGCATTTGGATAAAGAGCTAACTGACTTAGAAAAGTCTGCGATGAGGTTTGATATATTTGTAGTTGAGCACGGTCTTTGTAAATACGGACGCTTTTATCCCGCGTAGTAATAACTCAACGACATGATATATTATTCTCGATACATAACGAGCGGAGGTCTTGTATACTATACTATCAACGCATATGTGAAAAGATCATTTATACTACAAGAATATGGTAATAAAATGAGCGTTAATATAAATGGATATAACGGTATGCAAGTTGCGCCACGCATGGACGTCGTAAGAAATGGGGAAGCGAATGAATTAGTAGTTGGTAAAAGAAGCAACCGTGCGACCATCTGGTGTAGAGAACGCCTCACAGAACCATCCGTCTAGTCGAGTGGCTTGATTATCCGGCGCAGCCAATGCTTCATCGACCCAGATTGGAAGCGACGGGCTGACATAGAGCGTAACAGATCCAGTACAGGCGCCAACGGAGGGAATAACGGGCATCAAGTTAGTCTCAGGAACAATGTTTCCGTTAACTGTAACTTGACGCGTCGGCGCTTGAACAAATTTAATCTATACATAAAGATGAGTAGTGTGCATTATAGGTGATTGTCAGAGTAACAATGCGTACCGTATAGCCCAAGGAATACAGCGTGCGTACACCGGCAACTATTTGAGAGAACTCTCGAGCTCTGAAAGCAAGCGATGAACGAGCTGCCTCAAATACTTCCGTAGTCATCCGTTCCCGAATATTGGGGAGATCTGGAAAGCCTGATCCTCTGAGATATCGCACGAGCGCTTGTTTAAACCTTTCTTCATCATCGGACAAGGTCGACGTATGTTGCTCTTGTGGCTCAAATCGAACGGCCGTCATGAGAATATCGGCGGAGGTGATGATCTTCCACTGCATTGTTGAGAGAAGCGTTTTAGTAGCACGTCCAAAAAGCTGATTGACGATTAAACATGTTCAGCAAAAGTTTCTGATGCATACCTCCGTGAAACTGCAAGTAGCATCCAGTGGAATATTGAAGCCGTTATAGAAAGCTCGAACGGTTGGATGTCCATCAAAGATAACGGTGGCCGATGTACCAAGCAAGGCGCTATGTATGAATTGGGTACGAAGGCGGTCAACAGTAACCAAGTCAAGCGTGGCAATGACGGTGAGCTAGAAGATTGATGTGAGCGCCGCCCATAAACTTATATCTGTGGAATCGTACATCAGGTAATTGCGGCAAATACTGCGAAAGAAGCATGCGAAAGATCACATCATCCGCAATAGCAGAGGTTGCCGATGGAATGTTTGGGTACGTCTGCGGTGCCCAGCGAGCGAGCGCCTTGGCAAATGTTGGAGAAAAGTTCTCCAAAAATTCAGCATCATCGATGGACGCACTACCGTCAAGCATTGCCTGAAGGAATATTGGGGAAAGATACTGCGGAAGTCGTCCGCTGTAAGCCGTAACCATCGCCATTACTGTACCCAAAGCAGTAAGTGTGATAAGACGCTCGTCGGTAGAGAAAAATGCAAGATTGAGCGTCTGATACTCTTCGGTTGCACTGCACCAAAACGATTGCATCGAGGTGGACTTGAAGCAGTATTCAATCAGTCCGGTCATCAGCTCAAGAATTGGACCAGGACCAATAGCGCGCCCGCTACACATGTATGTAAGTTGAGACGTCTCTAACCTTACTATGGGAATTAGAGCTCACAGTGTAACAGTCCAGTTAGCCTTATTGAGCAGATAACTGATGGAAGGACGAGGGTTGGTCAAACGGATGGTAGTCCGGGGAAGGATAGCATCAGGATCGCTCCAAGCTCGGACCACAGCAAAGAAATCACTGCATACGGTGTCCAGAGCCACCGAGTCGTCAGCAGTAATTATGAAAGCTGAGCCAGTAGCAAAGGCGCGAGCAGGTAATGCGGCAATGAGGTTCTCCTTGAACTCTGCTTGCGATACAGCAGAGTACGAGGTAGATGATGGTCGTCGAAAGCCTTGATGCTGGAAAAGCCCAGGATGCTAAAGACACCATTGAATTGCATTGAAGGTATTCAACTTGAAAAACTTACGGCGCCCGTATTATCCAATCGACGACGCTGACGAGTCCGAGTTGAGACCGCCTCAAGTACCTAGCTTACTTGAGTAATATGTTCCGCACAATAGAAGTATGATATTCACCGACGCCTCCGAAGTTTCTGAATCAGAACGAACACGTCGACGGCTTTCAGCAGATACAGAACGGACTGTGGTTGAGGGCATCCTCGTTGTTGAAGAAGATGGACAAGAGAGTAGATGTGTGTCCTCGGGCGCCTCTTGTGGTACAGTGACTGTATCATCAAGCATGTCCCACATGACGCGCATAACCGTGCAAGTATGGTCACGACGACGTGCTGTACCAAATACTGGGGCTTAAAAAACATCAGAAAGATACACAAGTTAAGACTAATGACCCTACGTACCGAAAAGTAGGATGATTTTCTCTTGAGGAGCACCGGATGTAACTGGTAGGACAATGTTTGATTGCCCAGGAGCGCCAAAAAGCTGATCCAGTGGCCAATGTCGCCGATACGCAGCTTCTAGACGTGCTACAGTGTAAAAGTTGGAATGATCGGCGTCTGCGTTCCTAGTATAGAGGCGTCGACTGGATCCACCGCGCGGCTCGTTACCGGGCTTGAGTACGGCGTATCGCTTCTGTGCCGTATGTGGTGAAGGCGGCAAAACAATGTTGTCCGGACCGTTTTCCAGGCGCATAAAACCATCGCTGATCTTGTCTTGAATCTGTTCAGGCTGCTCGAGCGTGTTGAGAACAAACTCAAAGTAGAAGCCCATGTGATACAGGCGGCTGAAGAGAGCAACATATTTTGGAACCACAGCAAAGAATGAGCGCGGTGCGGAGTAGTCATCAAACTCCTCCGAATGATACTTGAATGATCATCAGTTATCAATTGACTATAGTATATCTCAAAGACGTACAACGGACAATGGCGTCACAAAACAGCATGCAGAGATACTGCGAACATTAGGGCCATTTGCAGGAAAGCCACGGACAGGTCCTGATGACCGAGGAGCCGTTGTACGGTGGCGAGCAATGGCATCAGCACGACCTTGTGCGGTAGTGCGACTAGTTCCGGTTGTTGCCCGTTGAGCAAGAGGATTAATGAAAGCAGCCACGCTAGACGGCGGTGGTGGACCGGTTGCGGCAGGAACTATTGGTGGAGGGACGGTGACAGAAATGCCAGAACTTGGAGCAGTTCTACATGAATGTTGAGTATGAATGAGTAATGGTAAGTTGTAGTCGTAAACGTACATGAGCATGTCGTGCTGGTAGTACTCGCGGCGACACGTACCACACGCATCTTGAAGGGTGTAGGCCACCTTCAACTTGTCAGTACAGATTGCATAAAAGGGAACAAGTTTTACATACTCCATGAAAGCGCGGACATCCCGCCTGCGTACCACCACGAGGTTCCATGGTTGGTCGGGTAGACGGGACGACCACCATCTCCTGACCATGCGTTATTGGGATATGTCCGCAGCCGGGGGTATTGCACTGGCCGCCCTGTGTATCGTGTTATGGTTGAGAGTATATTCAGACAAGACGGTAACAGTCTCACCGGTCCAGGTAAATAGACTTGGCAGCCACACCGACTGCAGCTTGAGTCGCCAGAAGAAGACTGAGGCATAGTAACGAGTGGAAGGGGACTCTGGAAAGGAGTAAAGAGAGAAAAGAGACGTTGAGTGAATAGAGCACCCACCGGTCAAACAGGCGGCTTTTATAGCTGGCCCGCAGGCGTCTCAAGGGTTGGCCTTGAGGCGGGACTGTCAAGGGTCGGCAAAGAGCGGCCAACGTTGGCCTTGAGGCGGGATTCTCTTGCTCTTGGCGTAAGATCAGCTGTTCACAGGGCTGGCCTTGAGGCAGACTTTCAAGGGGTTGGCTGTGAGACAGAATTCCACTCGACATCAAGACAAGATAGGTAATCCAACTTTGGTGTGGCACTGGTCAATGATACTATTGAGAATCAGATGGATAGATACAAATATAGCATCAATATTCATTGTTGATAATCATTGAACTTTGCCAAGTCTCAGTACATTTCATAAACCATTATTAACAATATAAGCGAGCTGTCAAAATGAAATTCTGAGTCTGGATCTTTGGCGTCAAACAGAAAGTTTCCAAACCAACCAGCGGTCGAGTGTCATAATATCTGTGGCTTGGTTGATCTGTATGTTTTACGAGTGTTCTATCCAAAGTCTTTGTAAATTGCAACATGCACGTCCTAAACACAAGACCAAGTCCAAAATTTGACGCATCAAACTTGAGATTCTGCCATCAAAAACGAGATTCTGCCATCAAAAACGAGATTCTGCCATCAAAAACGAGATTCCGCCATCAAAAATGAGATTCGTGTCATCGGAAACAAATTTGGCGACAATTTAGCTAATAATAATATTGTCCACCACGGACCCTCATACATCCCTTTACGACGTACAAAAGCGTTCCCAAGACACAATCAGTGCCCTATCCTCATGTCCGTGTCATTCTTGTGTTTTTAATCTGCTCCAATCCTCAACGACGCCCGCTGCAGGTGCACACTGAGGACGAACACGTTTCCATCTGTTTGACCTCGTTTCACTGTAAACAGCCGGTGTATTTCGATGTCAAGTACTAGATACACCCTGAATACATGTTTTCAATACTATTGCTCAGTCTTTTCGGTTCGGAACGCAAGGTCTTGACATTTTTTGAGTTTCAGTTAATTTTTTGAATTCTCTGAATTGATCGGCCGCATTTGGAACAACGGCAAAGATTTCCGGAACGACTGTACCGAAGATCACTAAGGAAGGGAAGGGTACGGCAATGTCCTGCGAATCGATTGAACAATATAAGAGACGGATGAGGGTGCGAGGTAAAGGCCAGGCTTTGGAAAATTAGACGCTGGTAGTCAGAACGGCGACAGTCGAGAGTTGTTCCCAAGACGTGTTTTAGCGGCAGGCTACCGGCCGGCACAGGTCGATGCTGATATCTTGGCTGTTTGTTTGTTCTTTCCTGAGTTGTAACAAAGAACCTACCGCACCGACGTGCACCTTGTTCTCTATTCGACACAAGAACCTCTATATACGCAATGCAACGGCGCTCAAACCATCCCTCCAACCTTCTCCCCAATATTCATCTCGATGGAGCATGATTCTGTGTCGTCTGCGGCTGGCCGGTCAGAGGGCTTACCTTCATGTGTACGATTCCACTGAAGTGCCGTCGTAGACAAGACGAAGGGCTGAAAACCCTGGAACGACTGATGGCATGTCAGGCCTATATGAATCAACTGTCTCCTCACAAAGATATCGGAGACCTGATCGATGCCTATGGTGAGGACTCTATCAATGACTTCCCTCAAAATGTAACAACGGAATTCAATGTTGCTTTCTCTTAGTAGGCCTCTGGCTTAATGTGAACAACAATACACCTGTTGATTCTCCAGAGGTCATATGGCCCTCCGGAGAAGAGGGTCTTGCATTGTTTGCATACAATCGCCTTCTCGGCGGCGTGCCGTCGATTGCTCTATGGGTCAAATCTCTATGGCTACACTGTGACATGAGATGGGGACATCTCAAAAGTGGTACGCTGGTGTCATTTTGTCATCAGAAGCTTCTCCAATACTGGTCCCAGCCCTTCTTCTCGTTAGCGCTGTTGTCAAGTCACTCGCTCGATACAAGTCTTGGAGTAAGTTTCCAACGCGCCCTCTTCCGATACCCCGCTCACAAACTTCTTTGCACAGTGGAAACATTTATTGCGCTCAACAGGTCATTGCCCGCCTCTTCCCTGCTTGTATGCCTACCGGGATATGGAGTGCAGCAACTCCCTGTCCGTGATGCATGGGAGGAATGGAGAACACTTTCTATGTTCGAGCAGGTGGAGAAAGACTCACTAGCAACCTTATATCTTGACTTTCAAAGCTGCATTCGGCAGTACGAGAACGAGTTTTATCTCAAAGACTGTGGAGGGATCATCGAAGGTATGCAACTTCTCTGTGATGGACATCTTGACCTGATCACGGTACGTTACAAGCTATGGAGGAGGTTCTACAGAGCCCCGCCCTCCGCGAAGACCTAGATATTCGCTCCGTTTCAGCTCTTCATCCAATGTCATAACTGATCAGTAGACACCTAGAATGAGAAAAAGTCTTCTGGCTGCAAATAGTGTTCGCGAAGAATGGAGGCAAGATAGGCTGTCATGAAAGCTCCAACATGCTGGCATGGTGTGTGCCCAAATGTCAAGACACCATCCGGCTTTCCAAACGCATCCTCGATATGCATAAGCTTCATACCCAATCGCACCATTCGATCGTCTCGGGACCCTAGATGAGTTAGTTACAGTAGAAGAACAGTTGTTTCGAACTGACTTACGATGCAAAAGCCATTCCTGTCGGTACTTCATCATAGGCTTGACATATTGAACGAACGCTCCTTCTGGTTGCAATGTGCATGGACCCGGTAAAAGGTGACATAAGACATCACGGGCCAGTAAAAACTTCTGCGTGAGGCGACAGGAACTAGAGTAGATGGCGTCTGGTGGGTCGTTGCCGAGGGAGATGAAAATGGAATTGCGATCAATGCCGTGCGGGCGGGTGCTGAACATGGCGGAGAGTGCAAGGAAAATGTCATAAATGAGTTCCAATTCGCGCTTGGGAGTGAGTTCAGTCCCTTCGCGAGTATGAGGGATGCATGGGGCCAATTTGTAAAAGGCCCGAATGTCGTTGCAAAGGTCCAACGCTGCAGGAGGTGGAGTGGGGCTGGACTCCATGGCATCTCGAACGCGCCGAAGAAGGCTTATGAAAGACGAAGCCAGCTCGTCCTTGAGCCCCTGATGAGGTTCTATGAGGGCGCGTCCAATAATCGTCGAAAGTTCCTGTCGTTGGTCTATACCACAGCGATGATCATGCTGGAGATCTTCGGAGAATAGCGTGCGCTGCCGTAGATCAAGGAGGCTCACGAGGACCTGATATCGATATTGTAGGCCATCGGCACTAAGCGCCTCTTTGTACTCCGCGATATCCTTTTCGGCAATGTACAGCGACAGGAGGCGCCAACGAAGTGCGAAAGCGTCTTCCGGATCCTTCCCCAGATGTAATTGATTGAGGACGATGAAGCAGTCGTGCACGAGAGCCAGTACAAGCCGTACCGCATTGGCGTCGTTCGCGTCGAGGAGACGTATAACACGCTGCCCTTTGATCACGAAGGGATCGCGACGAAACTTGTTCTCTACCAGATTGAAGGGATGGCCGACTCTGGGTGTGATCGCAGTTTCGTAACTGGGAGGGGGGACGACCGGAACTGGTCTGGAATGAGGATGGGACATGAGCAGATTCAATCTGAGGTGGGACGAGGTGGATGGTTAATGTTTGGGTGGTTCACCACTTCAAGTGCCTGCTATATAACATCAATACAATTGTCAGGCATTACTACGGGTCACTTACTCCTCTGGGTATGCCATCACAATAGCGCTTATTGTCTGTGTCCAAGGTTGCAATCTGCGCCTCCGTCACGACTGGGACAATAACACAAGAGGAACGAGGCGGGGTGTTATGTCTCCATTTGATGGTTGCTCTACCCTACGAAGGGGAGTGATTCTAGACGCGGCACTTGGATGCGTGTTGGTCTGATGATACCAGAAAAGATATGGGATGGCTTACGCAGGGATAGAGGTATGCAGGAATTTTTGGATAAACGCACGGTCAGGCGAAGCAGGTACAGTCGGCCGAATCAGTGCCCTTTGCCATCGCACGACATCGTCGCTACTCGGACGATACGGTCCCAAGTGCAGTCATCAGGAAAAATTTGCCGAAACGGTAGGTGCCTGTGATGATGACAGGGATCCGCCGGCGCGGCAGCTCTTGGCCATCTGATGGCAACCCGAATGCCGATCGCTCCAACCCTTGGATTTGACTGCAGTTCACTGCCAGGCTTCTGCCAGGCTCTTGCAGTTCTTGAAGCTCATGCAATGTACCGATAGAGTTACTGCAATTACTACGGGCTACATGCGTGAGGCAGCACCCCTTGTACATACAATAGTCAATGTCAATGAATTTAGTTGATGTTGAACTACCTAATTATCGCGGCCTCAGAAGGTAATTTGCTCGGTTTGCATTCGCAGCGGACTTCGAAGAAATATCGAGAGGGCACAGTGAGGGCACTGGGCAGGGCACAGGGCTTGTCTGCCGACAAAGCCGATTGTGATGATCCGGCGGCTCCAAATCCAACCAACAATTCTCAATAAGGCAAGTTGATCTCTTGTCCTTTGCCCCCATCCTGCCCCCATCACCTCGCCTACATTATGCTCTCAGACTCCTGGGCCTGCGGACGACCGACAACGACATTCAGGAGGACATGGTCGACGCTGCAGCAGGAACAAAATATCCCGGACGAACCGAGCATCTTCTGCGGACGAGGACGAAGAACTTGCGCCTACGATGGACGAGGACGAGCGCCACGATGGACGAGCACCACGATGGACAAGCACCGTTTCTATGGACGAGGACGAGCACCACGATGGACGAGCACCGTCTCGATGGACGAGGGCGAGCGCCTGCGAATGACGAGGACGAGCGACCACGATGGACGAGCACGCGCAACGAGGACGAGCGACTGGGACGAGCGACCAGGACAAACGAACGATGACTGTCGACGAGGACGAGAAGCTGGACGAGGACGAGCTAGCCTTTACGAGAGCAGGCGATGCACCGACCTACCTGGCCAGGGCGAATGTCTTGTCGAGGACTGCAAGCAACGTCGACTGCGCTACGTACAGATCAAGACACAAGGAGACGGAAGCCTGGCGGTCGTTCCCCGATACCATGTATGTCTTCACTTCGGCTTTGCCTACCCTGCTAATTTCTCCTGCTCAATAGCTGCCTATGCGCTGGGCGACGAGTGTGGGTGGCGTATCGTGTATCCGATTAGACCATTACTAGTTACTATCAATTCATCCATTTTTTTCCTTACGGCTTTGTGACTTGGATTGGGATTGTATGTGCATTGGAATATAATAATTTGGTCTTCTTTCATGGCAAGCCTGCGAGAAATTGTACTTGAGTGCAAGGCCCTTGCGATCACCTTGCCATCAAACTGCGATCACCTTGCCGGATTTGAGCGGGCGCTGCTTTGACTGTAGACCTTGCATCAAAATTTAGTGATTACCGTCTTCTCCCGCTGAACGGCATGGATTAAGAATTTTTCGCGATGGTCCGTCAGATAGGTAAGAGGCAAATGTTGGGCGGTATGACTGTCATAGTCCGGCGCTGTTAAGTTGAATGGCTAATCAGCGATCATTGAGACGGTGGAGGACAACATCGAAGTCGAAGATTCAAGAGGAAAGCTCGGCGAGCTTTGAAAATTGGAACCCCGCCAACTGGGCTCGGCGGGCTCGGCCCGCCTGCTCGTTCCCAATATGGGATCAAATTCGAGAAGACTTGAGTTGGAACGGAGAACCTATCGCACCGACGTGCACCTTGTTCTCCATTCGACACAAGAACCGCTACATACAATGCAACGGCGCTCAAAACATCCCTCCAACCTTCTCCCCACATTCATTTCGATGGAGTATGACTCTGTATCGTCCCCGGCTGGCCGGTCAGTGAGGGCTTACCTTCATGAGTACGATTCCGCTAAACTGCCATCGTAGACAGGACAATGAACCGGAAAGCAGCAGGCGACTAATGGCTTGCGCCACATACATAAATCAACTATCTCCTCATAAGAAGATCGAAGATCTGATCGATACGTATGGTGAGAGATCAACTTTTCTGAGAATCAGACAGCCAACCTGATTTCAACTTCTCCTTCGCTAAGTGGAACTCTGGTTGAACGCGAACAGCGAGACGTCTGACGATTCTGGCGAGGTCATATGGCCCTCTGGAGAAGAGGATCTTGCATTGCTTGCGTACAATCGTCTTTTCAACAGGCGGCCGTCTCTCGCCCTATGGGTCAAATCAGTAGAGCTGAACTGTGACGTGAGATGGGGACACCTCAAGACTGGTATGACATTCTGGTTTTCAGCCAGGTGTTTCCTAAATACCAGTACTTAGCGCTTCTTCTCGTCAGTCCTGTGATCAAGACACTCGCCCGCTACAGGGCATGGAGTAAGTTCCTACATCCTCACCAGCGTGCCCAAACCCTGCCTTGCTCACGAACTTGATGTTCACTGGAAACGTTCAACGCGCTCAACGCGTCGTTGCCAGCCTCTTCGCTATATGTATGTCTGCCGGAATACGGAGTACAACAACTCCCCATTCGTGATGCCTGGGAGAAATGGAAATCCCTTTCCATGTTCGAGCTGGCGGATCAGGACGCGTTATCATCTCTACATCTTGACTTCCGATCCTGCATTCAGCAGTACGAGAACGATTTCTACCTCAAAGATTGTGGGGGCATTAAGGAAGGTATGTGATATTTGGACATGCAATTCGAAGTGGCGCTAACGATAGTCAATGCGTATGAAGCTATGCAGGATATTCTACAGAGCCCTACTTTCGGCGAAATCATTGATGTTCGCTCTATCCCAGCTCTTCATTCAATGCGGCATAGTACCTGAGACACATACTTTTAGAATGAAAAGAAATCTCCTGGCTGTAGATAGTGTTCTGGTAAGGCACAGCTCAAGTAGGGTCCAACGAAGCTTCCGACATGCTGCTGTGGTGTGCAACCGAACGTCAAAACACCATCTGGCTGACCAAATGATTCCTCTATATCATCTAGCTTGTCGTGCATGCCTGACCAACGAGGGTCTCGAGAATCTAGAAGAAGCGAATCAGAATTTACAAGGATATCTGCCTAGGCTCTACTCTACTTACGAGGCAGATACCATTGCTGTCGAGCTTGCATTACCGGCTGCACGTATTGAGCGAACGCTCCTTCCGGTTGCAAGGTGCACGGACCCGGCACAAGGTGGCAGAGGACATCACGGGCTAGCAAGAACTTCCGCGTGAGAGGACAGGAGGTAGGGTGGAGGGCATCTGGTGGGTCGGCGCCAAAGGATATGAATATGGACTTGCGGTCAATGCCATGCGGCCGGGTCTGGAACATGCAAAAGAGCGCAAGGAAAATGTCATAAATGAGTTCTAATTCCCGCGTGGGAGTGAGTTCCGTCCCTTCGCGAGTGTGGGGGATGCATGGGGCCAATTTGTAGAAGGCGCGAATGTCGTTGCAGAGTTTCAGCGCATCAGGGGGTGAGACGGGGCTTGACTCCACGGCGTCTCGAACCCGCCGAAGAAGGCTTATAAAGGACGAGGCCAGCTCGTCCTTGAGCCCCCGGGGAGGTTCCATGAGGGCGCGTCCAATGATCGTCGACAGTTCATGTCGTTGATCTATACCACAGCGATCGTCATGTCGTAGATCATCGGCGAAAAGCGTGCGCTGCCGTAGAGCTATGAGGCTCTCAATGGCCTGATATCGATATTGCAGGCCATCGGTACTGAGCGCCTCTCTGTACTCGGTGATATCCTTCTCGACAATGTACAGTGATAAAAGGCGCCAACGAAGAGTGAAAGCGTCTTCCGGTTTCTTCCCCAGATGTAATTGATTGAGGACGATGAAGCAGTCATGCACGAGAGCCAGTACAAGCCGTACCGCATTGGCATCGTTCGCGCCTAGTAAGCGTATAACACGCTGTCCACTGATCACAAAGGGATCGCGGAGAAACTTGTTCTCTACCAGATTGAAGGGATGTCCGACTCTGGGTGTGATCGCAGTTTCGTAACTGGGAGGGGGAACGACGGGGATAGGCGATCTGGGGCGAGGATGAGACATGAGCAGATGGAATGTCGAGCTGGGACGAAGTGGATGGTGAGCGCCTGGTTGGTTCGCCACTTCAAATGCCTGCTATATAACATCAATACAATTGTCAGGCATTACTACGGGTCACTTGCTCCTCTGGGTATACCATCACAATTAGCGCTTATTGTCTGTGTCAAAGGTTGCAATCTGCGCCTGCGTCACGACTGGAACAATAGAATGACTCGGAGGCACGGGTATTCTGCCTCCACTTGATGGTTGCTCTACCCTACGACGGGGAGTGACTCCAGGCGCGGCGCTTGAATGCGTCTTGGTCCGATGACAACAAAAGGATGTAGGATGGCTTACGCAGGGTGTCACATGAAGTCATACATTGATTCTTGAAGACACGCACGACTGAGTGAAGCAAATAGAGTCTTCCGAGCCGGGCCCTTTGCCATTGCACAACATCGTCGCTACTCTTCGACAGCCGACGGCGATACGGTCCCAAGCGCATTCCGTCAAATAAGTGAGAACCAATCTTGGGAGGGGGGTCCATGAGTGCCAGAGTCAGGCGCTCTTGAGTTGAAGCGCGTCAATGTTCGACGTGGAGGACATTGTCGAAGAGCAAGCTTTTAGAATTGAAACCCCGCCAATGAGCTCGGCGGCCTCGGCCCGCCTTCTCGTTCCCAATATGGGATCAGATTGAAAACATTTATCGCGCTCAAAGGTCATTGCGCACCTCTTCCCTGCTGGTATGCCTAGCGAAATATGGAGTGCAGCAGCTCACTGTCCGTGACACATGGGAGGAATGGAGAACACTTTCTATGTTCGAGCACGCGGAGAAAGATTCGCTAGCAACCTTATATCTTGACTTCCAAAGCTGCATTCAGCAGTACGAGAACGAGTTTCATCTCAAAGACTGTGGGGGTATCAAGGAAGGTATGTAATATTTGGACGTGCAATTCGACATGACGCTAACGATAGTCAATGCGTATGAAGCTATGGAGGATATACTACAGAGCCCTGCTTTCGGCGAAATCATCGATGTTCGCTCCATTCCAGCTCTCCATTCAATGTGATGTAGTACCTGAGACACATACTATCAGAATGGAAAAAAATCTCCTGGCTGTAGATAGTGTTCTGGTAGGGCACAGTTCAAGTAGGCTACAACAAAGCTTCCGACATGCTGCTGTGGTGTGAAACCGAACGTCAGGACACCATCTGGCTGACCAAATGATTCCTCTATATCTTCTAGCTTGTAGCGCAAGTCTGGCCATCGAGCATCTCGAGAACCTAAAAGAAGCGAATCAGAATTAGCAAGATATTTGCCTCGGCTCTACTTTACTTACGAGGCAGAAGCCATTCCTGTCGAGCTTGCATTACCGGCTGCACATATTGAGCGAACGCTCCTTCCGGTTGCAACGTGCACGGACCCGGCACAAGGTGGCAGAGGACATCACGGGCGAGCAAGAACTTCCGCGTGAGAGGACAGGAGGTAGAATGGAGGGCATCTGGTGGGTCGGCGCCAAAGGATATGAATATGGAATTGAGGTCAATGCCGTGCGGCCGGGTATGGAACATGCAAAAGAGCGCAAGGAAAATGTCATAAATGAGTTCTAATTCCCGCGTGGGAGTGAGTTCGGTCCCTTCGCGGGTGTGGGGGATGCATGGGGCCAATCTGAAGAAGGCGCGAACGTCGTTGCAGAGTTCCAGCGCGTCAGGGGGTGGGACGGGGCTTGACTCCACGGCGTCTCGAAACCGCCGAAGAAGGCTTATAAAAGACGAGGCCAGCTCGTCCTTAAGCCCCCGGGGAGGTTCCATGAGGGCGCGTCCAATGATCGTCGACAGTTCATGTCGTTGATCTATACCACAGCGATCGTCATGTCCAAGATCGTCGGCGAATAGCGTGCGCTGCCGTAGAGCTATGAGGCTTTCAATGGCCTGATATCGATATTGCAGGCCATCGGTACTGAGCGCCTCTCTGTACTCGGTGATATCCTTCTCGACAACGTACAATGATAAGAGGCGCCAACGAAGAGTGAAAGCGTCTTCCGGTTTCTTCCCCAGATGCACTTGATTGAGAACTATGAAGCAGTCATGCACGAGGGCAAGCACAAGTTGTACCGCATTGGCATCGTTCGCGCCTAGTAAGCGTATAGCACGCTGCCCATTGATCACAAAGGGATCGCGATGAAACTTGTTCTCTACCAGATTGAAGGGATGATTGACTCTAGGTGTGGTCGCAACTTCGTAACTGGGGGGAGAACCGACCGGGATTGGCGATTTGGGGCGAGGATGGGACATGAGCAGATGAAATGTCGAGCTGGGAAGAAGCGGATGGTTAATGCTTGGGTGGTTCGCCACTTCTAATGCCTGCTTTTATAACATCAATACAATTGCCAGGCGTCACTACGGGTCACTTACTCCTCTGGGTATACTATCACAATAGCGTTTATTGTTGACAAAGGTTCAAGTTGCAATCTACGCCTGCGTCACGACTGGAACAATAACATGAAGCGAATGACTCGGAGGCACGGGTATTCTGCCTCCAGTTGATGGTTGCTCTACCCTGCGACGGGGAATGATTCCAAGGCCGCGCTTGAATGCGTCTTAGTCCGATGACAAGCAAAGGATGTAGGATGGCTTACGCAGGGTGTCGCATAGAGTCACGCATTGATTCTTGAAGGACCAAGCGAAGCAGGTAGAATCTTCCGAATCAGTGCCCCCATTGTACAACATCGTCGCTACTCGTCGATAGCCGACAGTCCCAAGCGCAGTCCGTCAGGTAGGTAAGAGGCTAATATTGAGCGGGTGAATGCCATAGCCCGGCGCTCTTGAGTTGAAAGGCTATTCAGCGCTCATTGAGACGGTGGAGGACAACATCGAAGTCGAAGAGCAAGACTCAGCAAGCTTTGAAAATTGAAACCCCGCCAACTATGCGTTCCCGTATCGGATCAAACTCCGATGTTACACGGTTGTCCTCGGATCATTGAGCAGTCTGCAGCGTTTCGTCACGAAGGTTCGATTTTACTTCTCTTGCTCCTCAGCGCTCAGTACCCATCTTACCAAGCCGAACCACCAGCTTGCAGTTCTACAATACAGGAAGAGCTCATGACTCAATCAACGTTCCCAGCTTGCTAACACGATGCGAAGGACCACTGGCAACAGCCTGAGAGACTTTGTGATGGCATTTTGCGTTCGGAAGAAGAAGGCATCCGAATTGCGTTACGCAGCGTTCACCCATTCGAATCAGGGACGGCGCGGCATCCAGCACGGCGCGCGTCGGCTAGTCGACGCGTCGACTTTGAATTGGTGATCAATAATACCGAGTCACCGCAAGGAGACTGCGTTTCTTCTTCCGAGGGTTGTCGTTTGCAATGACTAAGTACAATGAATCCCATAGTGCATCATTCTTACCAAACTTCTGCACCAGTCGATTGCAAATCACTCAGTCAACAAACCGTCGTCGTATGACTCCTGACCAAGGTACTGACGCTATTGTCATTGTGCGAGCTTGGTGGATCGGCGATGCTTATAAAAAGACTCATTGCAGAGACATGCTCCACACTCAACATTCTCTCTTCCTTCATGTCTACACAGCAAGCCATTATCGTCGCCGCTCCCGGACCCGACTTCAAGTTCACTCCCGCTGAGCTCCCCATCCCGACCCCTGCGAAGGGGGAGGTCCTCGTCAAGATCCTGTCCACGGCGGTCAATCCCTTTGATCTCTACAGGCCTATGTACGACGTTCTACTCTCTAGCTACCCCGCCATCTTGGGAGGTGATATCGCTGGAACAATCGAAGCAGTCGGTGAAGGAGTCACGGACTTCGCGAAAGGCGACAGAGCGTAAGCGTCAACTTCATTCACTGGGCGCCTGCGTTAGCTCAAGTGCCTTGAAACAGATTTTCGCAAACACTGTCCGGTGGATTCCAGCAGTACATCGCTCTTCCTGCTGCCGTTGTTATGCGCGTAAGTCAGACTTCGCTTTGCCCAAGTGTTCAGTTCCAATACCTACCTGACAATGTAGCTCCCGGAAAGCGTGAGCTTTGACGACGCCGCGACCTGCCCAATTACATTTACCACCGCCTGCCTCGGTCTATTCGCCGACCAACCCATAGGGATCGGTTTGAACCCCACCTTCTCATGGGACAAACCTCAAAAAGGTCAATCTGCCCTTGTAATCGGTGCAAACACGTCCGTGGGTCAATTTGGTGAGCATCTAGTACATTATCATGGGTCCCATGAATGGTACTCACGCTTCGGCAAAGCGATACAATGCCTCAAGTTCCTCGGATTCGAGCGCATCATCGCGTATGCATCGAAGGCCAACTACGCTTACCTCCAGACTCTTGGCGCCACCGAGCTCATTGATCGCAATGAAGTGCCCAGCAGCGAGCTGTCCAAAGCCATCTCTACCCCAGTGGATGTCATTTACGATGTCTCCGGCGCTCTTGACGACGCATACGATTGTCTCGTCGACGGCGGAAAACTGTGCACTGCCGTGCCGCAATCCGAGATTGAAAGAGACCTGAAGGAAAAGAACATCGCTCTGGCAAAGGCACTGGGATATTATGCTGGTCCTGATGTGTACTACTTCCCCGAGGGCAAGCCAGTGAAGGGCTATGCAGCCACACCCGACCACACGACGTTTGGACGTTTGGTGATCAAAAACCTGCCGGTAATGTTGGAGAAGAAGGTTATTGTGGTGAGTTCTGTGTCTGATTCCGGTCGGCGTTGGTAGCTTGACGCGTTTACCCGCAGCCGAACGTGGTCGAAGTCCTCCCGAATGGTCTTGCAGACATTGGAGACGCGGTGAGGAAGGTGGGGGAAAGGAGGGCCGGTGGTGTCAAACTGGTCGCGCACCCACACGATGCATGATGGACCTGAGATGGAAAGCAATGATTTAGAAGAAGTTTAGACGAACGAACGATGATATCTCAACCTCACTAATTCACGTCTAGTTTGAAAAGGGGCGGCAGCTCACAGGAATGATCAAACCTTGACTGAACGCCGCTACCCAGAGATACAATATAGCAAGTTACTAGTCGCCTTCTCATATTGCTGACTAGTCACTACCAGCCCCGGTTTCTTGTGTGTCCCACTTCACATTCTAAGTTTGTCGAATTGTTATCGGAATCGGAGGTGGGTCAAGCACACAGGGCCAGACTCCGAGATGGCCACGTCCTTGGACTCGCGAACCTATCAACGTCCCCATGATCTACATCAATCAGCATGAGCTATCTTCTAGTGGGCGTGGAATGTGGCGAATGGTAAGAACCCATAGAGGAAGGAAGCGTCGAGTTAGGCTCGAAGAAGATTCGCCGTGTTGTTACTTCAGTGCAGTCTATTGCCGCTAATACTGCGAAGTCCGTGCTTGCAACTTCCCTAAAACGGAGCCGGTAACACCGTCTGTGCGCTGCATAGAGCAGTAACGTTAAGCTAGTATGGACCGCGACCCGGACCTCAAGAAGCAAAGCAGCTCCTCCCACGAGACACACGGGGAACTCAAGCTCCTGCGAGACACAATCCACCGCCCACGCGTACCCGGAAGATTGACCTGACTGGTCGTAGGAGAATATGAAACCGGCCACACGGGTACTGAGTACGAAGGAGGGGACCCGGAAATCGTCCGCGCGAAACAGTTCGGATGTCCAACTTGGCACCGTGGTGACCTAGACCTACTAGAGAAGCACAGAAGGGTAGGTCCCTCGCGCGAGACAGAATCCCCTCCTCATATCAGAGCTCATATTCGCTAGGCATCTGTTCCGCGTGCATCACGTCCGCGCGAATTCAGGTCCCCATAGCCGTGTTGGATGCGAGGCGTAACATCGATGACCGGTCCAGGAGAGTTGGCATACTACATAGCAGGCACGATTTCATGATCACTGTGCGCATCAAAAGCTCGAGACCCTTCACTGAGAGTGAGAGTCAACAGTTTGAGATAGCCAGCGGGCGCAGCAAGTTGAAGTACCGCCAAGTATAGGGGCAAGTACTAGTCAAAGGCCAAGGAATCAGAAAGACAGGAAACGGAAGTCAGGAAACCAGTGTAGTATAGGACCTAGACAGATTCGATCAAAGTTGACACGTCGGTGTATTCGGTCGTCTTTAGAGTTTGCGGGCGCGCTCTAATAATTGGTCGAATCTTGGATACTCGACAACAGGCTGCTTGGTTTATTGCAGAAGTGACCCACTGGCAAGCGATGAGAGCCAAGAAGGGAGTCCAAGAGGGGACCGACAGAGGATAACGATCATCGGGGGACGGGCGTACAGGTCACACGATGTCGCGTAGTTGCCATAGAGGTCCAGGAGACTGGCAGGAGTCGATTTGAGTATGTTATCTGGCAACCATTGGAACCGGAGCGGATCGTGAGTGGGGACTTCTATTGCAAGAGGTTGCTACAACGCGTACAGTAGTAGCAGTACGAGCGTCACGGTCGAGTGGAATGTATTGAGGAGGACGGCATGGACGTACTATAGTTTGCATGTGGCTCGAGTCAATGATGTCAGGGACGTGACCGACACTCATTGATGGCATGGTAACTACCCTGACTTGCACGAGCATCCAGCGTACTGTACCTCTGGCGTACCTCAACGTTCGCGAAGAAGAGAAGCAGTCAGGCAAGATACGGGTCCCCACGATTGGCAGCTAAGCTCGACATATTGAATTGCGCAGGTACGTGAGCTCTGGACCTACAAGTTGACACTATCTTGGTGGCCGAGTGATGGCACAGGAGGAGGCATATGCTTCGGGCGCGCTATCTCAGCGTACCACACGCCCTCACACGCCTTGGTCGGGCGTCTGTTCCTGGGGACCAACTGCGTGGAGGTAGATTTAATTGCTCTCTGATCGCTCTGAGCCACTGAGGATTTAGGGCGCGGAAAATACCACTCAATCTCCGGAGTCGGGGGACGAGGGGATGTCCATCACTTGGATGAGGCCTCGCTGAAGAGTCGAGAATCCCTATGATGCTGCCGTAGATGATTTTACGCTGGCTGACTTTTCTGCGGGTGAGTTGGGGTTGTGGTTTGTCAAGAATAAGGTTGCGGCGCCGGAGAAGCTCTGGCTGCAGTTGCGCAGTGGCGTGCTGATTGTGGACTAGTCACTAGTCGTAGTGGCTAGATGGTCGCCACAGAGATATCGTAAGTATTGAGGCACGTATTACTCAGCTCTAGAACGCTGCTTGAATCAAGGGCAAACTGTATTGATTCTGGTGGCGTTACGCATTTGATTGATTGCCAGGGCGTCCGCGTCCGAACCGTGGCCCGGTGGATCGGGAAGATGCGCTGCCAATCGGACGCATGTGGAAATAATGCACATGGCGGTTTGATCGATGACTTGCACAGGCTAAAATACCAAGCTAATGCTGATACCCTATCTTCCTTCCCCCTCACTCTCATCCCACCACTGCTGGGCGCCATGGTCAACTTCTTCGACCGCCTCAATGCTCAGGTAGGCGCACCGCGGGGCGCGACGGCGCATAGCGTACTGAAATACCACGAAACAGGTCGCGGACTCGTTTGTTGGAAGGTGGTTCCGCTTAGAGGGTAGTGGTCACCCCAAGGAGCGCATTGGGTCGCGGTTCACGGCGCGTGTTCTCTTTTCCTCCCAATTCCTCATACTCAATCCTGTCTAGACCGAAATTCGGGCGGGTTTAACAACATGGGTACGCATACGCTTCCGTAAAAAGTCTGCTTCCGGTCTGAACCGTCTCGAATAGGCTGCTATGGCTTATATTGTGTGTACAACCGTCAACATTCCTCCGCCAGTCACCAACTCGGCTTTAGATCTCCGTCAATGCAGCCATTTTGGCTGACTCTGGAGGTCCTTGTGTCTGCGAGGGCACGGCTGATGATCCTGTTTGTAACGTGGACCCTACATATCTTACCTGCGTCAACGAAGTGCGGAACGACCTCATAACTTCCACCGCTGCGATTTCTGCCATTTCATCCTTCCTGATGGGCGCCGTCGCTAATCTTCCCGTCGGTATGGCTCCGGGTCTCGGCTTGAACGCCTACGTACGTCTATCTCATTCACCCCTGCGCGTCTATCTCAATCGCCGCATAGTTTTCATACTCGGTTGTTGGCTACCATGGGTCTGGAAACGTCACCTATGGGGAGGCTCTGGCTGCAGTTTTCCTTGAAGGGTACGCGTTTCACCCTATCCTCCAGAAGCATACTCTTGGTTCTGAACTTCTAATTTCAGATGGATTTTCCTGATCCTGTCTATCCTTGGTCTGCGTCAATGGCTTGTCCGAGTGATGCCCCAATCCCTGGTTCTCGCTGTCGGCGCTGGTATCGGTCTCTTCATTGCGTACGTTCATCAGTCATATGTTTTCCGAGCTATATCCTGACAGTGCTTTCCCGATGTTAGATTCGTCGGACTGTGTAAGCAGCGTTCGACTAGTCCTTCACGGGACGCCGGAACTGATATAATAATTTAGCTCCTTCTGGCCTGTTTGTCATTGGCGGTGCTACCACCGACTTTGTTGCCTTGGGAGGCTGCAAGGCAGAAGACATGTATGAGAATCTACCCAACTACTGCGAGTCGCGCGTGCTTCAAAGCCCTACCATGTGGCTGGGTATCTTCGTCGGAGGGTAAGTGTGGCATCCCATGCCTGCCAACTATGTCCTTATCTTCCAATCATCCAGCATCTTAACCGTGCTTTTGATGATGTACCGCGTCCGGGGTGCCATCCTCATCGGTATTTTCTTGGTCTCCATCATCTCCTGGCCCCGTCCCACTTCAGTCACCTTCTTCCCGCACACCGATGCTGGTGACCAGCTCTTCGACTACTTCAAGAAGGTTGTCACTTTCCACAGGCTCGAACATGTGGGCAATGCGATCGATGTGAGTTGGGTTCCACTTCCACACAAATGCACAGGAATAACTGACCCCTCTGATAGTACCACTACAGCAACGGGCGCGTCTGGTACGCCCTGATCACATTCCTCTATGTCGATATCCTCGATACAACTGGTACCCTCTACTCCATGGCCCGCTTCGCCGGACTTCGCGATGAAATCACTCTGGACTTCGAAAACTCAACTCTTGCGTACTGTGTCGACGCCTTCTCAATCAGTATAGGTGCCTTGCTGGGAACCAGCCCTGTCACTGCCTTCATCGAGAGTGCCACCGGTATTGCTGGTGAGTGCATCTATCATTCGTAGCATGCGGTCGGACTAATCCCGCTGTCAGAGGGTGGAAAGACTGGTATTACCGCTATGACCACCGGTCTGGCTTTCTTCGTCTGCGTCTTCTTCTCCCCGATTTTCGCATCAATCCCGGGATGGGCCACTGGAGGCGCCTTGGTCATCGTCGGTTCCATGATGATCCGCAACGTCCGTGAAATCAACTGGGATTACATTGGCGACGCCGTCCCCGCCTTCCTCGTTATCCTCATTATCCCCCTTTCCTACAAGTACGTTCTTCCTTTCGCGACTCAAATTGCTCGATGCTGATTGATGCTTAGCATCGCATATGGCGTTATCGCTGGTGTGATCACGTACATGCTTCTGAACGGCATTCCCAAGATCATCTCCAAGCTCACTGGTGGCCGAGTGGTCCCTCCCAACATCGACGCCTCAGAACAATGGGTCGTTCCTCCAGGCAGCATCATCCCCTCTTGGATGTGAGTCCATTTGGTCGCGGATTTCTCACCAGAAATGCTAACAAGTACCGTAGTCTCCAGCTCATGGGTCGTCCCGAGGCAGTTCACGACGAGCACCGAGAGATGTCAGTGCGACCTGGATCTTCAGAAACTGCCTCCCAGGAGTATGTCAAAGGACTTGGTAGCACTGAAAAGTGAAGTAAAATTAAATGCAAGTATGTCTGCAAATAGATTTCCCTTCTACCCACTACCATCGCCCTCCCTGCTCGTACATACCTACTCCCTTCCTATTTCTTTGTTTGGTGTATCGGTGCTAATCTTACTACGCCAGTGTGTCGGCGGCTTGTACTCTTTACATCACCGTATAGTGGTTACTTATCTTGTATTGCTATCTCATTGCTACCCCAACTGTTGTCCCTCTTTTACCAAACCCAAAAGCAATGCTCAGCGATTAAGATTTCTCGCATTCTTTCGTTTACAGCATCGTGCTTACCAGGTACTTACTCATAGGGGCTAGACTTGTCGTCGAACGTTGAGTGCCGCATGCGGACTGTCGGGGGTTGCGTTAGACTGCTCACGCCATTTATCGAAAATGAAAAGTGGTGTGTTTTTGGCGACGCGGTATATAAGGACCCATGGAGCCGACCATTCTCGAGCAGTGCCCATACCCACCTAGCCCCTAGCCCGACGATGACGTTCAATAGTACAGCGAGCGCCTCCCATCCCTCGTCTTTCGCAGATGTCTATGCCGACACCGACATGTCTGCCCTGAATTGGCTGGAGCAGATGTGGGTGGCATGGTATGTCTGGATCGACAACCCAGTCATCGCGACCGGGCTCATGAGTTTCTTGCTGCACGAGGTGGGCATCTCTTCATTCATTCAAGTTTCGTACCTCTCACTTACGCCGCGATCGTTATAGGTCGTGTACTTTGGTCGATGCATTCCTTGGATCATCGTCGACGCCCTGCCATATTTCCGTCGCTGGAAGCTACAAGCCGACAAGATCCCCACGCCGCAGGAGCAATGGGAATGTACGAAGCAGGTATTGTTCTCGCATATGACGATCGAGTTGCCAACTGTAAGTACACGTCGAGGGGTTTCAATTCGATGATTGCTGACGAAGTGAAAGATCTGGCTCTTCCACCCCCTCGCCGAGTCCATTGGAATGTCCACATACCAGGTTCCCCTCCCGTCATTAAAAACTATCGCTCCTCAAGTGTTCTTCTTCTTCTGCTTCGAGGATCTATTTCATTGGGCCGGTAAGTCGCGTCTCCCTGGGTAATTCTCGAGCGGGCGCTGAGTCCGAATTATAGCTCACCGTGCTCTTCACACCGGGCTTCTCTACAAGCACATTCACAAAATCCATCACAAGTACTCCGCGCCATTTGGGCTTGCCGCCGAGTACGCGCATCCCGCTGAGATCCTCATCCTTGGAACCGGCACCCTCGCCGGACCTCTGTTGTACTGTTACTTCGCGCAAAACTTCCACATCTTCACGATGTATGTGTGGATTGTCCTGCGCCTCTTCCAGGCCGTCGACGCCCACAGTGGTTACGGTTCGTAGCGTCTATGACTTTACGAACTTCGCAATTGATTGTTTTTCCAGACTTCCCTTGCAGGGCATACCGTAGATTCAATACATGCCCCGCTTGCTATAGCCTGCAAAGCGGGCGTACATGCAGCACTCTTATTGCAAGGATTCTACGGCGTGTATGGGCGTACACTGTGCGTGCGGGGCTGTTATTCGGGCGCCGCGTGATCCTCGGTTCTTCAGAACACGAGTTGTGCTTCGCGTCGGTGGGGATCACTATTGATGGTAGGCTTCTTCGCGCCTTGGCGGCCCAGTCAACGGTGCCGTGCCGTCGGAGGTTAAATTTCTCTTTGTGACTTCGGCAGCACGGCCGCTCGTGCCATGTCGTCAGATAATAATACCCTCGTCGCATGGATGATACCATTGCTCCCTCACAATTCACATACGCCGCATTACACCGCGTAGACACTTCTGACGGACTTCGCAAGATTCGGAAAGGCCTCCTCTGATCACATCGGCAGCACGGGTGATCGTCACATGGTAATGCTATCGTCAGATGATAATGCCATTATTATCTGACGATGGCCGTATCACGCTGTGTAGCTTCTATCGACCTTTGGATATATCTCAGTATGCCTTCGCAACAATTGGCGAGGCTCTCTCTGCATTGGAAAAGTGTCTGAGAGCTCAAAGTTGGTGGTATGAATTCCGGGCTTTCGTCAGATATTAACTCGGAGAGACGTCCGTTTCAGAGCAAAAATGGCCTGTGACGTCCGAGAATGCATACATATGTCGCAGGCATACCATTTGTCGTAACACTTGACATTTCGTAGCCAGCAGTAGCACCGTACATGAGCAAATGATGTTTTCGTCATATAGAAATGATGTTTTCGTCATATAGAAATTGACACCGTCTACTTTGTTCACAATACCGCTACCGCGTCTGCTTACCTGGACTGGCGGTTATCCAAATTGGAACTGACAAGGCCGACAGGTCGTGACTCTCACTCCAGAGCTACAGAATGAAGATAAAATTGCACGTCGTCGCTCAAAAGATCGCAGTTGGTGTGGTTCCGCGTATGCGGTATTCAACTCGAAGTTCTGATTTTGGTGACCCATCCGGAGAAATTTCGGAAGTCTTCCGGTAGGTCTGTCTATGTATTAGAGACCGTGTTGGCTTGTTCGGAGGTCAGGCAACTTGTCTGGCGAGTCCCCAGGCCAATGTTTTTCAGTTATGACAGTGATCGGGGTCCGGACCGAGCATACCGCAGTGTTCCGGTTTCGCAACAAAAAGTCATTCCTCACTCTCGTACGTGCACTAGCAGGCCGACAGGCCCGTAAGCGAGTCCCAGGATCTAACTTGGCACATTCTGCTGCTGTCAGTGTCATGCAGTATGCTCTCATTGCTATTTATACGTCCTTGAGCTTGCTGAACTCAGTCGCAGATCAACATCGAACGGGATCGCGTCAATGCCCTGGAGGCCCTCGAAAGTCCACATATGGGCTCGTATCATGTACTTGAGGTTCAAAAGCTTACCTCAAGTCCTTTGCAGCTCCCACTGGCTAATCTGAATCCTCCCATTCCCGAGTCACTAACCACTGCGGACCAAAGTCCCCAAGCTCGCTATCTGACCATCGGTATGTACAATTGGCTCAGTTGACAAGGAGATCTGTATGTTGACATCATCATACCCAAATCTCACAGGCATGGTGCACTCTCGTCATTTCGCGAAGTCTAACATATCACGCGATGACGACGCGTAAACGGGCCAGTGCAATCTCCACCGTATTCCATGGACCCATAGTGATACGCTCTTCTCGCGGGATGCTACTCCCGAGTTTGTGCACCGGACCGGTGCTATCATTTCATCTTGCAGAGTTATGTGGCGTGTTGCGTGCTGGTTTGGATTGCAATTCCTCTCTGCCAAAACCAGGACGTCCCTGATGGCTGATGAGTTTGACAGATTGTCGGAAAGCTCTACTTTCTCCCGTTGGTCGCGTCCCAAACTTGACTCCTCTCGAGTTCGAGCTGCTATGTCCCGAGCGGCAACGAGATGATGAGCCGAGTTGCTGACTTGCCTTCCTCGGCTCTTGAATCACTAATATAGTCGCCAGAGCGCAAACCCGCCGTAAACTCGGGAGCTCAAAACACGGGGCGCATTGTGCTGGCAAGAAGGCCCATGTGCGTCATAAGACGTCAATTGTTGACAGCTCGCTTCTCGAGCCTGTCAGTAGGTATGTAAACCTCTCGAGTACAAGTTTCCGAGAGTGTAGAAGTGTTGTCTCCGAGTCGGCGAGATCATCCATATCATAAATGATACTGACAAAATGTAAAGCATACACACACACACCAGGGGACAGCACGAAGATGTCTGCAACACATGTCATTGAAGTGTACGTCACGGCCGGAGGTCCTGGGCGCCAGCAGGGCATGTATGCTCTTCCCTTGCTATAGGCGTCTGCATGTACGCTTCCGTTGCAGCCTATAGCCGCAGGGCATACATGGTACGCCCAGTACCAGGTGTCCCTTGGTCCCTCCAACACATCCTTCCCTTCTGGTCCGGTGCTGAGCACCACGATTTCCACCACATGTCTTTCACCAACAACTTCTCTACCTCTTTCCGCTGGTGGGATAGGATCTTTGGCACCGACAAGAACTACCTCCAGTACCGCGCCCGCCTGCGCGCTGCCAAGGAGGCAAGCAAGAACGCGACAAAGGCAGAGAAGTTAGAGATCGAGCGCAAGTTGATGGCGCAGGTCGAGGCGGAGGGTCTCGCTGCTGAGGCCGAAGTGGAGGCTGGTGTGTCGAAGCAGAAGACTGTGTAGACTCGTGGTGTGCAGTTTAGATTACTTTATTGGTTCACGTAGATTATCGTATCGTAAGTATCACAATTGTAATATCAACCATCAAAGTCTTATACGGTTGAATCGAAAGGACCGTCGTGAGGAACCACAGAGGTAAGGTTTAGCGAGTGTAGGAAACTGTTAATGATCCCAGCGCGTGAGGCCGCCGCGACGATGACGGTTTCCAAGACCCACATTTGCCAACCTGGAAGGCAGTGGAACGTGCTGGGATGACGGTCTGATGGAACCACTATTTGAGCGTGTGGCTACAGTTACGGGCTCACAGACCTGCCGTGTAGGGGAACCAGCTGCCCACTGTATCACAAAACCCGCTATTACAGGTGAGTGCGGCCGGCCGGATCAGTCTAGCGGCCAGCCAGGACACTTTGGGTCGGCAGAGCAGCTTCGACTTATCCGGAAATTATTTTTCCTTTCCTTTGTCCTCACCTTTTCCCGAGGTACATAATATATTCGTCCCCGCGTAGTGTCATGACCTCTGTTCATACGTCTATAGAGCACCTTTTACGGTTGCCTACAGTTGACTTATCGTTGACTTATCGGACTTTTTTGGTAAATTTGGCAATGTATTTGAACCGTGGTAGTAACACGTGTGGTTTGATTCTACACCTTTGCTCTGTCCCACCATGTCCCGTCTTACTCCTGCGGATTTACGTTCGCATGCGAACGACGTTGAGCTCTTCGCGTTCGTCGCCTCCGACCGACCCGACAACGCACGCGCAGGCCCCGCTACCATAGATTCGAGACAGATGCCATCGCAGAGTCCTGACAAGCACGATTATGCTGATGATACCGTCGGTCTTGATCACACTCTTGCCTACTACTTGGAGATGATTTCTTCCTGGGACAAGACCTTACATGATATTGCTGCTGGAGAATCAATTTTCATGGCCCCTCATCCACCGGATGAACTCTCATTTGACATAGTCCCCGGTTCATCATCATCCCCATCTGTTACTGCAGAGACGGGAGCAGCTGTTGAGGTTAATGAGCCTCAGCCCTCCTCTGATCATAATGCCTCTCTCTTCGCGTTTGAAAGGTTTCTGGACGAGTGTCGCCTGGCAGCTGAGGTGGCACTGGGCAGCTCCAATGAGCGACATCGATCGCTCGCAAACGAGATTGTCCATATTGTCAAAAACGCTGTGGCGGAGGTGAAGCAGGTCAAGAAGGCGAAGTTTGCGATGTCCTGTGAGAAACGCGCAGTCAGGACGTGTAAGTCTTGTTAATATCTGTTTTCCTCGTGCGCAGAATACCTAAATCACACCCGCGCCAGTGCCTGCAATCAGTCCTCATGTGGAAAACATGCGAGACATTGGTGTTGATGATGAAGAATCTCCGGAAGCTTTTTTTGACAAACGTTGGCGGCGCAACTTACAGGTGGAGGCATCCGATGGGTCCGAGTTGGCTTGGCAGCGACGGTCATCCCGAATGGCAACCTGGGCATATAGCACCAAACCGTTCGGCAAAAGTCGCCGCGTGTTCAAGTGGCAGAAAAAAGGTTCGAAGTGGGTGCGCAGTCGTCTTTCAGAACTTGAGATAGGTATGGAGCCATGGCACCGGCTTTGGTTCAAACCATTCGTCCACTTCGACCCCCTTTGCCTAGAATGGGATATCCATGTGCCGGAGGATTTTGTCGATGTTGGCGACGAGGCAGATGATGAGTATCACGATCTTCCCTATGATTTCGAGGTGGAGATTGAGGGTGAAGCAGCGCCTGCATCGATAGAACGGTCCTTGGACATCGTCACTCTGCCTACCGTTGAGCAGCCGATAGCTACAGCTCGCCTCCCCCCTCGATGCCCGAGTTTCATCCCGCCACCAACACATTTTCGACTCGAGAATGAGAATGATCTCTATGCGGATAGAGCTATCGACCTCTCCGTACATAGCATCGTACGACTACCCTTTGTGGGAAAGGATCGCCTCGCCCATATAGCACGCATCCACTATGGGCTCATCGATGCCACCTCCCCCCACGCTCACCCCCCGGGCTCGATGAACTCCGCGACCGCTATACGAGCTCTCGGTTACGGAGCGCTCCCACCCTTCGCCACAGACGTTGCCCCCGACACCAAGATCATGCTTCAGTGGTTTTTTTCCAGTGCAGATGAACAGCAAGGTTGGCCAGTCGCCGAACCCACAAAACCGTTCCTCATTTTGTGGCGTATCGTACACAAAACATCTAAAGACAGCGAGGTCCTCGAAAAAGGCAATTCGAGTATCTACCTGTTACGCCCGACATCTATTGCAGAGGCCGATACACCGTACGAGATTGCTGTATTCAGCTCTCTGAGCGTTGTGTATCTCCTCAATTTGCAGTCGGATCGGGACAATCGGGACGCATCTCTCACGTCTTCCGAGATGGCTGTTCAACTCGCGAAGGCAGGCATAGAGTTTGAATTCTACATCCGTGCCCAATCTCCGGACGATAGAGGAGGCTGTAGTGAATGCAGTAGCTGCAAAGTGGGTGTTCGTCCGCGCGGTTACATCACGACGAGGGTTGACTGGGTTGCCTACGAGCGTGCGGCATCGGAATTCATGAAATCTCCGCGCGGGGCACTGGCATTTTGTCGTGGAGGATTCATCGCCAGGATCGCCCGGTACCATGCGAATATTCACACCCTTTCGAATTCGGAAGTATCCAACCTCGCTTCGGGCCCGCCATTCCAGCTAGTTGAAGGTAGCTGGATGCGTGCAGTCGCACTGACCGAGGAAGAAGAATATCAGATGGTAGGGGCATACGAGGTACCGAGTAAGCACACAGTAACTCCCCAGATATCGATGCTGACACTCTCACAGCCCATGTCGAGGCCCAGACAGAAAGAATGTCATTCTTTCCAACAGTTAATCCGTGGAACTCTTCAGGCCTGCGGCTAAATTACTGGTCTTTTGATTGCGAGTCGAAATTTTGGGATATCCGGGAACGCATCACATTGGCAAAGCCTGCTGTCAGACCCTACGAAACGAAGAATCAGGGCTTCTGGCGCCACGACATGAAGTACTCTCGAAAGGTACTAACTGCTGTGAAGACGGCACAGGCACACTGGGATCGCAAGCTCGCAGAACAAAATATTCTACGTACAGACAATATATAGTGAAACATTCATTTAATTTGGCCAACTCCGCCCTCGAGGGTTCAGTACAAAATATAGAGTCCATACAGTATCTAGAGCAATTCATTACATATCACGGCGGTTCCAATTTGTGTTGACCATAACAATTGATCCGTTAGGGTGCTTACAAACTAAGTGTCCTCAGCGTACCGCTGTGAACTTAATCAATCCTTCGTCAACTCTGGGAGCTTGTTAAGAATCTCGGATAAAATGTGAGAGTGTGCGGGTCCGATAATCCGATTGCTTAGAAGATTAAGAAGAGGATGTGAAAAGGCATGTTTAAACAGTTGTGCAAGTGTAGTGGTGAGTATTGACAAGTATTCTGCGTCTCTATATACCTAAATGTCGGGTTGCTGGAGTATAATACAGTATATTCCACTTGTGGAAGGATGAAGAACACCGATGGTTACGCGGATGAACTCTGTAGCCCTGCCAGGTATTCATCGAGGTGGCATCTAGGGAATTCAAGTTGATATTGTTACGGCTAGAAAAGCAAGAAGGAATCATATCATACAATACAAATCAACCATTGATGGAGCGCTTCATTTGTAGGAAAGTATTCACGCCTCGATAGTCCTCAATAGACAACACCTCGTTCACACCTACAACCTATAGCAAGGCGATGCCAAACAAAGCAGCGCCAACGCCCACCCAGTGACTGCCCTCAGCTGTGAGAGCAGCATTGCCAGATGACGTTGTCGAGGAAGAGGAAGAGGAGCTTGTCGTGCTACTCCCTGTAGAACTTGCACCGCCGCCGCTGGACGCAGGAGATGTAGCCGTCGCCGCTGGCGTCCCGAACAGTTTAGCGCCATCCGTCAGCGGACCAGGGTCTGCTGAAGCGGACGCCCCAGCACCCACGAGAGCTCCGACGCCTTGCTAAAGAGATAACGTTAGAAGGGACGCCAACAACTAGAGGGAAGGTACATACCCCCGGAAGACCACTGAATTTTCGTGCATTATCTTGAAAGGCCGAGAAAGTATCGGAGCCCGATGTCGGTGCGTTGATGGCGCCCACCATGCCAGCGATGCAGTGAGGGCCGGGAAGCAGCTGCTTGCAGAAGAACCATAGAGCTAAAGTATCGATGAACATCGAGATTTGTCGAATGCGTCCAAAAGACCTACGTTTCGAATCATCGGTGACGGTCAGATTCCATACCGGGGACTCAGAAAGAGCCTGAGGTATCAGGACCCAGCCCGAGTCGAAACCGCCTGTCAGTGGGGTGCATGGCTCCGAGAGCGTGGATTGCGTGATGGAGTGATTTCCTGGCCTGGAGCCAAAGAGCAGTTAGATATATATCGCGACTGGGAGGGCCAAGACGACAAACACTCCGGAGAAATTGAACGAAATTATGTCCCCCTTCTTGGCAGAGACTGTGGGCGGGATGAATTGGAATATCCCGCCTGTCGTGCTCGATGTGCCGCCGACTTGGACTACAGTCTGTTCAAAAGAATATATGCATGAGAACTATTGGATAGGGCCAAGCAAGGGTCAAGACTCACAACATTCTGCGCGTAGATGATGGTGGGTAGTAAGAGCGCCAAAAGAGAAGCGAAGTGCATGACTATTGAAGTGGGAAAAAGACCTCTGGATCAATTTGGCCAGGGGGAGCATCCGCATCTTATAGCGACGAGTCAATTCTGCGGCTTCTTACAGAGCTCCAATTACCGGCCCCATGAGTCTGCTGCGCGAATCCGTAATGAGTGTCGAGGAAGACGAAGTCTCTAACGCCGGTATGTTTCATGCGCGTGCTTTTGGGTTGAACGTCCCACCAGATGCCGGCAATTCCCAAGATGTGCGCGGCGAGAAGACGGGAAACTTTGGACGTGAATTTAATCATGGCCGGACGTCTGTCAGACGCGTGCGGCTAGGGTACACCGTAGAATTATACCAGCATCATGACAGACCGCATCTGTAGCCGGACAGAGATGTGGGAAGAGAATGAAGACTCCGCTTGGCTCAAGAGGGCTATTGCTGCATTGCTGGGATACAGCTAGTCATCTAGTTCAGCAGGTTCTCTATACTTACGTGAACCATAAGTTCTTGGGGCACGCGACACGCCACGCCAAGAACATGCAGCGCTAAATGTCAGTTATAGAGTTGCGCAGTTAGAAGAAGTTACCAGCGTGAGTGTCTGAAGTACAGATTTGGTCGTCGAGGGAAGAAAAAGGATGGCCGTGTGAATGATGGGCCTCGTTCCTTGTTCTTGATCAGCGCTCAGCCGCGTTCATGGGATTGTATAAAAACTGTAGCGCCCTCTTGTATCGGCCTTATGGTCTAGTCGCATGATTCCTCGTTTGGGTTGAGCCACTTCGAGGAGGTCCTGGGTTCAATTCCCAGTGAGGCCCTTTTTGCGCCACAGATCGTCTCCCTGACATACAAAGATGAATTTTAGTTTTTCGGGTCTCGACTCTCGTCAGATTCGTCGTTCGAGTTCTAGCAGCGTCGACGTCCTGGGACTTGCAAGCTCTTAGCTACTAGGCTACTGCTGCGGCACAAGCTTGAAGCTATACTAATTTCGAAGACTTTCTTCTAGGCTTCTACCGACCTTGCAGGATCAGAACGTCTCATTGTAAGAGCACTGTTCTCTCTATGAGTCAACATGCACCGACGTACGTGGATCATCGGCACAGTGTTACGCAAAAGACCATCGCCAGTCTATTCTCGGTTACAGTCTCAATTCAATCCAACGCCGCCCACTGGGGCACTGCTGACGAAGGTGGGGTCTAATTCCCGGGGTCCCGGAAATCTGCATATACTACAAAAGCCCATCCGACCAGGCATGGACTTACTCAACCACATCCATCATGAGCCAGCTCCGCACAGACCGCATACGCGTCGTCGCCCTCCTCAAGCGCAAAGACGGCCTATCCAAGGAAGAGTTTTCCCGCCGGTGGTTGTTGCACGCGGACATCTTCAAGTCGTGTAAGGTCTCGGAGGTGATTTTGAGATATGAGCAGGTGCGCCTTCAAGTTATGACTGGCAGTGTGATTGACGACGGATCCGAATACTAGATGCACATCCACGACGAGATGAACGCGCTCCTCGGAGTGAACAAAGAGTGGGATGGGGTCGCGCTTATGGAGGCAGCGTCTTTTGATGATATCATGGGGGTGCATTGTTTCGTCGTTAAGTAGACACGGGCTGACGGACCAAGATAATGAATACGGAGGAATACGCCAAGATTATAAAGCCTGACGAGTTGGAGTGGTTGGATTTGGAGAAGAGGATGTTCTTCCCGGTGAATTTCCAGACGTTTTTGGACAAGTAGGTGATGGAATGGAGTCATGGTATTGGTGTGTAGGATACATATTTTTGAAGTTGAACGAAAACGGAAGTGATGCCTATACAGCGAAGACGTTAAATGATGTATGGGCGACTGAAAAAGACCCACTTCATTCATTCAATCCTTGACCACTTCGTACTTCTCAAGCGCCTTCAGTAGCGCAGCAAATCTCCCACCAGCCCAAGTCTCAATATCCTTCCACTTCTCGCTATCCCGCCCGAAGATCGTCCGCATCCACAAAACGAATGACCCCACCTCTAGGTCGGCAAACGAAGGCGCATCCCCAGTGATAAACGTACCCGTGCTCTGTTCGTACCACGACGCGACCACAGCGAAATCCCCTCTGACCACATCCCACTCCTTCGCCCCAACGGTATCGTGCAGCTGTTCAAACGTGGCACCGAGCTTCGCCTCCTTGCTCGGCTTGAAGTACGCCTGACTCGGCGCGTTGAGTTTTTCGCACATGGCTGGGAGGCTGAATTTGAAAAGCGTGCCGAGTTGGGCGTGGAATGCGTCGGTGAAGGCTGCGTGTAGTGCATACGAAGCAGGGCCCAGGGGAAACAGAGTAGGGGTAGAGGGGTATGTGGCATCGAGGTACTGGCCGATGGCGGTGGACTCTGAGACGATGGTGTTCGTGGATGTGTCGTGGATGAGCGGGAGAGTGTAGAAGGGGCTCCCGTCGGCGTTGGTGGCGGATGCAGGGAAAGAGAGTCTAGAATAGAGCGCAGCGATGTCGGGGTATTCGACCCAGACGGTTTGGAAGGGGAGGTTCTTGTAGTTCAGGGCATATCTGAGAGGTGATGCGGATCAGATACATACGGGCGTCCATGATGGGAGCTAACCTGATCTTCCAGGTGCTGGGGCTCGGAGAGAATGGCCCGGTTTTGTCGTTGGATGGGATATCGTAGAATGTGATCGACATTGGGCTGGAGTTGTGGGGACGGTATGGTACGTGGGCCCTTTATACGCGCTGTGAGAGCAGCTGACTGAAATGTGGATCACTAATCCAAGTTCAGAGTAAGCAAAGCTTTGGGATCATATGGGGTCCTCGGTTCGTGATCTGTACGTCAATGAATAAGACGTTCCTTTGGAAACGGAGTACCGATGTGATTGAGGCAGACATACCATGTCCTGCGCGCTTGATTGGGGAAGCAATCTCGAAAATGGTATATTGGGGGGCGTTTCTCTGAAAGGAGTTGTCAATGAACAGGCAGCGGTTTAGTTTTCATCCGTACTTCCTGGGCGCCCTCACGAGCCCACCCCTCCTTTCCTCCTCCAACGTCTCGACATGCTACGTCACTGTCCTGGCCTCATGGCATCCGGATTCGGGAGCCTGGAGGTGGTTGACCCGATGCAAAGAGCCGTGGTGTAGGTTGCGTTCAGGTATCGTGCCATAGCCATCGATGTGGGACGGTGATGCCGGTGAAGGCGACATGGATGACGGACGTATGCAGAGGTTAAGGTGAGAGTGGGAGGTATAGTACTGAAGGGAAAGACCTTGTAGTTGGTAGCGTATCTGAAAGAGGTCAAGCGGCAGAATCAGGGCGGCATAGACAGGACTCACCTGATGTTGCAAGTACAAGCGTTTAGAGAAAGCCCAAAGGCGTCGTCAGAGTATGATGGAGGCACTCGTTGGAGGCAGACGTGGCAGACTTCATGCAGTTGCTGGCGCCGTTGTAAAGAAATCGCTACCTGAGGGTCAGTAAGCGCTTTACAATATAAAGGCCACGAACCTGCGCGGAATCGGCCTGTCCAGCCTGTCTTTATTTGAAGGTGGGATCCGCGCTTAGATTTAGCACCGCCGCCAACGATGCGCCCGCCCTGAATAGGCTGTGTGAAAGCGCCATGGGTTTGTTTTTTACGCAGATTAGCGTTTGGTAAAGACGCGGTGGTGGTGGTCCAGCAAAGAGGCACCTCGGAGACCCGGCACGACTTCCGAAGTTGAATCCGAACCTGTAGGACGAGTCGGAGAAATCCGAGAATGTCTTCAGTAAAGTACTTACTTACTGCATCTCATCGCGTAAAGATGCGAACCAGACGAATCTTTTCGATTCGAGCCTTTGCCTCACTAATCGAATACAGTGATATTCATCAGCACAGGATTGAAGGAGACTACTCGGCAAGGTCCCTTCTTATACGCAGAAACCGACACACAGAATCTCTGCAGGAATAATGCTACTGCCCGCTCGTCCTACGTCGGAAAGGTGGGTAAGTCAGATAGCCTGAGGGTTGGGTCGAGAGTCGCTGCAAGAGGTGCTCTGCGGAGCCTTCACGACATCACACTGGCAGTTCACATCAGTGACACCTTGATCGTAGGGCAGGGATAACGTGGGCAGGCTGTCCGTGCCATTATAAATTCTGAAGACCCGTCATCCTTCCAGGTCTCCTTTCATTATCATCCACTCACTTTTCTTTCTGTTTCCTCAACATGGCCGCCACTTTCGGTAAGCGTTCTGGACCAACCTTTCTCATCAAACTTCAAGTTGAGCTCATCGATACTCGAGAATTGGCAGCGCGCGCCACAAGGGATTATAACAGCTTCTATGGCTATGTACCCAGTGACAGCGTCGCCATCACCTTCCTCGTTTTATTCGGCATCTCGACGGGTAAGTACGTCTGATCATCTCTACGGACTCGAGCCATGACTAGGAGGACGTAACGTAGTCTTACACGCGGGACAAGCTATCATCTACAAGCGATACTGGATGCTTGCTACAGCTGGAATATGTGGTATCCTGGAGCTTCTGGGCTGGGGTGTCCGTCTGTGGTCTAGCTCCGCTCCGGGTCTAGCCACACCATACGAGATGCAGTACGTCTTTCTTTCCATTCCTGCCCGCTCGTCAAGTCACAATCATGACATTGAAGGCTGACCTGCACCATCCTTGCACCCACGCCGCTCCTCGCCGCCAACTTCCTGATCATGGAGCGTCTAATCCATAGACTGGGGACAGGCTTCAGTCGCCTCACTCCGAAGTGGTACATGATCGTGTTCTGCTCGTGCGACGTGATATCCTTGATCGTCCAAGCCGTTGGTGGTGGAATCGCTGCGACGGCTGTTGCTCTGGGGACAGATCCTGAGAAGGGTGGGCATATCATGCTTGGGGGTATCGTGTTCCAGATGGGTGCGGTTCAACTGGTTCTCTCGATGGCTATCCTGACGGCTGACTCGGGCTCAAGTCACTATCAGCGTGTATGCTTTCACGTCCGCGGAGTACTTCTATCGCTATTTCGCGAACAAGCCCATTGTGGGAAAGGAATCCAAGCGAGGCGTTTTGACGCGAAATATCAAGCTCCAGAGCGTTGGTCTTATGTTCAGCACGACTTGTATGTTCATTCGGTGCGTGTATATCACTGCTTACTACCCACAAATCTGTGGTTAACAATCCTCTTAGAGCCGTCTATCGTACAATCGAGCTGGTTGACGGATGGGATGGCCGTATCATCACGACAGAGATCTACTTCAGTGTGTTGTTTTCCTTTTTCCTCAGTATTGACAAACTCACCAATATTGCGGTGGAAGATGTTCTCGACGGCGCCATGATCGTGCTGGCAATCTACACCTCCAACATCCTTCACCCAGGTGTTTTGCTGAAGCGCGAGCCGGACTCGGAGACGGTTGTAGACGACTCGGATCTGGAGATGAAAGTCGGAGCATCAGAGTCTGCCAGTGTGAATGATTCGGGGACAAGCTTGAATTGATATAGGCGCTCATATACTAGCATCCCGCCTCAGTTTGAATGACTGGGCTATATTGGAACTTGTATGCTTCGCGAATACGTCGATGAAATGCTTCTAGCTTGGTGTAGGACATTTGACATACATACATGCCATTGACGAATCCTCCGTGCCGTGTATTTATTGATTGATTGATTGAATCCAAGTAAACGCTAAACTCCTGTCGACCCTTCTTCCTGTCGATCGTGAGCAATGTCGTCCTCTGCGCGTGGATCAGAATGCCGAGGATCTACTGTTTGACTATGCAAGTCCTGTGGTATCATGACAGAAGACTCCGGTCGTCATCGAACGAAGTGATGGTGTGTTCGACTGAAAGAGCTTCGTCCGGATGCACTGCACCGTGAGAGCTGGAGAGCCGTCAAATTTCTTACATATACTAGACCGATTGGGCAACTCGCCTTGCAGAATAGGCGCATATATACACGTCAAGAGCCACTGGTTGTTGCGAAGCTGTGTATATGCGCGTCTCCTGCCACAGGAATAGCACCAGGTTTCACTAACGGCGCCACAGTGCACATTATGACCATGAGACGCGCGTAGTCAATCGCCAATAAGAAGGACAAGTCAGTATGTGACGATAGTCGGAAGGAAATATTGGACCTCAGGGACGCGAACAATGATAATGATGGGATTTGAGCGGCCCTGAATCCAAACTTGTCCTTTCTCTCCTCCGTCTCCGTCTATCCCTGCGGCTCCAAGTCATTGGCGCAATCGTCAAAGAATATCATAGGCTACTCCTGGCTGAGGGTATTTGACGCGATCCAGAGCAGGGAAAATTCAAGGTGTCTTGGCTGTCGATTTCGTCTCACTGAATTCCAAATTCTAGAGGCATTGGAATATTCCATTTCGTTCTTGGGTCCTCCATCACCAGGTGCTTGCAAAGACAATGGAATTGACCCTTGATTTGCTGTGATCTGCGTCCTCACCTAATTGTCTTCTGATGCGCTACAGCCTTTCTCAATTGTGGCTTATTATCTACTATCTATATATCACTGGCTCTTGCATCGAACCTCCGGACCTCCTACCGACAATGGACTACTCATTTGATCTTTTCGACTTTCCAGACTCGGACCTCCTCCCATCTCTCGACGAGTCCCTATCCTTGCTAGATGCCAGCGATAATCACCTAGGCCTATATCTCGAGCCCAAACCGATCCCACTCGATGCAGTAAACGACGCCAACGCCGCCCAGCTCATTCTCGCTCTCGTCCACGACCTCTACATCGTTCTCAACCAACTCCACCGTGGCGTCGTCTCCGACAATGCCTTCGGACTCCGCACGCGCGCCCTTTCCTTCAATATCACCCCACCCGACATCGAGCCGTACACGCGCCTCTCCGGATTCTCTGGCGAGGGGACCAAATACTGCATCATCTCACAGCTGCTTGAGCTGCGACAAGATGTCATGTTCATTGACGACGCCACAAGGGAAACCTTACGACAACGCCGGGGCTTCGACCACAGAGACGAGTTCAGCCAGATCGTCTCCAGCGCTATGCAAGAGGCTTACATCAACTATCCTAAGGTCCGCGTGCAGACGTTCTACGACATCTTGGCCCGCATCAAGAGAGAGGTGGCGTCCGGCAACCCACCGGATCGAAGAGAGGTCGCAGCCGTCTGTAACACCATCCGCACTCAATTCTTCAACCTACCGCCCTGGCACAATCCGCTCCGTAGGGACTTGCTCTGTCAAAAAGGGATGACCCCGAGACGCGAGATAGAACTGTGGGGCTGCATTGTGATGGAGCTACAACGCATTGCGACGGACAACTATGGCGGCGGCTTTGTACCATTGCTGTCGAATGACGCCGGGCTGGCGTACACGCCGATGGCTCGTTACTGCGAGATGTATGTCCTAGCAAAAGACGTCTTGACGGGGTCCTTGCCAGGACCTGTACCCGGCCATGGGATCTCACTCATGGGGGCAATGGTACAGTACATTCGGCCGCTTCAGCTTGCGGCCACAACCCTCCAATATCCGCCAAAGTTCGTCTCAGGTATGTGTGCTTTTTTGACTTCTCGAATGTCAGACCTGATTGTTCTGTTCCAGCTGACAAAACGGAGGCATGGAATGAAGTCGCTCAGTGTGCGAAACATCTTCTTTGGACGGGTCTCGAGAATGTAGAACGAGCTATCCAGGACTTTTCGTGTGCTTTGAGCAAACTTTTGCTTCCGTAGCTTCTACGTGTAACGTACCTATTGTACAAACTATTATTTCAAACTTCATGTCCGCCACAATTGCCCTACAGCGAATCTAAGAACACCTATCATGAATTTATTGATCAACGATTGAAAGTAGGCCTTCCATCTCAATAACCCTCAGGCGCCCATCCAATCGCCCTGATAACCATACTCCCATTCCGCTCCTTCACTTCTTCGCCCACCTCCGGCTCCAACTCATCGTCGTCACGCGGCACATGCTCATCTCCCGCCTTCTCAGCAGATTTCCGTAAACTGCCTTGCACGGACCGCTGAACGTCGACGAGGTGGACGAGTCTTCGCGGCCCGCTCTGACCAACAGCATTGAGAAGGGCGTTATACACTTCTGCGGGGTTGAATTGTTCGACACGGATCTTCTCGTCGATGGGATCTTCCGGACTCTCCTTAGATCCCGCTTCAACCGTCGCCTTGACAAAACCGTCCATCGCCTTGATCAAGGACTCGGAGCCTTTGCCATCTGCCACAAGTGCGTCCACGGTCGTGCGCAGACGTACCAAGTCATCCTTGCTAGGCCGATGACGGGCAATGTGCGTAGTGAGGTAAGAGCTCAGTTCCCCACTATTGCCAGCCTGTTTCTGCCGGCTATGGGTGGTGAGGCGGTGTTGGAGGGACTTGACATCCGCCATCTCCAGCGCCGTGTTGCCGGCGCCGTTCTCGCGTTGGATGAGCTCGGGGCGAGCAGGGATGAGGAGGTGGACGATGTCGGCAAAGCCAGAGTCAACAGCGGCGTGTAAAGGGGTGAAGCCATCGACGTTCGACATGTCCAGCGACCGAGTACTGAAGCCGAGAATGAGCTTGACGAGGGCTGGTCTGCCAGACTTGACAGCAAGATGGAGGGGCTGGGAACGTCATGAGTGAACGAGTATCTGGTAAAGGCGGAACATGACGGACAGTATCCTGACGAGTCTTCGAAGGTTGACACAACATTGTTTCGCTTGTGTCTTTGGGGAGCTTCTTGAGAAGATATTCCAAGATGTCGAAAGTCAAGTTGCTCCCCTTCGCACAAGTGATGTGATAGATATTCCAGCTAGAAGTATCGGTCAATGAAAACCTTTTCCAAGACAGTTAGTACAACATACCCTTTAGTCTGTTCGCAGACAGAGGGATCTATCCCTCGCCCAAGCAGGAATTCAACAACTTCCTTCTTACAACCACTCTGGATAGCGACGCCGAGGATGTTGGATCCGATAAACTTGATGCTGAACGAGTGTGGTCAACACATCGCCGAAACGATCATGCACGAAGAAAACACACCGATTGTGAACAGCCGTCTTTGGGAAACTGGCACCTGGCGCCTTGATGTTGAACACTGCCTTAATCGTCTCCAGCTTCCCGCTCAGCACCGCAGCAGCGTACGGCGACTCGCCCAGCGCGTTGACTTTCCACCCTAACCAGTCCGGCAGTATCGTCTCCAGCTTTCCACTCTGATTCGCCCGCCTGATCTTGACAGCCAAAGCATCGTTGTGCGTTATCGAGTAGTGCTTGTATGCGGCAAGGGGCCGGTCGGTTGCGAGGTACTGCACCACCGATGTGGCGCCCATGTGCGCTGCCCGCCATACGAACGGTTCCTCCACGTTCTGCCCCGACACAGCGTTGGGATCGCCCTTCTTCGCCAGGTCGCCCCGCTTCTTCCCATGCACGTTGAGACCTAGGTACACACGGTTTCGGTCGTTCCTCGCCACCTCCTGCTCTTCATCGTGTTGGCTTTCGACTGTCAAGCCCAGCCCACTCCGGCGGATGAGCTCGTCGAGCATGTCCGGACGGTCTTTGGTTATCAGCTGAGAGAGGATGGCGTCGCTCAGAGGGATCGGTTCGTCCTTGGCGGTCTTGTAGAGTTTGAGAACATGTCGGAATGCTTCGAGGTCGTTGTTGTGAATAGCTTCGGAGATGATGTTAAAATTTCCGCCGGGAACGTTCATTCTCGTCTCGTCAAGGTACACCTTTTGTGAGATGGAGCTCTTGACCTTCGACGGACGTGATGCGAGGTCCACAAATATAGGCTCTTCGACGGTGTCGTCAGACTCGTAGGATATATCAGAGGCATCATCGTCAGAGTCATCATCTAAGTTAAGTCCAGTCAGATATCAAAGTAAGAGTGGCGACAGTTAGTATGAGCACTTACAAAAGTTGACATTGGAGTTGTATCGATTGTCTTCTTTCTCATCCTTCTCGTACTGAGCGCCAATTATAGAGAACACGAGCTGCACGGTGTTCCAGTGACGACCGCAAATGGCAGCGTAGAGGGGTGTGACGCGAGAGCCGTCGTTTGTCGTCACAGACATCGACAAGAGGTGGCTGTCGGTAGTGACTTCTGGGGGAAGACACAGTTCCTCGATTTTGGCGTTATCGCCGGCGAAACAAGCTTCGTAGAGTTCGTCGTACAAGTCATTAAGAGTCTTTGGAACATTGCGCTTTGACCAACTCGTCGTGAGCTCCACGTAACTTTCCGGATCAGGTGAGTCGTCGTTATTGCTGTTGCTATCATCTTCATCATTCTCCGGCTGCTTTCGATGAGGGAAGGCCTCATTCCACGTCTTGCCGCCATACTCCCCAAGCACCTTCTCCATATCCGCAAAGTACGCCGCGGTCTCATCCGCTTGCTTCACCTCCTTCTTTGCTTGTTCGTCCTTGGACCATTTTAACGTCTCCTTCTCCCTCACGAGCTTCGCGTAGAACGCCTTCCAGCCATGCCCCGCATGTAAAGTGGCTGATTCCTCGACGGGCTTGGGGGCATCCCGAAGAGCCTTCTTCTTCGCCCATCGCGAATAGCTGAAGAAGGTGAAATTGTCCCTGCCGTATCGGGCGAGAGAGCCCTTGGTTGCACAGTTGGGATCAGCACCAAGGGCAAGGAGAAGCCGGACCATATCATCCCGGTTTGCCATTGCACATTCGAGAGGCATCAAGGTGTTCTTGAATGCATCACCGGCGCTGGTGACCCCTAGTAGACGGCGACTATAGTAGGTTAGAAACAATCAATCCATGGTTAGAAGGAAGCTCACTCTGTATGCCGAGAATCGAACAGTGCTTGCTCGACATCCTCCTCTTCGAAGACCAAACTTGCACCATACGCGGCCAAAGTAACGACCATCGCAGGATCCCTGGCCCTGACGGCGGTTCCGAGGGGAAAGTAGACTCTACTCCAGTCAAGGGTCGGAGACTGAATCACAGACATGGCTTTGGGGTCGTTCGAAAGAAGGAACCTTACGAGCTTCGTTTTGCCCGCAGCGACCGCTTCGTGGAAGACGGTGTGCATACTAGCATCGGCGGTGGAGGATGCGGCACCAGCCCTGAGTAGGACACTGGCGATGGCGCATGCAGTATCCTCGTCGTCGCGCAGGATCGTGAGGCTGAGAGGGTGCAGTGCTGGAGCACTGAAGTACTTGGCTTTGGAGACCAGGGTGATGCTGGCTCCGGCGGCGAGCAGAGCAGAGACAAGGGAAGGGGATGCGTAGAGGATGGCGAACATGAGAGGAGAAAAGTCGAGGTCCCAATCCGGGACGTTGACATCGAGAACATCGGGCGTTTCGTCAGAATCGTCTAGGGCGCTGTTTCCTTCAAGTTCAGGATTGGCAGGCTTGTTGGCGTCGACAGATTTTGCGCCTGATTCCTTTTCACCATCGCCATTCCCATCGTCGTCGTCGTCTTCATCATCCCCATCTTCATTGTCTGCATCTTCATCATCATCCAGCGAGATGACCCCGTCATCCTCCGACGTCCAATCGTCCTGCGAGCTCGCCCTCTCCTTCGCATCTTCCCCTTCGTCGCTCCCGTCTTCGTCCCCACTTTTCTTCTTCAGTTCTGCCTCATTCGCGCGACTCTTGTCCAACAACCTGCTCACCACCTCCTCCAAGTCATATTGCGCCGCCAGATGCAGCGGAGACCTTCCATCGACCAGTCTCGCAGATATCCGAGCTCCACGGTCGATTAGGTCCAGCGCGATGTCTGCACGGCGACAGATAATGGCGAGGTGCAGAGAACTGCGGCCGACGTGATCCCGGCGGTTGATGTCGACTTCGGGCTCAGGTCCAGCCAACATTGAAGTGACAGCATCCTGGTCACCGGCTGCGATGGCGCTGAAGAACTTGGACAAGGGCCCAATATAAACCTGTTCGCTCCATTCGCCTACGTCGATGGGGTTGAAGCTTCCTGTCATGCTCTGTCGGCCAGGATCTTCTTCGATGAACCTATATCAGCCAAGTCAGACAAGGGATAAGGCAATGAATAGACAGCCGACTTACGAAATGCGGCCACGAATGTAGTTCTTGTCCTCTTCCTCCAAGAGCTTACGTTCATCTTCATCGATAGCCTCAGGACAGCACTGCACATTTGATCAATATCCTCAATCCCTACAGAGACATGAGCCACAACCCACCTCACAACAGTCCTCCAAGCACTCCTCGATCGTGCCAAAGAATGCCGGATGGCGATGCAATCTCCTTCCCTTGTTCTTCGGGTTGAATGTCGCTATGAAAATCCTCAGACGATATCCAAACACCAATCATGAACACTCACAATTCATTCCCAAGTCCGTTTGATACACCAACTTTTCGATCCTCCTAGCGTCCCACCCAGGTCCATACGGGATATGCAGCGATGCTACATCGTAGTCATTCATCTCTAGCCCACCAAACCCCCCTGACTCATCCTTCAAGTCTCCCTTGTATTTGCGGTTCCTCTGACGCCTATAGCTGTTCTCGTTCGGCCTTCCACGGAGCATGCGACGGTTCTGCAAGAACGCGTCCCTGTCGTTGGTATCTTTGATCTTCTCGAATACGAGCAATCGAGCAAGGCCTTCGATCCGGGCGATGGAGCGTTCGTATATCTGAAACAATTGAATGGTTAGTTCGAAAAGGCTAGACAATATCTATACGTACAGTAGGATCCACATCCTTCCTGCTCAAGGTGGGGACATACACCTCAAACGCCCTCGCAGAATACTTTGCCAGGCGGACCTCGTACGAGGGCGAGCGACGCGTCATGTCCACGGTGTTGCACTGGCGCATCATGGCAACGAGGGCACGGGGATTGGCCCAAACGCGGGTGCCGTCGTACGCGCAGCAGGGCGCGTCGATGTCGAACCCAGTGAGGATCTCGGAGACAGATGTATAGAGGCGCAAGACGATTTGCACGGAGCGGTAAGGGTATTGGGCTGGGTAATAAGGTAAGTAAAGGTTGTTAGGGAATGGGAATGAAACGTACAGTGAATCGAGATAGTATGCTTCGTGCGAACACAAGTGCAATCCCACGGAACACTATCCCTCACCGCCTCATAGATCTTGACAATCTTCGCCTCAGCCTCCTCAGGCGTCAGCCCCCACAAGAACAAATCCACATCCGACGTCGGATACGCGTTGCTATGATAGAACTTGCGCGTCGCCCTCTTGCTGAGCGTAGCGCTCTCGGGCAGGGGTGTAAGACACGCGAGGACGCTCCCGCCCGCTACGACGACGTTGTTCCAGTCCAACAATTGGGACAAGGATCCTTCAGAGAATATGGCCCAGTTCTTGCGGAAGGAGTCCAGGTCGGGGACGATGCAAGGAGTGCCGGAGGCGCGACGCTGTTCGGGGGACAAGGGCATCACGTACTTTGCCGTCAAGTCGATATCATCTTGCACGGCGCGAGCGCGCGTGGTGAACGCCCCTTCCGTTCCCTCGCCGAACACGTCCACGAGGCCGACGTACGGGTCCTGAAGGCGCTCGTTGGTCTTGTCCGTTGCAAAGAGCCGGCGGAGCTCGACTTCGTTGTCGAGGGAGGGCTGGAGGACGTCGTCCAACGGCAGGCCCGCCTGGAGGCGGGAAAGAAAAGCGATTTGTTCAGTCATGGAGGTAAAGGACAAGATGAGATGAAGGATAGGGGACGCATTGGAGCGTGGCTTTTATTTTATGTATGACACTGATAGCCTTGGCGTCCCTGGATGGGCGGGAGCGCGTTTTGACTCGGCGCGTTGCCTAAAGTGGTAATCCCGAGCACCTCGTATGGCAGCTGTCACAATCCTGACTCGACAATCCAAGCCGTAGGCGCCTAGACCTTTCCTTCGGGATAGATATACCGCGAACCCGCCGCGAACTGCATGAAGACGATCATGAGACGAGCGATTGTATTCTGATCGTGTTCGAATGGGCGCGTGAAGGCTCGAGTGAATTGGGCGAATAAGGCAAGGTACTGTCGTCTGAGTTCACGATGCCTTGATCAGTAACCGCAAAACAACGGAGGGTAAGATGACCTCACTTCGAAGCAGGTCATCGGTTGAGCATACATTCGGAGAATACCTAGGCCCCACCCTCTGGGGCTCAGGCCTCATAACAATTAAGTCGAGTGGGTAGACACCATTCTCTCAGTGAAGTCGAATGTCCGAGATCTAAGGTTTTCTTCGAACAGTCGATTATGGGCTGGCGTACTACCGCGACCGGGACTTGCTTGACAATCTGAAACGGGCGTCAGCAAGGCGCGTCGTAGGTGCAAGGTCACTAGACAGGACCTGATGCTTGTTTCGTACATGGAGTCTAGGCATGAATTCCTACAGAGTACACCAGTTTTTTCGCAACGAGTGACCAGGTAAAAAGAAGCGCGTCCTTCGCAACGAGTGACCTTGCTCGTAGCCTTTTTGAATGCGACGAAGTGCTCGTATCGTCCCGCGCGAAGGAATCCTAGTATGGAAGGGTGAGACCCTGAGCCAGCCTCATCCGCCTACGCACTACGGCAGCTCGCCCTGAATATCAAAGACACGAGCACATGAAGGTCCGCTAGATTTGGAGAGGAGAGCGCGTATGGTGTAGGCATGGACGATACGGGTGTCGTAGGACCTTACAAAAGGATGACCACTGTCCGACGAAAGCAGTCTGCAGAAAGATGGTCAGCATAGCAGCTCGTGGGCGCTGATGCCAAAATACTTGCCCATGTCTACGGAGACCGCCGATGACCATCCGCTACGGATATGCGGTATTGTTTTACGGAGCAGCGGGGGGCCGCCGTGGTGGGGATAATAATGCGGCGGTATGTGTGCTATGTAGTCGTGGGTGCGATTATGGTATGAATGCTTCACACTGTGTCTGACAATGATTACTGGCCACGCCCGGATAAGAAAAAATGGCAGACGAACCGGAGTCAAAATCTTCTACAATTGCCTGTCCGCCTCTACCACTAGTATTCCATCGTCCACCGTCGTTCTTGTACGTCTCTGGGCGTGTGGGAGGCTGAGGAGGCACCGTGGTTGGGGTCCAGTTGGTGGTCATTGACCAAGTTTTGGCACGCAGGGAACTGTCGAGACTCGATGCCGATCGGCGATCAGAAACAGGGTCACAATCAATCACTGACAATCCGTCCAGATGCGCATGCGATAGCACGTTCTTCTCATGCTTCCACAATGCTTTCTGCTGCTGCTCGTCGTTCTCAACAGTGCGTAACATCCCTGCGCACAAGTGGCGCACAGACGACTCGACGTCTCTCTTATGTACACGAGCACTGGACCCCGCCCTCTCGTACGGTGCGGGTCTTCGGTCTGCCAAAGTACTATGATCCGTACGACGTGAGCGATGGTGATGGTCTAGGTCACCTCATCGAACGCGTCGAACGCGTGCATCCGATACATACCCAGAAACGGAACCATGACATCGAACCAGACGTTCTCCTCCACTTCTACTCGTGGGCTCATGCTTCCCAACGAATTGCAAAGCCTCTCACAATCCTCGGGCGCTATTGTAGGATGATGTTAGACTCGTCGAGCGACGAGATCGGCGCCGATGTAGTCGCGCGAATGCTTTTCTCTGGGAGGACGCTCGCTCTGCAGCTATCTTCTCCTTGTAGATCGTCAGCAGACGCGTGGTACAAGCGTTTGTCTGAGAAGTTCGGACACGTGGGGAAGGTGGAGATAGTATCGCCGAAGGAGAGCACGGACATTGCTCCCAGCAAGGGAGACCTTGTTCTGGTGACCTTCATGAGGGAGGAAGATGCCTTCTCGGTGGGTCTTTTCCGCATTCATGTTTCCGAGGCTTTGTATGAAGGCTTTTTGGCAGTGTCACATCGCCGTCGAGAATGGAGTCAAGCTCTCGGGCCTTGGCGATATCACCGGAAACTACTTTGCGACTTCCATGAACCTTCCCTCGGCGACTCAGGCGCGTCGAGTGTGCATCAGCGGTGCTTTCAAAGATCTTCTGCCTGTGGATGGGTTTTTGGACGATTTCATCGCATCACCAAGTCACTACGGGGAGATCGTAGACAAGCATCATCAGATGATTTCACAAGGGAAATTATTCCATACGGTAAGCTGCTTTCCTGGTTTCCATCATCCTTTATCCAAGCTCAGACTAAGCTTGTCGTATCATTGTAGCTGGTTGACTTTGCTGACCCGCTCTATGCTCGGCAATTTGCTGTCGTGTGCAAGGCCAGGGCCTTGGAGCTTGACGTGGAACTACAGACGCTCTTTGGCACCCCGTATTACATTCGCAGCGTCATCGCTTCCGGGGCGACTCGTACCATAAGACTTCAATTCCTCCCGCATCTCGACGGAGACTCGGTGAGGAAAGTCAAGACGGTGATTCTCCAAAATCTGGCGAGGCACTTGCAGCCCAAAACCGGGCCTTATCAAGTGTTTGTCGGAATTGGAGACCCGGAGTCGGAGTGGGTCACCTCTTTCCCTTCTCCGCTTTTCATCCAAGCTGAAATATCTAATGCGTTCAGAAAGGACTCGGATATCTTCCTCAAGTTCGAGTCTGTTCCTGCCGCGATGAAGGCACTGTTTCTGTTAACTCATAACTCCAGTATATCCGGACATCACTATCCCGGTCTTGCTACCGTCAACTTCCACGCAGCAAGACCGATTCAGCTCACCCGACCAGCTCGCATAAAGGAGCGCTCACTTGCAGAGATGAATTTGGAGCGATGTAAGGTTGTTACTTTCCAGAAGTTGGCACATTATTACACAGCCTGAGGTTCAATATCAAGTTACTCTTGTATCACTACCGCGTGACAACACTCACTTGAATAAAGACAATTGAACGGAAGCGGTCGTCTTGTAGACTTTTGACAGTTGAATCCTCTCAGAGTTTGCACGCCGCCCCAACCATTCTACTGTCTTTCTCTCGCGGCCCATATTTCAGTTGGATGCTCATTGTCCGACGTCGTACTTACCTCTTTACGGACGAGACCTCCCTTCCAGCACATGTATTTAGACAAAGTAATGTACAGCACACAGGACTCCATTTACCGTTTCCTCCCATCCGCGATCGTTGCTCAAGTTGGAAATGATACGCGGCTAGAAGAAGGTGTACAGGCTCCCTATGACGACGTGAGGATTTGTATGTAGGTACTCTAAAGAATCCGACTGCTCCATGACTCGCGTCCATGGCCACTGTCAATCTCAAAAGAACTGGTATGTGGTAATCGACGAAGAATGTCTGAACGAATCAACTCTCGAAGCAAACCGTCAGGGCCACTCCCAATGGTGACTGTCACCTCCTGCGCGCTGAGGATGTTCAATGCTAGGTCCGCTGGCAAATGGGCCCGGGGACGACGTCGCACGCCAAGATGGAGGATCCGTAACGGACAGCGCGATAGCTCAAGGAACGCCAATAGTGGCCCGAGATCATCGAGTTCTCTGAGCCGGAGTTCTTCGAGGAAGGGCGCAGTGAGATGGAGCTGTAGTTGGGGATGTAACACATCGAGGGAGATGTATCGGGCGGGGGTTCGAGGCATTTTGGTAGAAGCAGGAATCTCCATGTGGGTATCAACAGTAGCAAGATGCCTAAGGTCCGTCGTGAACGACTCAAGTTGTGTGCATACTGCGAGGAAGGAATGGATCCTGAGCATGACGTCTCTTTCGGCCGTGCATGGGGTAGGATGGACACTGGTCAATTGAGCAAAGGGAAGATCAACGACGCAGTAGTCGAAGTATGTGATTCTGACGTTCTGAAGTCGCGGAGCGAAGGAAAACTGTCCATGGTCCCATCCTATCGATTGTGTTGTGCCTGCAAGAGCAGAATTGCACCGTCCAAGAGCTTTATCTCGCCTTCGACGGATCGTAAAGCCTCCCTGGTCGGTGGTAGGATCCGTCCTCGGACCAGCGGCACGTCGAGTTGTCCTGCGCGACCTTGTATGGAAGGGTGAGGCCATATGCATCGAAGGTCTGCTGAATTTGAGAATAAGTCGCGACTGAGCGCGGATTATGTGGGCATGGACGATACGGTTGTTGCGGCAGCTCGCGAGAGGATGACCGGTGTCCAAGAGGAGCACAGCACAAGACAATCTGAAGAGAAAGCTCGTCAGGATAGTATCGTGAGGGCGTTATGTCAGATTGCGTACCTATTTCTAACGAGACCGCTACAGCTATCCGCTACGATATGCGAAAGCCAGCAGTGGCCCGCCGTGCTGTGGACGCGGCAGCAGTATTTTTGCCATGTAGTAATTGGGAGCGCGATTATAAATGGTCCTCACTGCGTTCGACAATGGTCACTGGCCACGCCCTCAGAGAAGAAAAAATGGCAGGACGAACCACCTTTGAATTTTCTGCAACTGCTGGTCTATCCTCTTCGGTTGCTGTTCTATCCATGAGGGTTTCCTGAGCGTGTGGGAGGACTGCGGAGGCGCCATGTTTGTGGTCCAGTCGTGGTCATTGGCCAAGTTCGGTTGACCCACCTCTTTCCCGAACCGTCATGATCTCGTTTGTCGGTGGACTCCGACACGCTTCCAAGCCTCTCGATGTCTCTCTACGCTTGGCGAAGTCTATCTCTGTTGAAACAAGCAGTTTGAGTCATATACCCGGACTTGGCACTAACACTGGCGTATAAGTACACTGTACAGCGGTGGTCGAGGCTTGCACCTCGGCACATCCGGGCCGGTGTCTATCTTTCTCATCTTGCCATCGCGTTGCGTTCTTTCAATAGAACACAGTCCAATCTGTGCCTAGTATACACTGACGGCGACAACTTTCCTGATCAGATCTTCCTCCTCAAAGCTGATCATTATAGCGGTAGGTTTCCAACTCATTCATGCCCCGTTCTTTCACGCATGCATGCTTCGAAGGACTCTGAAAGAACAACGAGGCATCGAGTGATATCCTCGCAATGAAACGAGTTGTCTCAGACACCGTCACGCAATCACCTTTGCGTTTCGTCTCAGCATTCGCCATTCCATACGGTGACTTGACCTCGATCTCTCCGAGCGGTATTGCGAGCGAGAAGTGTGGACTAGGATGGTCGTTCCGTATCACTAGGAAGGCAAGAGACTCCCCAGCCGTGCCGAACGACAAGAATGTATGTCCGTGCTTAACGTTAAATCAAGGACCAATAGCTCACGTCTCTATTAGAACTTCGCATTAGTTACCGAGACTGGCATACTCGAGTTAATACTGGATCCGTGGCTGATCGCATTTGCGGGCCATCTATCCATCGAGCGCCTCTCATGGACACTGACCATGCCTAATCTGCCGCCTCTTGTGTCCACTGTGGGGTCTTCGGGGGAATTCAATAGAAAGAAGAAAAAGATACCGCTGTCTCCTACCACTGTCCTCGGAACTTTCGCGTACAAAATACCCCTCCAGGAAGAGTTAGACGAGAACTCTGATATACAGCTGCTGACCACAGTGGAGATAGGCCAGCGACACGACGCAGGTTTGCTTCCTAAAGCGTTCAATCAGCGAACGATCTCTGCGGTTTCTGAAGGGATTCACTCTGGCGACCTCTTCGATACAAGATTCGTTCTGTACTCCCAGAAGGGCAAGACCGGAGGTGCACGCCATCCAAAGTCACTCTTTGCTAGCGCGGCAGTCCTGCACAAATTTGGGTGCGATGACCTTGACATGCTGGGTGATTGATACTCTCCGAACGATGATTAGTTCTATCTTGCTTACGTCTACTCCCAGTCACTTCTCTTGGATTTACGGACTCCCGTGATGTGGCTATTGATCTCTATGAACCCCCTTCCGAGGCGATGGAAACCGATTTCTACTATTACGAATCAGACAGCGATCTTGAAGATGACTCGGATGACACGCCATCCAAGAGCCCTCTGTCGCCCACTGGTGAAGAAGTTCCTACAGTGCATCGGTAAGATGATCAGTGTCTGTCTCGTCGTGACTCTTGCTGATTCTCCTGCAGTCTCCCTCAAGATGTGCTCCGAGTCGAGCCTGACATCGAGACTTCCGCTGCAAATGTTGATAGCGGGCCACCTAGTAGCAGCGGCCTTATTGGGGACCTGATGTACGTTATCACGAGCTGCCCGCGTTTTATAAGCCATCTAACTTTGACGATGACTAGGGAAATACAAGGGAGGAGCAACAGGATGTTCTTGCGGATGGGCCGCGTCATATTCGTTCGTGACACCGCCTACAAAACGTGAGCTCTCACACTGCCTTAGTAGTCTCCCATATAATGGTCTACAGATTTGACGCTCTCCTTCGGTACATATACTTCGACGAGATCAAGTTTTCCCTTCTGAAGGGTAGTCGCTCTCCCCATGGAAAAGTGGCAGCCTCTTCACAAACATCGTGTTCTCCAAAGTCCATGTATCGACTGGCTGATAAGGTGGGTTCACGCCTTTGCTCGTGACTAGCTGCGACCAACCCGAATGTACTCCATCAGTTCGGAATCGGCATATTGAAAGATCTCGCTCTCGCGAGCATCAAATCGCAACTCACCAAGAAAAACATCGGGAAGGAGGTCTTTTCGCGCTTCACCTCGCAGTAAGTCTCGCTGTACTACCTTCAGGTTCTCTGACATCAATATCTTCCCAGGTACCCGGATATCCTCGAAGCCGAGATGGATTTCTTCCTACGCAATACCCCTTCTGAGACAGTACAAGCAGCCGTATTGACGGCGATGCTTGACTTCGGATCCGGCAATCACCCGCACCTTCGAGATGCTTTGCACCGAGCTGTGGTCGGGCTGACAAAGGGGCTACCAAATACCTGCACTGTCGAAGCACATGCCACTGCATCGAAGACATTAGAGACTTACTGCTCTTACCGTGTGTGCTGCCAGCTCAGGACGTGTGGAAAGTATCACAATCATCATCATTGAATCGAACTTCATTCCTCTGTTGTAACTTGAATGACAATCCTACAGTATGTACACCGTTTTATCTTGAAATCGAGCGCAATACCTAGTTGATGGTACCTTCTACGTGTGACTTTACTGACTATAGGACACCAGAGCGGCTCACAGAAGAACTGAACCACTTGGAGGAGAACAAAGAGGAGGCTCGTCCGAGCTTGTGATGTCGGCATCGGAGTCGTCAATATTGATCGGTATCAATACCACTTCAAGTTCTTCTCATGCTTTCAACTGCCACTCGTAGCCTTCGACGGCGCACCTTTCCTCTGCGCACTTATGGCTCAAATTCCATTTTGGCAAAGCAGAAATACTCGACCCATGAGCGGTGGACTCCGCCGTCTCGTACAGTGCGGGTCAGTGGTCTACCGGAAGACGTCAATGTGTACGATGTCAGTGATAGCGACGGTCTTGGACACCTCATCGAGAGGGTTGAAAGAATAATCATTAACTCATCCTTGGGTCCCTTGGAACGGGTCGTGTTCGGCACAAGACCCCCCTTGTCCCCCGATTTCCCAGCTCCTCCCCGAAGCTGCGACGTTCTACTTCATTTTTACTCGTGGCGTCATGCTCGTCAACGGCTTGACAAGCCACTCATACTCTCAGGGCACCAGTACGCAGCTACGTCAGACCCATCGTCCCGCTATATCGGAGCCGATGCAGTTGCTCGGATGCTATCTTCTGGGAGAACCCTCGCTTTGCAGCTGTCTTCTGCCTGCGGAATGTCAGCAGAGAAACTGTCACGTCGTCTGCATCTGCAAGGGTCCAACTTCATGAAAGTGGGATATCCTAGGGTTCAGATAATCTCTCCGAAGGCAAGCACCGACGTTGCTCCCACGGGAGGAGACCTCGTTCAGGTCACTTTCATGGAGGAGGAGGACGCCGTCTCGGTGAGCTCATTTGTAGCTGTTCATTTGTGGTATGAAACCGAAACGTCTTCGCAGTGTCACAGAGCCGCCGAGAATGGGAAGCTTATAGCACTTGGTGCCGAAGTTGTCAGCAGCTATTTCGTTGCACCGCGGGACTCGACCGTGACAACACAGAAACGCCGTGTACTCATCAAAGGTGACGTTCAAGACCTTGTAGCTGTGCACTTATCCCTGGGCGATTTCATCACATCGCAAGGTCCTAGCGGGGAGATTGTCACTAGAGTGACCAGGCTGTCATCGGAACCATATCGTCGGGACGGACAGCAGCCTCAGGGATCACTTGTAAGCTGATATTATTCGTTGTTCATGTCTGCTTCATGAAGTGTTGTAGTCAATTGACTTTATTGCTCCAAACGTTGCTCGGCAATTTGCTGTGATGTGCAAATCTCAGGCGCCGGGACTTGAGGTCGAGCTGCAGTCTCAGTCCTCTGTTCGGTATAATCTTCGCACCGCCATTGTGTCTGGGGCAACACGTACTCTCAGACTTAAAGTCCGTCACCGTGGAGATGAAGATCCGATCAAGCTCGATCTCGAACAATACTTCAAATATTCGAGAACCGGGCCTTTCGTTGTTTCGGATTCTCCGTGAGTACCGTCCTCCCCTTATCTGCATCCCGTCCAAGTTGAGGTAACTTCGCCGCTAGTAAGGGCATCTTCTTCGAGTTTCAATCCGTCATTGAAGCAATGAAAGCGTTGCGACTGATAAAAAGTAGACCCATCTCACCTCGATGTTATTATCGCGGGGTATACACGGCAAACTTTCACTCAGCGAGACCAATCCAGTTCACTCGAGCGGTTGTTCCTGATTATGTGAAGGATTTAGTGTGAGGCTGTTGCACTAGGAGATATACCAGAAATTTACACTGAGCAGGAATGTAAGGCCGTTGGAAAGAAGAGGGTGCCGAAAATCAAAGCATATTTAGTGTCGACACTCAAATCTTGAATTTGGATGGAGTTCTCAAGCAGTTCCCAACCGAAGGCCTGCCCAAGCCTGAGTCGAAATGCCACTATCCCGGAGTCAAAACAGCGCGAGGATATCCGATGAAGGCCACGAAGAAATGTTACGCGTGTTTCGCGACTAGCCAGAGATCATGATGGTTCGGAGAAGAGGTGGGTCAACTCGGCTTGACCAAAGACCGCGATCACGCTTCCCCATCGACCACTTTTCCAGACGCTCTAGATCTGGAGGAGCCCGAAAACGTACACGAGCTATGGCATGGTTAGACCAGGTGCGTTGGCTATTGTATCACCGCGTCTTTGCTCTGACCGTGAATCATCAGATCAAACAAGTGGCCAGGCAGCGCTCTTTTCGACGAACATTCACCGCAGCACGAAGATACCCTAAGCAACATTCTGCTAGACGGCAACAGACACCGCGGTCCGTGGCGCTGCATTGTGCAAAGCCACTACACCTCGAGGAATGCGCCTGCGCGCCATCGACCGTATATCAATCCCACGAGTCTCCCAAGTCCTACAACCTCGTTCAGGCTAATATTCCGTCGCTCAATCCTGTCGTATCATGCCATCTGTCGAAGCCTTGCTAAAATGCTCGGTCGGGCAGGGGCTTTGTCGTGGACATTCGATTTTGTAGCGACGCCGATGATCAACCCTACCAGACTGGGCACTGGGGCTAGACGAGCAGTGGGGTATCTCCGCTCTGATGGGAGGGCTGTGAGGTGAGTAGATTATCATAGACCATTCTGCTCACATCATTGATATCGACAAGCCCTTTCGCTAGGTTCTCCAGCTCCCTTCCGTTGTCTATCATCGCATGTCTTTACGCATGATATTTACCGGGACTCTCGACCTCCCTCGTACCAAATGACGTCTGCATGTACGGGCTCACGAGCCTGCTAGGGATCGCACTCGTTGAGCATTAGGCGGGAAAGGCGGAAGACGGTGACGCCCATGCTGGTTCCCGCGAAGCCAAAGCTACAACATCGGTGGATCGTCAACACCTCAGACCCATCTTGCCCTCGTACTACCAAAACTTCTCATCACGATTCCCAGTGGGGCTCTTCCTGCCTCCACCGATCTCAACCAAAGTCGTCAGAGAGAGAACGAAATGGACAAATCATCAAACTTGTTCCCTCATTCGATGGTGTCCCATGTTGGACAGCGCTGTCGGCACTTCCTACTCCCGCGGTGCGCTTCCCCAAGTCTTCCCTCCAGTTTCTTTCATCGCACTACAAAACCTCTCCCACTCTCGAAGTTACCAACGGCCACACAAATACGCTCTTCCCTTACTTCTCGCCATGGGCCTAACAAAATCACCGCCTGGCGCGTGTCGTGTCGTGAGGAGTGATATTGCTGGCGTAGCAACGTCACAAACATGCGATTCCGCAGAATAGGTCCATTAGAAGATAGGTTTATCGATTCGCGTCCCGGACAAGCCTTCGATTGGCGAGGCGGCCACTCTTCTCTCCCTGCTGCATTGGGTATGTAATTTCGCATCTCTCTCCTCTGCTGGCCGACGTCTGACGTGTGCTTCCAAGGCTGTTCGCATCCGGCTCGGCGCCTTTCGTCGGGGTCGTCCCACCCTTCTGCTCACCTCAAGCCAACCCCGGCGAGTCCGATCGTCTCAAACTACGGATTCTACGCCATCCAACCAGGCAAGCTGCCACCCAAACACCGGATTCCCCTATTCTCCATGGGCGTCAAGGCGTACTGTTCAATCGCAGGGAAGCAGACTTTCTCTCCGCGTCCGACGCGCACAGAACACCACAGACTTTCGCATCTGAACGTTCTTCCTCCTGACCGAAGTGTCAATCAGTCACGGCAGCGCTGTCCTCGACGCCTTGCTGGACAATCGTGCTCGAGCTTCGACTCTTCTGATTCACGAAAGGTACATTCGCACCTTCTGCAAAGTATCATTGGCTGACAGTTGTTCTACCAGGACCACTCACGACGGAGATGGGAATTCAGGCTTTCGTCCTCACGCTTTTTTTTCACATAGTTCATGTCGGTGCACTCGCTTTTCCGAAAGTCTGACCTTTTCAAAAGCTCGCAGTCACTTCGGTACCTTACAAGCTGCTTAAGTATAGAGCAAACGGCATGAGATCGAACTCTTCCGGCGGTGATAGAAGCTCCCGGAAGTCCCACAGCTCCTTGATGTCTGTAGTCTCGTACCCAGACGTGTTGGAATGATTTCTACTCTTGCGTGTCACTCTGAGATCGGACCGATCGAGGTATCTCTCATGAGGTACGGAAGCATATGGGGTGGCGGTGGCGTGTCGCAACAGAGTCGGGCAGCTGGGCAGCTTAGCGCTTCAACTTGGGCCGTCCATTCCGAAATTTCTCTCCGGTGGGTTGACTGCGCTGTACACATGCAGGGCATGCGAGTTGCAGTACTATTTTTTTTCAGACTCGTTCATTGGGCTGTGGCCCGGTCTGTAAAGGGTATTACTTGACCACTGTTGTATCTTTGCGCCAATTTGACAACTAAGGGCCTCCATTCGGCGAGGTCGTGTTTAGAATTCAATACGCGCCAGAATTCGACCTTTGCTGCGCCTATATATAGCAAGTTTAAGCGCGCGAGGTAGGTCGTCTGATTTGCAGGTTCTGCACCGGTGAGACGTTTTTCACGGTCAATGTATTCTTACATCCGAAATGCATCTTTCGGGGTATGATGACTGTTGCTTAGACATGCGTGACCCCGGCTTGCAGCTCTAGAGGAACAAAGAACAAGGTCGTCCCGTAACGGGATGCGGTACCGTACAACAGACTTCGCGAAGTCTTCATCGCGTTTTTCTGCACCTCGATTCACTGATTGTTGATAACAACGCATCCCCCAGGACTGGCCGCGACCACCGGTCATTCTACGCGTTTCGTGCATCCTGTCCAACCTCACGGACAGGTTTTAGAAAGGTGAACTCCGTGCCAATTGACCGCTACGTTGGGACAGTGGTATGCTGTAAGAGCTCCGATAAAATGTCACAGTTCTACTCAATTGCGAGCTCTCAACTCTGAGTCTCCTGTTTCTGGCTCCATGACATTCATTCGGGGTTCGCGCGCGTCGCAGCCCGCATGCAAACAACGTCCATATAGTAAGCCGTCCGATTTGATGACGGGCTCGAGAATACATGCGCCCGCGTTCCTGCGTCGTTTTCCCTCGATGGGAGGTTGTTGGAGTGGGACTGGATGGCGGGACTTCGGTGTGACGTGGGTACCGTCAGCTCGGACAATGACACCGACAGACAGACACGCCACAACCCGTGCTTCAAGAAAGGTTGGCTCTACTGAATTGGGCATTCAGTCCTCGGACCTCAGGATGATAGGAACAGATCTGAGCTGTTGTTCCAGAGCAAAAACACCGGCCCGTATGTTATATCCTGGACGTCAAACTTGCCAGTCATGCCTCCGAGTCTCCTGTTTGCGCTTTGACATGAAGCCTCATCTGCAGAGCCCCATCGCGCTTTGAATACTGTCGTCTTATTCTCAAAACTTGCATTGGCTACCCGCAATCATGCATCAAATGAGGCATACGTACTACTTGTGCGGTATCAAGGGAATAGCGGCTGCTGCGGTGTGCTGTCTGGAACGAGTCGCTCCCAATTCCTCGTCATTGCAATCCGTGGGGATAGAGACGCATCTTCCGCTGGCCTCTCCGGGAATTTTATCTTTTTTTTGGAGCGTCGTTCTGCCTCCCAAGTCGTCGTCACTGGCCTCGGGAAGGTATGCCAGCTTTTGAGTCTTATCTGGTCAGAATGACGAGATTGGAGGAGAAACCAAAGCACCTTACTCCGGATCCCCTTGGGCCTGCTGTGGACTCCGAACAAATTCAGTACAGTACAACAACGAAACGGAGCAGGTACCATTACGATCTAGCCGCCACAACCGTCGCAGAGCCCTGCGCCACCGATGCCCGGCAGGCCAGTAGCACCTTAATGCTTGGTACCGCTCCGAAGGTTTATACCTGGGAGGCATCTCTAAACATTCCCAGAGCTTTCCTAATGAAGAAATCAAGGTATGGTTCCTCACTCGACTAGTTCATGTCAACACGCAAATGGAAGAATGGAGGACCCACAGAGATTTACACTGAAACCCCTCCCCTCGAGTACGTGTCTTTCTGCACAGAAATAGCATTTAAATACTCACACCATCAATGCCTGTGTTTTCATGGCCTGTAAAACCGGATATAAGCGATTTGCATACTACACATTTCTGAGTATCAGTTTCGCGAATTTAGCGGCTCGGGCTTCCCTTTTATAGTAACTCCGAAGTCAATAGCGGGATGGAAGATCTATTCGACGAGGCTTTAGAATGCTCTGGCAATGACACTCGCAGCTATACATATGACGGAAACTAGGAATCAGCAGTGTGGCCACAAGAAGCAGGATGGATGACCGAGTGCGAGACTCACGGCACTTTGAGTCTTTGCTTGTAGAGGCATCGGTCCGACGGTAGGAGCAACGATGGCCGCGTTACTACGCACCACAAAACAGGCACCGGTCTATGAACTACCTGCTAATGAATGGTACTGAGGATAATGATTCAGCTGAGTATGTTGCTTTTTGTGGAATTTTATGAAGTAACTGACCTTCAAGAGGTCATCGGTCCAGCCCGAGGCGTGAATAGCCCCGACTCTGCGCCACTATAAGACACTCAACTCTAGTATCTGACAGCCGGTCCCGTCTTACGCCTCACGAGCCCGAAAATACGCAAGACCACGGACCCCATCTAACGCCGTACGCGTTGCCTGCACACATTGTACGTGAGTGAGTTCAATCCCACTTCAGAAAGCGATTTTACGGTGTGAAGTAGATCCCATTGCCCCGAAGCTGCCGATACATCGCGTCGCGTCTTTCCGTCACCCACTTCGGTGAGGCGGCCAGTGGAGATGATGCGTTGTCCATGGTCGACAGGTCGGTCGCAAAAGGGCGAAGGTGCAATATATTTGCTCGTTGGTCAGGGAACGATCTAGGACATCATGAGATGCTGTGTATCATATATGGGCTGTCCCTATGCAAACTAGGTCAAGAAAAGTCGCCCGTTAGAACGGTTCAGGTTTTGGTAAGTCATTTCCCCTGTTGGTGGGGCATTTCCGTTAGGAGGTGACTTCTGGACCGGGACCGCCGCCGGACGTATCGAATCAGCATACATATAGCGTTTTTGCGACCGAATTAGGGGGGCTCAATTCTAGAGGTCAGGTCAGCTCAGCTCAGCTCAGCCGTCCCTGCTGCTGGATTTGGGAATCCTTACTCGTTTGGGCGATAGCTCCGTTGACCGAGCAAAAGCTTTGCGACGTTCAAGTAAAGCTCATATCTATCCACCTCTTGCAGTATCAAATGAGACTACTTTTCGCAGTGAGATCATAATTAGAAATATAGGCAGTACTGGCTAAATCTAAGGACAGCGATGGTAAGTATACGATGGCGGATCGTGGATCGCGCGATGACCCAAACAGGCAAGGATTCCCAAATCTAGCGACAGGGACGGCTGAGCTGAGCTGAGCTGACCTGACCTCTTAGAATTGAGCCCCCCTATTAAGGGATCTTTATTTGGTCATGCTTTCGTCTCTCTCATTCCTGCCGCCAACAAGGCTGCGAACAACAGCAATTATCAGCGACAACTCGGCGAAAATGAACAATATACAGCCCTTGGTACGGTGGGCTGGGCATGCGCCCGTCCTGGACTGCCGAATTATCCCACAGCCTAGCCAATGGAGCAGAAAGGTGTGTTCGCCATGTCTGTCTACGATTTAGTGCTCATATACGGGCAGGAATAAATTACGAAGCTCCGCAATATTACCAGCATTATCCCTGGATTAAGCCACCACCGAGGCCGTGGCCTCCTGCATGGGAGAGCGCACAATCCGATTGACAGCATCTGCAGAATGGCGACAAGGACGGGCGAGCGGGTGCGCCTTTTCCCAGTTTATATGTGCATCATTTCTCGAACTTCTCTTTCAGACCTTACCATCCTCGACTTTCGCCTCGCATTGGGTCATCACCATGCTCAGCCTGACATACCCGAATGATACGCTGCCTACGCCGTCACTCCTTTCCGGCGCTCGCGAATGGCCTTTATGCCTCGCCACGCACCTTTGTCTCCTGCACACTTTGGAACCGCGGCAAAGGCTCTTTGACACCGGCGTCTGTCAGCCATTCTATCGGTCCTGGTCGTCATTGAATCAGAGATCAGCCTTTCAATCGACGGTGGACGCTCCTCGACTCATCGCTCTTCGACCAAGCTGTTACCGGGACAATCTCGAGCATGCGCCAGAGGGCATCGGCCGCGATATCAAATTATCGGACAAGCAGTCGTTGAGCGGGCGCCAGTCACATCAGGGTTTGGCCGACTCCCTGCACCGACGACTACCAGCCTATCACTGCATGCCCACGGATGATAGCATGACAAGCTTCGTTGAAAGTCCGCGCGATGTTTCATTTGCCAGTAATGAAGTCCACCCTTCGATTCCCCATGCCGCCGTTTGACATCGGTTCAGGCAGACGACGACCAGTGGTTCTCAACTACTTGTATAGCGGAACACATTGGTCATGGGAACGATGACTGTAATGGCAGTTTCCCGCGGCGACGAGACAAATAGGACTCACTGGGCCTTCAACGTGGCAACGTATCGCCGCCCTTTTCATCGCCGCCCTTTCCATCGCCGTAACTTGAGGTTCTGGGGTGTGTGAACCTCCATTCCCCTCCACGGCTTGATTGACCTTTGGCGATGGCTGCAGATTTCCACCAGGGCTCCTTTCAGCGCATGCTTACGCATCCACGTCGGTGTCGTCCTGCACATGCGCAACGATGCGAATATCTTCGCCCAGCTTATCTCGAGCGTCTGCCACATTTGGCGAAACAGGTGGATCACAAAGTCGACGATATGCTCTCTGAATCGCTGATCCGGCTTTCCTAGTCCTATCGAATATCGGACTTCATCCCACTGGATATCGCCCTCTATCCTGCGGTGCACCTTCCTTTTCGTACATGCAGCGCAGATAACGTCACTTGTGGCGTTATTACATATGTCATACTCTCAAAGAAATATGTGTAAGTTTCTTATCATTCGACACTTCTTCCTCGAACTCACCTTTGTTTTGTAAGCTGGTAAGCAGTCTTCGAAGGCTCCTTGGGTACAACAAATCGAACTGTAGTTCTTTGGTAATACAAGTTTCTGTTACTTCTTCAATGACTTTCATACTGACTATTCTTACAAGTAAAAGGAATTTCGCATTCACTGCCCAGTCGTGTTCGGGGGACGGGTTCCCACCCCGTGCATAGCCGACTGCTATGAGATGGTGGCACCAAACGGCTGTTGAGAGAATCGATGGAATCCGTTGATTGGTCGTAAAATATCGTCGCGATGTGGACCCGCCGCCATTGACGATGACATCGTGCCCTTCCCCTCCGGCATTCATTGGATGTGTGCGTAAACGACGTTGTTCCGCACAAACAACCTCAGCCTGTATCCTCCGCCGTTCTCGATAGACCACTTGCGGCACTTCCGGACTGCCATCCCGACTGTAACGCCCGGATGGCCCTTCACCTTCAGGAATGCGTTCCCATCAGCAGGCGAGTGGAGCCATACACTTCCGTCAGCTATCATCTGACAGTCGTAGACCTGGTCCACTTGTAATCTCATATCGAAGTCGGCGATCCCGCCATCATTTCCAAATCGGGGTATGAACGTCGCTCGAGTTGGAACCAGGGCAGCTCCGGGCACTTACGAGGAACGATGAGTATGCGCCACCGGACATATATGGTGACATACCGAGCTGTGCGGTCGGAGCTGTGGTGGGCGGCGGTGCTGGGCACGATGTGCTAGCGATGTTCTGATTGCTGTTTGAATATATTGATCGAGGGTCGGCGGGCGGTCGACTCATATCCGAGAAGGCGTAGGCAGTGCGCGGGGAAGACGCGACGCGTGCATCGATGAGCTGGGCGGTGCTAGCTATAAAGCGCATCGATTGCGACAATTAGAGCGTTTTCGGTGCCGACGGAGGAGCGATTATACCTCGCATGCTGGGGTAGTGACCCGTATTTGTCGACGACGGAGGGCCATGGACAATCCCGCGTATTGGAGAGGAGGGCGTGGCGGGATAACTGCGCTGGCGGTCTGGCGGGTGGAAATGCTTGTTCAGTGTACGGTCACTTTTCGATGGCTAAGCGCCCACCTCCAGAGCCCATCCCCATAGAATTACTCGCCACTCCTGGGTAACCGAATCCGCCTCCATCCTCTCTCATCCTATCAGCGAACGATTTTGGCGCCATGGTGGATAGGTTTTTTCTGGGCGTTGTCGTGGCGAGACCAATTTCTTCCTCCTGGGGTTGCTGGCAGAAATGCGACGACGGCGTTCTCGATGATGTTATCCTGGTTTCCTGGATGTGGCGTATGGTTGCCGCTCTTGAACGGGTGGCTTGGCGGCTAGTCTGTTGGCAGTGATTTTCCTTGTTATCGCCCAATTTCTGCCAGTATGCGCTTTGAGTCCCCTCGACCTCGCTTCTAGAGGCTGGTCAACGCACCTGGCTCTCTCTCAGCTATCCTGCCCTCGTCGTCTGTAGTGTGTATGCTTCAATAGCCTTCTCACGGCCACCTGGTACACAACGGGGTTGTAGGCTTGGATGGGAGTGGTCGGATCCTTCTGCACGATCTGGGTTTCCTCTTTCGGCCAATTGTCTTTCCTGCGATGTTTCCCGCACCCGCGTTCTTCAATATCCTGACGATCGAAAGCGGCTCGGGCTCTGCGATTGCCAGATTCGGGGAAGTGGGGAGGATGGAAACTTTGTTGTCCGATCGGCCTCTGTGTAGCGTAAGACCCTGGCGGCCATCATCTACGATTAATGATAAGGAATCAGCAAAAACCGCGCAAACGCCAGGAAGCGCTTTCTGTTCGCGTTGAGGAGGTGGGCATATCTTGCGCCACAGTGGCTGACGGACTTGGACGCGTCGGACACTTCATCAGGTCTATATGTTCCAGAGCTTTGCTTTGCGCCAGCTGCTTCATCAAAGGAATGCACCTCCCTGTCCTTGTAGAGGGAAGGGTGGCCTACGAATTACACGCTACTATCTGATTATGACTGGAATGATCGGGTCTTCTATTTTGTCCTGTAGACGCGGGGAATTGAACGAGATTCCCTCTGATTGTGCTACATACAACAGGCTGGACTCGTACCTGCGAATCAATATCTTGGACTCGACTGTGTTCGAAATTTGCCAATGTGACAAGAACTCTCAAACCTTCGGTCCAGTTACACCAGGTAAGCATAATGATCGAGAAGAGGTGTCAGGAGACGTACTTACCAAGGAGCCAACTGGTGGACGCGCTCGACGAGAGTCTCAATCTCTTCATCAGGCAGGATTGATGAGTGGCGCATAAATTGACGACCTCGGGCCTTCTTGCCATCCTATCTCGTCTCTCTTGGGTATATAATTCCGGGCCGTTCTCTCCATACTATATATGCTAACTTCTTGAGACTAAGTGACCGGATTGGAGATCTCCGTGGACTTGTGAGTTTTCTTCTTCAGGTTCAGGTGGAAATAATTAGTATGTTGGCTTAGGGCGTCCTTCGTCCGTCCACGCTTCCTGTGCCAGTCATGTTATGGTTTGGTACTTGCGATACTAATCTCTTCGTACAGGCGTTGTCGTAGTACCTCATTGTTGTGACAGAACAGTGTGTGATGTAGCGGATACCGATATCAATTTGCACACTGTCGTTCCTGAGGTCCACGTCCTCTCAGGCTGCGTACATCATGCTGTGCGCTGTTCCCAAATTCGGGGCCATGATAAAAATTGTCTATGTGACTTCTTAACGTAGACGCCATTGACGACAAGGAGACCCTCTACCGACTATGGAGTTCAAGCTGAGCGCGTCAAATCTGAAGGATACGTACTAGCCTGCCTGAACACAAGTCCGCGTTCTTCGAATTCGTGACATCGATGTTGATACTTGTCAGAACAACTCGGATGCCACTACTTGCTTGACTTTCTCTGATTGACGCAGGAAAATTGCAAAGTAAACCGACGTGAACTCTGTGATAGCTGTGAATAACTCGATAGCGCCACGACTCCCTTCTAAGAATCATCAAACAGCTAAGCTGAGGCAAGATCTCACTCACCGGCAGAGAACTATAGCTTAACATATGTATAAAGCTCGCAGTGGAATCGAGCGTCGAAGAAGATCCACCCCGGGAAACACTTTCGAGGTGTTGGTGAGCTCGAGGCAAGTCTTGGGAAGTCTAAGCCAGGTGCAAGATTGCCGTCACTTGGTGTATCTATTTGTTCACCGCACGCTTCTCAGCGTGGAGATAGTCGGAATGAGCCTGACTTTCAGTGATTGCGGATGCGAGTTCCCATGTGTAGGTCATGCCCCCGACCCCGTGCCTTCAGGTCGAGTAATTCAGTGCGCTCTACATCGTCTGGCCCATCATTGGACTTGAAAAGCGCGTCGATACAAGTTCGCTGTAGTGCGGATGGGCGCAATTTGTTGGGCAGGAAGCACAGGTCCGAGTCATGTTCTGGCAAATTAGAATGAAACTGGGACACGTCTGATGATCTCCTGGCAGCTGCTCAGTTACACCATCCCTGAAACAGGAAGTGTCAGCGCAGATTTAAAGTCATGCAATCAGCGGTTCGTCCAGGTCCTTGGCAGCGAGGCAAACTTCATACCGGGTAAGTTCAAGTTGATAATGCCGCTATGATGATCATGACAAATCGCGATCGGTCTTGGTCCCTGGACTTGCACACGTGGTTAAAACCTTTTTCTCTCGTCCTTCATTGACGCAATTTGGCACCGTAAGCACGCCCAGTATTTCGTAGTATACTGACGATGGAGCTTCATTGTCAGACAATGAGCAGCGTCTCTTCCGCCCCTGCGCTCAAGAAACTGCGTCCATCCGCATCTCAGCGAGCGCGTATCGACGCGCTACTCAAGTCAAACGATGCACCCGACGATGCGGAGCGCACTGAGCTCTGCGATTTAAGGGCCCGCGGTATGGCATACGCCCAGGAACTCTCTACTGCAATCAGCGAAGGTCGCGACCACGATCCTGTCCTTGCTGAGCAGCGTGCGGTGGATGAATGGATATCTCAAACGACGATAGTCTTACACCCTCTTCGCGACTTCCCATTCGAGATCTTGGGAGAGATATTCTCGTGCCTCCTATCCTTGTCGGGGCCATTAGACATCAACCGTAGGTTCAGTCATTATGATAGCTTGGAGGATTCGCTTGCGATGTGTCGTCCTCCCTGGGTCCTATCGCACGTGTCTTCGTTTTGGAGACGCGTAGCGATTTCCACACCCCACTTATGGACCGATCTCGCACTTATTTTCGAAAGCAGATCGTGGGAGCCGAAAAACCTTCCAGCGTCACAACTCCTTGTAATATACCTATCCCGGTCCTACAATCTCCCTCTCTCCATCTCTCTTTACGCAAACACCATGTACGGCGATCAGATCCTCTCCATACTTGTTCGGACTATACCACGGTGGCGCATGTGCGACATGTTGCTCCCGTCGGCCACGTATTCCCTTCTCGATGCGAGCTCCTCCCCGTTCACCCTGCTAGAATCTGCTCGAATTGGAGTAAACTATAGTCCTTTCCATGCTCCGATTGAGATGATGACGATCTTCTTGAATGCACCTCGACTGCGTTCTATTTCCTATAACCGCCCGAAGCTGGTATTCAATGAGTTCCTGTTTCCGTGGCATCAACTCGAGGCTTTCCATGCATGCGGCGACAATCATAACACATTTGGGATGGCCAGCTTTCGTCGCACTCTCGAGTTAGCTCCGATGCTCCGCTCAGCGTCGTTTGGTTGGTTGCGTGATAACTCGAGCCCGCCCCCTTCCATAATCACACACGCTTCTCTCTCGAGTCTCCAGATTTCGGGGGCCGCCTCGGAAGCCAAGGTCGTGAACGCACTAAAGTTGACAAACTTTCCTCGCCTTCAAACATTGTGCCTAGGTGAAGACAGCATGTGCTCCCTGCCATCCAACGTCGGACCCGCCATCAGGACCCTCTCGATTATGGGCTATATGGTCGAAGTTAACCGGTTCACGTCACTTCTGACATCGGCACCTAACGTTCGCAACCTGACGATCCAGATCAATACTCCGAAAGACGAGACTGCCGTCAGGAATACATGCGAAGCACTCGACACCACTCTGCCGTTGCTGGAAACCCTGACATTCGTTGGAAGGCGCGAGATCGTCATCGTGCCGGAACTGATGTCAACAATAGCGCGCCGACGCGCGGGTACGGATGGTACCGCCGAGTTGAAGCAGATCACGTTGGCGGGAGAGGTCAAGTGCTCCGTGGATGAGGTCAAAGATCAGTTCGACAATCTTTGCAGGATGGGCATCGCTCGATGCATGCAATTCTCTGATTTCCACCGCTTGCCTTGAAGCATTCGTTTTCATTTTGGCGGCATTCGCGCCCTTGACTACCCAGTCCCAGACGCCCAATATTAGATTATACCAGTCACGCTGTATCCTCACATGGTTGCCAATTGGCATTTAGTGTCACTGGCTCAGATACTGAGCTTGCAGTTCCTGTCAAACACTCGAACCTCGTTGCGTACAGCAGCTCATATGCGGCCCGGAAGGGTAGAAGTTAATCGACAATGCTTGATCAATTCTGATTGCCGGAGCATTCCAGCATAATGTCAAGAACGGGGTGATTGAGATCAATATTTGACATCAGTCCACTCGCGTATTAGGAGCATTTCGTCGCGGACTCATGAGGCGTCTGACTCAAAGGAAGGCAAGCATACCGTGGGAGAGCAACGGCAACGTGTTGTGCAGGCAGTAGGGGGTCCGCAAGATGGACAACAAAAAGTAGATGTAAGGGTCATATGCCAGTATTGTACGTCGAACATAAAAAAGCCTAATCAATGACCATCGGAAGTCGGAAGCGCACAGCAACAAAACCTCTGATGCCGAGATGGTGGCGTGTTCTACTTGTATGGCTTCCTCTGGTGTGACCTGCAAGTAGTGCCTTGCCCAACGTCCCCGTTTCATCTAGTAGTCCCTTGCCATCGTCTCGGATAGCAGCCGCCAGGAGGCACGTTTGCATCGACGTTGTGGATTTGAATAGAGGAGTCGCTTCTCGAGTCTTCATTAATCAGATGGCCTTCGCATCCGACCATCACGACCCCATCCTCTCCTTGGTGAGTCACAATGACTGTTCATATTCACTCCAGGTACCTGCTTCGATGCTCATATCTCACTATGCTGATCATCACTTGTTGCTTTCCTCGTCAGAAGGAGATTCCCTCGTCGTGCTATCAAGAGACATTCAACATCACAACCCCGTTTTTTGTTCACTAGAGTCGAAAATAGGCGAGTTTCAGCCTTCTATGTATTGCATGAGAACCATACACATCACCACTTGCTGATCTAGCCACGATTGATGAGAAGACACGGATTGCCGGTAGGCGTACAGCGTATCTTCTTCCGCTTGTCATCTCTCTGTAGCATGGAGATGTACCAGTTGTTGTTGATGATGGCATCCGTTGTTCCGTTCCCTGCATATATGAAGCACACCACTGTATGAGCTCGTCTACTACTCACTTCTTCCAAGCCATGTCCTCCCCTGCATTCACCGAAGCAGATGTCATTCATCTTCTGCGAGACAATCTCCATTCTTACATATTGGAGATTGCCTGTTACTTCTTCTACACAGCCGTGTATCTGTACACGATCCACACAATTGCCACGCATTGTATGTGTTGCCCAATCATTCATCTTGGCAGATACTGACTGATATTGCCTCACTACTAGGTTCATCTAAGGAAGAGTTCCGAGGGCGCATCGGACATGTTGCGCTTCTCATACTGATGTGGATGCTCATCACGGTGGCTTGATCTGGGACCTCATTGACGTTGTTTACATTGCTCACGGCGCAACACGAGCAGACGAGATACAAGAAGATCTCTTGGGTGCACTTCAAGAGAGATTGGGTATTGTGGGTGGAGTCCTCCGCCAGATCAATGTCCTTCTTGCAGAGGGTGTGATGGTAAGATCATTTATGATGCTGGTTGTTCACTTGACGCTTCTATGTAGATTTGGCGATGTTGGATTATATGTGGACACTCCTGGATAGTCGCTGTCCCTGTGCTCTGCTGCGTTGGCGAAACAGGTGTGTTACTGTGCGTAGAAACCTCAATGTGACACTCATTCGGAATTGGTCCAGTTTCGTTCATTGTATATCAAGTGCAGTATTTCACTAACCTAGGTGGTGATGTCAGTACTTCAGTGGCCCAGTGGAATATGGCCTATATCTCCCTGACCCTCGCCACAAACACCATTGGCACTGCATTGGTCATCATTCGTATTGTGCGTGTTACTGGCGTCGGCAGCAGGACATACGCGGGCATTATCGAAATTCTGGTGGAATCATCATTTCTTTACTCTGTCACACATCTTGTGTATCTTGCGCTGTATGTGCACGACATCTATGCACCATACTACAGTGAAACGTCTTACTATGCAGCGGGAATGCTGGATGCTGTCACTGTGAGTCATCTTAGGTTTCGGCATATTGGCCTCCATGCTCACTTCCTGCTAATCAGTGCATTGCTCCCGCCTTGATCATTGCACGCGTCGCCTCAGGAAAGACGCGTCCAAACGACTCGTGGAGAGACAGCTCACGCGCTGGCAATCGCCAAGGCGGCTCTCACGGCGTGCAATCCTCGCTGCGCTTCCAGTCCGTCGCGCACACTATGACTATCAGCGACGCGGAAGGGCAGGAGACCGACGGATACGGAGTCGACAGTATCGGATCTCCTCCGTCCGTCGAGGAATCTGGCAGAGTCAAACCCGAGCAGGACAATGGACTCATTGTCTGAAGAAGTATCAGACCCTCGCAAAGTATAATGCGTCGTAGCGCGACCAGATAGACTGGAACCTTATTTATGGTATCCTTTTCTCGAATGTGCCCAATTTATCTTTCTACCTTCTCAGAGCAGTGCTCGGACTTTGACCTACAACACAGTACCTACCATTTCCGAGAATGTACTGTATATACACGCAACAGTAATATCTTACTTACACCTCATATGGGTTCTACAAGAGGTGAAAGATGACGGCGCAGTCGCAGTGTATTTACCAGGGCCGGGCATCCTTCCCTAAACTCTGCAATCTCAACGACGGGGACGAGCGTACTTCAAACCACACATTTCCTCCAAGCTCCCAGTCGTCTGCACTCCGACTCTGCAGAGATCGGACGTGCGCTCCTCAAAAAGAGTCCTTTGCCCACAAACATTCCCCTGGGGACCATATTAGCTGCGCAGTGCAACAGGTATCATAAGTACGGTGTTTGGAAGAATCCAAGGACACGGCCAGCGCTAGCGTTGACATCGAACTACTCCCTGCAGCTGGACCTGTTAGCCGAAGTCAACATTTATCGGAACCCTCCCAATGTAAGAACATTCAAGTCCATACCCTCCACTGGCACTCGTGAGCACCAGGCGGGTAGCGCGCCCAATTCGAAGACTATGAAGTTTGGGTTAGATATAACAAGTCAAAATTCATTTGGCAATTTCAAGCCTATCTGACGCCACAATTCGTCCTGTCCTGTCGAGTGATAAGTTGGGGTTTCAATGGCCGCAGGCGCCAGGTGACACTCTCACGGATGTCCCTCCCCGACACGCGAGCCAGACCAGTCCAGCACGAGCGATGGTCCGAGTCCATGCTAATTGTTGATTGATTGCCGTACAGATAAAACACGGATTTACAAGATACATTTACACTCATGCGTCGTGCCTCGTCGTTGTCCGAGTTGCGTTACTTACAATAGATAATGGATGGTGAGTTATGGAGTATATCCGATTCGAGGTAGCCGTTTGCGTGTTAGTACATAGATAGGGCGGATGCGCTAATCCATATCCATATCGAGACCGTCCCATTCTTCTTCCTCTTCCTTGACGCGAGCTTCCTTGCCGCGGGCGGTAAATCCGCCACCGTGGTACTGGGTGTCGTCGTACATCTCCTCGTCCTCGTCCGAGTCAAAGACCGGCTCAGGCACGGGCACAGCGAGGAGGCCGGGTCGGACCTGGGTCGCAGCAGAGCTCGCTGGGAGGTGATAGTCGTGCATGCGAGGGCCTTGAGTGGGGACGGAGCTGGCGGAAAGGTTGTCCTGCTTGGGAAGCGAGCCGCCCGAGAGGAAGGACGGCCAGAGGGAACGGTCTTCTGGGAGCGAGGAGCTGGACGGGGAGAGGTGGGAGAGAATGGCTGCCGCCTAGATGGAGATGAGGATGGATCAGAATTACGTGCGGAGGCCATGCGGGTCGGCTTACCTCGAGCAGCTGAACCTGTTGGTGTTTGCTGAGAACATACTTGGACGACTCACGCCAGTGGGGCGTGTGTTCCCAGCGATGCTTGATGAGGCAGGATGGATGTCGGTATATCTACGGAAGGAGATAAGTGAGATGTAAATCCAAAAATATAATTTATATACCTTTGAGCAGCTCTCGCACTTGTGGTCCATGCCCCGCTTCTTTCCGTTCTTGGGAATGATGACGGGGTTGGAGATGCCTGCCAGCTCTGGATTATCCATGCTGGAGGTGGACGTGAGCGAGGTCGAGACGGGTGGACTGGGCGACGAGAGACTGAGCGATGATAGCGACAATGACGCGGGGCTGTACGCAATCAATAATTGATGGCGGGGCATATGGTGCGCACTCACGAGGGCCGTGCGGCGGCGTCGCGGGCATCGCTGAGGCGTCGGGAGCGCGCCTTGCCGACAGATGAAAGCCTGCGGGAGTGCTGTCTGGTCCCGTAGCTCCCTGCGACATCCGGCAACGGGTCGCTAGACGCCGAGTCTGTCTTGGCTACGGGGATAGGCATGGCGCTGGCTGCCGCTGCAGACAGCGAGAGGAGGCTCCTGAAAGAGTCTTCTGGGCCGGATTGCTGGCGAAAGCGGCGAGGTCAGCCGTCGTCGTCGGCAGCGTCGATAAGCTACGTGTCCTCACCGGAGTCATCGTTGATGTCGTCGTCGTCGTAGTTGGTGGTGAAGGTGAAAGAAATGGGGAGAAAGACAAGGAGGTACAGGTACAAATATTCCGCGTAAGGTTACAACGACATGGTGGAAGGAAGGAAAGGAGAGAATCAGGAATTGCCTTAATCAAAACATTTGGACAAGAGACCGTTTGACCGGCTTAGTCATCCATCGCCCTGTGATTCATTCTTACAACAACGTCCCAAATTGGCTAGCACTGCTGCACCACTGACTCTGCAGCAGTCCGCTGGTACTGAATACTGCTCTGCTGTCGACTGCTGCGCTGTTGGCTGGACTTGACTACGGATCAGGTCTTTGAATGTCACTCGAAATATTATGACGCATACTTCAAGTTTGAAATTCCTACCCCGCCTTCCGCTACTTTCGAGCGGTGATTTACCCAGGATTTACCCCAGACATTGAGACAATCAAACCTTTTCATATCCGTTTTGGGCCGCTCAACGCTCAAGCCACCCTTTAATTACACCTCGTGGCGGCATCCCATTGTTCGCTCACTTGGGCCATCGCGTTCATCACATGATGGCGTCGAATGGGCTCTATAAAGGTCTACCGACAAACAAACGACCGCTAGAATCACCCACCAAGATATCTGGCATATCCTTTCAATTTTTATGGACCACGTACTCTTCCCCTTCATTTACCAGCCCGATCTCAGGTACGTGCATGATCTATTCGCGCAGTCTTGAGGTTATGAACACTAACGTCCGGTTCAGTCTAGCTGATAATCAACGACTCGCAATCAAGCTGGCCCAAGACCAGACCCAAACACAATCCAACTACCTCGCTGGCGAATATTCCACCGAAATGATGACCACCTTCTTCATGGAGACCGACGACGAGCTGGACATGGCTCATCTCAACCACATGGAAGACTGCACACTTCCAAGCGTCGAGCCCTCGGTTTTCGATACTCTCTCCCCCCAGCAACAGCAAGAGATCACGCACCACCGCCAAAAGCTGCTCGAGGGCATGGCGGACGTCTTCCTCGCAGACCTCGCCAACGAGCTCGGCGCGATGAACATCCACCAGGCGGCCGTGGACCATCATCAGCGTTCCATGTATTATGGTTCATCCTCCCACTCCCCCTCGAAGTACGCTTCGCGCTGGGACGATCCCAATCCCCCAACGCGCCCACGAGCAATGGAGGAACGATCGTTGCTGTCGCGGTTGCCGGACATGGCGCTCGGAGATGGGCCTTCCCCTACCAAAGCCAGGGCTCGGGCCCGGGCCCGTCATCATCCTTATTCACCCGTCAAGCGTCGTCACGGTCGTTACTACTATAACTGATTCATACTTATCATATCTCCATACACATATCTGTAGCTACTACATACTCTCACTCATTGACATCTACTGTAGCCATATCTCACACAGCTCCTTACGATCGAATACAACTATACATAGCCACTTTCATCGACCGCCAACTTCTACACCTCCCCCGAGTCTGATCATCCAAGGCATTCCAGTCTTTGTCTCACTAATATTTCACGGAGACAAATCTCATTGCAGTTACAGGCGTAACCAGTATACTTAGTCGAATACAGCTCCGACACCCCTCTGGAAAGAGAATGTAGCTGTCACCGATGTCCGAGTCTTTAATTTACCCACATACACACAGCACCTCTAGATCTTTACTTACGAAGGAACCATATAAACCTCTTCGGCCTATGAAACTGGGCTGCATTGATAAACTCTCATTCGCCTCCGAGTCGTTCCCTTCCCATCGCCAGTATATGAATGATAGCCGAGATCGTGCCATATCCTAGTGTTTCCAGTGCGATGTGGATACTTGAAACTGCGAGTAGCTGGGTGAGCCGCCAAGACTGACAGCGCATTCGCGCTGCTCAAGGTCCTGTCTACAGCCAATATCGACCTTAAAAACCTTCAAATCATCTCACGTAGAAGCGAGTATTCTCAACGTCGAGACGAAACTGACGTGCCCACCAGAATGGCTGACACAAGTGATGACAGTAGGACGTGTCTACTGTGGAAAATTATATATGATACTGGCAAGTTACGCAGGCGCGGTGGGAGCAACCTCGGCTAGTAAGTCGAATACCGTGCTCAAAATAGGGAAGGGAAGGGGCACCGCTTTTCGGGAAAGGTGATCGCGATTCTTTGAGGGTAAGAGTACACTGTTGACGTTCAGAATACGGATAGATGAAGGGGGGGAAAAGAAAGAGAAATGATAAAATCTGAGACGAGAACTTCGAGTGCTTCGACGCCTTAACCGCTTTTCTGTTCCGTGCATTCGTCGTAACCCCACCAAAACGGCGACAACCTGCCCGCCAGCAGAAAAACAACACCATTCAATGTTCGATACTGCGAAGGTCTTAAATTTATCTATGGCAGTAAGATTTGTTTGTATTGTGAACTTATACGAACGAGGTTGTCCTGGGATAAACAGACGTGATTTGACCAGATACGCGCTACTCGGCGATTCAGTTGACAATGATTGAAGAGGAAATGCATTACTTACGAATCTTCGAGTGGTTTATCCCGTCCTGTTCGCAACTTGACATGCTCGTCATCGGCGGTCCGCCGGTCACAACACATTCTAACACCCATCGGTGTGACACTAGCTTGACGACGGTGCAAAAGAATTGGCCGGCCCAGATGTAGGCGTCTTTTGTTTCACTGAAGGTTGGGTCACGTCCATGACGCAAATCGTGGCACGTCCAGATTTTCTCGTAAAATTTGGCTGCGAATGTCTGCCCATGATGTCGATATCATCTGGCGGCCATGTGGGCGCGAGTGGGTTCGTCGGTAACGTAAAACAGATGTGACGCGCGAGCGAACGTGCCACCATACGAAAAAATAGACCGAAACGACCTCGACACCTAGGAAGTCGATCTAAACAGTCATACAGGCGTGGAAGGACGTCCCGACGAACACCATCCCGATTGTCAAAAAGATCCAAGCCCTCGTCCAGTTATCAGCGCGAGCCTTCGGGTACTTCGGAGTAGTCGATAAAAGGATCACAGAGTCCTGGGGATTGCAAAAAAACAAAGCGAAGACCGATAGCGAGGATCAGGTGCGTTGACTTGTATCTGAGGGCGATGGGCGCTCGCTGAGGGTACAAAGTTTACCCAAAGGTAGAATAATTGCCGCCGTCAGGTCGACCAAGCAGCGCCCCATCGACGAGCAGCAGCAGTACGCCACGACGAGCCGGACGGCCATCGCCACCCCATCGAACGTTCTCCTCACGCAGAAGAGCGCACCACCACTAAAACTTTCAAAACGTCGCTCCAGCATGGAACCCTTCACGACCAGGACGGCGGCCAAAGGAGGAGAGTTTGCATACCGAGGAGTGTCGAGCAATCCTATGGATATGGGCTCTGACGGTGAGCACTCATTCGTCTGCCAGGAGGACCCAAGACACTGAACAAGCATTTCCACCCTCCATCCTAGGCAACCACAACCAACGCGGTTACCCTCTCGTACCCGCCACCCCAGTGAACGGTGGTCCATCGCCGACGAATATGGGTCGTTATGGGCCCTACGCCGGCACACGAGGTATATCCCTCCTCCATCGAGAACAAAGCGCACTACTCAACGCCATGATGGGATTCACAGCTACAACCGCCCCGCCGATGGATCCACGCGGTGCGCCTCCCCCGCGCACTGCTTACGAGGATATGAATGGACCCCGCGCCCACCATCGATCAGGTCATCCGAACAGCTATCAGGACCTCGCTGCTGCATCGTGGCCAGCAACGCCGCCCGCCACAGCTCCGACCCCACAGCTCGGTAAGTCACCATATATGTCCGGTGACGCGCCCTTGACATCAATATCTCGACAGTACCCGGAGCTGTTATTGTTCCAACTCGGGCGACGTTCCAACCCCAATTTGGAAACGGCGGGATGGCGGAGTTCGATTTGAGAGTGGACGTGGCCCAGGCCTGCGACTATCAGATGATAGCGGGGGGTAGTGTACGGCTCCATTTGCCTGCTGATGGGAAAGTATTGTTGAAGGTGAAGGGCAATCCGGGCGTCACGGTCGGGATGGCAGTCCGGGCGTGCCAGAAGTTGTACGCCAAGTATGGAGGAGGATACAAACTGAGGTTGTACAAGGCCAACGGCGTCGTTTACGCCGACATCCAGTGATTGCCAGCAGGCTAGGAGACCATGTCATCGTCGATGGCGGCGGGCCCAACATCGCGATGATATCTTACGACAAATCAGCATCACTATCCAAAGCAGTCATCTCTCTCTCACCATTGTCATTTCTCTCGACTCTATGCATGCCTACTCTCTCTCTCTCTCTTCCTAATATTCATCAGCACAACTTCACAAACGAAAAGAGGAAAACAAGATACCTTGCTTGCTCCGGTAACAGGCTGGGTGAAGCAGAGTCGAGGTAAGCCTCACCCAGGACGATACATCCACAGCTCACACAGTCTATGCATAGCTCGGTGCCACCATCACGACTAGTCCATAGCAGTCGGCCATGCACGGAGGCGGGACCCATGCCCCAAACATGACTGGACGCGCCACTGTACTTGGCCGATACAGAGTCTCGAAGACGAAATCCCTCCTCACTTGTATGAATTAGTCAGTATGAATGTGCAATAGGAATTTTTTTTACCGGGGAACAACAGTTCGATTTTGTGGAACCCAAGAAGCCAGAAATCCGTGGTCGAAGACCGTGTATCCGCTTAGAAACAGAGGTTAGTTCAACGGATTATCGCATAACAAAGAACTTACATCTCTCTCTCAGAGGATGACGTATGGAATAACGCCACAACTGACGCTCCTGCGGGTACGGACAAGACTTTGCGCCGCAGGATGGGTGCATCAGTGTACCAGACGTTCGGGATTGCTTCGCAGCGTTGTTCAGGACGCTACCAACGTGGGTGGGTAAGCATGCTATGAAAGAAGCCCTGGTGGATATCTGTAGCTATCGTCAACTGTAAGTCGAGCATTGGAGGGGATTAACACACCTCAGGACCTCAAGTTAGAGCGATGGGAGGGGCGGTGTTATGTTGCCGCGTCAAGAACCCAGTGAGTCCCGTTCGCTCCTCGCCGCGGAGACTGCCATTGCAATCATCGTTCCCATGCCTAGTGTGTTCCGGTATATCAACAGTCGACAGTCGTCTGACCAAACCGAGATCGAACGGCGCGTGTAGAAGACCTTACTACTAGCGAGTGAGAACGCCGTGCCGGCTTTGGAAGTCGTCATGCTACGTCCGTGGGCATGCGGCACCAGTCAAGGCAGGTATGTGCATGGCGCCCGATTGTCCAACGATGTGATGGGGGTGGACGCCCTCTGGCGCATGCTCAAGGTTGTTCATGATGACGTCTTGACTGCAGAGTCGATATGAAGAGTCGACGGGGCGTCGATTGACATGCCTCGCTGCATCGATAACGACCACTAGTGATAGGATGCCTGGCAGACGCCGGTGTCAAAAAGACTCTGCGATGCTATCGGAAACATGCAGGAGAATTAGATGCGCGGCGAGGGATAAAGGCCATTCGCTAGCGCCGGAAGTGTGGCGGCGTAGGAAGCGTATCATTTGGCATGTCAAGGTGAACGAAGTGGTGACCAAGGCGAGGAGAATGTCGAGGGTGGCACTGTCTGACAGAGAAATTCAAAGGAGCTGCAGATATGAGCTGAGAAAAGGCGCACCCGCTCGCCCGTCGGTGTCGCCATTTTGCAGATGCTGTCAATCGGATTGTGCGCTCTCCCAAGCAGGAGGCCACTGCCTCGGTGGCGGCATAATCTACGGATATTACTGGTGTAATGCTGAGCTTCGTGATTATTCCTGTCCGTACATAAGCACTAACTCGTGGACAGACATGGCGAACATACCCTTCTGCTGCATTGGCTAGGCTGTGGGATAATTCGGCAGTCCAGGACGAGCGCAAGCCTAGCCCGTCGTACCAAGGCCTGAATATTGTTCGATTTGACAGAGTAGTCGCTTATATCTGCTGTTATTCGCTGCCTTGTTGGCGGCAGGAATGAGAGGAGGAAAGCACAACCAAATAAGTAAAGTGATCGTAATTTCGTCTCGCAAACCGCCACGTGCTGGCCGTCTCTTGGTGGACCTCTTCCTTGCTCCCTGTCAATGTTAGGGTAACAACGACACACAAAAAATAGACAACCTTCTGTGGACTCTAGACTCTCCACAGGGATGCTTCCACCGAACCCTTAACGCTCCTGACGTGCAACTTTCCGTAGTTTGCCCGTGTATACGCGACCCGGATAACATTGGCTGTTTCCCGCCCGACGATCAAGTCTATGGTTGGCTGTCTATGGTTGCCTTTGATCACGTCCCTTGCCGCCCGCTTGGAGGTCGTCTACGAATGAGTCGACATCTTAACTGTCCCCGTAATGGGGTAAATTTCAGGATGGACCGCGCAACCCCGATTCATCCCGCCCGAGAATTGGTCGGGCGGTCTCGTCGGGAAAGGACATTTTTCGTCAGCCACTCGTTCGAGTGAGTCAACTCACTTCTTCTAGTTGCACTCATAACAAATTCTGCGTCCAGGAAGTGTCCTTGAAATGTCGCGACGCGACGCGGCAGTCTCCGGGACCATCTGCGGGGAGATGTAATCTCGGTTACACTGTCACGTAAGTAAATCTGGAATCCATGTGTGCGAAGCCTCTAATTGCCGTGGGATGGTGCTCGATTAAACCCGACGCGACGCTTCTTTCGCGTGTGTAAGATCTGGTATTCATTTTCAAACAAAGACTCACTTGGTGGCGCAAAATAAGCTTTAACAATTCATGCTTGCCTCGGATAAGGCCTACGATGGCTAACATGCGACATGTCCGGTGTGTCAGTTAGTCGCTGATGTCGATTTATACTAACATCATGTAACAGTCGTATAGATATTCTTACCATACAAAAGATCGTTGGAGACTAACAAACATTGAACTGATTCTATGACTCTTCAAGGAAGAAACGATTGAGGTATACAAGGAGGGCAGAGATTGGTGAGTTTTAAGTAACACCAGACTAAGCGCAAGACTGATTCAACTCACCAGCCTCAGCACAACACTCGGGGAGCGGCCACAGCGCCCGTGAGATGACTTGCCTGAAATTAGGTGATAGGTTAACCACCAGGAACGTTATAGGACACGGAGCTGGAGGGCTTGAGTTTGGATGGTAGGGGAACGAAAATCGCTTAAGAAAACAGTGACGGAGAATCCGAGATTCGGAAGAGAATTGGCACGTCGAAGCGGGAAAGAGCGAAAGCGCGCTGGCCGAGTCGTGTCGTGTCTTTTCCAGAGTGATCGAGCAACGCTACATACCATCAGCGGCGCACTCGTTCATTACTACCGTATACTCGTTTGACGCGTTGGTGAGGGTTACCGTTGCCAGAGAGCGCGCGTAGAAACTTTCCGATCGCGGATGGCCAGAGGTGACGGGGAGTACTTGGCTAACCAGGTTCAGGATGTAATATACAGCCCCGTGTATACTCTCGTAGTGCTCTGTTCCTATCACTTGGAGAATCAATACTCTGAAACTCACGTTGCGGGGTGGAGGTGTCATTCTTCCTGCTGTGTCGTACCCATGTCACATCGACTCGGTCCCGCCGTTCTAGTACCAGAGATCCCTTGTCCTGCAGCCTGCAAGTGCGTGTGACTCATAAACTCATTGACTGACGCGGCGTGCTACTGTATGCGCATTCTGTGCGTGCTGAATCGGCCAAAGGGCCACAGAAGTTCACCCGTCACAGTTCTGATCATCTGTCAGAGAAGGGCAGCGTGTACAAACACAGATGCTCAGTGTATCTTTTAGACCATATAGCTCTAGCCAGATGACATTCAAAACGAGATCTCGAGAATGAGATCTTGAGAAATGGCAATTAGAACATATTGGGACGATTACAGCATGCCACTGTAACGTATCGGGTCCCGATGTTCAATATCCACAAGAGCTATCTGTCAGCAAGCAATCAGAGCTGCATAGCATGGAATGATGCTCGCGACTGAAATCTACGATAAAATATTGCTGCTGGAAGGGACCTCTTTGCTTTGCTCAGAGCTGCCATTTAGTTTTACGACAGAGTTTGAGAAATTTGTGCGAGCCCGAGTTACAAAAGGCGTCAGCGTCAATTATCATACGGAGAGAACTCTATACAGTCCTAATGTACCCGCTCCCCATCAGACTACCCGCGTCGCGCCAAACCTCTGGGATGCCACAAGCGCAGCCAGTGAAGTCAATACGGTGTGTGGCTTGACACAGACGAGACACTGCAAGCGCAGTAAGTCCAGTGTACCATGATCTTCATGATGATACCTTTTGATCAGACGGTAGGACCGCAGCGGCGGCAGACGTCGGGGTGTGGAAGGCCTCGCAGTCATTGCATATGCACGGAGCAGCCGACTGCTACGTGCCACCAAAGAGTTTGGTACAAACAACGTCGACGTTGACGTTGACGCGCTCATCCCACATGCCCGCCTCCGTCTCAGCTTGCGCCACCTGGGCTTTTCCGTGTCCAATCTCCGAGAGTAGATATCTATTTTCCCCAGACGGATTGTTACCAGACTACATATCAACAAATCTGCCAGACTCCTCCGGATCTTCTATCACCGGAAGTGGATGTGTTCTTGACCCGTTTGTTATATAGAGGTGTACCTGTTACGGTATTGAGTACCCAAAAACATGGAAGGTTTCCCATAGGGAGGGACTCTCGGAGCGGGGAGTGCGCCGCCAAAGATATCAAACAGCGGCGGGAAGCGCAATGATGAAAACCTCACTTCCCGCCTCGGAAGGATCTCGAGTCGTTCAACAATGTGTATCCCAAAATTGAGTAGAGACACCGATTGACCAGCAAGGCGTCGAATGATGCAATTGGTCGCACAGTCACCGTTCACGGAGCCAGACCCACGACATCGATGAGGACTACATACGTGAGAGGTTCAACGCGCTCAGCCCTCGTGTGCAAGCCTAGAAACCCAATCACGATGTCATAATCACACTTTGAATGTGATGACTGGCGCACAAGTGTAAGAACTGTGTAAGAGTTTCCAGGAAGAGTGACCGCTCCCTTTTGCAACGAGCCTCCAATTGATGGGCGCTATCACCATCGGAGAATCACGATTCACACCTACCTCCTTGAACCATCCATCGCCTACTATCTATCAACGCCACACAGAGTCGACCTTTCCAACAACGCTGAGAATGCGGGAAGAACTTTAGAGGGTGAGACGTATACCGAAATAAGGAAGTACCTATTGAAGAGGCTTTGGCGAAATCTCTTGCGCCACTTTACGTACACTGCGTCACTTGCATTCCTGCTATCTAAGAGCAGAACCAAGTAAAGTGTATGCAGTCACAACGATCGTAGAGGTGCGTACCAGGCTTGCGACGCGCCACCTATTGTAGGCTAGCGATGTGGCGTAGTAGCAGTCAACAGATGACGCCTACTGCGCTAATGAGAGGGTACCGTTTTCAGAAGACACGCCGTGATTCATGTGTCGCACGCTGCCAGTTTTGGCGCCTCCAGAATAGGTGAACTGTTAGCATGTAGACTCGCGTCGAAATTCGATGAGAGAAAAGAACAAGGAATGCTCGGAACATCGGACCGGTGGTAACGGTTACTCGTTTCTTTCTGCTTCATTATGGCACCCCACTTTGCAATTTACTCACCAATGCGCTCAGTTGTAATTGTTCTTGTCCGCGGCTTCATATCTTCTAGGTGTGTTTGAATTGTCTTCTGCGCTCAGGACCTAGTATGTCTCCGGCCTTAACGCCCGAAGCGTCAGCTGCAATGACAATATTGGGTCACGACGCGCGTCTTATCTCACCCGAAATCTTATAAGCGACATGATGATGCAGCACTGATTTTGCTCCTGGACCATGACTCTCACTATCACACGCAAAATCGGCGACGCGACCATCCCCGCTATCGGATATGGCGGGATGGGTTTGAGTTTTGGGTATGGTTCTGTTGGAACTGACGAAGAGCGATTCAAGGTAGATCTTTTCGTTGTTCTATGGACGTATGTTGATCATGATAGATCTTGGACGCGTTATACGAAGCTGGATGCTTCCACTGGGATACCGCCGATATATATGGCGACAACGAGGATCTCATTGGGAAATGGTAGACTTCATCTTCCTTCGTTGCGAACTACAAGACTCATCTGAGGTCTACAGGTTCAAGGCCAACCCAGAGAAACGCTCCTCGATTTTCCTCGCCACGAAATTCGGCTTCACGATGGAAGGTGGGAAAGGAGATCCGGAGTATGTCAAGTCGACTTTCAACAAATCACTGGAAAGATTGGGTGTCGACTATGTCGACCTCTACTATCAACATCGCACCGATGCCAAAGTCCCTATTGAAAAGACCGTCGAGGCGATGGCGGAGTTAGTCAAGTATGCATCAATTTTCTCAAGCTGAGTCTCGTGCTGACAATATCGTCCTCAGGAGTGGCAAAGTCAAGTACCTGGGACTCTCAGACTGCACTGCTTCGGGCCTGCGTCGTGCGCATGCCGTTCACCCCATCAGCGCGCTTCAGATCGAGTATTCGCCCGTTCAGCTAGAGGCCGAACAGCCCCCTCTCGACGTCATCGCCACTGCGCGTGAGCTGGGCATCACCATCGTCGCCTACTCTCCTCTCGGACGCGGCTTCATCACTGGTCAGATCAAGTCTCTCGGGGACCTCGAAGCGGAAGACTTCCGCCGCATGTTGCCCAAGTACAGCGAGGAGAATTTCCCGAAAATTCTGGGTCTCGTAGACGAGATTGGGAAGGTCGGGAAGAGGCATGGAGCTACGCCTGGTCAGGTTGCGCTTGCGTGGATTTTGGCGCAGGGCAGTGACGTTGTGGTCATTCCGGGAACCAAAAAGATCAAGGTGCGGTGTCCTCACCCGATTATACGAAACTGCTGATGTCGACTTATCAATCAGTACCTCGAGGAAAACCTCGGCGCAGATAAGGTTAAGCTGACCACTGAAGAGGTAGCACATATCAGAAAGCTAGCAGAGGAGACGGAGATACCTGGAGCGCAATACCCAGTGTTTATGCTTTCGAGTTACATTGATAGTCCGCCGTTGTAGTGTTGCTCGCTATACTTCTCATCAATCTTGACACTCGTGGCCTGACATTATCAGGGAATCACTTCATTGTTCTATACACGAAGGTCGAGGCTACAGGTCGTGATAGGCATAGCTCCTTCCACAGTATTGGCAGTACAAGTTGTGCCCACAACGATTGTCCCGTTTCTTCTGCAGTTCAGCATGACTCTGAACGGTGCACAACTCTGGGATGCCTTTAGCAAGTCCCAAAACGGCTTTATCGAGGGCGCCTTGCAAGTAAGCGTGCTTTCCAGACCCGAAATCACGCAAAGCCGTCGATATTCCGGCCTGAACCGCCACTGTTGGGCATTTACTCAGAAGAAAATCGATTTCAGCCGCGAGAACGTCTTCATGTCTGCAAAAGAGGTAGGTTCATTACGTGCGCTTTGACATTGGGAACGAATGAACCGACCTAGACGTGAATCTGGAAAAGACTTCCTTCACGACATTCTCTGTTGACAATTGGGCCTTGATATTGTCGAGCGCGAGATTCTTCAATTTGTCGACTCCGAGCTGGAATGTTATTTGATGTAGGTAGAACGAAGACAAATACGGAAGTGTTCACGAACCTTGTCAGCTAGGCGATACATTGATTTCGGCGAACATTCCACCTGGCCTGTGGACAGGCCGGCGCCACCGTTTGATTTCAGGGTGGAGAACTTGATGTCGTCGAAATAGATGTAGTTGAGGAAAGTTTTCCATCTACAGATCGATAACATGACTAGAATCTTCTAGGTTGGCAGAAAAGGGAATCACTCACGTTTTGAAAGCAGTGTCACGGAGTGTAATGGCTCGTCCCATCCTCATGAACTTGGTGTTGCTGTCGCCTTGCAACTCCCTGATTTTCATTACATCAAATTCAAGAACAAGTAACAAAGGGATGAAAAGCGTACATCAGGTCACTGAGAAGATCAGCGTCTCGTCCATGTTCATCGTCGGTCGAGGAAGTGCCAATGTCATTCTCTTTCTTGGTAAGCTCATTGCGCAGTGAATCGTGTGCACTAGGATGGCGATTAGCGTCGATGACCCCGCCTGAGGCAACACGATCCTACCTTTCCGAGCTAATTTCTGACTCCCGAAGGTTCGGCAGTGTGTCTTCTTCGTCCTCGAGATCACTGTCCGATGCGTAATCATAGAAGTCGGTTTCCAGATCTTCAGCTCGAGGGTGATGGAGGTCAATAGCCACCGGCTCCGAATCCTTGAAACCATCTGGGGCGACTGCGGGGTGTCAGCATCGACTAGTATTTATACGGCTCGAAAGAAGTGTTTCGTACTCACCTAATAGGTCGAGATCCTCACATCCGAATTGGTGCAGGATCACCGAGCTTGCGTAGAGGGGTTTGAGTTCCTTCGCCCCACCATCTCCGCAGCGCTTCGAGTACGCATAGAACTTCAAGTCTACAAGGTCACCCGAAGAGATGGTGTCCGCTACGGCAGCAATCGTACGTTGATCGAACGCTTTGGGAAGGGGCACCTCGGTGCGCTGTTGTCCGACCTCGACCGCAATTTTGAGGGTGATAGCTGACTCAAGAGGAAGCGTGTACTGGAAGTTGCCGAGGACAGTCACAGGAGATAAGGTAACTGCAATCTTGTCGAAGCATCGATCCATGCATCCAGGGATGCTCAGTTCGCATGAGACGCGGGCGATGGAGACATGGCCTGCAAATGCAATCACCCATGGATCCATGAGAAGCTGGATGGTCGCGGACTTCGTGACTAAGTTATCGCTTTCGATCTGCACACCACGTCAATTGAAGCTCCAGCGTATACGTGGCAACAATCAGCTTGCCTGTGCCGCCGGAGGGGAGGCGGAGTCACCGTTGACGGAAGGCTCTGAGGTGGTAGTGGTTGTAGACGATTCCGAATTTTGAACCCGGGCGCCCTTCTTGCCAGCCTTCCCCTTCTTGCCTCCATACTTCCCCCTTGTGAGACGCCCTACCTCAGCATTGTACTGGGCCGTAGGTGCTTCATCGACATCGCCATTGATCAGATACGACCAACCGAGTCCGCATTTGTCGCTCGCAATATCGGCAGTGGCAAGCGAAGACAGAGCCTCGGGTGTTATCGCAAAGAAGGATTCGAAGCAGAGAGGCGACTGGGTGATACGCTCTGTATCCAGACGATCCATTGTAGTGGGAGTGGGGGGATGAGAGGAAAGGGAGAAGGTGATATCCCTGGCGCTTAACTAGAGCACAACGATGACATGCATGGGAACACGGAGAAGTGTGAACTGTGAAAGTGGAAGAGGGATCCAGTTCCCCGCTAATGTTCAGAGACAGGCAGAGACAGGTATGACTCGAGACGGGCCTCTTCTATTGCCGATGTGCGTCCGCAGTTTCGTGATTGTGAAAGAGGTCAAGATTCATAGAGACCGACACATTGACAACGCCCATACCCACGCCAGATGAGATCAGGATATGAGTTGCACATCTCAGAAGAAGTGCACTTTGTGAGGCAGCAAGAGCGAAATTGACCGATGTCATGGAAAAAGAAGATTGACCAGGACCCGGAACCGATGCTTTATAATTAGTTTTTTATAGTCGCAGAAGCTGCATGTTTCGTCAGACAACTGTACTCTCGCTTCTCGCTGAATCTGTGAGAAATGCATATAAGAAGACTTTCAACAACGAATATAAGTAACACCACACCGTATATGGGTCGTAGTACATGCCTGTGTCATCTCTTGGTGAAACACAGGGCCAGCTCGTCCGTTCATGATCCATGCAACGTGCACGCTCATTCCACAATCCTATAAACCAACTTCTCCCCCGAAATGGGCCTCATCCACGGCCTCTCTACGTTCTCTGTCCCTCCCCCTTCCCTCTTCCTATCAGCGACCTTCCCCGCACCCAACAACTCAAACCCATCCCCGACGATCCTCTCCAGCCCTCCTGGCATTCTTCGCACTGGATTCGGCTGAGGCGTCCACCCCGTTCCGATCCAATGAAAGAGCGCCACAGCAAACGCTCGTTCCTCCTCCGACACCGGCATCACCTCCCCATTGTACATGATCTCATGCCCCAGCCCCGCCCACGCCGCCCCATAAAAAGGCCTGACGTCCCTCCGCACATCGGAGGGGTCCCAAGCCGACTTGCGTATCACAGCAATCGTCCCTCCGCCTGGGACGAAGGTCTGTGAGATGCGCGCGGTGGAAGCGTCTTCCGAGATACAATCAAACGCGTGCGTTATTCCCCCAGAGGCGAGAAGGACGTCTGCTTCCCAAGTCGGCGATCGGTAGTCAAAGACCGCTTCGACGCCCATGTTGAGGAGGGTGGCGTGATGCTTGGGGCTGGCGGTCGCGAATATGCGGGGCGTTGGGGTTGAGAGCGTGGCTAGTTGGATGGCGTAGAGGCCGATGGAGGTCGAGGCGGAGTAGATCAGGATGGTAGGACTCCCAATCGATCGGGAAGGGAATGTGAAGGGACTTCCGGGAAAAGGCGCGTTAAGCCCGAGGCGGATGAAGAGTGCCTAAAGTTCAATGGAAGGTCGGTCGTCGGCCGTCTCGGAAGAAGTGAGACGTTACCTGTGCAGCAGTAAGACTGCCCATAGGCAGAGTGGCCGCTTCGTCGAACGACAACTTGTCTGGGATTCGAATGGCCAGATCCGCCTCTAGAATAGCGTATTGTGCGAATCCGCCTGGGCGAGCATTTCCTGAAGTTGCTAAATTGATGTGTTACCAACAATCCTGATTTCGACTGAAGACCGCACTAACCTCCTTGGAGCAACCCAGCAACGCGATCACCTACGTGCCATTGCGCTACACTGTCTCCAGTTTTATCAACAACGCCGGCGATGTCACTTCCCACCACACGATTGTAATTGAGGTCCACCGGATGCGCGACATATAACGCGTCCACAGGGTTGAGCGCGACGGAATGAACCTTGACCCGGATTTCATTGGGTCCTGGTTCTGGTATGGCAATGCGCTTGACGATGGCGGTGTCTTTGGCGGTGACGAGGGCGTCCATGATGAGGGTGTGGAAAGGGAGAAGACGAGCGCACATTTATATGGACGTAAGGATGTGATTGGTCAGGTGGAACTGTCATGCTTAGGAAGAGGGGACAGAACTGAGCCGGATCTGAGATGCGCTGATCCTTTGACATCGTTTATAACTCGGTGTCAGCACCTGGGGAAGCGCCACCATAAGCGCAAGTCGATCAGACGATTGGGCGGAGGCCTTTCGCAAATGCTCATCAGCATCTGGGCTCGATGACTGTTGCCGAATAACTCACATTGCATTGATGGAGCTTCGCCATGGGCCATACGTCTGTGACATCCGGCTTGCGATGCCTGATTAGCAGCTATGAAGTCTGCGTCACTGACTGATGCGATATCAGTCGAAATTCCATGACCAGGATGACTGGCATACCGTCTTGATGGGCACTTGGCAAGGTAACAAGGGACGCGACTCGGAGACAGCACAAAAAGGTGTGCGAGATAGACGGGCTCTTCTACAAGGTTAGACTGTCAGCGCGAGCAATGCAGGAACTTGTGAGACCCACTGAATTGATTGAACTCAATCTCGCCATCCTCTCCATAAGCGACTGTTCACCACCAGGCCCGAAGCCCATCCGCGGCTCGAGCAACAGCAAGTTTCGTGGTCAATGGCAAGCTTCGCAGTCATTGCATTCGGTGTTCTCTGCGCCAGTCCAAGGGATAACAACGGCTGTGCGAACCATCTCCTTTGCGTACTTGGATGTCTACGTCGCTCCCTAGACGCTGAGAGGCGCGATTGTTGTCCGACGGGGAGGTAAATGCCTGGAGAGATCTCAGCGGACGCGGCTGAGCCACCGTTCTTCGTCCTGGCACCTGTCGCGCTGGCTTGGGCGGCAGTGGTATTACCGAGGACGACTTTGAATGAAGGGTGTGCGCGCGCGGCGTAGAGACTGCTGGTAGCACGATGGGCTAGGGAATTGTTCACGACAATCACTTCGCGTCTAATGTTGGTTTCCTGGGGCTTCTTTGGTCTGCACGGAGCATCCGTCTCGAAGAACGCTGACATTGTTCTATGTATTGGGTATGAATCCGTGCTGTAGACTCTTTAGAGAGAGGACGTTGCGGAAAGAGCTGAAACGCACCTCTCCCAGCGCGGAATTTGTCCCATTGCTCGTGTGCATTTACAAGTCTTTGGCGGCAGGTGCTTGGGCAGATGGGTGAAGAAGAGTGAAGAAGGTAAAGCAGCATTTACTCGCCGCCGGCAGCTCGGGCCGTTGTAACCCTCTTTTCTCCCTTCCGCCATGTTGTCCGCTGCCCGACACTGGCGCGCGCCTCTGCAGCGGGCGTTGGAGTGGCCCGAGTGACAATCTCTCACAGAATGCGAAAGATGATGATGGAATGCTATCAAGATGAGAAACCCTAACCTAAGTGATCTATGCTAATCTATGCTATGCGAAACACGAAGTCCGCGCAAGTCCGTCTCTCCACTCTGCTCCGCGTCCTGACCCCCTACTCCATGTGCCCCCCTCAAAGAACGAGCGGCGTCCTCGTCGCGCCATCCATCCCCACTCAACTCCTCACTCTCCTCTTCCCAATCCTCTTCCTCTGCCATCTTTGCCATGTGCTCAACCTGCGCCCTCTCCAACTCCGACCCCGGCCTCGGTATAAACCTGCGTAACCTCTTCGCGCTGAATTTCCCTTCGACGGCTACTCCGTCCACTGTTTCTAGAAGGTATGAGTTCACCATCCTCTCCCTTATCCTATATGGTGTTTGCGACCACATGGAGACCAGCTTCTTCTCCGTCGATACTGTATACACCATGTCGCTTCGGAAGACCTGTACCAGCTCGCCCTTCCCCAATACGACCTCCTCCTTACTCTTCCGCATGACCGCCTTGTCAAAGACCGCCTTCCTCTTCTCCGCATGCCGGCTGACGCTGTCGTAGCCGTCCAAATTCTGCTGTTCGGCGTATGCCATCTGTGTCTGAACATCGGTGTCGCGTAAGACAGATGATGACTCTTCTAGAGAAGTGCGAGGTGTGTTGACTGCCATGCTCAATATCAGCTCCTTTGGCGTGTAACCCAATGCAGGTAGAATGCGGGCGTTCAAGAGTCGGATCGCCTCGTCGAAGTAGTCCGGCCAGTTTGTCGGAAGGCTGTCCCACGTATACGAACCTGGCAGGTCGTCTCCCAACTCCGGAGCACACAAGCGCTTGAGAATGTGAAGAAGTAACTTGTTAGTTCCCTCGACAAGCCCGTTCACCCACGGTGAGTACGCTGCGATAACATGTGTTTCCGTTCCCCACTCCCTACAGAAAGCCCTGACCTCTTCGCTGTTGAAATGCGAACCCCCGTCCGACATAAAGGTCTCGGCAGCTATGAAGTTATGGAAGATCGTGTATAAGCCGTCCTTTGTCGTCTTGCTTGATCCGTTGACCTTGAGTTTGAAGCCCCATACATGCTGCGAGTAGGTATCGAGAATGAGTAGGGCTTTATGATAGCCGCCTTTCCCCTTCTGCATGGAGAGATAATCACCGACTATCAGCTCGAATGGGTGGCGTCTAGTGATCGGCTGCAAAAGGGACTGGATATGACCGCCGCCAAATCCTTTACACTTCCCGCATTCCTTGATTGCTGTAAGAATGGACTCGTCAAGTTTGGGACTCCAGATACGATCAAGAAGAGCCTTTTTCACCGCGTCTCTACCCCAGTGACCTCCTTCCTGGTGCTGAGCCCGCGCCAGCTCAACCGCCTCCTTCCTCGTGACACATTCCACCCGCGCTCTTGCCCGCAGACCTCCACCAGTCCGCCACAACCTCCCTCCCTCTACAGCATACCCCAGAGCACGGTGCCTGGCTCTCTGCTTTGTGCGCAAGCTGCCTTTGGTCTGCAAGCCCTGTAGCGCCTCTATCACCTGTATGAACACCGGCTCGTCCTCAAACCTCTTCCTCAATGCTGCCCAATCCTCGCTCACGTCATCTGCTACCGCAACTGCCAGCACATCGTCGACCAGCCCTCTCGAAATGCTCCAATCCTCGCTCACTGTCCAATCGCTACCATCACTCCAGCCTCGCTCTGTTTCCACTGCATCCCACGCCCTGCTGAGTCCATCGGCAACGACATTGATTTTCCCCGGTACATGTCGAACGTCAACAATATGATGCATGAGGATGCCGTCTCGCCACCTCGCATGTGCGGCGTTCATCTTCTCGCTTACCAGGACATCACGCAATGCCTGGCAATCCGTCTCCACCTCAACTGGATACCCCCAGACTGTATCTGTGAATTTGTCGAGAGCATACTTCAGTGCCGCAAATTCGAGCAAGAACGGCTTGTAACTTCGTTCAGCTGCGCTCGTTCTCTTTGATGCAAAGCCAACTGGGTGTGACTTTACAATGACGCGTCCGCTCGGTAGCACCGTCGACACCTTCTGTGTCAATACCGCACCAAATCCCTCCTTGCAGCCATCCGTAGTGAGTACAAACGGACTACCGTCCCATCGCGGCGCCATGAGTACTGGCTCCGACGTGAGAGCTCTCTTCAAGCCGATGAACGCCTCCGTGTGTCTCTTCTCCCACCGTCCTTCAAGAGTGTACTGCTCCATGATCCGCCGATATACAGATTTGGAGTACTTTGTCGGCATGGGTACCGCCTTGACGAGGTCTCGCAGAGGGCCCTCAAGTTTCGAGTAGTCCTTGATGAGATCGCGGAAGTGGCCAGTGATGCCCAGGAATGAAGCGAGATTAAGGGCATGTGGTGGGCGTTTCCAGTCAACGATAGCTGTCAACTTTGTTGGGTCTGGCTGAACGCCGTCTCGTCCAATCTTTGCACCTGCGAAGACTCCTTCAGATACAAAGAACTCCGACTTCTGGGCTGACAGTGACAATCCCTTCTCCCGGACTCTCTCTAGCAGACGTCGCACATTGCCCAGTAGTGGCGCAAATTCGTCACCAGCCATGCCACCGTCATCAACGAAGAGCTCAAGTATTCCTTCTGCAATAAGGTCATGTAAGGAGGTTGCCGTAAGATGCGCGAATGTGGATGGTGCGCCTGTTAGCCCAAATGGCATGCGCACACACCAAAAGTACCCCTTGCCCTCGACGTAGAAGGCTGTATAGGGCCGAGAACCTTTGTCGAGTTCGCATGCATAAAATCCCGATGCAAAGTCAAACAGGACCAGGAAGCGATGACCACTAAGCTGTTGTTGCTTTCCGCGCATGTCGCCTTGCGGCATAGGTGCAATCTCTGTGACACGGTTGACTTCACCAAAGTTCTGGCAAATCCTCCACTTTGGTTCTCCCGGCGGAGCACTCGTCCTCTTCTCTGGACGTTCGGGAAGATCAAAGCATGGTGGCAACCCCGCTGCCACACACTCGTCGTTCACCTTGTGCTGCAGCTCCTCCAGAGTCAGGCCTGCACCTGCGTGTGCCTTCTGCGCAAGCTTCAATGGCGACACGCACTTGACTTCGCTTGGGTGACACTGCTCGATGATTCCCGCTGCCACCATTTCGTCGATCTTTTTGTGCAAGTATTGTCGCTGAGGAGGCGAAAGAGGTCGTTGATGCACCTTTTTAGAGAATGTTGCGTCGGCAGGAATGTTGAGTTTGTGAACCGCCCCGTCAACTGCTCGAACTTCGCTGACGGATAGGGCAAAGCAGTCCGCGAACTCGGTGATGAGATCCTTGACCTGCTGTAGCTCAGAAACCGACAGGTCGTCGCCTATAGTGATCTGTCGCAGGATTTCTTGTACTCGTTCTTTCTTGAACGCTCCGTCCGTGCCTTCGTTACGGGTGTGGATTGACTCCTTTGCAAGGTTATCGCATGGCATCTCGGTCCCGTAAGAGCTATCTTGGGTTTCGGGTGAGTCGATGACTACACAGACGGGGGATATTGGATCTTCCCTGGAAGGGGGTGCGTGACCTCCCCCTTCTGAGCTTGCACGCGCTGCCCGTAGGGCATTCAACAACTCTCGTACCTCTTCTCTTGTCTGTCGCCAAGCTTCTCCCCATCTCCTCCATCTTCGCTGACCAATGCCCTTTCGTCGTTCTTTCCAGTCTCTTTTGACGTCCCGCTTAGCCTTCCTATCGGCCTCCACCACTCGTTCTCTCAATAGCGTCATCCTCTCTTGCTTGAGCTCCGCTGCAATCTCCTCCAGAATCTGCGCCTTGAGTGGATTCGTATCAAGGTCTATGTTAGCGTCTTCATTCGCTACGATGCATGGACTCGGGACTTGCCTCGACGGGGGTGTATTGAGTGGTTCAGCCACGCCCCCGTTAGGTTTTCCCGTAGGTATCTCGTTCTTCGCGTTCTTTGTCCACTCTTCATCTTCTCTTCTTCTCGCTGCGCTCTCCCTGTTACACTCCTCGACCAGCTCCAGGATACTCTGTTCATCCCATGGGATGAAAGAAGCCGCTTCGTCCTCTGGTAAATCTATGATGCGTCCTTCGTTCATTGCATCCTCATAACCTCTCCTCAATCCTAGTTGATGTTCTTCCGTTATTGGCATTGCCAGGTGCGAATAATTAGTGGAACTTGTTACACTGTCTGAACCGGGGACTTGCCTCGGAGGGGGTTCAACATGCGTGCAAGCCACATCCCCCTCATGGTATTCCCCGCCGTCATTCTCTTGCTCGACTTCCTCTCCCTGTGGCATCTTTTCGATTCGCGTCATCTCTCCCAGATTTGTGTCAGCATCTCTGTTCTCAATGACTTGAAGAGCCGCTACTTGCCTCGAGTGGGGTGTATTATGTGGAATTTCCACACCCCCCGCTATGGTCCCCGTGGTCGCCTTCGCTGAGTTTTCGTTATTGACCTGAACACGCGCGCCCTTCGTGTTGGTCAGGAAAACTTTGTCGAGACCATAGTCGTGCACCGCTCGAAAGCGGTCAAGAAGAGGCTTTCCGAAAAGAAAGTCCCAACTTCCCCCGCTGTCGAACACCTCCACGTCTGCAAGCACCGAACAGCCTGCCAATTCCAGTACTCCACACCACTGCGCTCTTGCGTTGACAACCTCCCCACTCGCAACCCTCAATCGCCTTGTAGACGGCTGCCATCCTCCGATTGTATCCTTCAACCTTTCGTAGGTCTTCACGTCCATCGCTGCCACCATCGCTCCGTCGTCGAAGAAAGCTTTGATTCGTCCTTCTCGTCGTCCACTTTTCAGCGTAATTGTCGCCATAAATGGTAGAGTGGGCGCCTGATAGTTCGCGTCATACACAGAAAAGACGTTCGATTGGTATGGATCATTGAATACATTGGTTGAAAATCTAGACGGGGTGGCGAGCGACGTGTTCGAGCCCCGGAGCGATGTCCTCCTCCACCTCGGGGCGCCACTATCCTTGTTCTGCTGTAGGTACGGGGTCGACGACTTGCAGTCTAGTTCGACAACCCCTCCCCATTTCCCGGCACATAGTCCTGCGTCCCGGCCTCGTACATCCATGCGTGGGGATCCTCCTTGTCCACGAAGTTCACAGCGGCGGCTGCTCCTGGACTTGGGTTTCCCGCCGTCCTCAACATCTTCACCGCCCTATCGCAAAGGCTCCGCCATGCATGCTCCTTGGGTGGCAACCAATTAAGTCGCTGGAGCGTACAGTCCCTCCCCGCATGACCTCCCTGCCCGCACTTCCAGCACTCGCCAGTCCCTGCCGGCTGCGTTTCTGGTGTCAAAGGAAATCCCGTGTGAACGCTCACCCTTGTATCCGCCCCATGCTTTGCGCGCCATTCGGTAGCTTGTCGCGTGTACTCTGCTATGCCCTCCGGAGTACGTGGCGGCACAGTTCGCTGCATCTTCGCAACTACGAGACGAGCCTCATCCATCGTAAGAGTAGTCTGCGCCGCGGCTAGGTTCGGTCTGGAAGGGAACAGTGGATTGGTGTTGAAGCCCGGCAACGGCTGGAACGGTCGAGTATACGGTTGCGTTTGCGGGCTGCCTAGAGTCGTGCCTGCCATTGCTCGCGCGATTCCCCTGGTTGGCGATGCTAACGTGGCCTCCATCTGCTTCTTCACCTCTTCCTTCATCTCTTCTTTCTCCTTCTCCGCTTCCTTCCTCTTCGCCTGCTCGTTGTTGATATGCTCTATGTTGACGTCCTTGATGGCCTTCGTGAATGTTTCCCAGTTCGTCTGCGCCTCCGGAACCTTGGATTTGATGATCCACGGCAGCTCGTCGCGTACTTGCAGTATGCACGCCGTGGTCTTGTCGATACCTGCTCTCTTTGCCTTCAGCTGAGCTCGGTTGGCAAAATCAACGTGCCCGTATACGCCCTCTGCATTTCGCACTCCTACCTCCTCCACCTTCAGCCTCATCGTCAACAACTCCCTCTGCAACTCCATCGGTGTTGGCTCCGCCTTGGCTGCCTCAGTGAACTGCGCCTTGAACGCTGCCTCCGCCTGATCCCATGTTGCCTTCTCCGCCGCTGGTAGCTTCCCCCACCACGTCTCTGCTGGCCCTCCAAAATCCAGATAGTCCTCGAAGGCACCCAGCCTATCCGCTGCCTTCTCCCTCCTCCTGAATGCCTTTAGAAAGGCGCCCGGGCTTTCTCCGTCTTTATCTCCCCTGAACGTCGTGATCCTGTCGCTGTCACTCATAGCTCGGCGTCGTTGGGTAGGCGCTGATGGCGTGGACGTGGGGGCTACTGGTGGTGCGTATGTGGATGTCGTTGATATGGGCGCAACTGTTTGGAACGAGTTTGGTGCTGGCCAATGGCGGGTGTCGACCGCGCCGAAGTCGTCTGATGAATCTGATAGTGTCGGGGAAGATGATGGGTTGTCGTCTCCAGATGACAGTCCTTGATCCACCGGCAGTACTGTCTTCTTCAGGAACCTCCCGTCCGGTCCTCTAGGTGGTAATTTTTTCGGCGTTTTGGCTGATGCTCGATGTTACACGTGGTGCCGTCCGTATTCCTGCCGTGAAACGTTCCGTATCCTTATCCGTATCCGTGTCCGTGTCCGTGCCGTATGGGTTCGAATCGCACCTCGTCACCAGAATGGAGTGGCCCGAGTGACAATCTCTCACAGAATGCGAAAGATGATGATGGAATGCTATCAAGATGAGAAACCCTAACCTAAGTGATCTATGCTAATCTATGCTATGGAAACACGAAGTCCGCGCAAGTCCGTCTCTCCACTCTGCTCCGCGTCCTGACCCCCTACTCCAGCGTGTCGCTCGCTCGCAACAGCGGCGGAACCTGCGTCCTCCTCTACGCCGCTCGAAACTCCACCGACGCGCCGCCGCACCATGGGCCGCACTGTACGGGTCAGCGGGCTGCCCAATGGCTACAACGTCACGGACGTTCTCTCCGGGATCGACCATCAAGTCGAGCGCGTCGAGAAATTCGACGACCACGCTTTGCTTCATTTTTTCTCCTCGTTGAACGCTTCCCACCGCCTCCGGACGCCAGTCAAAGTCGGCGACAAGAAATGCGCCGTGTCACTGGCCGGCGGGAGTGACCTTATTGCAGCGGACGTCGTCGCGCGCATGCCTTTCGCTACCAGGAAGATTATGTTTATGTGTCCATCCACTGTGTCGGGCGATGAAGTCGCGGAACGCTTGTCCGCATATGGTCCTATACAAGGAGTGCGCGTACTATACCAAAAGGACGACCAACAGCTGGTGAAGGTATCCTTCCTCGACCTGGATGCCGCCGCCAAGGTCATTGCAAACACCACCTTCCGCCTTCTACTGTTACTGATATATATCCCTACAGGCCTTCCGAGCTATCAACTTCGAAGGCGGTGTACCAGGTCTCGAGGCCGGTACAGCGAGATGGGCGGATGCCCTCAAAGCAAAGGAAACCCTCAAAGAGGACCTCCGCGCCCGCGTCGTCGTCTACAAAGTTCAAGGAATACCGACCTACACTTTCCTGGAAAACCTCCTCGCACACATTCCCGGCAAGGGCGAAAAAGTGACTCATGTATCCGCGAACCGCCTGAAGAAGTCGCTCGTGAGTGCCGCCCAAATCCAAATTCGTCTCACTCAACTGTTCTCATATCATCTCATAGTCCATCACATTCCTCGACCCAGAAGCAGCCAAAGCCTGCGCCAAACTCGTCAACGGCATCAAAGGGTCGCCTTTGAGAGCGCAAGTGAAGCTGACCACAAACATCGGAGAACTATACTCCAGAGCCATCAAGTCCGGCGCAACACGTACCCTCCGTCTCGCCCGCGTTCCCGACCACCCGCTCGCCCAGCTGAAGAGAGACTTTGGCACCTTCGGTAGACTGGATGTCATCGCCAGGCCGTAAGCCTCTTTCTTCCAAAACCTCTTCCTCTCCCCATCTCAACCACTAACGTTCATTTAGCAAAGACATCCTACTCAAATTCAACAGCCTCAAGGACGCGATGAGGGCATTGACGTTACTCACCGGCGCACGCGCGAGCCATACGCTGGCGGATCGGTACACTGGTATTCCGGTATCGTTCTATGCAAAGGACGCGTTACAGCTTACGCGCCCTGTTCCGATAGTGACAGGTACTGCGGACTCGGTACAGTAGACACTATATCGGAATATAATCTAATTCGTGGCTGCTTTTGCTTGACCGCCTTTCGTCTCGATTTTTTCTGGATTCTGGATCCTTTCTGAGTAGTCGTGCGCGTGCGCGTGCGGTAGGGGCGTCATTTCTGCAGGAAGAGGCATTCGGGCTCTCGGAGTGTTCTTAGGATACAAGGATCCACGGAAGTAAGGCCTTTAGTTGACGATTGAGGTGTGACCTCGATTCGTACTGCGGCGAAAAGGAAACTCGGGGGAGATCGAATTCGAAGTGCCTCCCCGCCAAGGAGCGACATTCCTGTAAGAGTTCAGGGCGTGTCTGAAATAGCACATCGGTGAGATCGGTACTGAGCAGCGATATGGTCGTATCCTCAGGCTGTCAGTATTTGGCATCGTCTCCATGAGTAAGCTGTTCATCGACTCGGAATCTTCATTAATCAAGGCCCAAGCCCGGACAGAATAACATCTCGCATACGACCATCATGATAACACTTTTTCAGACTTCTCTTTGCTGAGTCGAATGAGGTCGTTCGTATCTTCGCATTCATACGATAGTCATTTGATCAATAACTCACACCATCTGTCGCTCTCCTTCTCAGATGAACTCCTCCGTCCTCAACAGCGCGATATCAAGACATCGGGTTGCCGTGGGACTGGACAGATCTCTTCCCGCTCATCTTTCTCGAGCACGGAGAGGTACAAGTCGTTGTTGATGATGGCGTGCGCTGTTCCGTTCATGCCTATAAGAAGCACCCCGGTGCGAGCTTGTCCACTACTCACTTCTTCCCAGCCATGTCCGCACCTGCACTCACTGAAGCAGTTGTCATTCATTATCTGCGAGACAATCTCCATTCTGACATATTGGAGATTGCCTGTTATTTTTTCTACACGGCGGTGTATCTGTACACAATCCACACCATCGCCACACATTGTATGTGTTGTCAGATATTCATTTCGGCAAATACTGACGGAAAGTTCCTCACCACTAGGTTCAAAGGAAGAGTTCCGAGGGCGCATTGGACATGTTGTGCTCCTCACACTCATGTGGGTGTTTGTCACGGTCAGGATTGGCTTGATCTGGGACACCATTGACGACGAGTACATTGCTCATGGTGCAACACGAGCCGACGTGTTCCAGGATTCTCTCACAGGTGGAATTCAAGAGGGAATTGCGATGGACATCCTCCGCCAGATCAATGTCCTTCTTGCAGAGGGTGTGATGGTAAGATCACTTATGAATCATGATGCTGATTGTTCACTTGACAATTCTATATAGATTTGGCGATGCTGGATTATATGTGGACGCTCATGGATAGTTGCTCTCCCCGTGCTCTGCTGCATTGCCGAAACTGGTGCGTATAGGAGCCTCAATGTGACTCTTATCTCCTGATCTGATTTGGCCCAGTTTTGTTCATTGTATATGAAGTGCAGAATTACACTGAGCTAAGTGGTGTTACCAGTACTTCACTGGCCAATTGGAATATGGCCTATATCTCCCTGACACTTGTCACAAACATTGTTGGCACTGCGTTGATCATCATCCGTGTCGTACGTGTTACTGGGGTCGCCAGCAGGACAGCATCAGGAAAACCCTCCCGGGCTAATTTGAAGCATATATTGCAGAAATGTTGACGAATTCTACTAATCGTGATACTCGCACTTCATTGCAAGCATTATCACAAAAGTCGTGGATATTATAAGACAGTTCCAAAATGCTCTAATGATACTTGTAGAAAGTACGCTGATCACAGTAATTATTGACCAAAAAGCCCCCAGCCCGATCCAAGACATTCTCGGCCGACCACTCTGTTGGCACAACATGACCCCATTTGGGGAATAACGACACACCTCCAAGGATGAGACTGATGGGTATGACCGAGGCAAGAGGGTTCCCATCTCTAGCCTTGTCGCGTCGCACTAGTTGAAGGTTTGAGTGCGTGTCGGGGCGTGCCGTGAACCGTGTAAACCACTCGACATATGCAAGATGTGGAGGAACATCAACATTGGGAGGGAATAAGGTCCCGAGGCTCTTCTCTGGAAGAGAGAAGAGAACACGAATACGTCCGACGCGAAGGCCTGATAAATGATGAGATCAGAGTTCACGAGAAAAGTTGGTGGGCAAACCGTCAAGAGGATTGTGACTGCCGGGAGTAGCATCTCGAACACGCACAAGGACAGCATCAAAACGAGCAGCCCGAGTGATTTTGCCTGTGGAGGATGTGGTGCGAGGATAAACGTGGACCGAGTCGAGAGTTTCACCCATATAGAAGTCAGTATTGGCAAACTTTACACGGTGAAAGACCGGTACAGCCCGAAATGGGAGAGCAATATCGTGGGCAGCCTCCTCAATCACGGCTGGAGTGCCAAGAGGATGCTTGAACTGTGCAATGAAGCGACAGAGTGCTGGAACAAACAGTGAGGCGCCATATCCCGTAGCTATGTTTTCAAGTACGGAGATCTGGACTGACTTCAGGGTAGGTGTCCTTGTCATCTTCACTGTGTATGAGCACAATAAATCTGCAAAAGAGACACGGATGTGGATCTTAGCAGATGCAGCACCTGTGGTTGAGAAAGTGGGGGTATGCTCCGCCAGTGAGTGTCCGGACCGCCAGCAAAGGTAGTTTGCATGATACATGATCTTCTCTCGCCTCTCCAGCCATTGTGTCATTTGGGCATACTCATCCTTGCGATTGGTAGAGCGGTAAGCATCCTTTGTAAAGTCAATATGAAGGCGCTCGGTGGTCTCGGTGTTGTAGTTGTCTGCTGTTCCGAAAAGTCGAATAGCACGAGTGTAGTGGTTAAGGAAATGGAGTTTGGGAATGTTGAAATGCTCACGAACACCATGGGTCACAAAAACCCACTTGTTTGCGTGAAACATAGATAATGCTGAGTCTAGCTCCCCAAGTGTCTCCTCACTATGGACGGGATACCGTGAGAGGTATAGAAAATCGAGGAGTCCACGTGTAGCACGAGGTATGGCAGCAGATGAAGCCGCTGGAAGGGGTAAATCGGTTACGACACCAAGCAAGAATGCACAGATCTGCTTGTGTTCCGTCCCACTGACACGCGACAGCGACGAGATGCCTTTGTGAAAGGCACGCATGCCATGATTTGGAGGAAGGCGGCGAACCCGAGCATCAAGTTCGGCTTCGCCCACAATGTCAGTGAGCCATGCAATGAGATGCTTGATGACTCCTTGAAGGAGCTGATGAAGGATGTCTGGTGTGATGGAACGGAAGATATCAACGTAGGGAAGGTCTTCCCAGAACGGATGCTGCACTGGCTTTATGTTCTCGTTTGCACATAGCGTAGCCCACTCTGGAGTTCCAACACTATGAGCAGCGTGAAGCACATCACTGAAGACGCGATAGCGGTAGGCGCACGGAAAGTCCCCGAGCTCATTATGGGGGCACTCGCATACCGGCGAGTCACCATTGTAGGTGCAAGTGACGAGTACCTGCTCGGGATAATCCCCAACATACGACGCAAAAATGGGGTGACAGCGTCGAGCCACTCCGTCGCCACTCTGCATGACTAGCCCCGCAATGCCGGCCTCCTTCAATCCATCGAGAATACGCTTGAGACACGCATGGAAAAGATTGGCGAGTGTGCGGCGACGCGCGGTTTTGTTCTCGATATGCTCCAGCTTTGAGGTTGGCAAGTATGCAAGTAGAACCTGGCCGTTCCGCGATGGCTTGCGGCGAATGTCCTTGGGGAGGTTCCCAATAGTCAAGTACACTGGATATGCTGTCTTGTTTCGGAACAGTGTCACCTGAGTCTTGTCGGAGGAGAGAATGACCGGGATAATTGTAGCGCCCGGAGTGTTCTTCTCGACAGCTTTCTCGAATGCGTGTCAGCAATGATGGAATACAACTGTCAAGGGACTTACTTGGGTGTCCCACCACCATCGACCAGTATGGAAGTCGTGAAAAAGCCGCATCGTCTTGTCCGCATCAGTGTAGTGCCGTTCTGGTGCAAAGCAGAGATATTCCATGTGCTGAGGGTCACCATAAAGCGCACGGATACACTCTATGACATCGCGTCGATACAGATCGAACGACTTGCCACCAACAACAACCTCCTCGGGGAAGAATCTTGGGCGTGATGCGGGTACTTGTTTGTCAATGATGGCATTCAATTCCTTCGTCGTCTTGAAACCCAAGTCAAGGCGATCACGAAGCTATAACAATATCAGATACTATTCCAAATTTAGAGAAGTACTCACTGTTTCAATGCTGAGAAGGCGCGTAAATGAGGATGCGCTCGGTCCATCCATCTTAGCCCATTGTGCTACCTCCCACTCTAGTTTGGATGAGAATGGCGCGTAAAAATCTGGACGCTCGCCCTCCACATGAGGGAGAGATGATTCGTAGGCCTCAAATCCACTACGTGACGCGCTCTGTGCAGGGATCGAAGCACCGGCAGACCCTCCAAAGTGAGTGACGAAAACTTCTGCCTCGCGTTCTGTGTCTGCAATCTTCCGAATGGGTGGAATGGCAGGTCCCGTAACTTCATCCTCATCCTCATCCTCATTGACCAGATCGACATCCATCGCATTTTCCTCCTCCGTATCATCCCCTGTCGCGTTGGGGCGCGGTGGCTCCCATCCACCCTGAAAGTCCTCGCCTCCTTCATCCGAGTCCTCGTCATCATCATCTCGCTCAAAGTCCTCCGTGACCTCTTCATCGAAACCAGATCCAGCACCGCCAAGTCCAGGAAAGTCATCTGCAATATAATCATCGACTGGTCCGAATGCGTCGCCTTGGAAGCGAGGCAAGACCGAGTCGGGATCCGTATCTGGGGCTGGACTTGGCTCGCGATCGGGCACCGTGGTCGAACTCTGAGCGGTTTCCGTGACCGTCGCAGCACCAGATGGCGAACAAGAACGAGGGCGACGTCTCGCAGGGTCTCGTCGGGGTAGACCGTCGCTTGGGCGGATCTTGCGCGTGTACGTTTCACCGGCTGCCTGGCATGATTTGCTCTGGGTACGAGTGAAGTGCTGAACAAGATCACTAGTGCGTTCGAATTCGCGCTCGCAAGCAGCACATTTGAGCCTTGAATCAGCCATAGATCAGTTGAATAGGCAAAGGAAAGATGTGAGATAAGGATAAAATGATCGAAGATTCGGGACGCGTCTAGACATTCTAGAGTAATCGACGCGGAATCTATTAAAACACAGAAATTACTGGATCTGGAGTGTAAGAAAGCGATAAAAGCGCGTCGTGAAACGAAGGAACTCACCATTCTATAACCCACAACTCTCAATCCTAACTACCCACTGCAATACTCTCCAAGATACATGCCGCCGCCCAAAGCAAATCGCAAGGCGTCTGCGGCCCTGTCAGACACGTCCAATATGAACACAACACGTCGTGAGTTTGATATCCAGTTCAACTAGAAGCACTTACCTTTGATAATATAGCCAAACGTGCTGCTGCCCTCAAGCAGGCAACCGCGGCGGCACTCGCATCTACGAGGAAGGCCGCTACCAAGAATACCAAAACCGTTAAGAAGGTTGGTAACGGCGCCGCGGCAAGTAGTAACTCGACCGTCATTGGGAGCCAGTCGGCACCAGCTGTCTTGAAGCGCAAAGGGGCCGAGATCTCCTCTTTTGCATCGAGCCAGCACGGTCAGTACCTGTTGTAGACGTCAGGATTGATACTGATTAGTTGTTGTTCAGAGGAACCCATTCCGAGTCTTGATCTACGTACCGGCAAAGAGCTCCCTCGTCATGTTGTGAAACAGTTGACGCGGCGTAAGAGCAACGGTATGTCTTGTTGCCGCATTGTCTTGGGTTGATAGCTCTGATGGATTGTGTTGTAGAGGGAAAGTTTCAAGCCCCCGCAATGCTGACGGATGAGGAAGAGGTTAATCCGGCCGTCAATGCACATGATAGTAAGTCGAAGACTCTTCTGATTGAACGGTGGGGAAAGTTAAGATACCTCAGATCAACGGACAATCAAGAAATCCGCCCAGTCCCTGAGTAGAAACGCCCGCGTACACGATTCCGACGACTCCGACGATGAAAATGGGCAAGTCGATCAACTTGAAGATGACACGGCGGAGAGCGAAGATGAACGCGCCGAGGACAATGAAGACGCGTTGAAGCTCTTCGAAGATGAGGTCAATGATGGTGGCCGATATCCAAGACGTGTGTACTCACCTGACCGATACAGGCTGCGCACATTGTGCCCAGAGCAGTCAAGGCCGGAAGGACCATGACCGGTGAGTCCAAGAGCCGATCGAGCCTTATTCCCACGCTGACATGTTGACCTTCTCCCATCATCTCAGGCGACCGCGACACTGACGACGCCGAAGAGCACGACGTCCATCTAGTCAGCCACATCTCCGATGGCGATGACGACGGAACCATCGACGACGCTGGTGACGACAACGGTACGACCCGCATCCCAGAAGGGCTTAGCAAAGCCAAAGAAGTTCTTACTGATCGACTTGCGCGAGCAGGCGTCGATGTTGAGCATCCGGAAATACGAGCTATGATTCTGGTGCGTGGTATACACTTCTTTTGAATAGAGCTAACTTCCAGACAGGAGGAAATTGATCACGTTTACGCCATGGCCTTGGACAAGTCTCTTGCTGTGCCTGCTCGAGGACGCCGTCGCAAGAATCCACAGAGTGCTGGAAGGCGCCCCCAAGACGAGGTGTGTGACAGCTGAGGTGATCGTACATGTTGCTAATACTCATCAGATTCCCTCGTTCCCCGCGAGCAATCCACCTCGCCCTGCTTCCCTTCCTCCCTCCAATCGTTCTCCTGACCGTCACGGTCCCGCTCCAATTTTTTCACTCACCAGTCAGCATCCTGACTCGGATGATCAGGTCTTTCTCTTCCATACGAGGATCACGGTTGTTCGACACGGGCGCCGATTCTACCTGACCAAACGCGATCAAACTTCCGAGATTGAGCAAACTCTTCGGGGCGCTATCCGCATCGTCGCCCGCCTCATGGGTATCAATCCCGAGAATCCTAACTTTGTACCATTCAATCAGGACCATATCGAGACACTCTGCCTGGACACACTTCTCACTGCTGCTACGGACCTAGGATTCGACGGATCTGGCGATATACGTGACCGCCTATTGAATGGTGACTATGAGAAGTATATTCGACCCATGCGGGCATACGTGAGTACTTGTCAGGAATCGTCGATTCGGATTTGCTTACCCTTTCTCTAGGTACAGCAACGTGCTATCCTTCTACGGTCGGATGTCAAGAAGGTCGCCGCTGCCATCGTTCCCACTCTTCTCCATCTCGAGAAGACGGACGGAGGTCGCCGCAAGTGCAAGGAGTACCTCGACGGGTTTGCTTACGCGTACGGCACTACTGCTGCAGTGCGTACATCACCATCCACGAAGAAAATTACTAACATGCATCTCTCATCAGGGCCTAACTGACCACAGCAAGCCTCTCGGGTCACCGATGATTCCAAGGCTCGTCACGGCTGCATATGGCGACCATAACTCGTCCATTCTCTCTAAGCATGCCGACAATCTGACGTCAATCTTCACTGAGGGCCCTCAGTCAAAGGAACGGGAGGTCACTCCCTTGATGGTTGCGATGACATTGACTGCCGTATGTCGACTTCTTGTGCACGTTCCTTGACTGACCTGTCTCTAGGCACACGCTGTGATCGCAGAGATTGCCCACAACGCGAAGGAGGAGTTTTGCGGTTCCAATCTCGAGAACGTGTTCAAGACGCATCTTGTGATGTTGAACGGCCTGCGCGAGAAACGTCCCGCATACTATCACAGGCTTATGCACCAAATCTATGTCAGCGCGAGGTGAGTTTCTGGCCGTCTCTAATTCTCTATCTGACAACTTTGATAGCGGAGCGATCCCTAACGCAACTCACGGTCTCTCGGCTGACGAGATCCTGAACGCCATCGATTGGGACGCCATCGTCTAGTCGGACTTTTGAGATATGTATGAGTATGTGTCATTGCCTTTGTTCTCTTGCTCTCGATCCTGTACCAACCTAATTCGTACCCCACTCGACTACCTTCGCTCCTGTTCTCTCCTCTCGTCCTCTTCCCTGTGTGCATATCATTATTCTTTTTCTTATATACATTTGCGTCCCAACTGTGTCATGCCTCGTCATCGAGACCAATCTGAAATGTCATTCGTATTATCTACTAGAGCATGAAGAGGAATAACTGCTAGGAATGTACAGAAAAGAGCCTGGTATTGAAAGCGGTAATATGTCTGAAACATGCACGAAATGTCTTCATAAGTGTCCCTAATCTAAAACGGGTGTCAAGTGACCGCTTTCACTGCACTAATGTGGCAAAAAGTGGTAAGTCGGCGGATTACCATAGTTCACAGCATTTCGACGGTATTGTCGACAAATTACCACGGGAGCGTTTTCCTGATGCATACGCGGGAATTATTGAAATTCTGGTGGAATCATCATTCCTTTACTCTGTCGCATATCTGGTGTATCTTGCGCTGTATGTGCACGACGTCTATGCACCATACTACAGTGACACAAGCTATTATACACAAGCAATGCTGGGCGCTGTCACTGTGAGTCATCCTAGGTTTTGGTGTATTGGCCTCCATGCTCACTTCCTGCTAATCAGTGTCTTGCTCCCGCCTTGATCATTGCACGTGTCGCCTCAGGAAAGACACGTCCAAATGACTCGTGGAGAAACAGCTCACGCGCTGGCAGCCGCCAAAGCGGCTCTCGCGCTGTGCATTCCTCACTGCGCTTCCAGTCCGTTGCACACACTATGACTATCAGCGAGGCGGAAGGGCAGGACACCGACGGATACGAGGATGACGGTATTGGATCTCCCTTATCCGTCGAGGAATCTGGCAGAGTCAAACCTGAGCAGGACAATGGACTCGCTGTCTGAACAAGTAGCAGACGCTCGCGGAGTATAACGCGTCGTAGCGACCAGATTGGCTGGAACCTTATCTATGATATGCTCTCTCTCGAATCTTTACCAATCAATCTTTCTATATTCTCAGAGCAGCGCTTGGACTTTAACCTAGGAGCCCAGTACCTACTTTCTCCGTGAATGTACTGTTGATACACGCAACAGATCAATATCTTAGTTACACTTCATACGATGAGTCTTCACAAGAGATGACGATGACGGGTACGCGATGACAAGATATAACCGACACGACCTCAAGAATGCAAACGAGCCTTAGGACTAGCAAGAGCCTGTCATGTGCGTCCGCTACCTTCCTCTGTCGTGTCTGTGTCCTAAACAGTCTGCAGCCGGGTCCTACTTGAAGAGTTCAATAAAGTCGATGTTTCGAGACAGCGCAACACGGGATGTTTAGACCGTTGAGGACTCGATTGCATAGCAAAAGTGGTCGGGCGATACGTTCAGCTTACAATGATTTTATGTCATGATACTCCCCTGGCCAGGTCATCCGCCCCAATGATTTCGTACTCGTCAACGTACTCTCCTTGAATGAACAGCTCAAGGCGCTCTTTCTCCTCTCGATAGTCTCCCTCGGTGGCGCGAAAGCTTCCACGGTCAAAGTCGGTGAAGTAAATGCGCTTTGATTCGTCCATCATGAGATTCCACGACCGAAGGTCGCGATGCAGTATGCCAGCATTGTGAATATCGCCCAGAATTCGTCTGAGCTCGGTGCTGACCACGCCGTTAGCAAAACCGATGCAGGTATCACATCGTTGCGTACCATTGCTCCGGCAACAGCGGGGGCATCTTGCGATTGTCGTCCAATTGCTCACCAAGAGGACGGCCAACGTTGGAAAGCATGAGGATACATTTCGTATCATCCGCACTCGAGAGAAAACCAAGAAATGTAGGTATGCCAGCGACCCCGGCAGTGGTGAGATGTTTGTAGACGTCAGACTCGTGCTTCAGACGACGGACAGAGCGCGGCGTGGAGGCAATTTTGACAACGAACGCGTGTTTGTGGTGATCCGAAGACGGTATGAAGGCACTGTAGACATCTCCTACCGCCCCGAAGCCCAGCCGACCATCTAGGACGATGCTAAGATACTCTTGAGGTTCGTAAGATGCTCCCACCTTCACCCCGGAGCGATGGAAAAGCATGGGGGCGGGAGAATCCCACTGCTTGAATTGCAGGAAGAGAGCAACAGTATCGAATGAGACTATCTTTTGGCTGACTTCCTGGTGCACAGGTCAGCTTAGACCAGCGCTTGGCGAGGAGCGACACACCTCTTCAAGGTTGAGACATCCAACCTTCCGCCTCTTTGACGAGGGCAAATCTTCGGCATCGTCTCGCTTCCTCTTAATAGGTGCGGGAAAGTCCTTCAGAACGGGGAGACGCTGTAGGGCATCGTAGACCGCTGCAATATGCATCGCCAACCAAACTCGCCCGTAAGAAGTGTGGGAATTAGACGCGGAGCATATGTCAATCATCTCCGAAAGAAACAAGGTTTGCGACTCGCGATGACGAATGCCAATGCGCACGAAATCCCCGCAATCGAAGACTATCATAGAAGTGTCGCGCTTCACTGCGCCAATCCAAGCCTAGGAAGAGATTGTGAGGTGTCGACAGAACAAATAAAATGGAGGCAAGTTACCTTCTGTATATAATCACGCGATACTGGTTTGTATGCTCCTGACGCTTCCTCAGCTCTGGATATAGGGCCGACCCGTCCCGCGTTGGGTAGAACAGGACGTTGGTTCTTGAAACGTCTACTTCTCCTGGGCGCAGGGGTATCTGGGAGAGTCCAGAGGCTACGCGGAGCGTCAGGAGGTTGCAGTTGCAAAGGAGGCGGGGCATTCGTGCATTGGGAGTCTAGCTGCCAAGGGAAAGTGTCGAGGTCAGACAGACTCCCAATGTCCTCGAAGATGTGGGCAGCGTCTGTGCAAAAAATCATACTAGACGCGAATGAGCCGACCCATTTCTGTAGACCTTGGATAGTAGTTCGACTTTTTTTCTTTAAGTGATCAAAGGCATGCCCAACGATGTGTAGATGGTGAGATTGAGACGCGTAACGCTCGTTGAGAACGTCTGCGGAGCGATTGAAATTTTCCGTCCAGATGATGACGAAGAGCTCCTCCGGTTCGGATGGGGTGAGGAGGATTTTCGAAGCGATGCGTCTCGATACCCTCTCCACGGTGTGCTGTCGCAATTCGGCAATTGTCGATGCATCGGTGCCTTTTATTTCCTGATGATAGGCTGTCCGGAAAAGAAAGTCGTCATCATCGAGAGCGTTGAGCTCTTCGGCAAAGGTGCTCTCGACTGTATTACAGAGATCCTGGTGGAGAGATGGGAGAAGCCTGACGCGCTTCAAAAGCAGATTGTCAGGTATATGACGATCCAGAAGCTGTATAGGATCTGATGGGACTGGAGCATCTAGGGTATCATCGCGGACAAGAGGAGGGGGGATGAATTCGAAGAACGTCTGCCTGAAATTGCAGTCGGCCTCCTCCGGCACTTCATTCGGCAGACGAGGAGACCTTTCACGGGGCGAAGGGGTTTTCCAGCCAGGTGAGGGTGGCGGAAACGGCGGGGAAATGGGAGGGGAAATGGGAGGGAAAGATGGGTACGGAAGGAAGGGCGGGGTGGCGCTCATCAATCTATGTCGGAGGAAGGAGAACAAGGACACGTCCCTGATGTCGATCATCACAAGTAGTTTCGGATCCGCCTTGTTATGTGTTGTTATCGTTTACAAACGTACATAAGGGGTAGAATTGCAAGATTGTACATAATTCCAGGTGTCTATTCGGATACTTTCGCTCTTTTTGACCTGTCGGTATGTGAATTTAGAATGTCTCGCATAGCCCGTTCGTCCCGCTCGCGTTGGCGAAGATGTTCCTCCTCGTCCCCAGCACGGTGAAAAACAGCGTCTGCCCAATCAACGATCACGAAGTCAGCATGGCCCGGAGTATGCAGAATGTTGTGGTTCGACAATTTGTTGTGGGTAAAGCCTTTCGCGTGTAAAGAAGCCAACCAGTTCGTCAAATGTCGTCTGAGAACTTGAAGTTAGGCTACGAAGGCACACGTGTAAAAGTTTGGAGACTGACTTGCGGTATTCATCGAGTACGCCTCCAATTACAAGCGGATATAGCGCAATATGCTCCGTGAACAATATCGAGACCCCGGTCATGGGAGAGTGATATACTCCAAGACTACAAGGAACCGTGTGTCGGAGTATGGGAGACTTTCGCAACTTGCATAGGATTTGATGCTCTCGCTGGAGAGCTTCCTTGTTGGTCGAGATCTTCATGACGAAAGCCAGGCCGCACGGGAGTAGCGATTCGGGGTAACAAAGATATACCTTCGAGCCATGCCGTTTCCTTGCATGAAGACGGACTCGTAAGATATTATCGGAAAGAATAGTCTCTTGTGGAATCGGGGCGTCGGACGCTAATAAGTTCAGAGGACATTGTACCGTCCTCAGACTTTGACAGTCCAGGCCATCGACCGGGTGCCAGTGAAGTTGTATGACCGTGGCTCGCTCGAAACGCGTCTGGAGTTCATTCAAATCCCAGTTCAAAAGCGGATCCTGCTGCAAGTGAGATTGGAATGGAAGGAAAGAGAACATTTGCATACGGTCAATTGCGGTGGGAGATATTTCCCTATTGATACCCCATACAGAGTCTTCTTATCAGCCACCGTCGTCCTGACATCGGTCGCGTCAACATGACTGTCATAGTTCTGCCGGAAGGAAGCTGGCAGGCCACCAATGGCTCTGAGAATCGTGACCGCATCAGCCCGCCAGTAAGCATCTTTAAACCCAGCCATGCTGATAGCAGTGTGCAACTTTGCATAAGGAGGGCTGGGGCCAGAGGAACGGCTGACATCAAGCGTCTCGGATATCCAAAGAATCTGCCTTCGACGCTCTCGGAGGCAAATGACTTCCTCCGTGCCGCTGGTCAAGATCATACAACTGACTTCGGCGTCGACAGCTTTAGCCCAAAACTACAAAACAATCAGAGGGCGAAGATTGAGAATCTCCCAATGTACACACCTGCTGCAGCACAAAACTGACTGTCGCCAGGTCCGTGCTGGACACGAGCCCACCATCGTCAGCCGTAGCAGGAAGCGCCTGTTGGATCAGGCCCAGGATGAAGTCACTATCGACCCCAGTTGGGCAACCGCAGATAGAGTGACGGTTTTCGAGAGGGTCTTTACATCGTGGCGACGAACATGCCTGTTCAGCATTCGAGATCTGGCACGAATGCCAGCGCCAATCCAACTGCCGTTTAACGACACGTTGGATGATAGGAAATATGGACCCATGCCGAGTGCGCGATGGTCCCGACAATGTTTGGATATCAATGACGGCAACATTCGTAAAACCTAACTGCTTCATGTGGGCAAGACGTGATTTGCCAATCGACGAAGGAAGATTCGGTAAGTCTGTGTTAATGGAGATACGCCACGCGGAGGACGAGGCATCGGCGCCAGTGGGCGCCCGCAACTCGAACAAACCCGGCTCAGCAACGGAGTCGCTGCGAGCAGTTAGGGTCGACGCTATAGCTGCAGACAGCCGCTCCCGTAAAAGGAGAGCCTTGCCCATCTCGGCGACAGAGTCGATTCGTCTGGGGACCCAGTGACTCATATCTTCGTTCCTCTGAGCCAACGAGAAGTCATGCACCTTCGGGATCGGGATATCTCTCGCTTCGAGACCGTTCGACGTCTTGACGTCGACCGGGCCCAGCGCACCGTCAACCAAGTTGGAGAGCAAAGTGGGTAGATTGGGAAAGGACTGGATACGCTTGAGCTGCAGACTCTCGGGAATATGCATTGCGTAGCGGTCGGGGAGGGGGATGTTGGGGTCGAAGTCGACGAGGCTCCTGAAATGCGCCCTAAAATTCGGTCGGTCGCAAGTCATCGCGGCGGACGTTCGCTTCGTGCTCAGGGACGTAGTCGAGGTGTACGTGCTTCGGGAAATGGGCGGCGAGGCCATTTGTATGGATGTTTGGACAGCCTGCGTCGCTGACGGTCCATTGAGTGGCAGATAGACCGTGTCAAGAGCCTCGCCGAGAGTATAGCTGGTCATTTGATATTTGGGTTCGAGATGCTATGCCGCCGGGTCAATCATCAGTATGGCGAAGAAAAGAATAAGGACGCACGAGTGATTGGGAAGTGGGAAGGAAACTGATGAGACCTCAGGCCTCCATATCCACTTCCTTTTATCGATATTAGAACAATAACCGACTATAATGTAACAATGAACACCCACGGGTCTAAGCACATAGGAGAGCGCAATGGCGGGCCATGGATGAGGTCGAAGCACTGGTCATCGTCTTAGCAACGCAGCAGGTAAAGGTCCAGCTTCCGAAAAGAGAACAAGAGGGGATTCATAAATTCAAATTCTGAGACAAAAGCCAATCAGTACTCGATTTGGCCGAACAAAGAACTGGAACACGTACCGCGGACGGAAGGTTTATCGATATCAAGATGCACGATAGTAGAAATGATCGCTGGTTCCGCCCAAAAGCCAAGCACGGTTGTGGCGCAAAAAGAAGTGGAATAAAAGTCCAACAGACGGTGACCAGGCCAGGCAAATCAGCAAAGAGCATCCTTGGGACGTTGTATGGTGGTTCGGCAAGCCTGCTTTCGATATGGAGCGTAAGTTCAACGCCGAGGTTGTTGCCTACACCGAATACAGACGCCCCTCCGCCTGCTCTGAGTCCAAGATTCGCAACTGACAGGTGCGGCCATCTCGAGCAGCACGGTATGCATGTCCGTCACCGCTGCTTGCAGCACTGCTTCCGCATCCAATCCTGCCCCTTCACTCCTCGCCTCGACGACGTATACCCGATGGCCCTTCTCCGTCAAGCCCCTGACAACCTCCACCCCCAAGTCCAGCCAGCGTGTGTCGATCGCCCTTGTTGACGAGTAGGATGAAATCCGAAGAAGGGCACACAGGCTCTTCGAAGGTGCAGAGGTCGGACCGGAATTAATCATCGTTCTCGAACGGTTCCCGTGATTTACGAGCTATGCAGGCTTTGCGAAAGCGAAAGCGTCGGGTTTGACAGGCGAAGGTCGCAGAGAGGTGCGATAGAAATGATCAAGGCGGAGGGAGAAACGCGTCTGTTCGTCTGACTTTCGCCGTGGTCTGCTCAGCCCACATCTCACCTGTACAAAGAGCGAGTGAGCAAACAGAAAACAGAATTCTACAGAGGAGCTTACAATGGTAATCCTTCTGCTCCGGCCCAAATAGCGCCTAGGACGCGATTATATCCGCTCCTTGTCGCGTCGTCTTGCCTCTGCGCGAGAGCCCGTTCAACTTGGTCGTCACAAAGCCCGGCGACACTGCGTTGACCTCGACCTTTCCCTCCAATTGCTCCGCCAGCGCAATCGTATACGAATGCGGCGGCCTCGCTGGTATTATACGCGATCCATGCATGGATCCAACCGTGGTCGAGTGCTAGCCATGATAGTCGTGACGTTGACGAAGCAGGCGTGGCGGAGAGAAGAAGCGGAGAGAAGGCCTGGAAGACGTTTATCAGGCCGAGGAGGTTAATGGAGAGCGCCTCTTGGATGTCGGATGAAGGTTCGCCGAGGTGCATCTACTCTTATGCATCAGCCCGACGCCAGCGTTGTTAACCAGTGAGTGAGGCCGCCCATCCGCATTCTCCACCACGCCCGTCGCGGCCCCGACCGACACGATTGCGCGTCCAGTCGCCGCTTCCGCCTGCTCGATTCCCGCCTCTTTATTCCGCGCCCCACGATATAGCCGACGCCCTTTCTCCGCCAGGCTCTTGGCTATCCCAGACCCTATTCCGACGTTCCCGCTCGTGACAAGAATGATGCGCGACAAGAACTATGCGCTTGTGGTCGGTCGTCTTCTGAGCAAAAGTGGGCTCCGCAAAGTTCCCGGGAATCGTGGTGGACCGAATAGGCGAGAATTTCCCATGATGATTGCCCTAGTTAGCTAGCCACTGTTGGTGACAACCATGCCGTCGCCGGTCGGGATTGAGGGACCAGAAGTGCGCGCAACAGAATGATCATGGAAGGCGAAAGGAGACGCGTTTGTTTGTTTGGCTTCGTCGTCCTCGATTCCTACATACAACCTACATACCACGCGTCACTCAAAACACGAATCCTGCTCAGACTTGTCGACTTTGTCGCTTGCACTGGTACGTCTCCCTTGGCAGCTTTATTCGATCGTTATTTACAGCCGTGAAATGCACAGACAATGTCCTACTAGGATCACTCGTTCAGACTTCTCGACTCCCGACTTTCATTTAACTTCGGGCCTCGTCTTTATGAGGCCTGCAATTGCCTTGTCGATGACCTCTTCCAGATAGGGATGCTCGCCGGAACATAGGTCTTTCAGGGCCTTCGAAGTTCTTGTCTGGACACTTTCATTGGAGCATTTGGCTAACATGAATTCCATCTCGGCGTCCAAAACGTCTGGGTACCTGCACAGAAGGTAAGAAATCAAGCATCACACCAGTACAACGCGCTGCACCAACCTGGACGTGAAGCGCGAGAAAACTTCCTCGAGGATGATATCCTTTGTCAGTTGCGTCTTTAAATTGTCGAGAGCCGAGGCTTTTAGATCATCAAGACAGAGCTGACAATGGCCGAGGTGAGTATTCGCATGACTGTGCGTATCAGCTTGTATACCTTGTGAGCCAGACGATACATGGACTTTGGTGAACAAGACTCTTCCGAATCTTGGTACTCGGGCGTTCTTGCCGACGTTAACGTCGCAAACTTTACGTTGCCAAAGTAGACGTATTGTAAGAAGGCGTTCCACCTTCTCCTCGGTGAGTGGAGATTCGCGTGACAGATCAATGGGTGCTCACGTTCTGAAGGCAGTATCAGGGAGCAGGATAGCTCGTCCCATTCGCATGAACTTCGTGATGCTCTGTGCCTGAACCTCCCTGGATGAAAAGCGCAATGGGTAAGTATCAGACCCGTAAGACGTCGCTTCTGTTAACGTACGTCAGTTCGCTGAGCAATTTGGTCGTCCGTTCGAGTTCTTGACTCTCGCGTTCGGGCTCAGAAATATTTGTGTCAATGGGACCACGTGGATCGTCGTCCTCCTCCAGATCGCTATCGGATGCGTAATCGTAGGCGTCGCTTTCCTCAGCCTCGAGTGCCAGACAATGTAAGTCTATTGCCACTGGTTTAGACTCTTTGAAACCTTCCCCAGCGACTGACGGAATTGTCATCTCCATGAGCACTCCCGACGACCCAAGCGCTCACCTAAATCATCAAGGTACTCGCTGCCAACCTGGGTCAAGAGGGCCAAGCTCGCGTAGAGCGGCTTAGGGCTCTTCACTCCCCCTTCTCCGTGACGCTTTGAGTACAGGTAGAACTTCAAATCGACCAGATCGCCAGAGCGGATCGTTCTAGCGACGGCTGCTGTAAGATGTCGCGGGACAGTCTGATGTAGATCATCGCCCGTCGCCGTACTAGGCCTGACTTCTATAGCCATCGTCAACTTAATCCTAGGGGAATATAAGTTGTATCTGTAAACGCCCAAGGGAGACGTTTCTTCGCTGCCAGTAAACCGTTGTTCTGTCGCAGGTTGTCCTTCGCTGAGCACATCGCATACTACACCGTGGATGGTGAATGCACGACTTGACTTCCACCAGGGTGGGAACTCCAGATAGATCGCTATTGCCCCAACAAAGGGCCCCTGGAGAATTTTAGTATGCTCAGACATGGTGCATACAAGCGCCGCTTGAAGGGACGTACAGGCAATTGGACATAATTGAGGCGCACCGACCAGCCCAAGCCCCACGTATCAGTTGTGGACTCTCCTGCCGATCGGCCTATCACTAATACAGAAGTCCATTCAAATCGTAGATGTGAGCCTGGGGATGCGATGCATTTGACTTCTCCGATGCGCTCCATGGTCGCAGAGGCCAAGCTACATTAGTACGGCATCAGCCTCATGTGTGAAAGCACGGGACTCGAATAGTTTGTAGCATCAACAATACAATGCATTATTATACACCCCCCAAAAACAGTGAGCGGTAATTCGTTAGTACTTGATGTCCGGCATCAGTCTACTACCTTGTGTCACAACGTCGCTGCCCTACGCTCTTGTGAGGACGGGTCTGATGCACTACACTACCGAGCACGTTCCCCCAATCCTCATTATTATGAGGATGACGCTTAGGTAGACGGTGATGAAGTGCTTGGGGAGGGAGAGGATGGCGGCGATGGAGAAGACAATGATGCCCATGCCGCAGGTGGAAAAGACGGCGGTGGTGAAATGACCAGGGGTGGCATCGAGGCGGGCAATGAGCGCGATTCTGAAACCGCCGTCGCGCACGACCTTGGCTAGGCACGCGTAGGTAATCTTGGAGAACGGCGACGATTTCGTGGCCAAACAGCGGCGGGAAGGAGATCACTGGGCACCAGCCAGCCAAATTTGAGATCGTGCATTCAGCGCGTCACCGGGGTCAGCCATTCCACTATCTGCTTGTGGTATATTGTCATGAGGGCAGTCAGAGTGAGGATGACGGCGAGGGCTGCAAGTCAACAAACGCGTTAGCAACGACAACTCCAACGACGACGACGACGAGCAACACACAGATCCACTCCTTGCGAATCCAGAAGCGCCATTTCCCCAGCGTCTCCCCAGTTAAAGGCGCCCGTCTTCAGGTATTATATGCGACCCATGCATGGATCCGAGTGCTAGCCATGATAGTCGTAACGTTGACGAAGCAGGCGCGGCGGAGATGAGAAGCGGAGTGGAGGCCTGGTAGACGATTATCAAGCCGAGGAGGTTGACGGAGGCGTCTCTTGAATGTTGGATAGAGGTTCGGCGAGCGTGCATTTACTGTTATGCATCAGCCCGACGCCAGCGTTGTTGACCAGCAAATCAGGCCGCCTCTCCGCATTCTCCACCACGTCCGTCGCGGACCCGACCGACACAAATGCACGTCCAGTCCGCCGCTTCCGCCGGCTTGAAGCCCGCCTCTTTGTTCCGCGCCCCACGGTATACCCGACGCCCTTTCTCCGCCAAGCTCTAGACGATCTCGTCTCCGATTACGGCGTTCCCGCCTCCGACAAGAATGATGCGGTTGTGCTCAGTCGTCATCGTCGTCGTCGGCCTCTGAGAAGGAGTGGGTTCCCAGTGGTGGGTGGTCCGGATAAGTAGACAAATTTTCCCATGACGGTTGCCCAAGCTAGGCCATTCTTGGTGAACGCATGCAGTCGGGATTGAGACGCAATAGAGGATGCATCGAATTGACCATGAAGGCGGGAGGAGAAGCCGAGTTCGTTTGTTTGGCTTTGTCCTCCAGACTTTTGTTTCGTCTCCAAGTCACCACAATTCAAGTTCGCAACGATGAGCAACACAAATCCTGTTCAGACACTCTCTTTCTGTCAGACTGGTGCGTGTTTCCGATGAGCTTTACTCCATTTTTGTTCACAGCTGTTAACTCTTCACGTTACTATGAACTATATAATTATTCAGTCATTGGAGTTAAGACTCGCGACTCTTGACAACTCTCTCGACTCGCATTCAACGTCCGGTCTAGTCTTTATGAGGCCTGTAAACGCCTTGTTGATGGCCTCTTCCAGATAGGGATGGTCTCCGGAGCACAAGTCTTTCATAGCCTTTGAAACCCCTGCCTGGACACTTTCATTGGAGCATTTGGCTAACATGAATTCCATCTCGGCGTCCAGAACTTCGGGGTACCTGGTTAGAAGGTCAAAAAACCCGGCACAACACTAGTACTCCTCTATGCACCAACCTGGACGTGAAGCGCGAGAACACTTCCTCGAAGATGTTATCCTTTGTCAGTTGCGTCTTTAGGTTATTAAGTGCCGAGGTTTTTAGATCTTCAAGACAGAGCTAAGAATGGCCGAGGTGAGTATTCGCATGACTGTTCGTATCAGCTTGCATACCTTGTGAGCCAGACGATACATGGACTTTGGTGAGCAAGACTCTTCCGACTCTTGGTACTCGGACGTTCTCGCCGACGTCAACGTCGAAAACTTGACGTTGCCAAAGTACACGTATTGCAAAAAGGTGTTCCACCTTTTCGACGGTGAGTGGAGACTCGCGAGGTAGACCGATGGTGACTCACGTTCTGAAGGCAGTATCGGGGAGGAGAATAGCCCGTCCCATCCGCATGAACTTTATGTTAGTCTGTGCTTGGATTGACCTAACAGTGAATGTAAACTCGGTCACTACCAACGTCAACGCAGAGGCCTATTGTGTGGACGTACGTTAGCTCCCCAAGTAACTTAGTCGTTTGTTCTTGACTCTCGCTCTCAGGTTCAGCGCTATCAGAGCTACAAGGATCATCTTCATCCTCGAGGTCGCTATCGGAGGCGTAATCGTAGGTGTCACTTTGCGTCTCATTTGGTGCAAGGCGATGCAGATCAATGGCCACAGAGTTAGACTCTTTGAACCCTTCCGAGCCAACTGTCGAAAATCAGGTCATTTTCTTGGGGAGTTGCGAGTATGTTTGAATGCTCTTACCTAAGTCGTCGAGATACTCGCTGCCAACTTGGTTCAAGACCGCTGAGGTCGCATACAGCGGCCTGGGGCCCTTCACTCCCCTTTCTCCGTGACGCTTCGAATATAGATAGAACTTTGAGTCGACCAGATCGCCAGAATGGATCGTTCGTGCGACGGCTGCTGTGAGATGTCGCTGCGGGTTCGGGACAGATATATCACCGCTCGTCGACGTAGGTCCGACTTTTACAGCCATCGTCAACCTAATCCTAGGGGAATATATGTTGAATTTGTAAACGCCCAAGGGATTGAACGTTTCTTCGCTGCTAGTGCTAGTAAACTGTTGTCCTTCCCCAAGTCGTCCTTCGATGAGCACATCGCATACTACACTGTGGATGATGAATGCGTGACTCGATTTCCACCAGGGTGGGAGGATCAAACAGATCGCTATCGACCCAACGAAGGGCCTGATCTGGGGAATCTTATGCTCAGACATCATAATACATACAAGGCCCGGTGCTGGAAGGACGTACGGGCAATTGGACATAATTAAGGCGCACCGACCAGCCCAAGCCCCACGTATGGCTTGTGACATCCTCATATACTATCGCTTCAAAAGTCGATTCAAATCGTAGAGGCGAGGATGCGATGCATTTTTCCTCCCCAATACGCTGCATGGTCATGATGGTAGAGGGAAAGCTACATGGGCATCAGACTCGTGTGTGTGTGTGTGAAAGCACGGGACTTGTAGAGAGAAGCTGACACTGACAGTGATAGCATCAATACACCAAGCTGGATGTCAGAATTCGTTGGTATAATGCACTACTAGTACCTTGAGTGACAACGACGTTGTTACAGCGTCAATAGCCCTGCGCGACTCGTTTCACTTCGTACTTTTCTTGTGTATAGTGCCGAGGACGTTCCTCCGCACTTCATTTTGCATTACTACAACATACAAATGTCAGGCATGAAAAGTCGTACACTTCCGTCTTCGGGGGTAGCGAGTCCAGATAGATACGCGAGAATAATTCATCATCTCGCATGCGTGAATTAGCTCGGAGACGGCGGTGACGACGGCCTCGAGCCTAACTTGTACCTAATCAATAACATCGATGAGCGCCGAGAAAAAAGCAAATGTGCAAGGAAAACAATCAACTGCTAGCAATTACAAAAAAGTTACAATTTACAACATTCATCCATCTAATTAGCCACAAACTTCCCTCCGTTCGGATGCAGCGTCGACCCACTAATGAAGCTACTATCCGGCCCCGCCAAAAAGACACAGCACGACGCGATCTCAGTCGGTTGGCCCTGACGTCCCATTGGGTTCTTGTTCGCCGCGTCTAGTCTCTCTTTGGGCATCGTCGCGACGACGAGCGGAGTCCACACGGGTCCGGGGGCGATGGCATTGACGCGAATACCTTCACCGACGAGTTGGTTGGAGAGTGCACGCGTGAAAGAGACGATGGCGCCTTTTGTTGAGACGTAGTCGAGGAGGTCTTTGCTACCTCCGTAGGCGGTGACGGCTGATGGATATTTGAGTAAGAGAGCAAAGATCAAAAGCGAATACTTACACGTCATGTTGACGATGGAGCATCCTTTTGACTTGCGAAGGTAGGGGAGGGCGTGTTTGCAGATGTGGAAGTAGGGGTAGATATTCGTCTTGAACGTGAGGTCCCACTGCTCTCTAGACAAAACGTGGATGAGTATCATCGTCGCGCGCCGAGAAGAAATCACACGAACTCTGGCAAATCCAAGATGCTGTCCTGCGTCATCTGATATCCGGCATTGTTCACGATGATCTCCAAGCCGCCTAGCTGGCTTGCTGCCTCGTCGACGACTCGTCGACACTCCTTCGCGTCCGTCAGGTCCGCCTGTATGAGAACGCACTTCTGCCCTTCGGCATCGACCAACTTCTTCGCGTCCTGCGCGTCCCTCTCCTCCTGCGGCAGATAGACGATAGCGACGCTAGCGCCCTCCTTGGCGAACAGGACCGCCGTCGCCCGCCCAATGCCCGAATCGCCGCCGGTGATGAGCGCGCGTTTGCCTTCCAGCTTTCCTGCAGCGCGATACGTCGAATATCCTGAATCTGGATTGGGCTGGTCGGCGCTCGCGGGCAGGGGATCCATTTCGTGCTGGAGGCCAGGCGGCTTTTGGAGCTGGTCCATGTCTGGGTGGTGTCCTTGTTCGAATTGCGACATGATGGTGGTGGGTGGGTGTTGGGGAACGAGTCGGGGCGAGAATGCGCTCTTATGTGTGGGCCAAGCGGAGTGGATGACACAGATGACGCAGGCATGATGCGAGTCAAAAACCTGCCGGGCTCTATCGCGATGGCTGGGACGAGTGCATCATAGCGCGTTTATTGGTAATCCGGAGCTGTAGAGGGAATTCGGAGTGGTTGACAGAGGGAGGCTGTATACTTTCGTCTGCGAGCCAGGAGCAGCGGAGCACCACTACGGGACCACTGCCAATGAGGAAGAAAAAGGACAGTCATGGACAGGCCCAAAGATCGAGAAAATCAGAGTACAATCCGCGGTGAGTGCGGATTTGCGATCCAGGCTCATCATGGCCAAGATCATGGCCGTTCGAGGTAGAGGTCGGAACGCCCACGTGATCGGGACTTGCAGGCCAAAACTAATTTCTACGCGAAAATTCGGTATGTAAAACAACATTGATAATTGTAGCAGGGGAAGATACGCATGATACATAAGTGCTACATTGTGAGAAAAGAAAACAAGAGCGACCGATACGAAACAGGAGAACGATGACGAAAAGGGTGTAAGAATTTGAAGCGAAAGGAAGGTGAGCTGTAGATAGAAAATACGTAAATGAGCGACTGGATGAGAGCATGTGAGAACAAGAAAGCAATACGACAGCGAAGTGCTAGAAGATACAAGTTGGGATGAACAGAAGAAGATGGACCGCAATCAAACGGCGGAACTACGCCGAGAGAGCGCCATGAACACCACGCGTAGGCCAGCGTAGACGAAGCAGCACGGTCCGAGCATGTTGATGCACATGAGGAGGGTGAAGATGGAGAGCATGTCTGTGAGGCCTGCGACTTGGACACGAAGAGCGGTGGTGCTTTGGTGTACGGCGGGCTGGGCCTGTACACGGCTCGGGCCCACGTCAACAATCCAGCCGAGACGCCGACGGGTTTCCATGGGTGTGCGGTATGCGCGGCGGGGAGAGAACACGGGAGGTTCGGCGCCATCGTCGAATGAGAGCAGGCGGCGATGTTTGGGAAGCACTAGAGACATGGGGAGGGGTTTCTGGAGCGAGGTTAGATCATACATCTTGAACGAGCATACAGTACGATGGATCTCACTTCGAAATGCGCGTCCTTTTCCTTGACGATGTAGGTTTGAACAGACTGGGCGTCGAGGATTTGCTCGTTCGTATATTCCTGATGAACTCAATCAGTTCGCAGCCGATGAGGAATGGAACATAGTACTCACGTTGAAATACATGTTGACGCTATGTAAAAGGAGACTTAGATGGTGGCGACGATTTGGAGAGGGTGCTCAGATAAGATGGGGGTGTCCGTGGCGATGAAGAGAGGGATGTCTCGCCCACGCGCCACTGCTATATACCGAGTGGCCCTGGAATTACCACATTGTCAATTCCGCTTCCGATCTCCCATTGTTCGACTCTTCGTGTCAGATATGGAAATCGCCACTCAGTTTCGACAAAGCAAGAACGCGACTTGGCTCCTGTCAAGAATCTAGAATATCTATGTGGTCAGACTCGGAGACACAGCAGCCAGTGGGCAATAAAAGCGCTCGCTGACTCGCGACCATAGCTGGATGGGGGGAAACAAAGCAGCAGAAAATTGCCCAAAACAGAAATCCTCAGTCTCTCACCCCGGTCCGCCACTCTCTATTATCACAATCACAGTGATAACGGAAAGGGTGGTGCGTATCAGCCTGCTAACAAGACAGCCTCAATTTCTATCCGTGTGCCCAAATTTTCTAATGCAAGGTGTGAACGATGCCTATAGACCATCGGTCAGTTCTTCGTCAGAAACTTCCCGCGATCATCCTTGTCTTCTTACCACGACCATCATACCGTTCACGCTCATACGCGCCCACTCTCGCCTGACGACGTCCCAAAGATGACCCATCCAGTGATTCTCACTCGCCATTGGATCTAACATCGCGATTACGGCCGCGTTTGAGCTCTACTTACGTCTCAAAAACTTTGAGCCTCGGGATGCACGACTTCGACAATGTCAGTGCTCTACAGAGATACTGCTTTCTAATTGTGATGTAGTTGAACCTACAGTCAAAACTCCTGGGTCTCTAAACTTCCGTCGAATACAACCACAGTCGTTGTTCCCCGCTAGCTTCGACACGACTATGTAGCGGTGTCTCAGAATCCCAGCCCATGAAGCTCACCAACTTCTAGATCCCTTCGTTATCTAATTCTCCTCCCGACTTCAGCTCGCAGGATTGGTCAAGCTTCTTGTCCTTCTCCAGCTTCAGCAACGATTCGTTCAGGACTCGAGTGCTCATCCTCGAATCTGATCACTCGGTCAACGAGACTGTCTGACTGGTACGAGTTTCCCGTGGCGCGCGTGTAACGTACTTCCTTCAAATATGGCGGACTCAGAATGGAGATACATCTCAGAGTCTTACAGGCCTAAGTTGAGGTTCTTCGGAACCTTGGTATCAGACTTGATAGCATGCCAGCGAAAGTTTGCATCGGTATCTTTAATTATCAGAACTGAATTCACTTGTATACGTCATGGGTATGATATGAGAATGTCGAAGATGAGTGTGGGATCTGGGTGTTGCGTACACCGGTAATCGAGACTTCGGTGAATTGCAGTGTGGCCTCCGGTTATCAATGTGTCCCATACAGAGTTACGTGCAGCTCTCATTGTTCTAGGTCGTATTAGCTGTAAAGGGTGGGTGGCCAAAGCTGCTGTATTCGCATCAAACCTCGTGTTCCCCGATCTGCCATGCGAGGAGATGGAGGCCGTCAAGGCCACTTCCAAAGACATCCCTCAACCTTCCCCATCGCGACGTCAACGAGACGTCGAAAAGTCCTCCACCATTGAGACAACGGTCGACAAACAGAGGCTTTGCTGGGGCACTGGATGGCATCAGGAGCACGGGGATCTAGTCGGTATTGACAGGCACCTTGACATAGGTGTGAAAGTCCTCAGCTCCACCACGATCACATGAGGTTTCACTGCGGGAGTACGTGAGGTGGCGTTTGATGGCGCGTAGACAGATCATAGCTACTTACCATCTTTCCACACGCTTTATTGGAGGGGTTCAATCGTCAATTGAGCTGAAGGCTATACAAAACAAGTCACCTGTACGTCAAGGAAGGTGGGTGGCCGTGAATCTCTTGTGCCCGTTTAACCGCTATGGTCCGAATGAGAGACCATATGCAGCTATGGTATTCTGATTGAATGCTCCCATTGAAATTTGAAGATCTCAAGAGGCGTGGCTACGACGGAAATATCTCGCCGGTAATGCCGCCTCGTGTCTACCTTGAGGGTGGCGCAGTGGTAGACGCCTGAACCCTATTCGGGTAGCGCCTACACATAGATTTGGGCCCTCATGCCTATAAGCGAATACGATCTCGTCCCTGGTACGTTCAAGAGTGTACGTCGGGAATACTCCGGTGCGAAGCAAGTCAACTATCTTGAGGTGTTGTGGATCAATCTACTGAGTGAGGAAAAAAAGGGACAAATGAGAAATACCAGAGCGAAGTACAGCTTTGAGCAGACGCGCACGAGATAGAAGGAACAAGGCAAGGGACAGTGAATTTGGGCCGTGATATCCGTACTCGCGATTCTGATACGCATCACATAGGATTGGGAAAGCATAAAAACCGAGCGTCATGCAAGCCTTCTCATGGCCTTCTCCGTTCCTCCCTCGCCCCTTCTGCTCACCATTGCTCCAAACGACGATTACGATATCTACACGAACCATGAGTCCAAGCGTCACCGCCCCTCGGACCACTACCAGAGTGCGCGCGCCCTATGCCGCCCAAGCCTGTGATGTTTGCCGACGAAGGTAGGCTGCAGTTTGCTGAAGTACGATACTACTTCGATGAATCCACAGAAAGATACGTTGTGACGGCCAGAGACCTGTATGCAAAACGTGTTCATCGTCCCTGAGAGACGGCGAGGTCCATTCCCTCATTTTTGTTACTGTGATCTACGGCTGACGGCATGCGGACAGTGCTCGTGGACCGGCGAGCCCTCACGCCACCCTCGCACGGAGGCTCACTTTGAGGCTTTGCGCAAGCGAATTGCAAGCTTGGAGGAACATTGCGCAATGCTCGAGAGCATCGCCAAAAAGTGCCGCGAGGAGCACGGTGCGGAAGGCGCTAATTACATTGATCTGCGCCCTCTGAACCCTCTCGACGCGGACATGACTGAGGACATGGACGATGCAAGCCAAGAGCTCGTTGCAGCTACAGAGCATCTTAGGGTACATTTCTCGATGCATGCTACCAGTGTCATCCGACTCACTCTCCTGTGTCATTCAGCTAGAGGGCCGCGACCTTGTTTTCTATGGCCCGGCTGCTCCTTTCCGATTTGCTGACTCTCCCGTCCAGCCCACGCGCCGCATCCCCGAAATCTATGGCGATCCTGCGGCACACTACGTGCTGTGGATTCCTGGCATTCCCTACACGCTGCCCTCCTCTGAAGTAGTCAACCCCAACTTTGACTGGTCTCGCCACCTTCCCAGCGGCCCTCTCACCCGTATAGAACATGACAAGGTTCTCGACCTTCTTTTCCGTTTCCACACGTCCTGGTGCCTTCGTGTCGTCCCTGCCCTCTTTCTTCGTGACATGTACCGCTACATCTCCACTCCCAACCATCATGCTAAGACACCGCACTACTCTCCGATGCTCCACAACGCGCTTATTGCCCTTGCGACTGCCTTCTCTGACGACCCTCTTATCAGCAGGTTTGAGAACCGAGTCATGTACGCGCAAAGAGCCAAGGCCTCTCTCGAGGAAGAATGCAAACGGCCCAACATCTGTGTCGTGCAGGCTCTTAGCCTCATCAGTAGCTTTCACACTTCTAACGGCGATCAGAACTTGGGATATATCTACTTTGGTTGTTCTACATCACATCTCCAATATGCAGCGCTAATCATACCTGTCAGGCATGAGCACAAAAGTCAGCCAACTTCTGGGGTTGAATGTCGACTCCTCTCGCATGGTCAGTGCAGGTCTCATCAGCAAGGAAGACCAGCTTGACAGAAACTGGGCACACTGGACCACCTTGACTCTCGATGTCTGCTGGTCTTTGTACGTGGGAAGGGACTGTTCCGTGCCCTTTCCCGCTCACATTGAGGATATCCCCGTACCGTTTGTTGACTCCGAGTTTGACCAACTGCCATTCTATCATTCGTTGGCCAATATACCCCCGCAGCCGAGCTACGTTACGAAAACTTTTGCGGCTACATGCGAGCTGATAGTTGTTGCGCGCAGAATCATGGGTGTCGTGAACAGTTTTGGTTTGGGAACGTCAGGCAGAAACAATGTTGTCGACAACGAGTTAATCAGCCGTATGGAGTAAGTGTATCTGTTGCTTCTTCCCGTCTGTTGCTACGCTGATGTGAATGACTGAAGTCTTCAACTGAACAATTGGAAACATGGTCTGACACCGGAACTGGACCTCAACCATCAATCTCGCTCAACGGCAACGCCACATCGTCTGATGATGCATCTCCTCTATGAGTTGATGTTCATCCTTCTGCATCGGCCCTTTTTCCATCGCAAACAAAACCCCGCACGGAAAGTCATTGATCATCGCAAGGTATCGTTCTCTTACCATCTACCTACCTGTCAGTCCAATGGTAATTGACTAATTGACAGTTATGTAAACATGCGGCAGAGCGAATCATGGGCATTCTGGAGACTTGGCAGAAGCTATACACCCTGCGCTACGTGCCTCAGGTTACTCTTTTCCAGGCAGTCTTCAGCGCTGGAACTGTCTTTCTCTTGTTGTATGGACAGGCGACACGGTCCAGGGGCAACTCTCGCGCACGTAGTCAGGCTTCGTCTAATCTTTCCGCTTCATCAACGTCGGTAGTCGTGACTCTCAGCCGGGCTCCCTCTGATACCAGCAGAAGCACCAACACCCACATTGTGAAGGTCAAACGTTGCATAGGGTATCTTCAGGAGATTGGACGCTCATGGAAATGTGCTCTCATGATCGCTGATATCCTATCCAAATTGCTAGAAGTGCAAGTTGGTCCATCTCGCTCTTCTACCGGCCCATTGTCAATCATCACTGCACCGATTCGGTACTCACCTCCTCTTGGGCCGCCGCCGGGCCATGACAATGACTTTACCAGGTTGTTGGTCAATGACGGCGCGCCACTGGCAGCGCAGCTGAGTGGTGGGTTTGATGGGGATTATCTCCAGATGGAGTGGCAGGATAGGCTGTTGGGGCTTTACCCTCACTCGCAGGCTTAAGCTTGTATGTATCTTTGTCCCAATTCTTTAGGTTTGTGTCGTGTACTGTTTGACTCTACTGTAGTCCTTACGACACTTACTGCTGTTGTACTCATGTTTGCTACTTATCTGTCACCATACTGCTCGGTCTACTATTGTTTCAAAGTACTTGTATAGATGGATACTTGATTTGCTTGACAGTTTTGTACGAGTCTTGAGAATGTTCGCACCATGCCCAAGCTGATAGACTATTGGCGGCGAGCCCGCGGGACGGAACTGGTGGAAAGAGCATCTAGAGTTTGCCAAAAACGAGGCGTTCCCCGTGAAGCACACCAAGTCGTTTCTCCGGCCCGAGTCGGAGCACAATCGCAGTTCTTCATCGCCACCGTGCCGACCCGCACCTGGATGGCAAACTTGGACAAACTCGTTCAAGTTGTCGAATTTGGCGACTTCGACTTCGTACGCGGCAAGGGCATCGTGCACAAGATCAAGACTACAGCAATGGCACTAGCAACAAGCCGACCCACCTGATCCTCATCGCCGACTGAGTAATGTGGACTTGAGAAGAAAGTTTGAAGAGGTTGGTACAGGAAGGCGTCGTTTTCGAACCAAGGACTTGGACAGCGAAGCAACACTGTAGAACCCTGCCAGTAAGGAGCAAAAAGGACAGTCATAGAGAGCCCAAAGATCAAGAAATTGCAGTTCATTTCGTGTTGATTGTGGATTTGCGATCCAGGTCGAGATAAAGGTCGGAACGGGGCCAGATGGTCCAGTGGAACCATCGCCCTGGCTTATGGGTAAACCGTAAGCCGCAGGCGCAGTTAAGTAGCTGCATGTTCAAATCCTAGCGCAATCCCAGAAGAGGGTTTTCACTGCATAATAGCAGTTTCCCTCAGGTACACCAGCGGAGGTCTATGTTCCTCCCGCACCCTATGGGGCTCCAGAGGTCTGGCAGAGTCAGGCGCCGAGGTAGCACGGGGAAAAATCCCCGACCCATCCACCAAAAAAAAAAAGAGATAAAGGTCGGAACGCCCACGTGATCGAGACTTTCGAGCCAGGACTCAGACTGCTTCCTGAGTTCGACTGATCACTGCCCAGTGAAGCTGCAACTTCGAGTCTTCAACTTGATGGATGTATATAGAGAACGGTAATGACAATTGTAGCAAAAGGATATACACACGCTGATACATAAGTGCTACATTGTCAGAACAGAAAAGAAGAGCAGTCGGCGATATCAAACACTGGCAGAAGAACGATGACGAAAAGAGTGTAAGAAGCGAAAGGAAGCTGAGCTTTATAGGGAGAAGAGACAAATGAGTGACTGGGTGATAGCATGCGAGAACAAGAAAGCAGTACGACAGCAAGATGCTACAAGATACAAGTTGGGTGAATAGAAGAAGATGAACCGTAATCAAACGGCGGAAGTACCCCGAGAAAGCGCCATGAAGACCACACGCAGGCCAGCGTAGACGAAGCAGCATGGTCCGAGAAAGTTGATGCACATGAGGAGGGTGAAGATGGAGAGCATGTCTGCGATACTAGAGACTCGGACTCGGAGGGCGGTGGTGCTTTGGTGTATGACCGCAGTGACGGCGGGCTGGGCCTGTACACGACTCCGAACCTGAGGTTCAGACCCGTCAACGATCCAGCCGAGACGCCGACGGGTCTCCATGGGTGTGCGGTAGGCGCGGCGTGGGGAGAACATGGGAGGTTCGGCGCCGTCGTCGAATGAGAGGAGGCGGCGGTGTTTGGGAAGCACTAGAGACATTGGGAGGGGCTTCTGAGGCGATGTTATATGATACATTTTGAGCGAGCATAGAGTACGTTGAATCTCACTTCGAAAAGCGCGTCCTTTCCCTTGACGATGTAGGTTTGAACACGGCGGGCGTCGAGGATTTGCTCGTCCGTATATTCCTGATTTGATCAGTTCGTATCCGATGAGAAATAAGACATAGCACTCACGTTGAAGTACATGTTGTACGAGGAGACGTAGATGGTGGGGACGAGTTGGAGAGACTGCTCAGATAAGATGGGGGGGGGTCCGTGGCGACGAAGAGAAAGATGTCTCGCCCACGCGCCACTGCTATATACCGAGTGGCCCTGGAATTGCCACATTGTCATTCCGCTTCCGATCTCCCATTGTTCGACAATTCGTCAGATATGGAAATCGCCACTCAGTTTCGACAAAGCAAGAACGCGACTTGTGACCTGCCGAGCTCCTATCTTAATCCTGGGATCCGTATGCAGTCAGACGCAGCGACAGTGGGCAGAGGAAGCACTAGACAGCTCGCGACCATAGCTAGATGAGGGGAAACAAAGGAAGAGCATTTGGAGCCCGACTACAGAAAGTTGCCAAAAAGAGAAACTCTCACCCCGGTCCGCCACTCTGTGTTATCACTGTGATAGTAGAAAGGGTGGTGCGTATCAGCGTGCTACTGGTAAGTAAAAGCTAATGGCAACACTACAGCTAAGTAGGTTCTTATTCATGACTGCAAATGTCCTGACGAAAGTCTACCACGATGCCTATAGACCTACAGTCGAATCTTCGTCAAAAAACTCCCGCCATCGTAACTTGTCTTCTTACCACGACCATCATAGACCGTTTACCCTCAATGCGTCCCCTCTGGCCTCACGACGTCCCAAAACTATTTCTCAATGATCCTCGCCCGCCATTGGACCTAACTTCGCGCCTGCGGCCGCCTTCGAGCTCTAAAAACTTTGAACCTCGGGATGCATGATTTCGAGATTTCGCCAACACCGGCCCCGATTTATTAGGCGTCGTTGTCTTTCATGTCTCCAGCATTTTCCCAACCATCGCTTGCAATTTTTGTCGCCCATTGCGCTAGCTGGAGCTCGTCGACGTCGGGATTGCAGTTGGGTCGGGACGGCGGCATTTGGGGAGTTGATGGCAGGTCGGCTAGTGCATCGTCAGGAGTGGGACTACTGGACTTTGGACCCAAGCTACTTGGGCGGAACGGCGGGTAGATGTACGTCGCCTGTGTTCCGACCATTCTGTGGTATTTTTATCAAAACTCTCCGCTATGGCATAGAGCGCTCCAACGGCCACAAATCTACGCTTGAGCACATTGTCAGGACGTCGTGATAATGCAGTACCTGGGACGGTCTACGACGTCCTCTAGCTCACCACGGACGTCCGTCTTGTTTTGGGCGGGACTGTGGTCGGGAAGGCGGGATCGTGGATGACCCCGGCGCATTGGTTGTGCTATGGATGGTGCAACATCAGGGCTTAAACTCTACGAGATTTTTGGTGGAACGGCGGAGAATTGCGCTTATGGTAAGCCCCGCTCATTTGCCCAACATTTGGTATCCCAACTAACTATAATCCGAGGTGTCCAGGACTCAAACGGCGATGCACATATTTTCCATGACACTTATTGGGCGGAATACACCAGCGAGCACGGCCGCATTCGACGTTGGGCTCACATTAGAGGCGAACGTAGTTGACGGTGAAGCCATAGGCGGGATGGCGGAACTGTCATCTGATAATGACCAGCTCGCTATCTCCAGACCTTGATCATGCATGTGGGGTGGCGTCTGCGACGCGTGAGGTGGTCCGCTGCATTGCTCGACGAATGGTAAGACTTTCAATAAACGGCTCCATGCCATCACTGACCCATTGATGTTAGCGCGCTTTTCCGAGTCGATCTGACGACATTTAGATTTTTCAAGATGACTTGGGCGTCTATGTGATGTATTCTGGGGCGTCATCCGTAGCCGTTTGTCTTGACTTGATCGAGGTGTGGCGCAGGCGGACAGTGGGCGGGAGGTCGGGACTTGTAGCGCCTTTCTTACAAGGTCAGCCTCAATGTTTGGCCCACATGCTTAGGCGTCTATATGCTCAAAATGGGACAGATTGACGTCGTCCACGACTAATGATACGCCAATTCAACCGGTTCAACTTCGTATGATTGACTTTCGGTCTACGAGTGCTGCCGTCACTGCACAGATTGTTTATATCGAATCCATGACTTCTCTGGCACCAATACACTCCGCCTGTGATCTTATTACTGCCTTCCTAGGCGTTGGACGTCGACTTGTGACGGCGGCCGACTGGGCCGCATGATCCCCGCTTCCACGACTATGGCACTCAACTCTGCGAGTGTACATCCCCTTCATTGGACTGTATGATCCTTTACCTCAAGTCCTATACTCTAAGTGTTCCATGTTTGATGTTTAGGTAGGCTTTTCACGTTTGTTGCTTTGACGTTCCACTTGACTGATCTCTTGTTCATCAGCAAGTTCGGAGGCGTGTAATTCGGCGTAATCGGCATAATCGTCTAAATCGGTGTAAATCAGGGTACAATTTTACACGCTCTACGCAAAAATGCTCTGAATACACCTTTACACCTTACACTCTCTACACTCTATCTTAGCTCAGAAACAATAAATTGCTGGTAATTCTGCTAGCAAGTTAAATCTGGTCACTCAGATGGTTCTATGTGGATGAGGGACACATTTCTTACAGTACGCACAGCAGTGAGCCCTTTGCGCGGCTTGCACTGTACGCCTTGGCTCCACTGAGCCGGTAGGGCAAAATTTGACCAAGTCCGAAAAAGGTGACGCAAGCCGCAAGCGATCACCACGTGTATGTACACGTCGCTTTCAAACTCCGCCACGATTCTTTTCGTTCCCTTCCATCATCTTCGCTGCAAGGCGCTCTGCCCCGCTCTGCCCACATACACCCTGCTGGCAATTCGACCTTTCGCGACGGAGAACGACGATCCGCAACGTTCCACGCCCACGGACCAGGACAGACAGTCTCACGGACGAGGACGAGGACGATCACGGACGAGGATGTTACCTTTGGACGAGGCCACCGTCTGGACGAGGATTGCCAGCCGCGGACGAGGAAATTTCTTTAGGCGTGGAAGAGGATATATCGTTGGCCGTGGATGACCGTGGACGAGGACCGTAAACGACGACGACGGAGGACATATCCCAGTTGCGGACAAGAACATTCCCTAGCCGTACGATCACAAATACGTCGCCGTGCCCGAGGACGAGGACTGCGACGGCTTCTGGCGTGACTGGACATTCAGCAGCACAACATCAATGTGCTTGCGTGTTTCGGCGGATCGGGCAGTATGCGCGTTGACGGCGGGATCACGCCGAAAGTGGTGTTCATTGGATGATGCAGACAAATGGTATGTTCACTCTGTTAGCTGTTTGATTTGACTACTCACATCTGCTCTCATTTCTAGTGTCTCGATAGCGGGAAAGGCGACGCATGTCTCCATAGCAATATTTGTAGTTAGACGGTAGTGTTTTAGCATCTCAATGTCATCTTTGTTGCATTCCGTCCACTGTTCGAATCTGAGGCCGAGAAACCGTCTGTGATTTGGGTGTAATCTAGGTGTAATACGCCTGCCAGCGCCTGGACACTGAATTACACCTCGAGGGCAAAAAATACGTATGTACCTTTTGAGATTACACCTTCCCAAAAAGGTGTAATCGGTGTAATCGGCGTAGGATTACACCGATTACACGCCTCCCGACTTGCTGATGATTTAGTGTTGTCTGCTACCCGTTCAGTTTCTTTGGGTCACTCGGATAAGGGATATCGAGGAGAGGTTTGAGCAGTGGACAGTTTGGTGGTGGTTGGAAGAAGCCCGTCATACGAGACAGGGTTGAGAAGAATTGTCGTTGAGGCCGAAGCCGAAGACGACAAGCGCGCTCTTCAGAATCGGGAAAACATTTGCGGAAGCCTTCTCGACAGGCTGGACCTGCTCGTGTGTCACGAATCGACCTTTCCTCTCGACGGTTTGACGATTCACCACGAAGGCATTTGTCAGGCTCGCTCGAATGCTTGACATCGGACATTTACACCGTTTGCCTAATGTTGTATTCACAAAGGAGCCGCAGGTCACCACCCACCTTCACGTCGCCCTCGTCCCTTGTCGGTTACAACTGCAGATCGAATGGTGACTCAATCAAGTGGTATTCGGGGGTCGGACTGATAAGGAGAAGTAGGCGATGATTAGGCGGTTCGAAGGAGCATGATATATCATTTCTTCTTTTTTCCTTCGTGTTTTGTTGATGAGCCGGTTGGCTTACTACTTGAGATTACTGTACTTTCCTTTCGGTTCTTCATCATGCTGGTCACTGCTTTCTCACAGTGAGATGCTACTCCTACATTCGAACCTACTTCCGTGTTGCAACAATTCCGAAACATCCTACCTTACACCGCCAGTGATACTCCCTATATGATATTTTTTAACAGTAAATTTACGAACATTTATCGCTTTCATTTCATTCGAGCAGCTATCATATCATACACGATCTATGTATCTACTACCATACAACTGTCGAAGAAACCTGGGTATTCGAAGCTACTATCAAGCGCCCATGTGGATGAAAGGAACCCAACGAAGGAAAGATTTCTCGCCGAGCAGATCTCGCAACTTAGAGGTAGCGTAATGCAAAGCTTCAGATGCTTTACCGGGGTCGCCGTCCCCCTCCTTCATGAGATGTTCATAGAAATGCCCCGCCACAAACAAAGCGTCTTCATCTCCAATTGCCCAAAGCGTAGCGACCACGTTCTGAAACCCGGCCATGAGCATTCCCGCCGCTAGATGCACCGCCTCCTCGGGCCGCTGCTCATCCCCAGCCGCCGTCCGACACGCAGACAGAAACGCCAACTGAGTGTGGCTAAACGATTCCTTCATGATATCCACAAGCTCTAGTCTGCCATCCTGCAGTGGAAACGCGCTCTTCATGGGTACCTCCATGTCCTGCACCCCGTGGCACGCCAAGTGCACCCAGTTGTGCTCCCGGATTCCTTGCAAGACAGCTTCACGCGTGCCAACAGTGTCGTTAAGCCACGTCAGGTTCGGTACATGCTTCTGCACGACCTTGACCTCATTCACTGTTTGAGGAAGATCCTCTTCCCCCGGCGTCGTCGGCTGAGAGACTGCAAGAAGTTTCGGTGCGTCATAAGAAGAAGCTGCGCGTCTCTGTGAAGTCAGGAGGGCATCGATGCTTGGTGTGTAGGAGGACACTACATGATTGTAGATTCTGTCGTCCGGTGACGCGCCTTTGATATTGTAGAGGCCAGCGGAATGAAGCGGTAGGAAGGTCAATGCGCCACTCGTACACCAAGTGAGACGAGGAAGCTTTTGCCCGTCTTCCTTCTGTATCTGCAAACAAAAGTTAGCCATCCGCCACACTGATCACGATGTTCAAGCTCACATGTACTTTCAGCGCGGTCAGAACGGGGTTCACGACGTGTCTCCAGAGACCCGCCAGAATAGCCAACAGCTCTTTCTTCACTGTCGGTCTCGAGAATCCTCGAGAGCCTGTTCGCACACCAGTCTCTTCCAAGTCACCCAGGAAGGTCGAGAGCATGTCGCTAGCAACATCCTGGGTGAATGTAGGGAGTGGGATGTGGATCACATTCTCGGTGGAATCTACGAGCGCCAAGGCGTCGCATCGTCCCTCATTGATGTTCAGCAACACAACAGGACCATCCCGGGCAGCTGCACGAAGCTCGGCAAAGCGCTTGGGGCGCATGAAATGATCATAATTAGGAAGGGCCTGCGCCTGCTCGAGCAGACGCTCATACTTTTCTGTCAGTCTCCGTTGCTCCTGTTTCTTCCCGTCCTCGGCCATCATGGCGAACAGACCCAGGCGTTTGGCGAATTCCGGGATTGACATGCCTTCAGGTACACTGTCAGGATTTTCGCGGAGGGATATCTCTGCCATCGCGGTTATGAGCGCTGTGGCGCGCTCGCTATCGCCAGCGGCAAGCCGTCGGGACTCCATCCCCATCGTTCGCAGCTCGTTGGTGACGGACTTCAGCTCCTCGGCTAAAGCAGGTGCGATCTCTTCGAGGACGTCGGCCGGCTGGCGGAGCTGCAAGATCTGGCTCCATACGACACAGCGTCCCTGCTCCGCCCATTCCAGCGCAAGTCCAATCTCGCCCGCAGACACCGCGTGCGCCACCGCCCCGCTTGCCGCCAGCCGGACCAAGTCAATATCTTGGAAGCGTCGTGCAAGATCGTCTCCCATCCAAATGATGCGCGGAATAAGCCCGAGTAAGTGTGCGTACGCTGCAACTCCAGTCTGAGGGTCGCGATGTTGCGCACACACTTCAGCGAAGCTCAAAGCGCAGCGGAACTGCATCAAAGTGGGCGTGGAAACAGTATGAGCACCAATCTCGAGTGTTGTGATAGCGTCATCCAGATCGCCGACATCGCCTCTCTTTCTGAATCGGGCTAGGAGAGCCAAGCCCAGCTCCGAGTTGAACTTCGACGTCTCAAGGCCAACTGCAAGAATATTGACGGCACTTTTCAAAAAAGAGATGGCTGTATCAAGATCGGCATCCGCAGACGACGACGACAAGTACTTCAGCTTCCAGCAAATTCCAAGGCTGAACAGCGCAGGAGCCTTACGCACATCATCATCCGGAGTGAGCGCCACCACCTGCTCAGCGCTGTTTATCGCATCTAGGATGTCCTCGGGATCCCCAGAAACCTGAACGTAGGTTTGTGGCGTCTGGACAAGGTTGTGGAGGCGGATGAGTCTGGCGGCATGATTCAACGGGGTCAGTGCAACCGCCGTGCGATGCGCCTCCACAGCTCCGCTCAAGTCGTCCCGCATGTGATACTGGTGATATCGTACAAGTAAGGCTCCGCCGTAGCCGTTGAGCAGCTGCGCTCGATCCGGGTGGTCTGTCGGAATGAGATCGACTGCCTTTCCCTTCGCCTCGACAGCAGAGCTGATATCCACTGCATCCCGCAGATGGTCGTAGCGTCTATGGTATGCCGTCCCAAGGGAGCTGTAGAACGTGAACTTGTCGACTGCCGATGAATCACCACCGTCGCCATACACGCTGCGAAGGTGGAGCATGATAGCAGTATCTAGATCCTCGACCTTGCCTGCGTAATCGAATCGCGTCTGCAGCACATTTCCAAGGTTGTTAAGGACGCCCGGCTTCGAGGGATCGCTGTCGTCGAGGAGACCAGCAGCGCGTTCCTGGGCTGCAACCGCACTGTTCAAGTCCTCCGGCTGGCCCAGACGCTCGAAGCGAATAAGGAACACGATGCCAAGGCCAGTAAGGGCCCTTGCATGGTCGGGCACCAACTGCGTAGCATGCCTGAGCAGAATGATGGCCTCTTCAAGGAGCTGAAGGGCGCCGACCTCCCCAAACTTCTTCCCATAATTATTCCCAGCCTCGCTGAGCATGTCAGCGCGTATCGCAGCATCGACGGGAGAGTCGTCTTGGACGAGACGTGCGATGAGCTCTGCGAAGTTCTCTGGAGTGTGGTAGATGTCGACATGTTTTAGAAGGATGGCGATTATCTCGGTTGAGAATAGACTTATATGATCGTCGTTTGGGGAAAGCAGAGAGAGGCCGTCCAGATACGCAGTCAGGGAATGGGCCAAATCGTCGCGCTCCTGGAGCAAGTCGAAGCGCTTCCCGAACCTCTGGCCCAGAGTATACAACCCTTCCGCCTTGGTCTCAGCGTCACCGAATAGGTCAACGGCCTTGCGCAACGCGTCGATGGACGCATCGAGGTCCTGGACGTCGCCAGTACGCTCGAATCGCTTGTTGGACAACACAGAGATGTTTATGGAGGCGACTCGGGCGACATCAGCGGATTTGTCGGGGGCGGCAAGGGCCTGTCGTAGGAGCCCGATGGCCTCGGAGAGAAAGTGCACATGTCCCGTCTCTTCAAATTCGCGCTGAAGGAGCACGGAGACGTTGACCTTGTCCTCGGGCGACATCCTGGCGCCGATCTTGTTCCTCTCCTCCACCAAGACAGAAGGGTCGACGACCTCATCGTCGTCCCACAGGTTGTAGGGAAGTGATTTTATGCCCGAAAGAGCCACGTCGAATTCGTCGGACGACAGCATCGATAAGCGCAAGGCCACTCGGACGGACGGAGGCAGCTGCTCTAGGTCTGTTTCCGAGTCAGAGGAAGACTAGTAGAAGGATTATTAGTACTGAGCCATTGTCAAGCGTCCGACATACCATGCTTGGCGGTAGGATGTGGGGGGAGGAGTTGAGGAAAGAGGAACCATTGACAGTCACCATGGTTGCACAGCTACCCTCAGGTTTAATGTGCACAGCACGCAGCGATGGGTATCAGGTCCTTTGTATTGAATCCCTGAGCGCATGCAGCCCCCCTAGGCAAGGGTAGTGCTGGTGGTAGGTTGCCATCGAACAGGCGACTCGTGGTCAAAAGGCAAGCCGCCTCGTCCAAATCCGGACGACCTGGGCGGACCTCGTGGCTCTGACGGCACGATGCCGACGTTCGCCGCCATTTCATCCTCCGAGTCCTTTCAAGCACTTACTTACCTCTTGTTTACTCCTTGGCGCATCTCAGCGCATATACTTAGTGATTTCTTACAATCAGGGCTTACATTGCTCCGTACAGCAGAAGTTCAGTTATATTTCAGTACAGACGAAGAGGTCGAAGAGATCTTGATTGAAAGGATAAGGACCACCAAAATGCCAAAGCCGCATCCTCCAATTGAAGTCAAGGCACTGGCATTCTTTGCTTTCAACTGCACTGTTTCCGCCCTCACTTACATGATACTCACCGTGTAGGCCTAATTGCCTCACACCTACGTGAAACGTTCACCTCCTTGGTATGATCATGATTTGTGTACCAGCCCAACGTTTCACGAATGAATCAGAATCAAGGCGACAATATCGTTCACGTTCCTCCGAGCAAGGGCGAAGATGACAAATAGCATATGCGGTACTATGGCCTGGAATGGAGAGGCTTCGTTTTTGTCTTTGTCTTATCCTCGTACATTTACCTGGAAGATGGCAGAGTCGATTTCGAAATAAACAAACATATTTATTCCAAGCTCAGGGCCTCAGGCTGTGGCATACATAGACCTGTTCCAGGTCTATGGCATACACTTGAGCTTGCTTTTGGCTTCCAGCTGTCCTATCACTTCGGAATGATAATGAGATTGATCCGGGAGGAGTCTATCTTTGACAGTGCGGGGCAGGGCCCTGGGCGGCGGGCCGTCGTGGAACACAGCGTCCAGCTGGAACTGAGCCGAGCGTACGTATATCCACTTTTTACCCGCACACAACAGTGCGCAGTCCCCCGACTGCAATGCACTCAGTGCAGGGCGGTGACGGATGGATAGCCGAAGATGGTCGTCATCGAGGCTGTGTACGGTAAAACAACGTTGACCATTTACCACCACGACGCCGGCGACACCATCCTCTTCCTTCTGCTTTTCTGCCTTTATTACTGCCGTCGTTGACCGACCTTTGTTACGCCACCAATGGAGCTGCCACGACACCGCCACCATGCGGACGAGCCGTGGACGACGCCGAATCTGTCTGCGAACACTCCATACATCAATAACATCAACAACAGCCAATACCCGCCACAATCGAGCGCGTATGGCTCGCAGTCGACCGTCTTTGACAAATCTGCGGCCAACTTGACGGGCTCAACGCCGAGGCGGGAGGTGTCGCGCACGCCAAGCCCGACGCCGAGCGAGGCCAAGGAGATGAAGACGGGCGCCTTTGACTGGGAGACGCTGGGGAAATGGCGCTTTTGGTTCCGCAAGGAGTGGATTTGTACGTCGCTCGTCGTCGTCGTCGTCGTTGGAGTTGTCGTTGCTAACGCGTTTGTTGACTTGCAGGGTACTATGTCGCCCTCGCCATCATCCTCACTCTGACTGCCCTCATGACAATATATCACAAGCAGATAGTGGAATGGCTGACCCCGGTGACGCGCTGGATGCACGACCTCAAATTTGGCTGGCTGGTGCCCATTGGCATCCTCTTCGTGATCTCGTTCCCGCCGCTGTTTGGCCACGAAATCGTCGCCGTCCTCTGTGGACTTGTGTGGGGACTGTGGATCGGCTTTGGCATCGTCGCAGCGGGCACCTTCCTCGGCGAAGTCGGTAACTTCTAGTGGGCGGCCTTTCCTTGGTGTTTGAGCATAGCTGACCCTTTGCAGTGCCTTCAAGTACTGCTGCCGCGCGCGCGGCGAAAAGATGGAGCGCACCAAGATCACATACGCGTGCCTAGCCAAGGTCGTGCGCGACGGCGGTTTCAGAATCGCGCTCATTGCCCGCCTCAGTGCCATCCCTGGTCATTTCACCACCGCCGTCTTCTCCACCTGCGGCATGGGCATCATTGTCTTCTCCATCGCCGCCATCCTCTCCCTCCCCAAGCAGTTCATCACCGTCTACCTCGGCGTCATCCTCGAGCAGTCGTCGACGGGCAAAGAGGACACAAAGTCGCGTATCATCTCCGACGTCGTTCTCGCTGTGACGTTTATCATCACCATCGCTGCCATGTGGTACATCTACCACAAGATGAACAAGGTCAAGCCTGAGGTCATCTATGCCCGTCGCAAGGCCAGGCAGGCAAAGATGTACTCGGCCATGTCCACTTCTGATGTGAACATCCCTCTCACGACTCCTGCTGCGCAATACGCATTCGCCGCCCCGCAGAACCAGATTGGCTCACACTCGCCAAAGCTCGTGTACGCACCCACGCCAAGGAGCCCTGCGTACGAGTACAAGCCGAGCAACAACTATGGCTCCGAGGATGATGTGTCGTCATCCGAGCACTACGCTTCCACGGCGTATTCACATCATGCACCTGCACCGCCTCCTGGGATTGTGCCATACAACCCATACGACGAGTTGGACCGCAACCACCCTTACGCAACGCCGGTGTACGACCAGTATTCCTCTCATCCAGAAGCGTACGCTTCTTCTAGCCAGACACATGGCTCAGCATACGCTTCATCCAGCCAGACACATGGCTCAGCATACGCTCCATCTAGTCACCCGACTCCGCAAGTGTACGCCAAGTCCTCCTCATCCTCACCTATACACTCCTCGCCCTCGTCTCCACGAAGGCGAACGACTGTACCAGAGGAGGAGGAGCCGCTCACGCCGAGAGTGGCACATCATGAAGCGGAGCCGACTGGGATGAGTTACCATACCGCGATGGGTAGTGAAGATCACCAGGGGTCGAGGACGTCGTCACCGCCGCCTCCGAGTTATATGACACATGCGAGATGAGGAGTGGTCTTCGTTTTGGACTCGCTATACATACCCCGGAGACGGAAGTGTACGACTTTCTATGCCTGACTTTTTACTTCTTAATTTAATTTGGAGTGTACATATTGTTGTAGTAATGTGCTTGGTACTGTACTACATGAGGAACGTTCTCACGAAACGGAGCGAAGCGCGTAGGGCAACGACGCTGTATGTAACAACGTCGTCGTCGTGTTTGAAGGGCATACATTCACCAGCCTGGGTTAGATGCTATTACTGTCAGCTTCTCTCTACAAGTTCCGTGCTTTCACACACACACGAGGCTGATGCCCATGTACCTTTCCCTCTACCACCATGACCATGGAGCGTATCGGAGAAGAAAAATGCATCGCGTCCTCGCAGGCTCTACGATTTGAATCGACTTTTGAAGCGAAAGGTTATCATGATGTCAAAAGCGATACGTGGGGTTTGGGCTGGTCGGTGCAGCTTTATGCAATGGAAAGTATCTACGTCCCTGCTAGTCTTGTAAGTCTGAGCTTTTTCAGGAGTCTCCTGATAGGGTGGCACGTACAGGACTCTGTCTGGAGTTCGCACCCGGACTGAAACAATGGAGTGATACATTCACCATCCGTGGAGTATGTAACGTGATGATTGAAGGACGAGCTGGAATAGGACGACGGTTGACGCTGAACTTAACTTTGCATGGTAGCACGGAAACGCATGGCAGCGTGGAAAGGGACCTTTCCTTGGGCTCTTACAGTTTCGCCGATTATCCCTCTAGGATCAGGTTGACGATGGCTGTAGAAATCAGGCCTACGTCGACGGGCGGTGATATATCTGTCCCGAACCCGCAGCAGCATCTCACAGCACATCAGGAAAACGCCTCCTCAGTAATATGTGCTGAAGTAGTTTATGAATAGCGGATATTACCTGTCTCGTGCTTTTCGTCCATTATTCAAGAAGAAAAGTATTGAATAGTATACAACTGGACTAATCTGAGGCGTACACTTAACAGATATACCGATTATGAACTTATGCATACTTATGCTTGACAGTCACGAGCTGTTGTGCGCCTTCCGCATGCAGCGCCTGAGATGTATGCGCACGACGGTGCGAGATATCTCACGTACTGTGATATCGCATGGAGTGGGGACACCGGCGGCCCATGCCGAATTAGGGACTGGTGGCGCACCGCACCGTTACTACCTCATCTCGCGTGCCATCTACGCAACCTGGATATAATATCAGGCTTCCATAAAATGGTTTACTGCTGTGTCTACCATGAACCGTGCTTATCTCACCCCAAATACAACGCCCCGATAGTTATGTGGCAAATATTATCTTGACCTGTGAGGGAATCGAACGAGTGACCACCCAGCGGAACTCACGGATCGAGGCCAAAATGATCGATTCTTCCCCAAGTCTCATGGACATCTAATCTTGCGCGAATTCAGAAACACCATTCTCCCCAACGGGGAGCTTAGATACTTTCAAGTTATTCTCTAAGATATGGAAACTATGCTTGAAAACTGTTTCGACCACCCTAGAGTCATGCACTCAGTATTATCAGTGATCACAACAAATCACGCCACATACAATCCGAAAGCTCGAACAACGGTATATATAAGTCAATGGTATGTATAGAAAGTGCGCTGATCTTTGTAGTTACTCATTAAGAACGCACTACTACGGTCCAGGACGTTCTCCGATGTCCAATCAACGGGAACACATGAACCCCACTTCGGATACAGGTGAACACTGCTCTGAATGACGGAAACCGGTAGAACTGATACAAGAGGTGATCCATCATTTGTAACCTGGCGCTTCAGCCGATACATCTTCGATCCTGCTTCAGGTCGGGGCGCAAATTTTGTGAACCATTCCACATAAGCCAAGTGTTCTGGAGGTGTGACATTGAACGGAAAGAGTGTCTCGATTACTCTAGGAGGTATAGAGAACACCACTCGGACACGCCCAACGCGCAAGCCTAATTGAGCGTCAGCCCTTGGAGATACTGCATCAAAATAACGCTCACCTTCCAACTTGTGGGCATGATTGCCCTGAGAAGGAAGCACACGGACCAGCGCAGTGTCGAAGCGAGCAGCTCGAGTAACTTTCCCTGTACGGCTGACAGTTCGAGGATACACATGAATGGAGTCAAGTGTTTCTGATCCAAAGAACTTCGTGTTGACAAACTTGATGCGATGGAAAACAGGAATGCGGCGGAAAGGCAAGACAATGTTGTGTGCCGCCTCGTCGACCTGTCTGACAGAGAGGGTGGGATTGCGAAACTGGACAATGAAGCGAGCAAGACCAGCGGTGAATAAACTAGCACCGTATCCTGATGACGACTGGATGACCTCGATAGGTACAGACTTCTCCGATGGGAGCTGTGTCATCTTGAGTTCGTATGGACAAGAGATGTCCTCGAAGGAGATACGGATATGGGTTGCCGCCAGGGCCTCGCGTGTTGCAGTAGATGTCAGAGAAGGACGTCCAGCTCGTCTCCACTCTACATAGTGTGCATGATCCACCATCTTCTCCCGACGTTCCAGCCATCGTGTCATCTGCGGATACTCATCCTTTCGGTTTGTTGCTCGGTAGGCGTCCTTAGCAAAGTCGATGTGAAGCCGTTCCGTAGCCTCTGTGTTATAGTTGTCCGCTGTTCCATAGAGCTTTATGGCGCGGACATAATGGGCGAGGAAATGGAGCTTTGGAAAGTTGAAGTCCTTGCGAATGTCAAGCCTGACAAAGACATCTTTGTGCTTGTGGAACTCGGCAAGACATTCCTCCAACTCGGTGAGCGTCTCGTCGCTATGAACCGGATATCGACAGAGGTAGGTAAAGTCAAGAATGGAGCGTGTAGCGCACATGATGGAGTGTGTAGTCACAGCGGAATGACGAAGATCGCCAATGACACTGAGCAAGAACGCGCAGATCTGCTTGTGTTCAGTACCACTGACTCTCGAGAGCGTAGATACACCCTTTAGGAATGGGCGGATGGCATGATTCGGAGGGAGTCGTCGAACTCTAGCATCAAGCTCGTCGGCGCCAACTGCCTCCGTGATCCATCCAATGAGATGTTTGACGACGCCCTGGAGTAGCTGGTGAAGAATATCGGGGGTAATGGAGCGAAAAATGTCGACATAAGGCAGATCGTCCCAGAAGGGATGCTGGACCGGCTTAATGTTGGCGTTCGAGCAACGAGTACCCCAGTCAGCAGTGCCAATGGACTGTACAGCGGTGCGGGCGGCGGAAAAGTCGCGGTACTCGTGTGTACAAGGATAATCTCCTAGCTCATCTGCTGGAGCTTCGCAGACAGGCGAATCACCAGAATAAGTACAAGTGACAAGAACTTGCTCTGGGTAGTCCCCAACGTACGCAGCAAAGATAGGATGACAACGACGGGCTACACCATCCCCAGTGCGCATTACCACGCCCGTGATTCCTGCCTCCTTGAGTCCCGTGAGAATGCGTCGCATGCAAGCGTGAAATAGATTGCCCATGGTACGGCGACGTGACTCCTTGTTCTTGATGTGCTCAAGCTTTGCTGTGGGGAGATATGCGAGAAGAACCTGCCCCATGCGAGAGGGCTTACGGCGAATGTCCTTCGGAAGATTCCCAATTGTCATATAAACAGGATACGCAGATTTGTTTCGAAAGAGCGTCACTTGAGTCTTATCTGAGGAGAGAATAACCGGAATGATAGTCGCTCCTGGTGTGTTCTTCTCGACGGCCTTCTGCTCGGAAGTCAGTTGCGCACTTTCTTGCTATTCGGATATGAACATACTTGAGTATCCCACCACCACCGTCCCGTGTGAAAGTCATGATAAAGCCTCTGAGTCTTGTCGGCGTCGGCATAGTGACGCTCAGGAACAAAGCACAGATACTCGTTATGCTTGGGATCACCGAAGAGGGCCCGAATGCACTCAATTGCATCTCGTCGATATACATCAAAAGATCTATTCGAAATGATGATCTCTTCTGCCACAAATTGAGGTCGCCGCGATGGGAGCTTCTTGTCAATGATGGCATTGAGCTCAGTCGCATTCTTGTATCCTAGCCCCAAGTTATCAACGACCTAACAAAGCGTGAAGCTGAGCGCTATTATAAGCTTCAAATAGAAGTTCAACTTACGCCTTCTATCGACAAAAGTCGTGTGAGAGAGGACGCACTCGGCCCATCTAATTTGGCCCATTCTGCAATCTTCCAATCCAGCTCATTCTGAAAGGGACCGTAAGGGCCCAACGGGACATCGATGGCCGGGTTGGATAGGGCCTTTTCATACTTGAGATATGCATTGGCGGATGGAGGCGTGTCAGGAACTGGTGCACCTGCTCCGGCACTTGGAAACCGAGTTACGTGAGCGGTAGACAGCCGTGCAATGTGAGCTGCAGCAGCAGCGGTCAGAGGGCCTTCGACGACAGTTGATGCATCAATGCCCAGAGGAGGAGAAGGCGAGCGATGGGGAGGGGATGGAGACCGGCGAGTGAGGTCTTGACGGAGCTCGGAGTCTATATCCATCTCATTGTCATCAGCGTCGGGGACATCCTCGACAGTCGTACGACGTGGTGGCTCCCAGAAGTTATCAATGCCACCCTCGTCCGCGTCACTGTCTACTCCAGGATCCTGAGGTTCCGCTTCGGCATCAGAGGCCGGAGGTTCACCACCATCCTCTTCGAGTCCAAGGCCGGGGAAATCATCAGGAGTATAGTCGTCCACAAGGCCAAAGACATCGCCCACAAATGCAGCAGGAGGCTCATTGGGTGGTGGAGAAGGGCTGGGAGAAGGAGGTCTAGGAGTGGGTGAACGATGTTTTGTGGTAGGATTTCGGCGGGGCAGAGCTGAGGTGCGCTTGATTCGCTCCTTATGCTCGATGCCAGCGTGCTGACACGCAGTATTTGCAGTCTTGTCCCAGTGTTGCTGGAGGTTGTTGACACGTCGGAAGTCCTTATTGCATGCCGAGCACAAAAAGCTGGATTTGGCTGATGACATCGAGAGCGTCTGGTGGATAGTGGAGATGAGCAGTCTGCAACGAAGATGTGCCGTTGAGCGGATGCACCCACATGGAACACTTCGACGGAGGCAGATTGCATCGATTAATGATTGAATAGGACGAACGGGATTGGCCAGGGATTGACCATGACGCTGTGGATAGCATAAGTAAGCCGGGAAAGAACCGTTGCGGGCGGGAGGCGGGAGAGAGCTGTTGCGGCAGGAGAAAAAAATGTGACTCACCATCGTTTTCTTACGACCACCACACTCTTTCGCAGTTGCAGACCCAAGCCTGCGCCCATCGCCTCTCTCTGTCCCTCGTTTACGATGCCGCCGCCACAGACCCGTAACATCCGCAAGCTCCTGAGCGCAATCACCAGGCCTGCATCGGATGTCAACGACGACGCTCCTTCAGTCAGGCAAACCCGTATGTCACCCACCTTCATATCGCTGAGTATCCTGCTCATACAGTTCCAGTGCCACGAAAATCGAAAGAAAAGGCACCTGGGATCTCGCCGAAGGATCCGAGTCTCAAGCGAAAGGCGTCCACCGGCTCTCAAAAACCTCCTGCTAGTGCAAAAACGAGTGAGTTTCGAAGCATCCCAGCTTGGTATCGAGTACTCACCAGCCGATGTCTTCCGAGTAGACAGTAACAGGCAAGCGTCACCGAAGCAGAGGCCATCCACCCTTGGGAATCTGCTCAAACGCAAGAAAAATAATCCTAGCTCAGGCCCAGGTTAGTCGATTCGAATGTGTACTGTCAGCGCTGTTTACTTACTTGTGATGTGGTAGCCGTTGCTTCAAAGGTATATGCTGCTCCTACCATGTCCGGAAGCGACGAGGACGAGGACGAGACTGTTCCTCAAGCTGAAGGTAAGCTCGTAGTTCAGCTGAACTAGTCTGACCTTATTTGTTAGTTGCTACAAAGAAGTCCGCAATGGAGGTCGATGTTCGCCGACGCATCCAGGCTTATAAGAACGCCCATCCGGATCGGTTTGCCAGTAAACAGGACCGTGACGATAGCGACGAGGACAAGGATGATAAGGACGACGAAGATTTGCCGGACGCTGGTATCTTGGGACTTGAGGAGCGCGCAGCTGCTGGCGAAGCTTCCCAGCTGTTTGAGGATGAAGTCAGTATATGCCATGTATCATTCTACCCTCATGCTGACCTCCGTTTAGGGCGCCGTTTTCATTGAACGTGCTAGCAGAACATCCAGCCGTCGTTCGATGAGAAGTACGTGATGGTCTCTGATAAAGCGGGGTTGCTGACTAATTTTTCTGGCAGTTGATTCAGACGATGATGGCGCTCCTAGAACTTACTCTGATAATTTCCAGGACTACCGTTCAAAGGCCTCCAGCAAGAGCTCCATTGACCTATTCCATCAAGAATCTCCTAGTGACAACGACGACGAAGACGGAAATAATGTGCAGGAACCACTCGAGTTCGATGAGTCTCTTGACTTGGACGGCGGCGAGCTCTTGGACTTGCTCATCCATGGAGACATGGACATTGATGATGTTGACCTGACGCCGGGCATCAAGAAGGACCTCGCGGTGAGGTTTCTGTTCTCGTTGTGTATCACTACTGACGCTCAATCAAGGATGCTATGCGTGCTCGCGCACACGGTGCTACGCGTCCTCGCCACAAAGGCCCCAAGATGGGCAAGAAACTGACTCTCCAACGCGAGGTATGTGATTATACCTGTCAAGTTCACTTCTAAATTGGCCCCAGCGCGCTGAGTTTCCTGCCAATCAGGAGCCCGGCCCTATCTTCCAGGCCATCGACAAGGATATATCGGATGATTCCAAAGGCCTCCAGGATTGCCGCCGAGGTCCTACTACCCATGCTACCAATCAGAACACTCGCAAGGTGAGGTCACATCAGCTTGCCACCGGTTCTGTATCAGTTGCTAACAACACTACACTTTTGAAGGTCATGCCCGTCACAAACTGGATACCTCACAGCACCCTCCTTGTCGACAAAGTCGGTGGACGCTATATCCTCAGTAAGAAGGTCCAAAACGATACAATGGATCGCTTCATCGGGGCGGCAATCGAGGTTGCTCACCGCCTGGCCCTGGGCCTCGACGAAACATTTGTACCTCAACTTTTCTCTTCGGGTGGTATCGACTCACTCGTTCTGGTCGCGCTCACAACTGCTGCAGCCGACAACGATCTGGCGACCGGCTCGGATGACGTCGGAGCCAGGCTGCAAGATAAGGATGAGGATAAGATGTATCTGCATCCATTGACTGCTTATGTGAGTCGTCCATCCTTTGCTTACACTCACACCAATACGGCTCTGCACAGGTTGCGCAGCGTGTCATTACTCTGCGCTCAGAAGTCAAGACAATTGGAACAACGGTCATCCCATCGGAGCTCAGACTCAAAAAGACGGACGCCGGACGGGCCATGGCCAGGGATCTGGTTGACTCGGCATCGTATCATTGTGGCGTCAATGCAGCCGTGTGTTTTTGGTCTCTATTTATGCTCCCGTCTCTAATCTCCTTCATGTAGGGTGACGTTGACTTGGGAAAGCCCTACGGTGCGGAGGCTGTCCAGGCCCTTGTCACGGCATGCTATGCAAAGAGCACGGACTCGTCCCCTCTTTACAAGTATAATCATCTCCTGCTGTCGTCTATCAAGGAAGGTCCTCGCTCCCTCGAACGCGAGCTTCCTGCAACTATGCTTGCTCTTGTCTGTACCGCGGTGAGTCTCGATTCCATCAAAGCTCCTTGTCGTACTGACATCAACATCAGTACTATGCTGTTCTCATGCAGTTTGCCCGCGGCGGAAAACAGGAATTCTTCTCTGGGAACAACGTCGAGTCGGCATACAATAGCCACATGTCTATGCTCACAACCCTTCGCGAACGCAAGCCAGCCTACTATCACAAGCTGATGCACGGTCTGTTCCAGGGCGCTATGTATGTATTCTTGTTTTGCCTCTACTATCACCGAACGTCTCTGATTGATGCGGTCTGTAGTGGCGCTCAAGCCTTGGCAACACATGGCATGACAAACGACCAGATTATCAATTCGACTGCTTGGGACGCCATTGCTGAGGATGCCGAGTAGGCGAGCTGGTCGACCGGGGCTCCAGTGCTCATCAAAAACTTACGCGTTTGTATTCTCGTTCTTCGGGTCGCGTCCGCCTTCCTTGTCAATCCTTCGAAGCTAGTACAATGTACAATGTAGCATACTCGTTCATTGCTTTGTAACCAATCAAGACGTTCATTCTGTGCCTACTATCTGTGTGATACTCGATCCAAACTCCCATCATTGCAAGGTAAAAGCACTGTTTTCGTGTGCATCTACGAGTCAATAGTCCATGAATACAATGTACTGAGAGCTATTTCATGAAATGTTCGCGGGGGGCCATTTGGATTAGTCAAGTTTCAACTATTCACGAGATTCACGTTATTTCCGTCGTATCTGTCCTCATCTCGACTCTTATGGCCACATTTGCGAAGGGCCATTTTCCTGATGGCCAGCCGTCGCAAGAACGATCCGCTCTGGCGATATCGATCTGGTTGATCTGAAGATCTATCTATATTCAAAGCGTCACGGAGAAAGAGGAGTGAAAGGCCCTAGGCCGCTCTATACCAGCTCAGCAGTCTTAAACCAGGTTGGCAGCGAGTACCTTAGTGATTTAGGTAAGAGCTTCCGTCGTCGAGTGTTCATGGAATTGACGATTCCGTCAGTCGCTGGGGAAGGTTTCAAAGAGTCTAAGCCGGTGGCAATAGACCTACATTGCCTGGATCCCGAAAAAGAGGAAAGTGACACCTACGACTACGCCTCCGATAGCGACCTCGAGGAGGAAGACGATCCGCGCGGTTCCATCGACACAGATAACACTAGTCCCGTACGCGAGAGTCAAGAACAGACAGCCAAATTTCTCAGCGACCTAACGTACGTCAACAGCAGGGAGTCTTGCGAGTCTGATACTCACCAATCGTGCCTCTCATACAAGGCAATTCCAGGCACAGAGCATCACGAAGTTCATGCGAACGGGACGAGCTATTCTCATCCCCGATACTGCCTTGAGAACGTGAGCTCCCATCGACCTGCCTCGCAAATCTCCACTCACCAATGTAAAGGTGGAACACCTTTTTACAATACATTTACTTCGGCAACATCAAGTTTACGACGTTGACGTCGGCAAGAACGCCCGAGTACCAAGTTTTGGAAGAGTCATGTTCACCAAAATCCATGTATCGCCTGGCTCACAAGGTAGGCAAGCTGATATGCACAATCTTGCGCATGCTCACTTCCGCCATCGTCAGCTCTGCCTTGATGATCTCAAGGCTTTGGCACTCAAAACTATCAAGACGCAACTGACAAAGGACAACATCTTCGAGGAGGTGTTCTCGCGTTTTACGTCCAGGTTGGTGCATCGAGGAGCGTTGATGTGATGCCGGGATTGTGACCGTCTTTTACACAGGTACCCCGAAGTTCTGGACGCCGAGATGGAATTCATGTTAGCCAAATGCTCCAATGAGAGCGTCCAGACAAGAATTTCGAAGGCTCTGAAGGAGTTCGGCTCCGGCGACCATCCCTATTTGGAAGAGGTCATTGACAAGGCAATTGCAGGCCTCATAAAGACGAGGCCCGACATCAACTCCGAGTCGAGCTCAAAGCCCAAGAAGCCTTCTTGACGAGTGATCATAGCGCTATGACTGTGAAGTTCACTACGTATTGTAATAAAGTTGCTCTGGGAGACCCACCTGCCTGACGGAAAGAGAGAGCGGGCAGAATTTGTGTGTCCATCATCGTGGCGGAGTAGAGACAAATCCAGGCGGACAAAGCCAAACAAACAGTTACCTCTTCTCTCCCGCTTCATGGTCAATTTGATGCGTACTTTACTGCGCCTCGATCCCGACTGCATGCGCCCACTAATAATGGCCAGCTAGCTAGAGAAACGGACATGGGAAGATTCCGGCTATCCGGTCCACCGACCTCTGGGAATTTTGGTGGGGAGGACATTTCTTCTCAGCCGATGACGACGACAATGGCCAACCACAAGCGCATAATTCTTGTTACAGGCGGCAACGCCGGAATCGGGTACGAGATCGTCCAGAGCTTGGCGGAGAAAGGCCATCGGGTATACCTTGGGGCGCGGAACACAGACGCGGGCTTGGAGGCGGAAGCAGCGCTTCAAGCGGCCGGGCTGGACGTGCATTTTGTGCTGCTCGATGTGACCGTGGCCGACTCGGTGGCGGCTGCGAAGGACGTGGTGGAGAAGGCGGAAGGACGGCTGGATTCGCTGGTCAACAACGCTGGCGTCGGGCCGATGCACAACAGTAAAGGCGCACTCGCCGAACCTCTGTCCAACATCCAAGAGGCGCTCTCCGTCAATCTCTTCGGCCTGATAAACGTCTGCCAGGCCTTCAGTCCGCTTCTTCTCTCCGCCACACCTGGCTTTGCCTGCATTGTCAACGTCACGACTATCATGGCTAGCAACTCGGTCATGGCGGGCGAAGACGGTCGTCGTCATGAATGGATCGCGTATAATACCAGCAAGGCCGCCGCTAACTCGTACACGATTGCGCTGGCGAAGGAGTTGGAGGGAAAGGTCAAGGTCAACGCCGTCTCGCCGGGTTTTGTAACGACCAAGTTGAATGGGTTCTCCCCCGGAGGAAAGACGACACGACAAGGAGCGGATATCATCACGCCCTGGGCGCTACTTGGGCCGGAGGACAAGGATAAGCATTGTAAGCTCTCCCCAAGAATTCCATTTCATTGTCGCTCACTCGCTTTCGTCCAGGTGAGATGTGGGTTGAGCATCGACAGGTGGCGTGGTAGACTTCGGAAGTCGAAGACGGGCACACATCGAACACAATGTAGCGTCATCTGCGAGGAAAGGTACATGTCCATGTTATTTAGGTGCGGAAGAGCATTTGTTTTTTTTTTCGTCTGGGTGACCTTGAGGTTAAAGTCTAAAACTGGGAAGGTGACGGCGCATGTCTATGCTATCCATGCTAATACCGGCAGTCGGGATCGCAGCGGGCAGTGGGGACCATGTTCATGTTCACCGCCTGCAGTGTCGCCTCTGTGTGATTTCTCCCACTACACTTCCTCACACGTAGAGGTGACGTAGACTCTCACCAACCTACCAGTCCTGCACACTGTGCGTTATGCTTGGCCGCCATCGAAAGATCCAGCGTCGGCGAGTCGATTGCCACTATCACCACCATACCGCCCAATAATATACGTTACCATAGATTTTTGGGGCTGAACATACTACTTGACCTTACAAGCATCGTGTCTATACACTCTTGCGCTTGTTGCTTTCGGGGAGATGTATCAACCTCGATGACCAGTTTTGCACAACTGAACGACTGTCACTCGTTGTACGTATAAGACATCCTGTTTGAAAAATAGTACGAATATATAGACAACCTGAAGGACATGACGGGTGAAAACACAAGAAAAATGTATCAGAGACCTCTTGAGTACTAATACTAGAATAAAATACAGTCCCCGTAAGCCATGATCATCTGCCCTACGACTACAAACCCTCCAGCGGCAGGAACCGAGAGCGCCACCCTCATGTACACCTCAAATGCATCGCGAAACCGCTCGGGTAGTACACGAACTAGCTCCTTATCTATCATTATATCATCCGTCATGTTGAGCCCGAACCACATCCCGTATACGGCACCAACCACAAGCCAAGACATTGTCCATGCGCGCTGCGCCTTTGTGCTGCCTCCATATTTGAAGTTGTGACTAAGGCTGCCGATGATGGCAAGAGGGATTCCCAGCGCGATCATCAAACCCAGAAACAGGTTCAAGGGGGCGCCTCGGACCGCGCCTGACATTGTAACTGCAAGCTGGTTGCCATCTCGGTCTGGCCTGGGATTCGCAGAGCTGTCGCGGAAAGGCGCACATGGCGGGACGACCACATCAGGCGTGCCTGATGTTGCCTGCCATTGCAGGCTAAGAGAAGGATTCCAATCTGGCCTCTGAACAGACGCCGGCGCGTCATCTTCCAACTCCTCCTCGCCGTCAAATACTATGGCCCTGACCTGCAATACATCGTCGTGTGGGGTAAGCACGCCGACAGTCCCATCGAAATACGTCCCATGCCGTTAGGGATGTGCGGGCCAGGGCTCAGGCCCTCGGCCCTGCCCTGACCTGCCCTGCCCTGCCCTGCCTTGGTGAGGGCCGAGGGCCGGGGCTGAGATTATGTAGGCCTTGAGCCCGGGGCTGAGCCCTAGGGCCTGAAGGCCTGGGACGGTGAGTAGGGAGCTCTTGATACATCTATTTTAGACTTTGATTACCTGTTCTTCTCATCTGAGCTCATATACAAACTTGTGGCGTCTGACATAAAACCAGAGTCAGCACCGAGTTGGAGGTTGTGAGAGCTCGGAACACCACACTAGTCACGTGATTTGTCACGGCTTTCTCATTCCGAATCGGGACAGTGAGTCTCGGACAGTCCTCCTCAACTCTACTGGGAGTCTCATTGCTGAGAAAGACACTAGAATGCTAATCAAGGTTAATACATGTCAGTAGCAGTAGATAATTACATGAAGAGTATGTATATGATGTTGTATGTCGGACTATGTGTGGCGCACATAAGCCCTAGGGTTGAGCCCTGGCCCTGCCCTGCCCTACAGGGCTCAGGGCTTAGGGCAGGGCTTGGATTTTGCTAGGCCCTGGCCCTGCCCTAGCGAGGGCTCAGAGCCCTGCCCTGGCCCGCACATCCCTACATGCCGTCGTTCGACCTCATCCATCACGTCCGAGCGCACAAGGAACAGCGACGGATACACCGGCATGAGTAAACTCCCAGCCAGATTGACGATGGACATGACAACATATGGCGCTACCGTCAAGGAAAAGGCGGCATAGCCATACCGGTTGATTTGGTCTCCGCGCGCCTTGTATAAGGTGTATGATGCGTAGATCGTCTGGAAGATGGCAACCATGACTTTTGCAGAACTACGAGAGGCAGTGATGAGTACTGTTTTGGGGTTTGGAGCTGACGTTGCGACAATAGCGTTTGGGGGTACGATCTCGTAGGCGTATCCTTCGGGAAGCTCGTGGAGAGCACCATGGATCTGGCGGACAGATTCCAGTTTTCGCCCTTTAGCTATATGATCCATAAACTTCCACCCGCGTAGGAAGTAATGACTCCTGAAGTGTCTCGTCGTGTCGAATGACCAGTCTGCAGGCTCCTCATCTTCCTCTTCCCTGATGAACCAGTCAGCAAAGCATAGACGAAGTTGATGGGTGAAAAGCACCTCTCAGTGACAAATTGGAGACCGCCAATCAAATCTCCTGTAGCAGGTTTCCAGGTCTCCGTACGAACAATCATGCACAGCGCCCCAGCTGCCGTTGCCATTCGAAGATCTCCCTCCTTCCGCCGCGTTAGAACCAGCATACCGCGCGCGATATTATTGAGACCTCGGGATACTCCAGACGCCGGGAGAATAAGCGCCGTGAAGACGCTCAACAGCTGAGGGAACAATAACTCCCCGGGGAAGGTCTGCGTGGTCGCGGCGTGGGTCACATAGTTGGCAAGTATGAATGACAGGACGTCGTATCCCGTAGATGGTTTGCATAAGAGATTAGACTGGCCATGGGTAGACACTCCATCCGGAAGAGTCGTGTTCCCGGACGAGGTAGACACAAAGCTCAAGGGATACGAAGCCACCGATGCGGGAGAACAGAACAGAGCGAGGAGAGAAACGATGATTGGGGAGGGCATGAAAGAGAGCTATACCATGAATTGGGTGCTCTGCGACTGCAATAAATACCTGTCAGTCGGAGTGACATTCCAGGGATCGCCGCTCATTCTGCATGTCAAAATTTATACATACGTGAGTGATATGCATCGCTGATAGAGCACGTCCACTGCAATCAAGATTGGGAGACTGATTCATCTGAGATGTCTATCTGAGTCCGTATAAAGAGGATTAGTGCAGGTAAAAACCAGAATCATGTAATTGTCCATGTTACCTCCGTATGTTCCCAGTAGTGAGCACGTCAAGAAGCTCCCCGTCAGAGTCTGGTGCCGAAATGTAGAGACCACTCCATCGCGGAATCAATCATAGTCCAATGGAAATCGTCATCCCTTGCCGATAGTAAAAGTAGTAACAGAAGCCCCGAGACTCGATGTAACCGTCACAGATGTTGGCGCTGGCTTAATCGACACCGTTGACTGGAACCGTCCTCCACCCAACGCACTCATCGCAATGGTTGAGATGTCCGGGTTACTGGCCTGAGTTATAGATTGATAAATTCCAAGAAGTGGATTTCAGAGCAACAACCAGACTCACAGACATGAATAACGTCGAAGATGCCACGTTGGTAGATGCGATTACAGTCAAGATCCCCGACCCTTGTCCGCTTTTCCAAGTCACTTGTTCCAGAGTGATCTTGATTCACCATCAACAAACACATACCTCTTCAAAGACCCGCCACTTACTGAATCAACCACAGCCGAAGGATTCACATTGATGGACACCGTATCAGAGCTCGACCCCGCACTTGAAGTCGTGGTCAACGTGAACATCAACGTCGATAGGGTAGTCACGGTCGGCGCTGTAAACGTAGCATTGATGGTGTTCGCTCCTGCCAGAGTAACGGCAGGTCCGGAAGTCTGTGTCCAGAGGAATGTGACACTTGACACTGGAACTAGTTCACTCAGTAGTAGAAATAGATGTTAAAGAAGCCTCACGAGGAAGGGTGTTGGAGATACCCCCAGCCAGCGTAACACTTTGACCCGACACAGTCGTGAAGTCTGGACCTGCATTTGCCACTGGTACGTTTGGATTGACGACGGGACAGTTGACCTTTGCCGGGGTCCCAGTACCTGCAAAGTCAATGAACACGATTCAGTCCGCGGCGCAATTTCACACACCAGGCCACGGATTCAACTGCCCCACTATTGGACCAGTTTCAGTCTGTGGTACGCCAGGCACACCACCCAACCAAGGCCCCCAGCCATCCCTCAAGTGCGCCAACAGATTGAACTCGAACGGAATCTGCGGGTCTCCAAAGACGTTCAGCTCTGGGAAGATATACCCGTCCGGCGCGTACGGCGAGACGAACTGGCCCGCTAAGATCCCATTCGGGGTCGCGACTATCGAAGAAGAACCAGCGATTCGGACGACGACCTCGCGAGTATATGGGCCTATTCCAGAGACATCACCATCGACGCGGAAGCGCCACTGTCCTTTACGGCCAGCGGCGCGAGGAACGACGCTTCCCCAGAGTCTCTCTGTCTGCGCGCCAGTGCAAGGGTTGACATCGATGGCGTAGACGTTGATGGTGACAGTTTGGTCTGTAGAGTATCCTTCGACCTAAGTGAAGGTCACCTTCTGGAGTACAAAGGATGTATGAATGATTCTTACGCGTGTCTGAGCAACCTCTCCAGCGGGATCTTGAATAAACATCAACAGCCGTTCGACAAGATTCGAGAAAATGGAAACCGACTGACCTCCGTTAATCCCAGCCTGGAGAGTCTCGATTCTCAGATACGCAGGCCTTGAAGCTATCGTCAGTATCGAGGCAGTATGCATCATCAAAGCGAACAGACTCACTTCGTTCCTGGAGTTGTGTAAATTCCCAGATTCGCATCAATTGTATACGCCGCAATCAATCTGTCTCCGTTCCCATCCTCCACGATAGTTCCACTGTAGACGATGAAATCTCCGACCTCTAGAGGGACGAACAGGTTAGGGTCCGGTTGGCCTGATGCGACAGGCGGGGCGCCAAATGTGCTAAACCAGCAATGAGTCGATGATACCAAAGCGAGGCAAAGTATGGATCGGGAACAGAGAAGCAAGGACACTCACAAACTCGTCACCGGCTTCCCTTGTGCATTCTTGGGTCTATTATATTCTGGACACAGAACATCCACCCCTACCGCCGGGTTAACCCTCGGAATACACACGGGGAACCCACTCGAAGCTGCCACAGACGGATTGTCCGTATCCGCCGTCCATAATGGCCAATCGCCGTGCACAAGACCGTACCGCCCGACTGTAGATCGATATCAGCATCAATAAGACGTGAACGAAGACTGATTGTAAGTAACACTCGACATACCAGGATCATTCATAACCACCCTCTGTCCCGTACTCAGATCGCCGAATGTCCCATCAATCCTCATCTCCCCGTTCTCATAGTCGATTGCAGTGATGAACCCTTCGTTTGCGTTCCCGATCTCCTGAAAGATGTACACCATGCCCGCGACCTTCTGCCCGTTGATGTAGTTCGCAAAGATCTATCAACAAGGCGGGTGTCAATGATGTGTGGTCAATGAAAGAAAGAGTCTGGAAAAGCGAGACAAGCTTGCGCGACAACGGAAGGATCGCGATGATGACAGAAAAGTGGAGATGGACTGACCTGCGCCTCCCAACTGATCGCGGGCCATAGCGGAAGATTCAAGACTCCATCAGCGGTGAAGATTTCCCCCCACGCCACCGCGGTGAGTGACGGCGTGTTGACAAGCAAGTTCTGAGGAATTACTATCTCATGCCCGCCTTTGAGGGTGATCGTCCCGCCAGAGAGGACATCCGATGCATTGTTGAGGGTGCCTCTGCAGAGCAAGGCAGTCACACTTTTAACGATTGAAGAAGAAATGAAAGAGTGCACCCACCCAGCGATATGCCCCACGGTGGTAAACGGTGACGGGTCGTATGGTACCGATGAAACCTGTCCCAAGACATAAAGCGTCTGGGAATAATAAATAAGGAGAGCGTATAAGATGTGCCACATAGGTCTAGATGATATTCAATGAGTGAGTGAGTATAGCAAGGAAGGAGTGTGAAGAGCGCGTTGAAGCGCAGCATTTCTCTGGCTGTGGGCTTTTTAACAAAACCCTACTGCTTAGCCCATGAGATGGATAAGAATCGAATACGTGGCGCGTTGACGGCAAGAGGTACCAGCGTAATGAGTTGTTCGGTTCGAAGGAGACACCTGTCCACGGGAACCTTTCGTTCCTGTAACGCGACTTCAAGCTAATTCTGACTGATTCCCAAATGTCCGTACACCGGTATGCACCCTGGGACATAGAGACTGTATACTTCCTAAGTTGGGTGTCATTGGACGGTGATCATGGGCCCGACATCAAGAAACCTTGGCGGTCTTGACTCATCTTGGCTTGGCGGTTAACGTACAATCAGTGAAGTGATATATTTGCGCCTGATTCTCATGACTCTCGTAGTAAGAATCTAGGTCTCGTGGTGAGCGGACGTCGCAGGAGCACATGCTGAGAGACTAGGAGACACTCACTAGGCGACATTCTTGTAGGGTCAACTACCACTGACCGCTCATTCTGCAAACGGCTCAAAGTGCGACACACGGCGTAGTTTCAATTGATGTCCAAAACTCTTCCGCCGATTGTCGGAGCGCTACAGAAAACCTCAGACTGCTTCCATGTTCCGGGAAAGAGTTTGACTTGACGCATGGGCCAGGATGAGGTGGGCGAGGGGAAACGATAATTGAGGAGAATAAGGCTCAACACACAAAGAAGTGGGAAGACTCAGCGATGGAGCGCCGAGCGGGGAAGAAGAGGTAACGTTGGAGAGACGAGGTGGTTCAATAGCGTCGGGAATGGATGGCGCCTTTCAAGGACGAGGCTTGGAGGTAGGCATTGGCAGTATGTAGACACCTGAGCGAGGACAGGCATGGAGGGTTATCAAGTACTAGTGCCTCTTCCGCTGCCATTTTGCCTGCGCCGCACGGAGTGGTCTCTGATGGTTGATATATTATTGAAGCAAAGTCATAGTGAAAGAGACTCGAAGCCCACCTCAGATTCAACGAGAGTACAGTAGTACCCAAAGTCACGTAGAGCGTACCATTATTATCACATCGAGTTCTTCGGGCCTACGGTCAAGCAAAATGGTCTAGAGAACGCGCCGTTCGGTAGTGAGTCTTCGCCTTGTCGGTAAGGTCTCGATTGATGGTGCGCATGTATGAGTGGGTGGTGTGTATAGCCAGAATAAGAGCACGAACATTGCACGAACATCCTTGCACTCCGGACATGACAGCCCGAGTGAAAACCGAATCCCGAAAACGATGACGCGGCGTTGTGAACCGGCCCGATCTGCCGAAACTCGTCTTCACTGTTCCGAGTCTTCGCACGACCCAGGCACGACCTTAACGATTGGTTGACTTCTCTCTCTTTGCGTAGAATTGACCAGGACGCTGGAGCGTAGCAACCAAACGACGTGTAGAGTGTGCAAAATGCTGCAAGACTCGCACTAGATTTATCTCTTGAACTTCTACTACAGCGGCGGCTCAACGGGCGGGCGCGCGTCGGCTGTCCTCAACAGATACGACTCCATACTACATCTGTAGACTCTCGTACTTGCTAACTGGTACCTTTAAATTCAATTGGAGCTGTGGTTCGCTAGAACCAGTGGCGCCGTGTCATACGCTTCTTTGTCACAAGGAGTCGATGGTAGGTGGTTACTGTATCATCATCATCATCATGGCAAGCTCATCTACTGCGTAACGCTGAACGTTGAGCGCCCAAGCGCATGCACGAAAGTAGGATACTGAGTGGCCTAAGAGCGTCAGCTATCCAGGGGAATCACCGGAACATTTGAGGGCGAAGCTACTTAGATGCGAACGAGTCGTAAGTGTGCCATTGAATGCTCAAGCAAGCGTGCGTTCTCGGCGGCTCTGGGCTCTTGCGCCTTTCCCTTCACCAGAAGAAGTGGCGTTCTTGTTGACCGGACCGGCCTCTCCGATCATTTTCCGCTCCCTTGTGATCTTTGCCACCGACATCAGCGTTGACTTACGATGGTTCAATTGGACTCATGGAAGCTCGGTCTTTTCAAGTACGTGTTCTAATCGGCGGTGAAGACCATGAGTGTTGAGTTCATAAACGGATGCCACATAGGCTTCATCGGACGTACCCTAAAATACTCCTTGACTCGGACTCACTCACGGTTAAGAATGCTATCATAACGGACGGTGTCTCGGATGACTCTGTATCCGCATCAATCAGAGCCAAGATCTCAAGCCTGCCGCCATGACTACCAACGTGTTCGCGTTGTCGACTCACACGAGCAGAACCTGGAAGGTACGTGTCACCTCACCTCGAAGAACACGTCCCATAATCCATTGGTGTCTAGATTCTCTTGTATGAACCATAGCTCCATACAGGCCTTGGCGTGCTTACGTCTCGAGAGAAGCCCATGTCCTCCTCCGCTGCTGTACAATCTCAAAGTTCTCCGATTGTGAAGCTTTGTGCATGCATCTTCCACAAGCCGCATACGATGCTTTCCGCCGTCATACATCCAGGATCAATCACAGACTTATTGTGTCTTATGTAGTCTACGCGACCTGTCACCATCTTCTTCGTTTGGTCCACAGCCAGGGATGTAATGACTTTATGTGGGTCCAGCGGTACCACGGGTATCTGCATCGTAGATATCACGACTCACTGGGGAGCGCGATCTACATGGGAGGCGGGATAAACTATGCCATCTGTCATGCGCGACCCTCTCCAACTTGTCAAAGAAATCAGCCGTCTAGTTCTTCTGTACCGGGTCCATACAGGGTTCGCTCAGGCCTCAGTCTGGCCATCACTACGGAGAATGTAGCGCGCAAGTTGCCATCGGTTCCATCCGTGATAGGAAGTCTATAGGCGCACGGGCTCTCGTATTTCAATGTCGCGCCCATCAATTACTCGCGCTTAACCGATTACGTAACCCACCCGCCAATCAGCGGCCCTTACCGAGCTGGTAAAGCCCGAGAATAGGTAATTCAGTTCGTCGGCTCTTTTGCTCCCTCCACGAGACAAGGCACTCTCCGGAGCCAGTCTCCGTGTCAAGTTGCCGACGTGCACTCCCAACCAGCCGTGTTACCCAGCTGGCAGTTCGGGCACCTATTGCATCCGGTGGACCGTTATCGATGGTCAGTCCCGTCCTAATTGGTCTCTGTCTGCATCCTTCCGCGTATGGACCTGGATTCGTTGGAGGAGGCGAATAGGTCGATGCTGTCAGAAACTCGTGGTGCAGTCTTACCTCTGATCTCGATCGCCGTCGTAAGTCTGTGTAATGAAATGATACCGCAGCTTATAACATACAGTTCCAAATCTTACTCCCCGCGCGGCGCTCAGCGTATGCAGTTCTATTCCTGCCACCATCATGGGAGATCGCGTCTTGTTGACGCACCAGGATTAGGCATGTGTGATCCCATCTTAGAACCTACATCGCCAAGCACACCCCACGATGCAGTTCAGAGATAAGTTGACGAACACCTGGTTCTGACGATCGCATTGCTAAATACCGCGCCCGAGTTCTAGACTGAATAACATGCCGGGCTCAAGAAGAGTAACTGTATGGAGCTACGTCATCAAATTTAAGGGTCGAGCCAGCTTGCCAGATATTCGTGGCGTTCCGGTATATAAGGCGCGGTGGGGGCAGAGATGAAATCCGTATCATTTCCCCGCATCTTCCCCTGCGTTTCCCTTATAGGTGCCTCATACCAAAGTTTTGGCGTCCTGGTCACACTAATGCTCTCACCTTCCTCCAGCTCTTTCTGATGTACGTCGCTGTGGCCTTCTTATTCTCCCGCGTTGACATACCCTTAGGGCGAATGCATTTGTGTGTGGAACCCTTATCTACAGCACCAACGATGACTTACGCGCGCGCTTAATAGTTCGATATCGCTATAGACCACCGGCCTGTCGGACGCATCGTCTTCTCACTATACGACACAGTCACACCACACACCGCGCGAAACTTTCGCGAACTAGCGACGGGCAAACATGGGTTCGGCTACACTGGCTGTTGTTTCCACCGCGTCATTCCGGGTGTACGCATCTCCTTATCTGAAGAACAGCCTTCCTGACTCCTACTCGATCCGTAGTTCATGATTCAGAGCGGCGACTTCACGGCGCATAACGGGACAGGCGGGAGGTCTATTTACGGGGAGAAGTTCCGCGGTGAGTCAGCTCAGGAACTTGCTCAAGGACTTACTTTACATTTGGTCTCCACAGATGAGAACTTTCGACGCAAGCATTCACGGGCTGGACTCCTCTCTATGGCCAACGCAGGTCCGCATTCCAATGGATCACAGTTCTTCATCACTACCGTGGATACCCCATGGGTAAGTCCTTATCCTTTCCTACCTCCTCCGATTCGCGTCCTGAGTCAAGTACAACCTCAGCTTGACGGACGACACGTCGTGTTCGGGGAAGTCCTTGAAGGTATGGATGTTGTCAAAGCCATCGAGGCCCTCGGAAATCCCGCCGGAAAACCCTCGAAACGCATCGAAATCATCAAATCCGGCGTTCTGTAGCAAAACACTAGGGTTCACTTTCTATATTAGCCCCCATTACTGGACTCTACACCACTTCACTTCACCTCTTGCATTTGTTTTCAATTCGTACATACTTTACCGAGTTCTCGTCTCATGCCGCCCGTGTGCACCTATCCATCGTAGACTAATACATCTATCAGTTTTGACATTGACACTAGAAACCGATAGCCCTCCGCCACAAGGCGAACCTGAACAGGGATCGACAACGAGGTCCGGGTGGTGTCGGCCCTTAGTTGAGACTGGTCGCGTTTTTAAAATTACTGATTCAAAAGGCTTGGACGACGTATCCCATGACGCATAAATAGATACACTGCATGCGAGGGTGCGAAGAGGTGACTGGACATTCAGCTCTGTTGACGCTCAGTGAAGGTGAGTGTGTCACGGCGATAAGGACTTTGAATTGTCAACTCGTTTACAATTCTGAAGCACCTAGATCAACCGAAGAAACGGCGAGACCTGTGCTCGCGACGCGCATACAGGCATTGTCTAGCCTGACTTTGAGTCGGAGCAAACGAGCCGTGTGTGCGTATGGCGATCACACAGATGGCCAGGACCGAACTAGCCATAAGCACCTATAGATGGGCGGATCTCAGGACCGAAAGGGAACGCCTCCTGGAGTATACGAATTGAAAGAGGACATTCCGCGCATATCGGGGGATGGACGATGGGTGAGAGCCACGCTCCGAGGAGAGAGCGCGCTGAGCTTGCGGTCGGAGGGTGCAGATGACGAACTTCAGCGGATTGCATTGAACGCAAGGGGAGATGATGCTTCAGCCTTTCCGAGTCCGAAGGGCAAGGTCGCTCGTTACAGTATCATTCAGAAGGGGAGCGCGAATCAACGAGGTTTGAGTTTGCATCGTGGATCATGGAGAAGCGACCGGCCGCAACGTGCATGATGCACGATGCCTCGTCCATACACGATATGATACGCGTCCAATCATAACGCAACTGGTGGTATTAAGGAAGGAAGGAGGCGTTTAATTAAAGCTCACGTCAGTGACTGCACACGCACGGGAATTAGGATCCCCAACAAGCGGAATGTATATGAAAACCCTTGCATGTTGGACGAAGCCATTGAACTTCAAGCCCCGCAAGCCCCGACGTGTTACATGCCAGATGTCACATCCCCAGGCAGGTCATAGATAAGAATTGAGGGTCGTCCAGTATTCTGGGCAACCGAGAAAGCATAACGGGAATCCTTGGCAGAGGTGGTTTGTGCATGAGAAAGCACGCTGCAAGTTGGGACGTATTGAGGGTGCAAAGTTTGCTACCACAGGCCAAGAACTCAAGAGAAACGGGGTGGTGTATCATGACTCGGAGACCGACGCAGGCGTCAGACCTGACCGAAGGAAGGCAAGATGAAAGAACGAGGTCAAAGCGGAGTTTGCCGCCGGCATGTTGGGATTTTGATGTGGCACCACTCTCTTCATTGCGGCGAACAAGATCTGAATGCAGCCACCGGGAGCCCAGGTAGACACCCCGAGCCTCGCCGCTACTCTTCTCAATAGCGTTACGACGCGACGACGCCCCAAAGAGCGCGATAATCGCGTGTTAGAACTTTACGAAACAGCCTGGGCAAATTTTTGGACTTGTCTGTATACATTGATTCTGATCTAGGGCTTGCAATAAGGCGCACACGAGCAACAACCGACAGCTACGCATGCTCTCTCTCTTTTCAAAGTCGCTTAAGCTCGCATTGGACGACAAAAAAGGTCCTGGACTGATTGCGCTCCGTCAATGTCACTAGTGGCATTGTACAGGAGGGGGCCGAGTCATGGAACTGTACATACGTTCTGAGGGCGATCCTTCTCTCGACATCATGATGCTGATGGTGATCCACAGTGACATTCCCGAGCATTGAATGACCTCTTGCCAAGGGACAAGGGGGATAGGATTGTCCGATGCATTCAACTTGTACCGGCGGTAATCCCATAGATGCCTCCCCCTTCCCGAGCCTAGACGGGTCGACTGGATGTCCTATTGCTGTATAGGCGAGCTCGGAGTCAGAGTGAACATTTAAGTAGGTTTGTAATGTCTTTTGCATGGGACCGAACACTTACGCGATGTCTCTAGGACTGTATGAATGCATGTACGTGTGGAATTCAAGTTGTACACGTCTTAAGCACGACATCTTGGGTGCGCGCGCCATTCAATCGAAATCAGTGTCACGTTGCCAGTGTGGCGATAACTCAGAAGGTGAAGTCCATACGCGCGGTCGTGTGCAAAGGATAAGAGTTGGTGATAGAACTTCGAGACTTGTATTGACGAGGGATTCTGGTGTATTGCTGGTGTACGTATGCGCAATATGCCGGTGATGGAGGCGTTGCGATGAAACTCCCAGACTTCGCCATGAGCCAAAGTTATCCACGATTCCGTTGTTGTCCATATGGACACCAACCTTCGATGTAACTCCCACAAAGCAACGGGGTGGTTGAGTGGTTGGTATCAGGGAACGACTACTTTGAGTACTAGGTGGAGACTATTGGGCGGTGCCGAGTCAAAAGCATGATGATGATGGAGCGCTCTCGGAGCGATGCCGTTTGTCATTTCAAACAATCTTCGCGAGTCACGCTAAAGTCCGTCAGCTTCGAAAGCATCTGAATCTCTCTATACACGCCCTCCTCCGATGAAATGATCACCGGCACCTTCCGATGGCTGGACTCGGAATTTATACGAGTCGTCGCGGTTTGAGCGATTCATCGCTGCACCGTCACTTGACAAAGGTCTTATCCGAGCCTGTGCAGGTACGACGGTACGTGGACTGTCTGGCCAGTCAAGTTCTTGAAGTTCTCAGCACCGTGGCTTGTGGCTCGGACTTTTGAACTCACATTTGCTCGATCGCCTTCGTTTTCGGCCTCAGTACGGTTATTTTTGTGGTGGCAGCATGACGCGAGGCCACGGTCCGTGACTCCGTGGCAGTCCGTGCACACGAAGGAGTCCTGAAAGTCGGAATCTCAGGCCTCCCTATGTGCTCGGTGTCATTTGGGTGAATTGTTCTTCTGCACGTACAGCAGTGAGACGCCTTGTTCTAGAACGCCGACCTTTGGGCCTCAGAAGATGAATTGTATCTGCCATGTATTGTGTAGGATACAGTATGTTGTCGGAGATGTGCGCCATACTTTCTCTAACTTCTCTATAGGCCAGGGCCAATGGGTCTGAACCGTGTCTTGTCAAATAGTATATGGCAATGATTACGCCACAATTTGCTGGAACGGACAGTAGAAGGCTGAGGTGTGTTGCCGCCGCTGAGACACCAGCGATGGGCGGAGCTCGAATGCGGTCCGCGAGAGGAACACTTCCACAATCAATAAAGTGCGCCACATGCTGGCCAGTGCTGCAGTTGGGTACTTAGTAAGTACACATAAGATACACATAGTGTGGCTCGTGTTGAACGTTTTGGCATGAATCCTGGAGCACAACTGCCCATAGTTCCGGCTCCAGAAATCCTAAGACTTACACCGGTACCTACTGTCCAATGTCCATTCGCCATTAGGGTGGCGCAGCAAACCCTAGGTTTCGATACACCTAGGGTTTACTGCGGTTATGAACGGTATTGATACAGTATTGAAAGGTCAAGGACTAGGTTTATAGGTTTCGATACCAGCATGTGATTGTTTCACGTGATGCCCGCGGCGCTGTTGGGCAAGCCTGAGACCAGCAACAAGAGGGCGGGGATGGGGCGGGAGGGCGGCGCGCCCATCACGTGTGCCCATCACGTGCCTATATCCAAACTGTTAGTAACGGTATTGAAACCTAGGCCAAAATGAAGGTCAGTAAGTAACGGTTTCAAACCTACCGGGTAGGTTTACTGCGCCACCCTATTCGCCATCTACTACTAGAATCTATCACAAAAAGTGGTCCACGTGTTTCGCACAGAGGCCCCGCCAGGAATCGAACCTGGTTCTCCGCAGATGCTGCATGAATCCAACTCCATAAATGCGCACAGAGTGGGATTCATGCCTTAGCATGTAGCGTGTTACCGATACACCACAGGGCCTACTACTGAATGGCATCAGGGCGCACAGTCAATCTAACGTGATTGATGTCAAGGGCCCAACATGAATTCACACTAATGCCATAATCTTGGCCGAAAGCATTGAGCAATGTCCTCACGGCCTGATTCGGGGAACGAGAAGAGGAACGCCACACCGGAATCGGGCCGATGCGAGCCGACCCAAACGGTCACGAAGATGTCATTGTCACGCCTCAATCCTTGTCCTCCTACTCCCACCAATGGCTTCCCCTCTCTGCAGGACCCGTGCACATAACAGTCGCGCAGAATGTGTGCTCCTGATCCTAATTTCTGGTGTGAAATACGCTGAGGCTCTTTCAGGGTCTGTCAGTCGTACGAAGACAAATCTATACCTTTTTTGCATGGTGCGACTTGTTAAATGGAAACCTGTCAACTGGCTACCTACGGATACACTCTTGCGACATACTCCGATTATCCTCCGCGTGGCTCGCGTTGTCGAGTGCTCGAAACCGGACGCCCTCCTTTTCTTGCCCATCGACTCGGCGACGAGGACGCGTTGACGAGGACGTATCGATATATCTTCCGGCTGCGGAGCATAGGTCGCCTCCAGTGCAGCGGTCGCAAGACCGTCCCGATGCTTGGGCCCACGAGATCCTTTCGTCAAGTACACACCGCTTCATATACGACCTGGAACAAGACTACAGGACAGTGGGATGATAGCACCTTGCTGTACGACTTCTTTCCGTACATTTCAATACCATACTTATGTTGTGGACATAGGGTCACGTACCTCATGCATCGCCCGTCCTGCTCCGATGTGCCCAGGCATATCTTTCGCGTTGCTCATAGACGCAGGAGTCGCGGCGAATCACTGGCCACACCACACCCGTCACTGCTATGCGCCGACCTTGCGTTTACACCTACCTTCCGGGGTAGTGTTGGAAGGGAAGTGATCTGGTGATAGCTGATCATTGGAGGACTGGAGAGGTGAAGAGAAGAGATGCCTGGCCGAAGAGGGACGCTATGCGAGGGGGCTGGGGCTGCCCTCGCACACATTCTTTTTCTTGCTCACATCAGTGCGGTGCATGTTTTCCTCGTCCACTCGCTGGACCCTACGTCGCCTCACGCCCAAGCCCACCCTTTTACCAACTACCACGTCGTTCCGCCACCATTAGAGTGCGATTGAGCTTGCCAATCGCCTGCCGGCCGTCAGCTACTATTGCCAGCAACACATCGGACCCGTACCTCACATGGCTGACCGCCTGCAAGCAGAAGACGAATTCCAGGAAAGCATTCATCTGTACGATTCGTTTTCTTTGGAATCAGGATTTCGACTGATGGTGTTGATAGACGTCTCCATTGTCCTCAACCTGTCAATCGGTGTCTAGATCATCTACATAGCCTCGCACCTCATCCCGCAAGCCCGCCTCATTTTGGCTGTTCAGGCGGCAGATTGTCCACCGCTCTTGTACATCACAGCCTCATCGTCGCGCTGCTCATTCGAGATCGAATGCCCGAATATTCGAAAGCCCATACGCCGCAGCGGTGTACTCCGTCATTCTTCCTCGGCGCCCGTTATGCCTTCACCTCCCGTTGGCTCCTACATCCTTGTACAAATCGATGCTGTGGCTTCCGTTGGTCGTCGTGAAGATCCAGAAGCCAGAGAGGCATCTCGCGCCCTCAAACCTCAAGAATACATCGCCTGGGTTAGTACAGTACGTCGTCTGCCTAGCCATACACTTAATCACCTGACGCATCGTGACTCTCAGTGGTGCAGTGGTTCAGGCTGCCGCGGTCTCCCCTACATCCTCCAAATTGCTCTCGTCTCGCGCGGCATGGTCCAGGGTGCTCATCCTGGCCTCATTCCGGATGGTCTTACCCTACTCTCGATCGCATGTCCTTTTGTTGCGACCATCTTCTTCCTGCGTCTGGGTGTCATCATCCGACGTTTATCAGAGTCCGAGTCTGCGTCCTATATGGCGATCCTAATGGTCCTCGAGGAAGGGTCACAGTACCAACTCTTCCCGAGACGCAGACCACTGTGATCATACAGCTTTTGGAGTTGGACATAGAGTGGCGTCGGGATCTCTGGGAAGTTGGCGTACCATCTTCCCTCCAGGATCCCATCGGAATTGTATAACAACGACCGGGCACCTGATCTTCGCCTCGTTGAATGTCCTTACGATGTGGACTCTGTTCGGGACGAAAAATCCAAGAACCTGTGGACCTGTTATCTCGCTCCCAGGACTCATCAATAGTCAACAGTTCCACCTTTCGGCAAGGGATACGCTGATAGAGAATTCAAGTCGATGCGATGAGGCGCAAGTATACCAAGATGTACAAAGACCGGACGACGAGGTGTATCCCATCCTTGGTGTATCCGTTGCCGGAGAACCAATTCCCGACCTTCCGCTCTCCCTCATTCCCTCAGTAACCCCCTTCGACTTCACCCCACCCCCTTGCACACGCCTTGATGGATAGCTGCCCATCGTGATAATACGAAGACACTGTCCACGACTGAATCAATGCTTCCCCTGCTTTGATACTGATTGTCTTCTGACCACCGGCGTCGAAACCTTCCACCCCTCTTGTAAATCTTGGCTGAGCAGCTTATGCGCGCCTTCTTGTCAACCACGACCGGAACAGACGTCAACGACGACGTATCCCCAAACATTATGATTTACGCATTCCCTCGAACTGTTCATCACGCAGTCTGGCAGCACGGGCGGCGAATAACATCAGAATTGGCTATTCGACGTCTCTTTCACGTTCTCCTTCGGACTCACAGGCGCCTTTCCCCTCGTACCATTGCCTCAGATATCAGATGGAGAGGCAAGCGAACCACAAAGTACCTCATGGCACACGCGAGAGCGTCACAGCGCACCCCGGCGCACGGAGGATTGTTGAGGGCGAAGAATGCTATCATTTTCCGAAGACTGACTGCTTTTTTATTTCCATGCTGTCGGTTGTCGGCAAAGTTGCTCACCGTTTGTAAGCACACAGTTATTGTAGTTTGCTCATAATCCGATGTTGGTCCACTTCAATTCGTCTGCCTCACCGCCATGCCAATTGAAACTCTCAACTCTAACTTCAGCTCTAGTTCGCCTCATGCAGCGCGTGAGGAAGCCAGCAGCACATGCGCTGATCAACATTCAGCGCCCTAACACGCTCTCCCAATCGAGTTGCTTGCATGCCTTGGTTGCTCCGTCTTCCCACAAATGCGCGGAACATGTGAAGATTTATGGAGGCATCGCGGTACTAGTACTAATGTGATCATAATGCTAATTGCTACAGTTCGTGAATTTCTATCGTTGCAAGTATAATAATGTCTATTTTTTCGTATATCGACTCTTCATGCGTATCGTCTTGCCGTACTTCCAGAAGAAGAACGGTCTGTAGGGAGGTGAGAAACATCCGCACCATGCATTATGAAGCACTTACGCAGGACATCCAAGCGCAATAGCCACTACGGCCAACACAGTGTTGCCTTTGCCATAACCTAGCGCGTCGAACATGGCTGGGGCAAAGAGAGGGAAACCGAAGCCAGCCAAGGAGCGGAAGCACGAAACGGCTGCAAGGGCTATACGATAAGACTGGTGAGTAGGGATGCCATGCGAATTTACTAGAGTAACGTACCACTGGCTGCAAAGAGCGAGAACGTATCTACAACATACGTTTGCATACTCTGGAAGCACAAGATCATTCCTGCACCGACAAGGGCAATACCTAGATCCGTAGCAGCCCAATGTACATGCTTTTCTGCGCACCAGCCAGAAATGAGGATTCCAGCGGGAAAGATAATCGATCCAGGTATCATAGCGGCTAGTCAGATTGCGTCAGGGCGCCGTGTGGACACTGGAAATGGGGCACGTACGGACGCGAAATTCGGGTTCGCCAACGCCGCCATTCTTGTTCTTGAAATGTACATAAATCCTGTCCATGTAGCGCGCGTTCGTCTGACTGGCGAGGGTGAGACCTATCCCCAAAGCGAAGTAGTGTAAGCCAGCGGTTCCGACGCTTTGTCGGTAGACATTGGCGAAGATGGAAGGTATGGTTGTCAGATACACTGTATACTGGTTGGAATAGGAACAAGTGAATCCACAGCAAGGAACACCCACGATAGAAAACCCCATAGATGAAAGCCATGTAGAGACCAATTATCTGGACGATCGGCTCCTGCGCGAAGATGACGAAAGGACGCACGAGCGCTTTCGCGAAGATGTGCTGCCATGTCCTCGGCTCCGATTTCTCGAATACAGTTCGCACGTTGACCTCGTCGCGCCCTCCTTTTTCTGGGTCCGATGTTGCCATTTCTGCGCGTATTCTCTTGGCCTTGCGCTCTAAGAGGAGTGGGGCGTATGCTATCGCAACACGTCAGAACTAGCGAACGATGTTATGAAGAAGAGTAAGCCATACATTCTCTGAGAAAGAACAGACCCAGCATCTGAATGAGGATATCGAGTATTGATGTGCTCCAGAACTAGCGGTCAGTCAGAATCATGAAGTGCGGAGAGGGAGGTAAAGGCACACACCACCCATCTCCACGTCGTCTTCTGTCCAACCCATGCACCCGCCACTGGACCCACAACGGGACCCATAAGAGGTGCTAGAGAGTATATCGCAATCGCCTTTCCACGTTCCTCTGCCTTCCATATGTCTGCCAACACCCCGCCACCGACAGCAAGAGGCGTGCTCCCTCCCAGACCTGCAAGAAACCGAAACGCTATTAGCTGGCCTTTGGTTTGCGCAAAACCACACGCGAGATTCCATGCTGAGAGATGATAAGGGAGTCAGGACACGCGTAGATAGCATCGTGGAACACACGTACCGAAGAAAAACATGTTGGAAATTTGTATAACACGCGACCGGCCGTATATCTCGCTGAGTGGTCCGAGGAACAACGGTCCGATGGCTACATATGCGTCAGATAAGAGAGCATGGGGTCAGAGATGACGAGAACGCACCATACGCCAATATGAACACACTGATTGTCAGTGCCATCTCCAACTGGTTCGTGATCCCGAGGTCGGCTGCGACGATGGATATAGAGGGCGATATCATGGAGGAGGATACAGGCGAGATCAAGGTAAACAGGGACACAATTAGCGTTGCACGCCATCTGGCCGAAAGTGTCCAGCTAAACGAAGTCGTCTGTCAGATAATGGAAAAGTTGAACTTGTCGGTAGAGGGAGCTTACTTTTTGGGATTCTGGGGATCGTCGGGCCCATCCCAGTCCACCACCACCTCTGCCGTCTCATGTGTCCCAGTCACTGTTTCCGTCGGTGACTTTCTCTCTGCCTCCGATTCCGCTGTTCTCTGTTCGTCTTCATTTTCCTTGTCGAATGAGCCCTTCTCTGCGGCATTGACATCAGGTCGTAGATTGAACATTCGTTTTGGTTCGCGCCCTGGGGACGATGGGAAAGGCAGGTGGGCTGTATAATGACCTTCCCTTATATATAGACCTGAAGCGACGGCAAAACCTATAAAAAGAGTCTTTATAGAGACCGATTACCCGAAAAAGACGATCGGAGTGCGATCGGCGTCGGACCTTGTCACGCTGCATGCATATGCCATGACGCATGAAGGAGAATCGTCCGACTCCATACGCGTCTTTCCTACTTGTGTCATCCTCAATCAGAACTACAACAGAGAGCGACGTACTTAGAGGGATCCACTAGTTGGGCATCTTCGTGATTCCTGACCTTAGAGCTCGAGTGGAGGAGGTCTATGTCCATGTCAGATACCATGACTCAAAACCCTTCAAACGGGACCATCTCCATTGTATCCTGCTTTGCACAGGCTCAGCGTGCGTGTCAAAGTTCAACATTCATTGAATGGAAACAATTACCGAAGGGGACAGTCAGCCAGCAGCGTCCAAATTCAGGCATCACACGCTTCTAAGCGCCCAGATTCATCCCACTGTAACGTGAGATTTTCGAGCTCGTGCTGATTTCAAGGCTTTCTCGGCGGGCTTTCCGCTGTGACGAACTTAAGTATAGGCTTCATTGGAATCAACTTACTAACCAAGAGGCGGGTCCGGAACTTAACCGAAACAGCCTCATGATGACCGGAGGTAACTTCAGTTTGAAAGGAATTAGGGTGTGGCGTTGTCGACTCGACCAAGGAGGGCTGAAAAAAAGGATAGGCTGTCTGATTGAAAGCATCATCTGTCGGGACGTCGTGGTAGTGGAAAGAGTGGCCACGGGCATTGCCGAACCGTGATCGAACCGCATCGGCTCTTCCTAAGTTCCTTGTTGTAGATCTTCGAGGCGTCACTGTCCACAGAGCCAACCACAGTTACGGTGGCAATAATGACTTGCTAAAAGGTGCTATCGCTAAGTATGCTCCAGTAAGTCTCGTAACAGGACAGCGCGAAGCCTCTCGTACGCGTGTCTGCGTCAACATGAGCGCAATCATCATAGTCATCGAATCGTTGGCAAAGACTCAGGCCTGAGGACAGCTATGGACATGCTCCTGGTGGTCTGAAAAATGGCACCCAGCCTCCTTGTCGCAAAGGCCACCACTAATCAACTCTGAGTTTCTTTGATCGATCACGATTCACAAGTTGGTGCTTTCTCAATTCCCTTGCTCATTCCTTTATCTTGGTAGGGATCAGTGGATCCAACTGGCAACGCTTACGGTGGAATACGGCGGTGGCTTCCAGGTTACGGACGTCGGTCACGATCTTGGCACCCCTGAAGGAGTCAAGCACAGATTGGTCTGAATCCTTGAAGCCCAGTGGCAACGACAGGAGCGCACATACCAGCTTCTTCACGCGCCCTGGCGCGAATGTTGGGAGAATCAACTTTCAATGTGACGCTGCTGCCTGTAGAACAAGTGTGGCGTCTACTCAGCGATTCGAGGGATTTGGAGTACTATCTGGCTGCACACGTAGAGCCTCATTCAGTCGGATATGGTGTAACGGCTAACATTGCCGCCTCTCACATAAAGTGTCGCGGCAGCTCGGGGTTCGATTCCCCGTATCCGAAACGTTTTGCGTAGACGGTGGAGGGCCGCGCCGTCGCGACTCGCAATTCATTATTCTTTTGATTGCATTGTGTAGTATGTACTGAGGGTCCTGCAAGCTTGGGTTTGAGATTTGCGAGGAGGGAGGTAAAGATCCCAACATGGGCCAGACGTCGGTCCGAAGTATCCGACTACAACTCTCTTCTTACCCTCATGCATCTGAGTAATTCAATTATTTGTATTGGAACCGACCGGGCATCTCTGACTCGTTGAAGTTGCTGTCATCCCCATCCTGGTTCCTTATCGCATACCGCATTCTAGTCACCCCAGTTCCTGGGATACCCAGGTAAAGGGTCTTTCTCTTTGGGAGCCTCGCCTCAATGTTTTGATCTTCGCAAGATGCCATATGACTTCAAGATCGAGCTGCCATGCGAGCTGAAGTCAATAATCCTTGACGAACTGCTCTTACTTGACCCAAATGGTCTGCGGAACCTGTGTTTTGTCTGGAGGGACATGATACCAACGATACGGCGCCACATCTTCCACGCTATAAACACTGCAAGCTTCGACAAAAGGCCAGCGGAACAGTGGATCCCCCACATGCTGACTGCACCAACTTATGTCTCGTCGGTTGTGCGACGGCTAGCTATACATAGTTTGGAGCCCGCATGCGTGGTACACACCCACCTCGCCGATGTCGCTTCGCATTTCACCACCGTCGAAGACCTGACGCTTCACAGGATAGCGTTTGGCACCGTGCCCGACCTTTCAGCGCTTTGTGAGGCGCTCTCCCGTCTGCCGGTGTATGATCTCGTCCTCGACAGCTGCGACTTTGACACCGTCTACTGTACCTCAGCGGTGTTGACATCCTTTCCTAGACTGCGCCGGCTGAAGCTCTCGTACTGCAGCCTGCAAACGCCTCGAAATGTCGGGGTGGCACATTTGCGAGCGCCGGAGCCGCCTGTTGTCGATTTTCTAGAGGAGATTGACGAGACACATGTGGCCTGCCTAGATCTGGGTAGACTGTCAATGGAATGGCACGAGTTGTCTCAGAATTGTTTCCTGACAGACTTTCTTACGACGCCGAGCGTGTCGCCCGTGAATAGTGCTCAAGAGGTGCAGATATACAGGGGCGCTTGGACACGGTTGACAGCGCAGAGGGTCCATGATGTCGTGAAGATCGCAGGGCATGCCCTGCAGAAACTACATCTGGCTGACAAGGGTGCCCGTGGCGAGTAGACTTGCGCTGCTCTAAACTAGTTGCGAGACTGATCCTCTCTTAGAGCCTAAGATGGTCGAACCGTTGCGCATAGCACGCCTTCGAAGAGTAGTTTTCACGCTTCGGATGTCCAGGGTGCATTCTCTCATCTTATCCAGACCCTCCCTCTTAGCATGGGTCATCGCTACTCTCACTCATCTGCCTCCCGGATCGGCTCTCAAAGATATCGCATTTGTCGTTAACCGAAGGGAGGCCGAATACTGGGATGGTCATCGTGACTGGCAGGCCCTTGATGCGGCACTGACGAATGGGAGACTCCGGCTGGAGAGAGTGGAATTTCACGCCGCCGAAACAGCAGACGATGAAGGCTTCGAGGATTTTGAAGAGACGATGAATAGAGTATTTCTGCCTAAATGTCTTCCATGGACATTTCAGGTGTACTTTGCGACACTTCCGCGTAGGGGTCACTTTATGTGGCCTCATGAAGAACAGGATGGGGACCGACTCGGATTGACGTATCAGGCTGTTTCTTTCTATGATAGAGATGGTGTAGTTGTATATCTTATATAGTACCATCAAGTAGATTGATTCCCAGTTCCACATAGCCATTGAAGTGCGGGTTTCAGACAAATGCATCAAAGAAGCTCGCTTGAGCTTGTATCGAAGTCAAGGAGGTCTGCCGTTGGGTAATCATAACCTTGCTCTTGGATGGCTGTCGTATCTGACCAATAGTGGAGTCATAACGGTACTCCAGGATGACATCTTGACAGTGTGCTTCTGCAGTCAAGCTGGCAATGTGGCAGTACGAGAGTCCTCGGTGATCGATCACATCTTGCCTCTTGCCTCTTGCCATCATGTCCCATTGTCGCCCGCTGATGACTCCGCGTGTAAGCGCGCGCTTGCTTCAAGGAAGCTTTGGGAAACTCTAACATGGGAGCCTGGTCACAGCATGCCATCACTTACGGGAAAATGGAAGCATTTATGTCGAACGAGCATTTTCCTTGTCCTTCTCAACCGCCATGGCCGCCTACCTAAACGTCTTGAAGTATTATTCGGACCTTACCAAGCCCTATATCGACTTCACGCAGCCGACGCTATATATGTCAATGGTCGCTTTTGCTTTCGTCCCCGCGATGTGGAACTTTGTCTGTCGGAATGGTATGTCCTTGCCTCTGTCTTGCTAGGGAGGTAATAACTGGAACGTCAAGAGTACAAGAACAGGACCCTCACGCGCCTCTTTGGCAATAACAAATACGGATGTTACTTTCTGGGTTTGTTGATATTTGCTGCTGGCCGCGTCCGAGATGTTCTGTGCGTTCAAGTACCCCCCAAACTTCTGAATCTCGGCTCAACGAATTCGAAAGGTACCACGAGGCGCTCGAGCACCAGCCGCGTGCAGCGGTTCTTCCAAAGGCGTACGATCTGTACTACTGGATACCCATACTTGTTTTTGGTAGCGGACAGGCACTTGCTGCCATCTCGGTCTGGGTGCTGGGTCTGCCGGGGACATTCATGGGCGACTACTTCGGTCTACTTCGCGACAAACGTGTTGAAAGGTAGGATGTTCCGCCTGTACTTGTGTGCACATTCTCACGCAACGGTGGTCAGCTTCCCATACAACGTGTTCGAGAACCCAATGTATGTGGGAAGCATCGTATCGCATTTCGGCGTTGCTCTCTGGTGAGCTTCGTGATTCCAGTCGGCTCATCGCATTTCTCAATTCTAGGCGTAGGGACTCGTGTCCGGCAGGCTTTTTCATCACGCTCTGGATCTATGTAACCTATGCGGTTGCCCTACGTTTCGAAGCGCCATTCACCGACATGATATACGCCAAGAAGTCTACGGAGAAGAAGGAGGACTGATTTCTGGACTCTTGTTCATCCACCAGATCATTCTTGAACTGCGTTCTGTGTGCTGATTGTGATTGTGATTGTGATTGTTGAGAGCCCTCTGTTTTTTTCTTGCCTTGGTTTATCTACTATCTATAGTACAGAACGTGTGCTGCCGTTGTCGCGGAGTCAGTCGTATATATTCTCTTCTCCCCTCCCAGTTGCTCGAAAAGTCTGGACATCAGGAAGGACGCCCATCATCGGCTCATACGAAAGATCAAGAAGGCCAAGACTCAATGTAACGGCGATGGGCCGACTCTGGGCACGCGCATACACGTCCACACCCGGCGACTTAGTGGTACGTCTTGACAAAACATTGATGAAGCATGGGATCATGGACGATAGGCGCTCAGCTATAATTGTCGATGGCTGGAGGTTCGATTCAAGTTCTTTGCTTGACCGCTGCCGGTCTCTCCACCTGAAAGTGGGCTTTTGGTCGTACTAAGCCTCGCCATGGGGAGATAGTCTGCTCTCTCCCCTATACGATAGCAGGTACAAGGCGCTGGAAGGCACTCCGGGTTCCCCACTCGCGATCGGATCTCTTCTCTTCTGTTTTGATGCAGTGGAACGTGGTCTCTCTGTACTAAGTTCGCAACTGTTCTCCCGTTGGCCACTCTCCAAATGTAGTAGACCCGTGAGCATTCAATCTGACTCGTTTGGATAAGGCATACCCTGGCTGGATTTTTGACTCTATCTTCCTTCCTTCCTTTCACTTCACTTCTTCTAGAAATGTCGTCTCCAGAAGACGACGCCGCTCTATACAGGCTTGGACAGTCAGTCTACTTCAACAGCGTGACCTTCGGTGTTGGATTTGTCTTCTATGGTGAGAGACGTAGTCCGTGCGTTGACGACGCTGTGCCTCACACACCTAGGCATATACGTCGTCCTGCTCGCCATCTGTCTTCACATGGTGGCGTAGGTTTATTAATCTTTGCCTTGTTATGTGATGCTGAGCTGACAGGCGTTGACTCGCTGTAGAAAGCGGCCTCACTTTCTGAAGACGCGGGCGTCGAAAGCCATCTTTGCCACACTCGTTCTCCTCTTCATTTCGACCACCATGCAGTTCGTTGTGGGCATGATACTAGAGCTCCTTCAGATCGATGGGTATCTCCTTCGACCGCAGGTGCCCTTGTCTGATCGACGAGTTCTATGGCTCGTGGAGAACACCCCGCTTCTCGTCCTCGCTACGTGGCCGTATGCGATCAACGTGAGTCCCTCCCGCCCTCTGGGTAGACTGTGGACCGACTCCTAACGCACTCCAGATTCTCGCTTCTGATTGCATCGTCATGTGGCGGGCGTCGGTTCTCTATCCACATCAACGGCTCGCTCGTGCGGTGATGGCGCTTTTGGCCTTCGCCGATGCTGGTAGGTCGCCCGCTCTCGCAATTTCTGGAGAAATGCTCCATCCTGACTACTTTGGCAGTGCTCTTCCTCTATGCACAATCTCTGGCCACTCTCCATGCGATGAACTATGGCGCCGATCCCGAACTTGACCAGCAGCTATATTCGGCTAACTGGTTTGTTTCCTTTGCAACAAATCTCGTCGGTACGGCGTTCATCGCTTCGAAAGCTTGGTGAGTCGGCTATCCTGAAGATGATCATGTCTGAACGCACCGGTTCCCAGGGATCACCATCGAATGCTTAGCTCTGCATTTGACAGGAGACACAGGCGTACATATGTCATGCGCGTGCTGGCTATTCTTGTTGAAGGTGGCGCACTGTTTGGTATCATGCAGGCAAGTCAGGGGTTCTTACTTGCCTTCCGTTCGGCTTCCATCTGACCTAACCGACTCGAAGCTCGGGTACGCCATAATAGAAGTGAGCAACACGACCCCGTTCCAACCGCTTGACATGGCTATGGATGTGGTCTCCTCAATAATGGTCTATCTTGGAGTCAGTACAACATCCTGCAATCTCCAACCTGTATCTCATCCATTGACAGGCAATCTTCCCCACCGCGACGATCCTAATCGTTAGCTCTCAAAGATCAGTCAACGATTACACTTCGTCGCTTGACTGCACGCATGCGGATGTCGAACAGGCCCAGATGACAACCCCACACGTCACGACTATCCGCTTTGCGCAACAAGGCTTAGACTCGGGTTCAGGCTGTCCGGGCCTGGATTTGGATGTTGAGTCGGTCAAGCTCAACGACAAGAAGCGAGCAAGTTCCCTCGACGAGCGTGAGAGGCGGAGCGCCTCGTTCTAAATTCCAGACTTAGAGCACATAGGTATCGACTACCATATTGTTTACAAGATTGAAAACAGTGCAATGCATTGATAGCAACTGTCCTGGCTTCCTGGCATGGTATCATCCTCCCTCAACCGAACGCGCCGAACTGTAGTCACGAGCGGCGCCCCGGGCCCGCTCTTTGCAAATTGTATCATCAGATTCATACTCATCATACCCTTGCTCCCTGGCTCTCATTCTTCGACTCCAGATCTACCACATCGCCCGCGCCACAATCAAACGCTTCCATCCATCTAACACATTATATATGTCTCACAAATCCAAGCTAACTAAATGTACAAAAATCGTAGTCGTAGTATATGCAACGGTCGTATATAGGTAACTAAGATCTAACACGTCTGCGGGACCTTGAACCAAGATCTAACACGTCTGCGGGACCTCGAACCCATTCGTGCGGACTCCTCCACCCCAGGGCGTCTTGCCCACAACGTCCGCATCCGTGCCTAATCCCCTCTCCGCGAACCCGTTCCACAACAAACAGAAGTTCTCGCCTCCAGTGAGCTGCTCATCCGCCTGGATGATCGCGTCCCTGGCGTCGAAGAACGACGGGCGGCACGGCTGAAGCTTCATCCCGTTCAGGACGAGCTGCACCGCGAGCGAGTTACCGTGCTTGGGCACGAGTGGCTTCTTGCCGACGGCGGGACGGTAGAAGTCGCCCTCGGGGACAGTGCCGTTGGCGAGCGGAGCGGGAGGGAAGAGGTTCTCGGCGAAGCCGTGCTTAGCGATGAGTTTCTGCGAGACGAGCCAAAGTATCTGCGCCCAGACCTCGCCAATGGCGTGCACGCCCCAGTATCCGGGCTTGTCGAGTGTCGTGTACGTGGACGGGTTGACGGTGTCGTTCAACGAGTAGGGGTAGTTCCTGATGCCTTTCTCCGTGTTCGCAGCCCAGGCACCCATGGGGTAGTCCTTGTAGTTCTTCGTGCTCCGGATGGTCGTAGCGAGGAAATCTCCCCATCCTTCGCCCATTCCACCACTCTCACCCCAGCCGAGGCAGGAAGAGGAGGCGGGGCCACCGGTGAGACGCGTGGAGAGTCCATGGCTGAGTTCGTGGATAACGATGCCAGCCTCAAGGTCTCCATCCCTATAAGGAAGAGCGGTGTTCCAGAGATACATGCGCATACGTCCGTTCTGGCCGTCGGGCGGGGTCATGAAGTTGGCGTTGTTGTAGCCGGAACCGTCCTGGGCGTTGGCGATGACGGCGTCACCACCTTTGCCGCCACGGCCAAAGTTGTACTGCTGGAAGTTGCCGGAGACTTCGTCGAAGCCGTAGCGGTAGTAGAAGTCGTGGATCATGTTGGAGGTGTAGAATAGCTGAGCGACGGTAGCATTGATGTACTGGCGGAAGATGAGAACCACGAAAGAGTGTCAATGAGTTAAAATACCTTGTATGCTTCGTCTTGGGCGTCACCCTTGTCGGTTTCCTTGGGGTTATAGGGATAGTCAAAGACCAAATCTTCTCCAGCCTCAGGACGATAGTTGTTAATATATGCGTTCTGACCCTCCCAATTCTCTTGCGCGAAGACCTGAAGACATGTCAGTTTGACGTGTCACTGCGACTTCGAGGACTCACGTTGTTACCCCAAGTCGTGGAGGTGTTCCTCCAGAACTCCTTGGTGCTGAGACGGACGCCTTTCAGCGAAGGGTCCTCAGAGTAAGGCAGCGAATGCCAGCCCATGGGCGACGCAAGAGCATCAAAGTTCTCCTTCTCGATGGTCCGTTTACCCTCGGCGGGGTCGTTGATACCCCATCCGAACACGTTGTATGTCGCGCGTTCCTTGCTAGGATCAGGTTTGGGAATAGGCGCATCAGAGGCCCAGTCAACGACAGAAATGATACGATGGGGTGCCATGGCAGAGACAGAGGCGTCATACCAGTTGTCCTCCATCTCGACTTGGAACTGCAAAATCCATCAGACATATTCGAAAGAATGATGGCGTCACTTACGCGCCAAACGAGTTTGAGGTCGGTGGATAGACCGTCGGCACCGGGTACCTGGATCCAGCCCATGCTGGCGCGCACAGGGTTGACGGTTTCAGGTACGTTGTCAATGAATGACAGGAAGGGCTCGTCGGGATTGGTGAGGTGGTCGATGGGGCCGACGGTCATGCCCTCTAGATACTCGTCGTACTTCGAGAGGATCTCGTTCACATCGTTGGGAGTGGCAGCAATCATGAACTGGAGAAGGGCAGCGCGAACGTCAGGAGGCGCGTCGGCGGTGCGCCCAGCAAACTCGTCGGCGACGTGCACCGATAGACAGTTTGAGGCGTGGAGGTGGTTCAGAGGACCAAGTGCGGCGTGCTGGTCGCTGTCGAGGACGGTCTGACCGTCGAACGAGCTGACGCGGTTCCTCATTTCTGTCTCTAGCTGGTGGCAATAGTCACGGTGAGGATGACCGTCGGGGTCGGGGTGGGTGGAAGGAGTGGGGGCCTTGCCCTTGTAGAACTAGAGGAAACTAAGGGTGAGCGCTGGGGAGCGAGTTGCTGTAGTATGCTTACCGAATTGCCATAGGAGATGACCATGCCGTCCTTGATGTTAATGTTCATGTCGCCGTCTGCGACCTCGAGCCCATTTATGAGCTGGCGCACATAGACATGGGTGATGCCGGTGTTCTTGTCGGTGTACGAGTCAGGTCGTATCCGGTAAGAGTGGGTCTCAGAGAGCTGGCCGACGAGGAGGTCCTCAATGAACAGCTTGGCGACGTCAAAGGCGTCGGCGTACGGGCCAGGTGGCACAAAGCCGTTGGTGACAATCTGGTAAGGGCTGGAATGGTAGACAGCGTGCGGGTGGACGGGGCCAAAGCCGAGCGACTTGCGCAGACGACCGGTCATTGTCGACGACGAGTGCGCCGCCGCCGCCGCCGCGAGCGATGCGATGAGCAAACAACGCATGAAGAGAGCGACGAGGTGTGATGGTTGGCAGGAGTGGTGGGGGTGGTGGTAGGAGACCAAGCGGTGACGAGGCCCAAAGCGGATGATAAGGCGTTCGAGTCTGGAATCCGAATGGGGCTATGTCCGACATGTGCCGGTCGCCTGTGCTGTTGCCGAATGATGTAATCGTGCGCCACACTGCTGTGGTCTGCTGCGTTCTGACTCGACTGCGTGTCCATTCACGTAACGCGTCAAATTCGCCGGTGAACCCATACCCCCGCGTTCCCCAATCATTTGAGATGGCTACGCGCGTACACTGCCACGCCCACATCCACGCCTTCTCCTCAAGGCCCATTTACCCCAACGGATATACTCCAGCTCGGAAGCGGCCAGGAGGCGGTAGACTGAGTCTGACTATTGATGTAACTCGACACGCTGGTTCCGCCATTAAGGCGTGTCCTTATCGTGTCTGGAGGGACCCTGCATACCAGTGAGAGTGACTAATGCTGGCCGCAACTACGGCCTTATGGTCTAGTCGCATGATTCCTCGTTTGGGTTGTTCTATTTCGAGGAGGTCCTGGGTTCAATTCCCAGTGAGGCCCTTTTTTCTCTCCTTTCCATCACCGTTTTTGAAAATATTCCAGTTCAATTAAATTTACAATAATCAATTTCAATCTTCCAGTTTCCGACACTTCGGATATCTGACTGAATATTGGACCTTGTTTGATTGGCTAGGTACATCTCATGCTGTCCTTCTGATTACTTGAATATATTTACTACATCAATCGCCTCGTTGCCCCTTGCTCGGGCACCACCCACTTGAAGCAACCACGACGCGGACTAGTTGCAAAATACGCCTGAAATGTCAATGGAAGACATCCCGGCAGGAACCGCTCACTCATCGTCTTCTCAAACATCCGGAACTCGTCAGTTGCCCTGATGCCAGGCTCGGGCTGAAACTCTACTCTCTCCAGACAGAGTCTCCCACCTGTCAGTGCTGCATCGAGGGCGAGCCAACTTTCAGGATGGCTTGCCCAGTAACTAAGCTCCCGTGGATTGACAAGAAACACGACCTCCCTAAGAGCTGACCCAGCAGGGAAGCTGGTGAGGGTAGCGACAACCCAAGGCAGGAGCGTCGGCGCAGGAGACACGAGGTTAGACATCTTGGACATCCTGAGCGTGAAGGTCATGCGTGTAAGACGGCCAAGATGTAACGGTTCAACAGCTTTGGAGACTACTCGAGTCAGTATGAGTCTACGACCACTAGTTTCACTCACAAATGTAACCGCTATCAGCTAGGCGTATCTGTTGCAAAACAGGCCCCGCAATCTCCACAAGACTATGCACCCTGCGTGCGGTCTCTGGTGTCCACGCCCCCTTGTAGTAGATGTCAATCTCTTGAACACTGCTCAAAGGCGATAAGCCCGGCACAGTAAGGAAGTCCCGCAGGAAATCATCCTCCGCCGGCTCATTCCAGTCCAACGACAGCCTCTCCAGATCCAAGCACCCCACACGCGTACGCGTCTCGTCGATCTTCTCTAGCGAGTCGGAAATCAGGGGAGGCTCGGGCATGGGCGCGCCTATCCAGCGCGCCAGTACACGGTTTCGAGGCGCCTGTAGGCTGCAGGACGATAGCTTCAAGCGGCGGACTTGGGGAAAGGCCGCCAGGACCGCGGAAGCGCAGTTGACGGAATCGAAGTCGCAGCTGGTGAGGGCCAGGTCATGCACGGGCAGACGGGATAACGCATCGCAGAGTCCTGGTTGGTCGGGCACGCTGCCAAACGCGATCCTATGGAGCCTAAGGTCTTCGACGTTCGCGAAATGCGAAGCGACGTTGGCGAGGTGGGCGTGCACGAGGCACGCGGGTCGCACACTGTGCATAGACAGCCGTCGGACCGCCAACGAAACATAGGATGGGGCTGAGAGCAGATAGGGGACCCACTGTCCCGCGGGGCGTCCATTGCTGAAGCTCGTGGAGTTGATTTCGTGGAAGAGGTAGCGCCGTATCGTGGGGATCATGTCCCGCCAGACGAGGCACATGTTCCGTATGCCATCCGGGTCCACTGAGAGCAGGTCGTTGAGGATGATCAGTTTGAGTTCGTACGGCAGCTCTGTGTCAGAAGCAGGTGACATCTCTTGGAATGTCAATATTTTCGCGCCTCGGGAAGGAGCGGTAGCCTACGTGGAGGTCTTGGGTGGTTGTACGGATGGAAGACGGCTACGGATGACAATGAAAGGTTGACAGCAACTGTCGGGTTGGATTTTAATCTGTGTGACCTAAACTCGGTTAAAGCCGATCGTTAATTTGAATGATGGTGGCACTTGAACCGGTGCAGTGGATACATACTCTAACTTAGGTATATCTGTTGCGTACAGGTTTCCGGATGGTGCTTATACTGTCCTTCCAAGCTATCATACCTTGCTTTCCTCAAAATAAAGCAGAAAAAGAATGCGAGTCGGAGGTCGGTCCTTACCGTGATATCGAACTCGGCTTCCTAGTCCTTCCGAGTCTTTCAGACTGTTCTTCGGAGCATGCCCTTCTCCCAGAGCGTCGGAGGGCTCCGTGGAATTTACAAGTATACTTACCAGGCCGGGACATCACCTCCGTCTCCTCTCTGACTTCCTGATCAACACCATCACGGATAAGCCTCAACTCGCTCTCGCGTACACTCCATCATCTTCGGCGGTACTGTTATCATCGCCTGCGCCACCACTGTTCGGTGTGATATCCGGAGCTGTTGATTGATCTGACCTAGGCCACGCTGTACTTGATGACTTCCATCGCGCGTCCGACCGATGTGCGGAAAGGTACGCTTCTCGTCCGTATGGTCGTGCTCCCGGTCCCTGGCCTCTATCTCTTTTTCTTCCTTCTTCCCCCGAGCCGCGCTCCCGCCCCAAGGGTGTACCTCTTCCCAGAACGTCCACGGGCGGTTGTCCTCATGTGAGAGACGCTGTAAAGTTGGGTCTGAGTTGGGTACAGCCTCCCATATAATATGTCCGCAAGAATTAGGTGTCCTCCTCTGCTCGGTTCCTTGATGTAGTCGCGCTGGATGTCGTGAACTACTGGCTTACATAGGATCTCCAGGAGTTTGATAGCGAGGTAAATATCATGATGGAACGTGCAAGTGGACACCCATCCCACAGGATCAATGAACCGTCTACCTTAGTACCCAGTACGCTCAGGTAGCGTTTCAATGAGGCCCGATTCGGTGCAGAAGAAAGGACTCACGAGCCCTCCAGGTCACTCCAATCAATGCATCGAGGCTACTGCACTCCAAAAAAGTTTGTCATTCGGTTGGCGTTGCGAGAGCACCAATAAAGCTAGATAAATGGACAGGTTCATTCCAAATCGGTTTGAGTACGCCTCCTGTAATCAACGTAGCTATGAAGGCGATCAAGTAAGGTTCGTCCATGGGAGAGTTCATCGAGAATATGTCTAGTTCAACGCTCCAGAGAGCGAGAGCTCCGGAAATAGCCTCATAACGATCTAGAAGTTCGAGCGCAGCAGAAATGTCGACCATACATAGCACCAAACACGTCTTCGCTTGATCACCCCCAGGCTCGTCCATCGCATGCTCGACCCACACGGCCTCTGGTCCCAATATGTAGTTCGATCTAGAATGTGCCCGACGTGAGATAGTGCCCCCAAAGGCGAGACTAGGACATAGCACATACCCGACTCGGCGTATAACGAACAGGTGCCCTTGCCGGCGGTCAACGTAGGTGAAACCGGGAAAACAGCACAGATAATGTCTTGAGCGAGCACGAACAAATGTACGCTTCTATATCGGACCAGTTGACGTATGAATTTCAATTTGCATGCCCATACCATCCCATCGGACGCGATTATGGCAGTGTACAGCAGCGCGCGCTTGCGATCCAACGTGACGGTAGCATGAGCAAAATCTTCAATCGGCTGCTAAGCAGCGAGATGGAAGAAATCGCGTATGCTACACATCTTCGACGCGTGTCGAGATCGGTCTTCAATTGATGCCCCCGGTAGAGCAAATCATGGATTGAGAAAGACTCCGCTACTTCCAGGCCAAGGAAACGAAAGTGTGGCTCGGGAAGGTGTGGCGCATGAGGGTCATTGCGACTGGTCCCGTAGCGAAGAAACGGGGAGTCGTTCACGTCAAAGACGGGGGGATTGTGGGGGGGTTCCAGTGGCGTGCTGATGAAAGGCGAGATACGCCTTTTCCTGTCCAATATAGGTCCTAGGGAAATCGGTCCCTTTAGACCTGCACGTCAATAACCCTGACGATGACAATAAGGCTAATGTTCTGCGAAGGCAGGAGAGATTGGACATACCGTTGCCAGGGTCGTGATTATGCCGATAAACATTTCGTTGCGTCCTAAACGTCGTTAGCAGTGCGTAGGGTCACTAGTGGGCTTTGGCGGAGGTATATTCGGGTTCGGTTTCGCCGGAAGGTGGCGTACTTGAATGGTTATGAGAGTAGTGGCCAGCAGGTTGAGTGATTGGAGTCTGCAGTTGGTGGGACCATGCAAGAGCGTCTTCACGTTTTTCGTTCGCCATGCTGATGATCGTTTGCAACACTAGTAGTTGTCTGCGATACTGATGACGCGTACATGCGTGGCTAGAAAACAAAGAGAATGACGCACTTTGGCAGGTGTTCGAGGTAGATGGACAGAAGACTCGTTGTATGGCCACTAGCAGCAGCAATTTTCGCTGGGGGTGATTCCCACCGCATATTGGCATTCGCTCGTGTTCGAAAACAGAGCATGCCTCGCTTCTTTATTGCGCACATCGGCGACGAGGAGGGGCTCAGATCTGTCCGACAAGCAGCATGATACGGAAGAACTGACGTGGTGGGCAAAGGCAAGGCGAGATCGGATATTCGGACCGAATTTCCATGCACCGAAACCTGATTATTATCACTACGCGTCTTGCTTCCATCACGAATAGCCTCTGTCGCGTATCGTCTCGCTCTGACGAATGCCGGCCGTTTTTCCTGCTAAAGAGTATTTGCCTAGCCATGGATTTTTAGAAAACGGCATGATTGACGCCTCCTCCGACTTGCTCTCGCTCTGTGCACTCCTTCGCGAGCGCTCCGCTCTCTACAGACATGACTGGGGCACCCTCTCTAAAATACAGAAATCACAACTAACACGGTCGCAATCGCGATACACAGGGAAACTTGCTGTCCCATAAACTTGTCATAAATTACTACATCTTGGTACGTCTCGCATCCATGCATGCGGTCTATGAGCACGACCCAGGAACGCTCTCGTATTGAGAGATCGCGTCGACCTTTGCTGCAGATGCCGAAGTTGTGTCAAACACATATCCCAACCACTCCTTTGCCAACCGTCTTGCAAGCTCGATGCCAACGACACGCTGACCCATGCACAGGACTTGCGCGTTGTTGCTGAGTACAGCACGCTCGACGCTGAAGCTGTCATGAGCTGTGACGGCGCGTATACCAGGGACCTTGTTGGCAGAGATGGCGACGCCTATGGAAGTAAGGAGAATTAGAGGTTTTCGGACGAAGTGATTGAGTATGACATACCAAGGCCAGTTCCGCAAATCAATAATGCTCGATCGGCTTCGCCCGCCGCGACTTTCTTCGCGGCCGCAACAGCGACGTGTGGATATGCCGTCTTATCCTCTGCCCCTCCAACACCGACATCGATAACTTCAGTCACGCGAGGGTCTTTCTTCAAGTCAGCCTTCAGAGTCTCCTTGTAAGCGACGCCGGCTTCCTGCAACATCTGTCAGCCAAAGGGGGCAACCAAGGAAACGTGCAAACGTACATCACAACCAATCACGACGCGCCATTTGATGGGAGCAGCTTCTGTCATAGTCAAGGATTAAATGCGCAGAGAGTAGTGTGGATGGTAGTGATAAACAAGTCCTGATTTCTCGGAGAGTCGACGAGACCCTGTCTACTTTCATTCCGAGAGGGAGTGCCGGAACTATATGTTTCCGTAGGGGAAGATGGATCGGAAGGCCGGCCACAAATCCCGGAAGTCGGGAAGTCGGGATTTCGGGATCTAAGCTTTCCAGAATCCAAGGTTTATCTCCGGGTCGTCGATGCAGCGAAGAAGTGGAGGGAGATATATAAGAGTGCATCTGAAGTGGGGATGGACACACAACACCTTGAATCCACGCCGCCATCCTCGAACATCATAATCGCAAATATGCCTGCGACCGTACTCATCACTGGAGCTGCCGGCTGGTTGGGAGGACTTGTGAGATGTCTCATCTTTTCTTCTACGCCTTACTGACCTGGTACAAGCTCTCCAATGCCCTCATAAACGACGGGCGCACCCCCGACGTTAGCTTCATCCTTGCCGACATCGTGGAACCCAGAGCCCCTAAGAACGTCCAAGCCGCCACTATCAAAGCCGACTTGACCAGCCCAGAAGAGATCGACAAGCTCTTCCACACCGAGCGTGGCATACCAGATGCGATATACTGTCTCCACGGTATCATGTCTCGCGGCTCGGAGGACAACTTCGAGCTAGGCCTGAAGGTGAGGCCACATCTTCCTACGCTTCCTATCACGTTGCTGACGCGACGATATAGGTCAACGTAGACTCAATAAGAATGATGCTTCAAGCTGCGCGTAAATACAGCGAGGGCAGGGCATCACCAATCAAGTTCATCTTCACCTCCTCCCTTGCCGTCTACGGTGGACCTCTGGTCAGGCGCCAATCGTCATCATTGTGTTCCTCACTGACCTTTCCTCCCAGCCCGAAGTCGTCACTCCATCGACTATCGCCACTCCCGAAGGCGCGTATGGGATGGGTAAACTCACATCTGAGCTCCTTGTCAACGAGTTCTCCCGCCGCGGCTACATTGACGGCCGCATCATCCGTCTCCCCACCATCGTTGTCCGCCCTGGTGTCCCCTCCGCCGCCACCTCCGCTTTCATTTCCGGCATCATCCGCGAGCCTCTGAAGGGCGTCGAAGCCATTTGCCCCGTCGGATCATCCTTCGACTCTGCCGAGCTCGAGCTCGCCGCCTGGCTGGCGTCTCCAGAGACGACCATCAAAAATTTCGTTCAGGCCATGCACGTTCCCGCGGAGAAGTTCCTCGCACACACTCGCGTCGTCTGCCTTCCCGGTTTCACCGCGACAGTGCGCGAAGAGCTTCAGGCCCTGGAGAAAGTCGCGGGCCCAGAGGCGTTGAAGCTCGTTACCTTCAAAGATGACCCCATAAACAGGCGCATCGTCTCGTCCTGGCCGGCGCGCTTCGACAATGCTTATCCTTTGAGCCTCGGCTTCCAGGTCGACGAGGGCGGCATGAAGCCCATTGTGCGCCAATTCCAGAAGGATATCGCCGCTGGAATTGCATGAGCTTGTATACAGAAGAAATGTATACCTTATTCGATGAACACAGTCGCCACACACAATCTAATAGTAATTTCAGCTCGAATTGCATCAGGTTTGTCGAGAAACAAGAAGAGATCGGCCCTTCGGGCCGGATTGCTCAGCCTTGCTTTTCTCCTGCGATTGACTGGGTCATTTTGATGTGCAGTGACTGTCCCTCTTTCATTTCTTTTCCTCAATTGAAGTAGTAGGTGTTCTCTCATGTTTGATGAGTCGACATCAAATGGTGCACCAATGAGGCCTTCTCTACGTCTAACTTTTGAAAGCAGACGCGTCAAAAGCCGTGGCTTTGTTTGACGGCCAAGACAAGCAAATGTCCGCATTGTCCAGGCGGGACTAGCTTCATCCTGATTCCTGCAACGCTACCACTAGGCGGATGTGATCGTTCTAAGCCTACTGGGCAGCGGAGGTGTGTAGTCATCCCGTGTCATTAGTTCTCCAGTCCCACCTGACCGAGCTTCTTTACTCTAGATCAAACTCAATCAGACCTCGTGTATAAGGCGCCCAGAGTTCATCTTTGCTCTCGACAGTCACTGATATGGCGCAGCCCGCTTGGTGGCCCGGAACGTACTTCTTCTACCCTCTCGGAAATACGCCTGCAGTCAACCTGACTCGCGATGTGGGGTTTGAGGACGATGCCGATATGTTGCTGCTAGGATGCGGCGATCCACGTAACGTGCTTTTCACTGTTTTCAATGAGCCCCGTAACGGTAAGACCTTCAAGTTGAGGCGCCCACCTGTATCTGAAGAATGCATCTAGCTTGTAGAAGATTGGATTTTACCTGCGTTGATATAGATCCTGCCATTATCGGTATGTTTTTCTAGTTCATGAGGCGGCATACGGCGCTCAGAGGAAATCCTAGCTCGGAATATCATGCTCTTGACCATGGTCGTTGACGGGAACCACCAAGATACTGGCACGATTTGGAACGCATTCTTCCACCTGAAGATCGATGAAACCACGATGTCGGCGCTTGTGATTCACTGCCAGAAGTTGCTTGCCATATCCGACGCGCCAGATGGCTGGAACGCTTCACCATACGGTACTCTATTGCGCTTTTGCACTCTCAATACCCTCCCCGACTGTCGGCGGCATTGGCAATTTTGGGTGGATTTTGGAAACCTTGGTCCCGCCGAAAGGAAAATATGGGATGAGAAATTCCTCGCGTCATCGGCGGCGGTGCGGGAAAAGTATGAGGGGGCGGCAGCAACCGTGACGTCGGCCCGGTCCTTCGGACCTCTCATGGCGTTTGGTTTGTTCGCAGCCATGAACTCTTTCAAGAGATTTTGGACCACCGGGACGGTCTTCAACGACAGTAATCTTGTCAACAACGCCACGTACCTTAATCCCACCTTCCTCTACTCTCTTGGTGGCCAGGGATTTCATGTCCACTACGGTACCGATCCTATGTCAGGGTTTCAGCTTGCTCCGCTGCTTGCGCAGACAAGTGATGCGATGCCTCATGATCTCGAGACCGGGGAGTACGCACAGACACAATTCTCTAGCTGGTGTACGGCCTATCGGGAGAGGATCAGACATCATTCGAAGCCCATTCCTGTCGTTCGCTTTGCAGCGACAGACGCGATCCCATTCTGTCACGCACTTCGTAGGCTCTCCTCGACGAACCGGTTGGGGACATCCTTTCCCATCCGTCAGTGGCGGGCTGAAATGATCACTCTCACTCAAGACTATTTGAAGGGTGACTCGCAGCAGAGCCCTTCTACGTTCAACGTGATAGACTCGTCTAACCTGAACGATCACATCGGTCTCTGGAATGTCCTCATCATCTCCATCCCTCTCCTTCGCAACAAAGATACACCGTCCAGCACTCTTTACACAGAATTCCTCCTAGCGGGCATCGACGATGATATCACGAAGCTTTTTACAGATTCTTTGTATACAGATGTGACAACCCTTGCTCTCCTTCTCCGACTTTCCCCCATTGACTTTGTGTCAAGCTTTACGACTCGATCCAGTGTTCACGAATCATTCGCGGTCTCTGTTATCCGAACCCCGACCAAGCAGTACCAGCAGACCATGACGTGGAAGTCACCTTCACTCACTGGCAGCGCAGCGGATACCCTGTTACCTGTCTTTGACTCGCGTCAGCTGGGAACGTATATATATGACCTTTACGTGTCCTTCTTCGGAAGCGAAGACTCTTCAGTCTTTGGCGAGAAGATCATGATGACTCCTCGACAAGACGTCCTGAGAGCGGTTGGTCTTTCCAATATCGCATACTACGATCGGGAAACATTCGTTCAACTGCTCGCTTTGATACGTGACCAGTTAGGATTTCCAAAAGAGGCGTGGCTGGAGCTCATGGACCGCTTTCTGGATCTGCAGGAAGAGGACAGGGCCCGCAGAATGGATACTGTCCACGCGAACGATTTTTGGATTCAATTATACACACATGGCATCCATACAATGGACATGTATCGCACATCGCTCCCTCGGACGGGAATATTTCGTACCTGGAAAACACTCTCCCCAGCCATACGGATCATGCTCGTCGTTCCACGAGACGCTCCCGGCATTCAGCTACTGCAAGACGTGGGCGAGTGTACCATCCCCCTTGTATGTGACATGCGTAGCCATTCCATGCACCACATATTCTCATCAATACAAATTGCCTTTGGTCGCCTGACTGAGCAGTCGACGACTGACCTAGTCGAAGAGGATTGTAATGGCTGGCAAGGAATGTCCCCAATAATTGTGTCGTTTGTGATGCCTACGCAGCTGCTGGTTCTACATGACGATCAGTCCGCTGTGACTATCTGTCTCTCCTTGCGGAGTACGCCTGCAAATATCTTGAGATTCCGGAGTCAGCTTGGACCAGGGCTTCATGTCTTTACGGCGAATCTTTTCGAACGGAATCATGTGCGCATTTACCCCTCCAGCCTGGCTCCCACTCCCACCGCTGCACCTTCTCGCTCTGTCTCGACTTCAGGTGACATTGGGCGGACCGGAAATGTTGTCTACGTCAAGATGGACGAACAGTGCCAGATTGCAGAAAGTTTATCCGTGAAGGTCGATATCACCAATCAGCGCATCAGATCGGCATTTGGGGCGGAAGGCGCTATCCCAGCAGTAAAGCAGGTTGGGCCATGCAGCATGAGACTGCAGGTGACGAGTGTTGTTCAGGATATACACTTTCCTTTCCCAATTCTTGGCTCTCGAAGCACGCTGCGTCTTGCCAGAAAGTCGCTTTACATCGAGGTATGTATACATGTAAAAACGTCTTCAAATCTCGTGCTTACAACTTATCTAAACCCAGGTTGTCGTCCCACCCATCAGGCCATTTAGTACGCCGGAAAAGCTCAAGATCGCCCCATTCCCTGTGCTTCTCGGCAAGTCTTCCATGACACCCTGGAATATACACTGCATAAATTTGGACGTCCTTCCGTCCGTCGACCTAGCGTCAAAGAAGCTTTGTCACTGGCTTAATCCTCATCTTGGCGCAATGTTCTCTGCTAGAGAGCGACGCGCAACCAAGAAACATCGGCATGAACCGTCCGCTGAGACCATGGACGAGGTACTGGCACTCACCAAAGACAGTGTGCACACTCTGCTCGTGTCCGCCTCCGGGATTCAAGGCGGCAGCGTTCGTAACGTTTTCCTCTTGAAGGATAGTCCCTCCAATTGTGACACCATCATCCTCATCGACAAACTCAAATACGATCTCGGCTCTCTTACCGTCGTCGCTGACGGCTATGTGCTGCCGCCACAGAACAGCCCAGAACTTTCTCCTGAGGCTCGCCGAGCATTCGGGCTACTATTCCATTCGGGTAATCCGCGTCACAACACTGTCTCGCAAGGGGAGATGGCGATGTGGAAACATCTACTTCCTGCGTACGTGGAACGATGCCGGACATGGAATCACACTGCCAATTGCGAGTACCGTGCGCAAAGGAAGATACCTCTATCGGAAGAGGTTGACGTCAACCCGCTCTGTCGTTGCGGTGAGGGAAAGGATGTTGAGGGAATGTTGAAAAACCCAATTTGGAAACCGCTCGCTCGCTACGCCACTCGTATCGCCATATCTCCGTTGTTCGGAGTTTCCTACTTGGAGAAGCAGGTCCGAGACCCGAAGTGTAGCGTCTGTCGTGGAAAAGGGAAACTGACCTGTTCCTCTTGTAAGAACGCTCGGTACTGTTCGGCGAGCTGTCAAAAGAAAGATTGGCCTCGACATAAACGCACCTGCCACAAAATTTGATGTTCTGAATGCTCATCTCCAGTGGTCCCGGACGTAGTAGTAGCCTATCGATACCAGATAGTCATGTCTTTTGTTGTGTATGTTTCTCTTGATCTTTGTACTTACGATAAGTTTGCAATTCCATCGTTGGCTGCCTGTGCGGAGAGGACACGGGGAGAATCAGAATGACCTGGAGCTGGGAAGAGGTCCTGGACCCAAACGATTGATTATGGAGGCCAGGGCCGTGACGGGTGCCTGACTGGCGGCGCTTGCCTTGCCGAGTGCAGCCCTTGGGGAAGAACCATCATCTCAGGATTCTCAGCCAGCTGTGCATCTCTGTGACCTTCGAGCACAAGGCCAACTATTGGCGACTCCTTGGAGTGGCACATCATCCGCTAAACTCACTGAACGCGAGAATCGCAGAGACTGTATCCATGTTTTGCTTCTGGACATGTGTTGGGCGCGCAAAGGGCACCAGCAGCCATAAGCGTGTAAGTCTCTAGGAAGCAGCCTGCCTGATGATCTATCTTTGGGACGCACTTGGAATGCATGTCAAGCCTGCACTCAGCTATAAAGGACGAGACAGGCTCCGACACGACGTCCATCGACTCCTTCTCCCACTGCCGATCTTGTCCCGTTCGACATGCCGTCGTTTGACGACGCGGAGAAGGGCCACGCCGCCGAGATTTATACCCTTCCGTACAATGGCTCGACGCCCACTCTCGTCAATCATGATGCTCACAAGAAGCTTATTGTCCGGGGCGATTTTGAGGCGATACAGCTTTCCCCTCCCTCTAAAGACCTTTCTGTGCAAGAGCTGGCTCTCGTTCGTAGGCCTACCAAGATGCCTGCTAGCAGATCAGTCAAATTTCTATTATGGTGCAATACGTACAAGTGGGTTATGCTGCTTTCCTGTTCACGCGTTTCATTGACATGCGGATGCAGGCGTCTCTTCATCGTTGTCTTCTTGTTTAACTTCATTTCATTGATGTGTGCGGCATCCGGGAGATGGCAATACCCGAGGGACTACACAGGCGCGTGGATTCTGGGTAACCTCCTGGCTGCCGTCTTGGTCCGTTCGGAGCTCTTCAGCCGCATCGTCTACACCTTCGTCAACGCCATGTTTGCGAAGGTGCGCACGCCAAATCACCAATGTTCACCCAACATTCTGAACCAAACTTCGTAGTGGCCGCCTCTCTGGTTCCGCCTCGGTATCTCCTCTGTTCTGCAACACCTGGGTGGTGTTCATTCCGGATGCGCGTTGTCTGCGGTCATGTGGCTCATCTTCAAGGTCACTCTCCTTTTCAAGGATCACTCTGAACTCCAGAACGCGATCCTTGCCTTTGGTGTCCTGACAAACGTCGCAATTGGCTTCGCCCTGATTGCAGCGCTTCCGTGGGTGCGCAACAATCATCACAAGTAAGTCCAATCTTTGGCGCTCCCCTCGGCTCATCATCTGATCTTCCGACAGTGTATTCGAGAGAAGCCACCGCGCTTTCGGATGGCTCGGTCTTCTCTTTAGTATGCCCATCCCACCTCGAGGATACCCACCTCTGAAATTCCTCGTAGCTTGGATATTCGTTTTCCTTGATGATGCTTATGACCCCGACACTAGAACCTTCTCGTCAAGCGTTGTGTTCAAGCAACAGGTCTGGATGCCTGAATTCTTCGTTTTCCTTTAGCTGACTGTCTGTCGTGTCCAGGACTTGTGGTTCTGTGCCTTTATGACCGTCTTGATCATCATTCCCTGGCTTACCGTCCGCCGTGTTCCCGTCGAGATTGAGATCGTGAGTGAAGGTTGTCTCTGTCTTCGCGCCTCTCATTCACCATGCCTCGCAGCCCTCCTCCAAGGTAGCCATTGTCAAATTTCAGCGCGGTATGCAGCAAGGCCTTCTTTGCCGCATCTCGCGCGGTCCGTTGTGGGAGTACCACGCCTTGTAAGTGGGGATCTATACTAGAGTGACCCGTACTGACACCCGTCAGCGGTACGATCAGTGCAGGTGTCAATTCTGGCAAGCACTGGATCATCGCTGGTGTGCAAGGCGACGTAAGTGTTTCAGTGTTGATATTGCTCTGCTTCTATTGAGATTGTCTACAGTTCACAAAGAGCTTGGTTGACAACCCGCCTACTCATCTCTGGACACGCGAGCTTAAGGTTTGATTCAGTCTTCCTCAATATGTCCCCTTGTTCATGGGCTGCCAAAGGTTCCTGCCATCAGCCACTCTTCGACTTTGTACAGGCGTGGTATTCGTGTTTGTACCGGCACCGGTCTGGGCGCCGCCCTCTCGACTTGCATACAGGTATGTCGAATGGTTTCATCGTCCTGTTCAGCGCGTTCAAAACACACCGTCACGGCGTCAGAACCCCGGCTGGTTTGTAATTTCGGCTCACGCTTCGCGTACATAGTTAGCTCAAGTACTTCCCCAGGTACCTCCTTTGGATGGGGTCCGATCAGGAAAAGACCTTTGGCCCTACCATCTCCGGTCTCATCAAGGAGCATCTTCACCCTAACCGAGCCACTCTCTGGGACTCGAAGGCTCGCGGGACTCGCCCTAATACTGTGAAGATTATCAAGGACCTCTATCAGGCATGGGGTGATCAGCTCTTTGAGTTTCTCAACCACATGTTCTGACTGTGGCGTGATTATAGGCGCTGAGGTCGTCTTCATCACCAGCAACGCTCAAGGTAACAAGGAAATGATGGAGGGTCTTACGACGGCCAATATTCCCTGCTTTGTGAGTCTGCCTCGCCTATATCTGCTCATTACTGAGGTCCCGCACCACAAGGGCACGCTATGGGATTTCTGATCTCGCTACCATCATCTAGCCGAGCTGCCTACGGCACTTGGTAGGACGACTGGCATGTTCACTCTCGGATCTTTCGCTGAATAGACTTCTGCGGACACCACTGTCGCTTCTTTACTCGTTCTTTCCTGCACCATCGTTTCACACCTCGCTTTCTCAGTATGAGCTCGACGCCGCTGAAACGAGGAACAAGTCTCCTTGGTGAGCATCTCCTTGCCATTGTCGTGTAAGGTGCTAACACGACTCGTCAAGATGTCCGATCTACTACTTACGTCTCTTATAACGTGGATTGGAAGGGCTGCCGGGAATCTGTATTGACAGTCACACTTTATGATTTGCGCTTCAAATACCTTATTAATAGCATACCACTGCTGGCCTTTATGTACTGTCCACTGCACAAATGTAACAAAGAATATACACAGACTCTTAAGTTTATGCTACCTACTTGGAGTGTGCGAGTAATTGCGAGCAACCCCCACGTATGAATCGTTGTGTATCGACGCGTTTGCGTACCGATAATTAGCCGCAGCAAGTGATCCAGCCTTTCAATGATGGCCGCCCCAGAAGTCGGTCAGGTCGGCGAGCTTCCAGAAATCTTGGCCACGGCCCTCCACGGCAACATTCTCCGATAGTCTTCTCCGGGTCTTCTCGAACGACGAACTGTGACATAAAAAACTCGTGGCTGGGCTCTTCGTTTATTGCGTATCCATCCAAAACCCTATACATGCAGGTAGTAACACTTAAATATCAACACCTTAAAAAGTCAAGTTCATAACTCAGAAAGTGCCCATAACGACAGTATTGATAAAACGAGTGTGAGCTACTAGAAATATGTCCATGAAGTCCCGAGAACATGAAGAATTAGTAAAGTGTTATTGCGAGTGATAGAAGTAGTCCTGATGCGAGAAAACGGCATGAAGAAGTGAAAGACGGTAGAGCGCCTGAATAGTGTTTCTTGCCACCGGAAGAATTGTCCGAGGAAGAGGATGATGAAGAGGATGTTCCATCAGTGCCCGCGTCCGATGAAGTCCTGTTGTAGTCAAAGACGAAGATCTGGTCTTACATGAGTTCCCCGAATGCTTTCGAGGACATAGGACGAACCTTGTCGATACCCTCTGCGCTTTGCATCATTTCGACGTTGTCGTGCGAGGCATTGGGGACCCAATCGATGGTCGTATTAGCAGGTATGCCGCCGTCCATACCTTCAAGCATGGCAACGAAGTTTTGTCCGCGGGCAAGATGCGTGGCGCCTTGGGTCTGTTACGAAACATTTAGAATGTGGCTTTGAAACAAGGACTTCCTACATACCTCGGCCTCGCACCGAGTGTCACCGGGTCCATTATCCTCAAGACCCCAAGCGTAGTGCGCGTTGCGCGCGCGGTACCGGGACACGAGTCCGTCTCGCCCAAGCTTCTTGGCAGTCTTGGAAGCGTACCCAGGAAAGTCGCCGGCAAGACCGTACTTGTAGTCGTCAACGCCAGCGCATGAGTCGTTAGCGACAGGTCGGTCTTCTGTGAGCCACATTATGGAACCGGGGTTGGCTGGAAGACGAGAACGTCAGTGACCGAGCATCCCGAGGGGCGTTAAACCGCGATACTTACCGACCCAGAAGTGCAGTCTGTCCTCATGCTTGGACGTTTTCCGCATGCCGATGTAGCGCTGGGCCATCTGGGCTCCCGCCGAATGGCCGGCGATCATCACCACCTGGGCATTCAGGGTCAGTCTGGCGTCGAATTGCACAGCGAGTACAGGAACGGACGTTGAGATTGGGGTATGTTTTTCGGTTCAGGTAGTGGCTGACCAGGGCGTCCAAGACATCGAAACTGCTGTAGTTGGTGATGTTGGAAGGTCCGACGTTGTAGTGTCCGCTGACCCAGGTCGTTACGCCCCATAGGAGCTGCTCAGATTTGGCTCCGCCTGCGGCAAGATCTACCGCGTCGAAGAAACAGGGACCCATGATCGAGATCTCTTCGCGCTTGACTCCCGACGTCTCGTTTGCTACCGCGACGTATAGGGCATTGTTCATGACATTCCAGTCTGCATATGAAGTGAGTAACAGCCAACGGAGGGGAGACTGCGCGACGGACAGTACCAGCAATCACGAGGCTGAGGCGGGGAAACGCATCAGAACTCTTGTGCCTGGGGAGCACGACGTACACACCTTTCCGGGAAGGATGATGACGGCTCGTTTCACAGCTGAGTTGTTTAGTCCGCTGGTCTGATATAGTGGCTGGCCGACGACGTCAGAGGAGGCGGAGCATGAAACGGATAGTGGACGCACTAGTTTTGCACCCAGGTCTTCGTCTATCACCCAGTCCGGGTATGTTGCTGCGTCGGGGATGTCTGGCAATGACTCCCATCCTCCATCTGCGCTGACGCCGACTACGGGATCGGAGTTGTTGGCGCCACGTCGGTATTGTATTGGTATTGAGTCGTAAGGCGCCGCCAGGGTGGACGCCAGCAGCGTCACAGAGAGGAAGAAAGAGAGGATCATAGAAGCGGGGAAGGGAGTAAAATATGGGAGGCGCGCGGACGAGGCCGTCGTCTATATAAAAGCGTGGAGGCAGGTGACGACCTGGAATCAACCCAAGACGACCCAAGAGGACAAGGGATGGCCTGCGCTTCGTAATGCCGGTGTTATTTATTTGATCATGCCGTCTGATGAGGCACTTATGTTATTTTTGATGCTGTTTTGCATTTTGCGATGACTTCGATGACGATTGCATTTTGCGATGCACGCTCCCGCAGTGCCCGCAGTGAAACGAGACCGTCGACGGCGCCCGTTTGCGCAGAAACACGGAAAGCCGCGTGTGGGGAGGTGGGGGCGGGAGCACGACCCACGAATATATTTTAGTGCGCCTACTGTATAAGGTTAATTATAGAGGCGTCTTCCCAGCATGCCCTCAAACCGTCGGGGCCATGACGCTGTTCACTCCAAGGCACAAGGCTCGCAAACGGCGCACTCCCTCAGGGTGCAGACGACGAGAGAAGAGCTTCAGTGCACACCTCTTCGAGTCTAATGGAAGTCACAGGCTCACAGCGTCGAGAAAAATAAGGAGAGAGCATCCGAGCTGGATTCGGAGCACATCATTCAATCAGGTCCAACAACGCGTGTTTGCATGTTCCTACATACTTTACGTTGCTGGATCTATACTTGGGCGCATTGAGATACGTCCAAGAATAATCTGCACAATTATAGTCCTATACAAGCAGCTCTGAGTGTATGATCAGACTTGCAGGGGAAGTCTAGGAGAAACGCCGGATGACGCACCTATTCATGACTTGTAACATAAGGTAACGTAGCACACAGCGTCCATCATTCACTGTACGGACGGTTAGATGTCGTTCAACGGTCCAGCTGACCTACATACCCGTGCTTCAATCCCATAAGATCGCTGGAAGAACTCGTCAAGCCAACTGAAGAACACCTCCTTGTCTTCCTGTGAGAGATTCGACCAGTCAATTTCCGGTTCGTGCGATGGCGGCGTCGACACAGATCGCTGAGGTAACGGAGGTCCTGACAACGATGACCCACTAGCAGAGATCGGAGGACGCGTAGCGCGTTTCACAAGCGGGGGCGGAGCCCCAGAGCTTGACGATGATGGTGAGACTACGCTGCCCGGTCGTTGAGGCGGAGGCGGAGGGGATGACAAGTTGGCTGGTCGAGAAGAGACACTGCTGCGTGATCCGACACTACTCCGTGGCTGAGGCGGTGGAGGGGGCGGTGGTTTACCACTGTAAGGATCCCAGTTTGTGTTCTTCAGCGGAACACTTGACAAGTGAAGTGAAGTAACGTAAGTGTGGAAACGTCAAGTACGCAAGACAGGTCACACATACCTTGTGTGGCGGTCCCGTGTGCTCTGATACTTGTACACGCCCGCATCCTTCGCCTTGGCTGCTCTCTCTTTCAATTCGGCAACTGGTGATACAGATGAGCGTGTTTCAAGCGAGGAGGGACAGTTGACTGACAGGATGGCATTGCTGCTGTAGTGGACGATGATCAAGATGGCACCGAAGCCAAATCGGGCAACGGCTTGATGCGGATCACGCGGTCGAGGCGGCAGTCCGCTCAAGTTGCATCAAAATGGTGCCATTTGGTGCTGCCTCTCACCACGACGGTCGACACTCTCACACAGGTTCTCATTGAAATATTGACATGATTCTTTGTAATCTCGATGGGAATATGCATTCCCTTATTCTCACTTCTGCGTTCAGCCGCCGTGCTTCTTGGATTTCTTGCTCACGCATACACCTGGCTCGCAGCACCTGTCCAACAAAAACGCGTCGCCTGAGGCAAATTAGGCATGCAGCGAATGGGAATTGCCTGGCTCTCTGTACACGCCGTCTCGAATACTTCGAACATGACAATGACGCGAGCTCCAAGGCGAGGGATAGAAAAGACTGAAAGTACGCGACGCGATGCATTCAAGTTGTAACTGGCACACTGTTATCAAAGCTTTCTCACATGTCTTCCAGTAACCACCACTGCTCCTGTTGTCGACGCGTAAAAGGAAGTGATACAACTGTAAGCCCAGTCATGCCCTGGAGTTATTGCACGCGTGTAAGCTGTCTCATTCCGAGTCGCACAGTACCTTCACGGACCATTGCTGTTGGTAAGTCCATTTAGTGTCTCGACGCGACGGCCTGGGTTTGCACGAGTGAGATTCTGAACGATGGTGACCCGCTGTTTGAGTCCCTTTGCGAGCTAGGTGGCTTCAGTCAAAGGAGCTACTGTGGACTTGTCACGACCTTGAGCGTAAGTAAGATTTACTTTCTGACTTCTGACACATCTTGGACCCCTCTCAGATGTCAAGCAGGTCTGGGGCTGGATGTGGCGGGATAGCCTTGAAGAAGGGCAAACCTGTTAACGACGCCGGGGTCGATAATAAAGTCCTCCGTGATCAAAATGCCGCCTTCATGTTGCAAACCCTGATCTCGAAGTGCACGTCTGTTTCTTTGGCGATGATGTTCAATCAATACGATCGCGAACAACTTCGTGGTCGAGCTTGACGCCTGAAGTCTTCTTTGGTCGTTCTCGTTCTCGCATCATTGATGGTCATCCCCTGCCTTGGCGCGGCCATCAACGCGTACTGATGTAAGTGTACGACAATGATGAATGTAAATCTTGTCGTTCCAGTTCCACGCGCTGTCGGGAGGCTTTATGACCATGCCACGACACTTGGAGTGAAAGACTTCATTGCTCTCAGGGGCTCAAGCCGGATCTTTCAGTGGGGAGATATAGCACAATGATGGATGATTCAGATTCGCGAGCCAAAGCAGGCGGGACCTATTGTGCAGATACTATATGTACTTCAAGCCGGCTTGGCGTAGTGGTAGCGCGTCTCACTTGTACGGGAGTGATCCTCCGCCATGAGAAGGTCGTTCGTTCAATCCGGGCAGTCGGCAATCCTTTTGCTTCAACATGTTACAGTGCTCAGGCAGAGAACATTTTGGACGGGGGAGTCGGGACGCGTTAAATGTGTCGTTCCGCATGTTCCGCGTCTATCAAACACACACAAGCCTTTTGTCTCAACATCCTGTCAACGGGCAAGACCGCGAAAATGAGGGATCGGTGAGCGGGGCAGTAACGCTGTCCGATGTGGGACTGGATCATAAAGAAACTGTGGCGTTCGGCATGTGCCGAGTCTACCGATCACTCTTTTCCTTCTTCTTCTCGGGTCTACCACCACCCGTCATGTGCCTATGGTGCAAAGTCACCCAGCCAACAGACTAGGCTGGGAGCGTTTATTGATTGCCAAGGCGGTCGCACTCCAACTCTTTCTTTACATTGCGGTGCTGTGAGATTTCGCCCAGCCCTCATGACAGCCCTTTAGGTCGGTATGTAGCCTAAATCTGTCTCGGACGAATGTTCCAGTTGGTTCTATTGTTACAGGGAGGCTCGCACCATCGCAGACATAGTCGTAGGTGTTGACTTCAGCGGTGACGCAACCAATGCGCGTTCTCGCGCCGTCATGCCCTCGTCCATGATGGGCTCATAGAAGGTGCGTGGCCGAGTCGTGGCCCGCTAGATTCCCTTCTATTTGAATGGCCGTCATCCTGGGTGCTGTGAAAATTGCGTTCTGATCATCTGTGACGCAACCGATGCGCGGCTCTAACTTTCTTAAAGGTGCGATTCTCAGCAGTGTAGCCATCTTCTCATTCCCATTCCCTTTCAACTCGCACTCCTCAGACCCATTCCCTCCGCACACCCTCAGAAATGGCTTTTGGAAGAACTCCCCTCGTCGCTACGTATATTCTTTTGGTGCGAGATGTCTTCCGGTCGACTCAGCGAACTCTGACCTTCTGCTCAGTGGCTCACTGCTGCCGCCCTCCTTGGGCTGACTGCGTACCGAGTACACACTACCAGGAGTCTTCTCAATGGCAGCTATGGTCGGTCGTCATCTTCCCATCCATCCACTGTTCTCTAATTTTTCTGTTGCAGAACGGATCGTTGTCGAACTCCTCGTTACATCTTGCCTCACTCTAATCTGGGTCCCCATCGCGTACGTCGTCTTTCCAAACACACAGAACGCCTTCTAACAACGCATCCAGGGCCCTCAAGTTGATCAAGGACCGCAACACCTCGGCGAACCGTTCGAACAGTCATGTCACTCCGGCTGAGATGGCTGGCGACTTCATCCTCTGGCTCTTCTGGCTCATCGGCGCCGTTGTCTTCACCGTGAGTCTACATCATATTCGGTCGTGAGTCCTTGACTGAGAGCCCCCTTAGAACCGCATCCTTCCTGGACACAACTACTGCGGACCCAGCATCACCGGGTCCCTTTTCGGCGGCAAGCAATGCAGCATCTTGACCGCCATCCTGGCCCTTTCCTGGATCGGCTGGTCGCTTTTGACGATTATCCTTATCCTCGGATTGATGCACCACTCCGCGGCCATGAACACTGGCGAGAGGACAACGAGGGACAAGACGGCCACTCGAGTTTGAGTTGATCATGAAGCAGTTGACGATTGGAAGCACACCAAAAACGAAGTGACGAGCCATTCATGATTTTTTTTATCCCCACACTGTATTTTTCTTTTACAAATTTAGCGCCCCTTCTACGCATACCTATATAATTTAGTCGGTACTTTCAAGTGCGCTTTACGTCCCGCTTTCAATGTTCTCTTGCAATACATCTTCATCCAACGCACTTCCCCTGCCGTGGCATTCATTCTCCAGTGTAGGCTGTTCTCAAATATTTACGAACAGCGTTCAAAAGTGCGAAGTGAGATATTGCCGAGATGCCGAACTGGATATTTGGATTTGATTATTTCACAGCTTGTACTCTGACCATCGCGTCGGCCTGCCTCATCATTCGTCGCACAGCGCACTTGATATGCATCCGTTGACGCGCAGTGTGGCGTGTACCACTGTACGTATGGTTAGTGCTTCCATCCTCGACTTGCCTCACCATTGATTGACTTTGCATTCCTCAGCCATCACGCCATGAAACGAGCAAAAAAGGCGCAACTCACCAACGCGCTTCGCCGGTGCAGGTGTCTCCCACCACGACGACCCAAACAGATCCTGCCCTGGCTAGGTATTCTCTCCCAGCGCGTCGGTAGGTATTGTATTGGCCTTGCTTTGAACGCTGACGTTTCCTCAGAATGCCAGCCGACGCCAGTTCCATTCTGTTCGCTATGCCCACGTCGTACTATGCCGGTCAAGTCTTGATTGACGCTACACTTCCTCCCGCCGGTACCACAGGTGGTGCGGTCGAATGCCTCCTTCCCGCCTCTGTATACGCCAAAGTCCTGGCTTCCCCCAACCACTTCAACGATGTACGAGCTCGTTGACATTCCCCGGCCAAAGCAAGGGTCTCATTGCGACGCGACTGGCACCATGGTCGTCGACGAGCGTCCGTTGTCCATTTCTGCTACTGGAACTCTCAATAGTCAAAGGCGATATGCCGAAACCCTTCACGGTGACGATAATGGGGCAGCTCCCGCAGGCGGCGATGATCGCAGGACGGAGCTTATCATGGACTCGGAGCTGGCGAGGACGCAAGCGGTCATGGCGTTGACCATCACGCTGGGAGTGGAACAATCTATGGGCGCATCATGACCAATCGTTGGCACCGTTCACGTCCCAGGTCAATGTCATCTTCTCCGTCGTCCATCCGGCCAGATCCCCATAACAGCTACAACCGCTTTGGTTGCGTCTGCGATACGCAGTCTCGTCTTAACCACGAGTGAGCACAAGTCCTAACTTATTTTTTCTCATCTTCATTGTATCTCAGCTGTGGTCCAAACACCGCGGCGGACTGGAACACATCCTCGTTCTGCCTGCGGCTCTTTGCACTGCAAGCGAACGAGGAACTCACGGGCACATACACCGACGTCGAAGATTCATACGCTGAACGTCGGGAATACCTCCGGCGTTACGACGTCGTCTGTGGCTGTCTTCGCTGCGAGAACCCTACCCGCGCCTCCGGGCGATAACCAGCCTCTACCCATTCCTGGGCCGCCTGGACCTGTACTTCTTCACCGCGATCTGCACAATACTTCACTCGCTAATCCGGGCCGCCATCGTGCTCATCAACATCTTGGAAGCGGAACGGATGCAAGGATCGACAAACTATCCACACGCCATGCACGCGTATGTGTGTTTGGATGATTTGGACAAACTTTTGGAGTGTCCGAATAGGGCGGTCTTTGGGGTGGAGCGGTTGGACGGGTGGGCGGAGGATCGTATGATGTATACGACGAGTTGTGCTGATGTGGGGACGATGAGGAAGATGCAGTGGTTTGGACGTGGGAAGCAGTTTAGGCAGGAGATGCAGGACTTCGCTAGGGGAGTAGATTCCATGTGTACACGGTCGAATGCTTGAAATACTCTATTTCCTGGGCCGAAAATATTCAAAGGTGTTCTGTTCTCTTTCTATAAATTCTAATATCTTCCAACCATTGCACCATTATGTTGCGCATGTTTGTCCAGGTTGTTGCGTCGAGATGTTGTCATTCTCGCTAGTGAATCGATGGGTTTTCGACCCTACCATGGGTGCTTTAATCATCTTCTTGAGCTTGATGCGTTATCGCGAGCTTTTTCGACGCTTGGATCAGTCATGCGCCCATCGATGATCGCTGGGAATATTTTTCACGCTGTTCCGTGGCAGGTCGAGATAAGTTTCCTGTTCGGATTCATTCGCTGCTGAGGGTATATATATATATATATATATATATATATATATATACATATATCTAGTACCCTAATTTGGGGTTAGGTTTCTGACTTCCGATGTTTAGCCACAATTGCTGGACCCACCTTCTGTGTGCGTCCCCGCAGTAGCCAATGTATCGAATCACGAAGAATACATTGGCAATGGAACTCGGAATCCGGAAGTCAGATACCCATCACGCCCATTAAACGCCTGAAGCACGTCATCTTTGTATCAGATTGTGTCAAAGATGATATAAAATCAAGTCGTTCTTCGCTTCGCTCCTTTATCTCTTACCATCACCTCCATCTCGACGAATACAATGGCCGCCGAAGACCCGAACCACGTCACCCTCCGGCTGGGCAGCATCGCCCCCGACTTCGAGGCCGAGACGACCCATGGAAAGATCAAGTTCCACGATTGGCTTGGAGATTCTTGGGTATGTCTTTGTCTTATCTTTTCTTCCCATCGACTGACGCGCTGCGATAGGGCGTCCTCTTCTCGCACCCGGACGACTTCACGCCCGTGTGCACGACAGAGCTCGGCGAAGTCGCACGCCGCGCGCCGGACTTTGCGAAGCGTAACGTCAAGGTCATTGGTCTCAGCGCGAACGGGCTCGATCAGCACAACGCTTGGATAAAGGACATCGAAGAGTTCGGTGGCAAGACTTCTGGGCCGACGACTGTTGAGTTCCCCATCGTATGTCGGTTGCTTTCTTTTGGTGAACGCGTTTAGCTGATGAGGGGATAGATCGCGGACAAGGACCGCAAGGTCGCGTACCTCTACGACATGCTGGACTACCAAGACGTGACAAACGTCGATGGCAAGGGACTGCCTTTCACTGTGCGTCTCTCATCTCTCTCTGAACACTACAACTTCATAATTACCTGCACAGATCCGCACCGTCTTCGTCATCGACCCGAAGAAGGTCATCCGCCTCACCATCTCCTACCCCGCCGTCGCCGGGCGCAACTTTGACGAAATCATCCGCGTGATTGACTCGATCCAGCTCGGGGACAAGCACCGCGTCGCGACGCCTGTGAACTGGAAGCAGGGAGACGATGTGATCATTCATGCGAGCGTCAAGCCCGAGGAGGCCAAGACGCTGTTCCCTGACCACACGGTGCACTACGTATGTCGTTTCTCTCAAGACGTGTCGGAATGATTGACTGACTGGTCTGACCTACAGCCGTACCTCCGTACTACGCCTTTGAAGGTAGATTAGGGAGGCAGAACTCTTTGCTGTATTAGGTGTAACCGGAAAATTCAATGTATATTATCGGCCATGAATCCGCGGTCGGACATCGTCGACTAGAGATGTACTCTAAGAGGGCGAAGCTTCGCTGAGATTTGGAATCGAACAAGATGGTGCTCGGTTCAGCAGCTCAAACCAAGCTATCTTTGACGCAAGTGCACATTCACGCATCATTGATCCTATGGCCCAATCAACAACATGTACATTACTATTCCAATATCTCAAAAAACCAATCTATGTAATTCGCCGTTTTCTCTCTGCTGACCTCGAAAGAACGTAGGTAAGGTGCCCTTTCAATGATCTCCTCACGAACATCCAACATGCTCTGCCTAATCGTGTCAAAACTCAAGTTGTTAGAACACGCATGGGGCTCCTCATCCCATACACATGGACGGCACCCCACAAGCATGCGAATCTCCGCCAATGAGGGTGCCGCATCGAGTATTGCCAGGATCTCATCGGCAGAGACTTCGGTATGATAGCGCACATCCAGTGTGAGGGTGCGTAATGGGCACTGCGAGCGCTCGAGAAATGACACAATTGGCGTCAAATCATCGAGCTGCTGAATGCGTAGCTCCTCGAGTGCTGGAGCACTGAAATGGAATTGGGATGAGGCATCCGCGACGTCAATGGAGATGTATCGGGCAGAGGTGCAAACAGGCCGTGGGGGAGGAGGGGGGAGCTCGCGGAATCGCAAGCTTCTGAGTTCCATGGTAAAGGATTGGAGTTGTGTAGCCTCAGAGAGGAGATGATAAATCTTGGGCATGATCCCAAGCTCAATGTCATATGGCGCTAGGTGAACCCGCGTCAACTGAGAGTGAGGAAGAAGAAGCCTGTATTCGCCAAAACCGGTATACGTCACAGATCGAAGCTGTGGCGCTACAAGGAAGGCATCGATGGGGTCGCCAACCGTTGCAGATTCTGCTTTGGAGAAATCCAAAGTAAGGGTAGACAGCATCGGCAGGTGTCCTTTTATCATGTCAAGGTCTTCCAGGCAAAGACAGTCTGGCACCTTGATGTGAATCTCGTGCCACCGGGATGAAGAGCGGAACAAGTCGCATAGCCATTCAGCTCGTGTCCAGATATCTTCATCGTCATCATCCTCTCCCGTAGTCCCAATGTTACGAAAGGCGATCGATAAAGCATGATTGCCGGAGCGTTCGAGTACGGTGTTAAGGAGATCGCAGGGTTGACGGGGCGACAGGCAAGAATCTTCTGGGAAGTTCAGAGAAGACCATAGGGAGGGTGTTGAGAGTGCCACTGTGCGCCATAGGTGGCAGACTTGGCTAATCAACCAAGGACCCGCTGACACGTTTAATATGTCATTGTTTTCCCCACCAGCACATACCCACTGGAAGATCTCGTTCAGCGTCTCAACGGGGAACCTCCGAATCGCGGAAAGGAGTCCGGGACATTGCGAGACCAAGCTCTCCAGTCCGCACTTGTCTTTTAGAAGTCGCTCGCGTCTTGCCTGCATGTCCAAAATGGCAGCGTCCAAGCAGTCCAAGTCTCCATTGACGCGCCGCAAGTCTTCCTGCGCGTTGGGCAGGATTTCTCCTCGAAACCGTGACGCGTCCGATTCTGATATGGGATCGTTTGACCTCAAGAGGTGCATGGGGATTTGGTAGGAGAACGATGGTGACGCGTCAGGCGAGTGGTATGGTTCTCCGCATGACCGACAAGACAGTGGAAAGGATCCAGACATGAGACACAGGCTGAGACTTTCGTTGAAATGAGGAACGGCGAGAGTCAGAGTACATACTTACACGAGATATCAGCTGGTAGAATTACTTTGCTTTCGGTGCCACGGTTTGTCCTTTGATCACGGTCGACTGTATTCTGTGGGCGCGTAATTCAACGTTAGCATGGAAGATGGAGATTCAAGTGTAACGCGTTCATAGTAAGTTCAAGCTGTTACTCACATCGATAAATGAACTCTAGATGAACACTTCCAACGAGTGGCAAGTATTGGGATTGAGGAGATGACGGCGAGAGCGAAAAAGGCAACGTTGCGTGTAACGCGTTCCCTGTCACGCTTCAGGGCGAACTTCTCTGCTTTTTTTCCCTCGTTGACAATACTGTTCTTCGGATTGCAGCGCTTTGAACGACAAAGAGACCGCATTCCCCCGTTACCGTCTTCCTTTGGGCAATACCGTGCTCTCGACCAAGGTCAGACTCTGCTCAATTCTACTTGCACGATGATGTTGTATGCGTATCTTTTCCTGCAGTGCTGCTCTCCTTCTGCTTCGAGCCAGCAGAAGATTTTGATCCACGCCCCTCTCCAGGCTGACGCTCTTTCTCTTTCCCCTCAATGATACACCCGGATATGTACCAAGTACTTCTGCTCTGCCTCTTCTTCTGTCTCCGCATTGTCCTCCTTGTCCTCATTCTCTCCTTCTTCCTTCTCACCAAACAACCCTCTCTACTCCCTCGGATTGGTTCCTCCGTAATCCCAGTCCGACTTGTCCCTCGCATTGGTCTCTCCGTAATTCCAGTCCGACTTGTCCCTTGCATTGATCTCGCCATAATCGCAGTCCGATTTTTCCCTCGCATTATTTCCCCCGTAATCCCAGTCTGACTTGTCCCTCGGATTGGTCTTTCCATAATCTAAGCGGCGAGTGTTTTCACCATGATCCCAGGAGATCTTGCCGTTTGCGCCGGATGTTCAGGACTGTGGGCGGGGACCGCCAGTCCTAATGTGGTTGTGGCGCTCGCAAGGAGCATGAGGACACTAGGCGGCTGATCTGAGACAGAAATTGCAAGAGGAGCTTGTACTACTGACCTGAAAGCTTTCATACTTGATCGCACTAGTCGTAAGGATTCACATCGCATGAAACTACCTTTTTATATTATTATCTCGATGGATCCGAGTGACCAAATCTTGGGAAGCGCATCATCGTCGGTAGTAACCCACCATAGCTCTCCCTAGCCCCCAGTATGTATGACACTGAACGCCGTTGGCAGCGCACTTAGATAACCAAATTGACGATAATGATGACCAAATTTGCCATCAACAAGGCCGCCTATCCATCATCCCTGCGACCGTTCCTACATCGCCACCCTCTGACTTGCCGGGGATCAATTGACATTACGCGTTATGCTGGCTTGGAGACTTACCCATATGTATAGCGATTGTCATCCTCACCGAGGTAGAAGAGTAGTTCCACTGCTTGGATTCATGCGTCAAGGGGGAATCGTCTCCGAGTGCGAGTGCCAGTGAAGCTGAAACGTGCATCCATATGTTGGTGGATTAGTAACGTAGCTCATTCATACCCGACCTTCAACACAGGCCACGATCGGCACGGACGACACAGGTGCACCATGACTTGATCCACGCGACACACGTGGGTATTTAGTGCTGTAGCTCGACGGTAGTTGCCAGAGGGTGCCAGTGCATGGAATGTCACAGAGCGGGATAGAGCGCTAGACAGGCTTAATGCCCTGTGACACCTCTCTTTTAGCTCGCCCACACTCGCTCGATATATCTCCCTCGAAAGTACGTATGGACGTCTTCCACTTGAGCGCTCCCGCTTATGCGCTATCCTACAAGAAATAGTGAACCTGATGGAACGGTCCAAGAAATGTTCCATTCTATGATCAAAAACACGACTTTGAGGCCCGAAATCTAATTGTACACATCCAAATCCCTCTAGATCTTTGCATTCTCGTCTCATCTACCACTCGATGACCTCAGGGAAGAACCTTGATATCAGTGACTGATAGTACGGTTTCAACTCCGCGGGATTGACGGGATCATCAGACTTGCTGTACAAATCATATGGGTTGAATGCACGAACAGCCGCGAGGGCCTTATCGTCTGACGCGTTCGTAAGGTGGGCATACGCGCCCTCTCTATGCCATCTGCAGCATCTCGAAATCTCAGTAGTCGTTTGGGATATGACGCGAAATACGTACGGGTAAAAGCTGTGGTACCTGATCATGGCTAGACCCTCTTCGGGGAGCGACGACTGATCCTTCAGAACGTGATAGAGATACTCGTCATGTCCCCACGAAAGCATAACGTTCTCCAGCCCGCAATGAGGCTTGTACACGCCAAACTCCGTTGAATAGATAGGGTCGGTAGAGTCTGGGTTGTTGGCAAACGTTCCAGGGTAGATTATCTTTTCAGAAAACTTGCATCCGACAACGAATGTATCCTGTGAAAGTATAACGATATCAACATGCAGTCGGCTAGGTCTCACTTGCAGCGGTGACTCACACCAACGACATCCCATTGCCCTCTATGGGAGAAAGAAGCGGAGACGAAAACGGCAACGGAAAACTGTCAGTGAAAATTTCAAGAAGAATGTCAAATGTAAACGTACTCAGACCCAAACATGTAGAGCAGCTTGCCCAAGTCATGTACGAGACCAACGACCTGCATCCACTCGGGTTTCCCATCGCGCCTAATAGCCTCTGCTGTCTGCAGCAGGTGCTCGATTTGAGACACATCCGTCTGCGATGTAAGTTGATCAGCACATGAATTTACGCGATGCGACGCGCAAGGACAATACGTACATCAGGGTCAGAGTCATCAACGAGAGTATTGAGCTTCTCCATCGCTTCCCAGATTCCTGACACGACAAGACGTGAGATACAGCGAATTTGGTGCAAAAGTTTGTACCCATCCTGCCCCTGACATGTTTGCGAAAGTTAACACGGGCTTTGATGTTGAAGTCCATCGTTTGCTTCTCTGCGGCGGTCGATAAGCATGGGAAGCGGAGGACGAGGACAACCGAGGAGCGTACCGTGTTGCTCAACATAGAACTTTCTGACGCGCTCACAAGCTTCTTCGTATTGGCGAAATTGTGTCTTGTCCTTCACTTCGTCGAACTCGGACTGACTATTCCAGGCCGTGCCCTTCGCGACCTTGCCCTTCAGCACGTTCACTGGAGCGGCGAGATTCAATGTGAGGCGCTGAGTCCGTGAAGATGTGAACTCACCTTGGTCAACCGCATCGGATACCTCCTCGAATTCGCCTGATATTGTCCTCATGATGGTAGAAAGATTGGGACTGATAGTGGAGAGCTATGGCATCGTTCCCCTTTATGTACTCGCCAGTACCCTGCGAACATCTTCTTGTTGGAGAAAAGACAGCCGAAATCGGTTGCAAACTCGGATCCGCCGGTCCGCCGAATCAGCAGCAGCTCCTACGGTGGACGATTTGTTAGATTTCGCTCGGAGCATCGTTGTGATCATTGTCAAGGATAGGTGGCAGAAACCACGGGATGCAGATAGGCACGAGCACACAGCTAGTCTAAACCTAAGTCACTCGGGCTTTATGGTGTGGCGTTTTCAATTGATCAAGACAAGCAACGTAAGATCAAAGTCTATCATACCGACAGTGCCACATTCAATTTGCAGACTGATACCTCCGAGACTTCAAGCTTTCGATGCTCGTCAAGCGAGTAGCAGGCATGCCAGTCAGCGGCGCGTAGGGAGTGATTATCAGCACAAGTTCCGATCCTTCGCTCATCTCGCGCGCCTGACGGATATAGTCGGTCCATGCCTCCTCGTCCGTCCCCAACCAAAACGTGCGGCATTCCTGTAACGTAGGACGAGTGATTTGCGGAGGGCTGATGCGATAGTCCATCTGTATGACGAATATGTTAGACGACGCGTCTTCGGCTGGGGACGGTGGTGGTGGCGGTGTGTAGTGTCGAATGGAAGCAATGTGTTCCGCAAATTGTTCGATGTCCAGACTGACACAAAAGAGAATGATCTCTTCGTCCATCTGGGGAAGGAGGGTCCGGACATCTTGATGGAGGAGGTTAGTGCACGTCGGCATTTAGCAATGTGCTGACGGACCAGAACCAAAGGGCTTCGCAGTGACTGATCGGCAATATTGTTTGTGGCCAGCGCCCCAATCACCGCGTTGACAGGATAGAGAGCAGTATGCCACATGAAGACAGCCGGTGCAGCGCTTCAAGAGAGGACTCCTAATTCGGTTTGGACACTTATTTCGATTAGTGAGACAAAGTGCATCGGACGGAGAAAGACATACCACGGAATTAGCGCATCGGGAAAATGCCAGCGCCGTGAAAGTGCGATTCCTTTGTAGCTGCGGGGAGAGAGCATCTCTCAAACAGTTCCATTTCGAGTATACAGGACTTCCATAATCGATAAGGGACAAGGGCTCCTCACTCTCGAAGCGTTGGACGTCCTTGTATGCAGCTTTCACAACGGAGCGATAGACCAGATAATGGATCACCCCATCCATGATTTCAAGAACGAATCGTCTGAATGAGGTCAAGTCGGGTCTTCTGAAGATACCAGAGTCGAGGTACTCCTCAGCCTTCAATGCGGCCAATAAGACATGCGTTTCAACAGCGCGTACGATGGCGGGGTAGCCGAATACCATGAGGTTGTGTACGTTCTTGAATATCAGGGTAATGGAGTGTACGTCGCCAGTTGGCTCTCGTCCGGGTTTCGGCCAGATAGACATCCTACGAGCGAGCTGCACAAGGTATGCCAAGATGCCGCGCTCGATCAGGACAGGTAGGATAGCCTGATTGTTGATGCACATAGACAGCAATAACAGGCCCGATATAGCTCGCGCCTTGTCGAACGGCTCCGAGTGAGCCACCGAGATGAAACTGGCGAGGAGCGCGCGGCAAACGCGTTCCGGTGGCTCTAGTGCGAAGGCTTGCGTTACCGGACCTACACGTCCTGGGGAAAGTTCCTCCGCCATAACTGTGGACAGGACGTGAATGAGATCACCCACGTGCGCGTGTGATGAGGAGCAGCGGAGCCAGACGGTAGCAAGGGTCCGAAAGAGCTCATCTGAGGAAGAGTCAGGTACAAGGTAGCGTTTGTAGATCTCTTTCCAGCCGATGAGAGAGGAGAAAACACGCTCGACGGAGAATAGGACCTCAACATCCCTGAGCAGATCTTCCTCTCCTCCAAGAACGCGTGTACGGCGGATGAAGTAAAGGGTCCAATTGTTGATTAACGGCCACAAGGGATCAGTCACGCTTGACAAGACGCGATCAACGGGAGGAATTTTGGCCGCTGCAGATTGCGCAAATACGGAGGCTATCATTCCAAAGCAAGAGAGTGCATTTAGGATCCTCGGGGAAGATGCCCAGTCTGCGGCATCGACAGGGATCATGTTATCGGGGTTGAGGTGATGAAGAATGACGGGGAGCGCGTGAGTCGTAATGTGAGCCTCTCTTCGTGCGAGCAGCTGCTCAAGTTCGCGTACAGCAAGCACGGAGCTGTTTCCGAGAGCGGCAATCTATACGAAAATCATCTTTCAGGCTTGACCAATAGAACGAGAGTCTCTCCTACCATTATTTTCCTTATTCGAGTGTTTCTTGACATTGTGTGAGTGAAGTGCCGAGGCGACGAGATATTGGTAAAAGGTCAAGTTTAGTTGGAGGCTTGAAGCGACCATGTTGGATTGATCAGTAACGGGCCGGACTTACCGCCGGCCCATCGGCATTGCAACTTTCCAAAGCAGAGACGTCTCCAGGACGTCTCTGACGGTCTCAGGGCAACTCGACAGACGTGGTTGGTTCTTGGGGTGACTGTGATACTTGGGAATGGGGTCTCTTCACGGGGACTAAATCGTCTCGAAATCTGTGGTCCTCCCAGCTCTCACACCACGGCAAAAAAAATCAATTAAACGACCTGGTAATTTACAAGTATGCGAATTTAATGATAGCTTCGTATAACTAAATGGTGATTCAACAAGATGATATATACTCAATAGCGACATGGGTGAAGGAAAAACGTGACATTCATAAGTTTCGTGGTTGTGTGTCGTTAAACTTGAGCGGAGGCTTCAGGCTGAGCAGTTGCTCGGGCCTCGGCAGCCTTCTCGCGCATAGCAGGCGTTTCTTGAGTGTTTGTGGCGGAAAGATGCAGCAGGCCCATGACTATGATAATGGTCAAAAGACTCCAGGCAATCCATGCGAAGGCCAAGATCGTCGTGAGAACGCCGCACTCTTTTCCGCCAACGGTGCAGTAGTTTCTTCCGGGGAGGATGTTGTTCTGCAGACGGTGTCAGCCCACATAAGGATAGGATTTGGAGGGCCAAGCATACAGTGGTAATGGCAGCACCGCAGAGCCACATAATCCAGAGGGTCGCAGCACCTGCGAGTTCGATGGGAACAATGCGCTTGGAACGGGAGTGGCTCGCGTCCGGGTCGCCAAGGAGCATGAAAGACCTGACCAGCACATTTCAGTCACAGTCGTAGTACATTCAGGTTACCAAGACATACGCAAGGGGTACCCAGAAGATGACCAGCGCTGATGAGACTATCAGCTCAACCATAATGGGCTCTGTGGAGATATGAGCCACCTCAATTGGCGTTCATGTAGCGTATGTATCTCACCATAATGGCCAGATCTGATGGGATGGTCTGAAAACATGCCGAGTCTTGAGCTCTAGATACTGAGAGATCTAGACAGACCAACCTATCGAGCCTGAGTGTTCGGTGTGATGAACACGGTAAGCCGTCAAGCCAAGCTCGACAACGGCGACGATCCACTATCGGCAGTGTTAGTAATGCGCTCATAAGCGTACGATAGAGTCCACATACTAACAGACAGTATACAGCGTAGCTGGGGAGGCGACCGAAAGACATGATGTTCGTTATATGAGAGGTGGCAAAGTCGTGGGAGGTGATATGAGAATGAGAGAGTCCGTCAGCTAGGCGGGGCCTTATAAAGACGCTCTCGGAATATCAAGATAGCGTACAGACTACTTCTCGACTCAATGTGTCATAGGTTGCCGTGTACGCACAATTTAAATCCCGAGACATCTGGGCGGGACGACGTTGGCCCCGTGGCCAGCAGATGACCCAGTTCAATGCGAGGAAGCCGCGAGCGTCCTTTTCCCGATGAATCAGCCACCAGCAGTCATGAGTCATCCGAAACTTCTGGAGCTCGCCCAAAGACACGAAGCAGAGTAAGGAAGGGCGAAATTATGCATCATGAGTCCGGGCAATCGCGGGAAGCAAGTGACTCGAGCTTATACTTAGCAACATGTTCTTGCCGAGTGCCAGTATGCTGGGTGAGGGTGGCTGAGCGTCAGACAGTGAGGCGGCTCCATGCTGGTCCACCTTGAGTCGGTTCCGATTTGGAGAGACGCATGAATCTTTGCGGAACGGGGTAAGCACCCAAATTGAGGTGAACTATGGGCGCCTGTGTACCAAAGGCGCTGGAACAGAGGAAAAATTTGGGCCTCCACCCCGACGGCGAGGACGAGTGGCAGCAAAATTGAGTGATATAGGCCTGGTAGAAGTGTTATCACTGTCTAGCTGAGAACCTTCTAACACAAAATCTGGTGGCCTGAGGTGCCGGCAGAGACTAGTGCCACTATACAATGTCAAGAAACTGGTAAGAATGAACATAGCCGCGTAAGGTCCGTTTTCAAGTCGCAATATACCTAAGTAGGGGTATAATGTAAGTGAACGAGATTCGAGAACCGTATACAACGGACCGCGGCTGTAATCTGTCATATGTCATACGGTAAAGGTAAAGGACGAGGAGGCATGTCGTGATACGGATGTGTCGGCCGACGGTGTGCTGAGTCCAGTCCTACATATCTCAGCGGCTGCAGAATCGCGGCCTCCTTCTTTTGCTTCTTCACCCGTGGCGACTCGAGTACCTCCCACGGTTTTCGTTTCATGCCCATCACCTGCTCGATGACTTGCAGGGTATCGTCCTTTGCCACCTCACAGTATGCAGCCGTCTTCGCATCCGCCTTCCTACAGTATTGGGCCGGAACTTGATACGTCCTCGTCTTGCTGTCAGATAGATGTACAATAATCCGAGCGGAGTGCGCTGAGACATTTCTTAGCCTGACACGGATCGCCGCAGTGCTAACAAACCGCATACCGTTGTTCTCGATTGCAAACTCAAATTGTGGGCTTCGTCCACCAAGTCTCCTGCACCCTTCACCTAGGGCCTGAGCGACGTTTTGAGCCTGTTTGCGCATGTCGGGTGTGACCCGCTCTTCTACAACCCTCTTGAGCTCGCGTATCCACTGTCCGACGCCAGACGACATGGCCAAGAAGCATGCAGCACGCTTCGCATCCCCTCGTAAGGAGAATCTGGGTTCGGCAGTGAACGTGCGCCGTTCGCCTCCTTCAACGAAGACAACCAATACAGAACCGTGCACTACGGACAGGCGTTGCCATCAGATTACAACAGCAGACAGGATTCGAGGTTACTAACATTGATTGGAATAAAACGGGAAGAACTTTAGCTGAAGGGGGATTCCTTTTACGCTGTGGACGGTGTCGACCAACGAGGGGGTAATTTCTTCTGAGATAGGTACACGATCAACATGCCCAGTTCGATAGATCACGTCGCAAAGAGGCCCACGCCGGGATGTCGACAGGGTGGTCATCAAGATGATGCAGTACAGGGCACAGCAGGGCAGAACTAGAGTTCTTATTAGGAAGCTTGTAGGAGAGCCGTTCGACAGATAACAGGATTGTCAGAGACCCAAGACGCGGCTGACGTCTCTGAAAGACAATCAGCAAGAGTGATAGAAAGTCAATGTGATGTTCACGGACGCTGCCAAGGCATATCAAGTCATTCAGTCAGGCGCCGTTCAACTTGTTTTCGCCTTCTCAAGAGGTCCGGTTGCTGTTGATGAGTTCAGAGTATAAACCTAATGGATTGGGCACGTAAAGCATACATTCAAGAGACGGCATACGGCGACAGAGCTGGGAGCGCGGCGGCTGGCGCAGTGGTAGGAGAACAACCTGTGAGATAAGCAAGCACAAATACCACGCTAAGAATCGAATCGGCATCTCGGCAACAATCCAACATTCTCTGCCGCGTTCGTCAAGTCAAAATTCTTGTATCCACAAGGTCTCCTTCTGTCAGAATTAAGTGCCTGTGCTCTCTCTGACAATATTTCTGCCAGCTTCATGCCTCTATCCCCTTCTTTGTCTTGTTTCTCTTGTGGGGAGCCCTACAGCTTCTCCGGCTCATCGCCATCGCTATCCTACGGGGTTTATACGGACCTCTTTGCATCCAATGAGCCCGCATCTGAGTCTGATGCGGCACTCGTTCGATCCCAGATCCTCCCAAATGCACGGGAAGATCTGCAGCGCGTGGAGGGGGAGCTGGACCGCTTGAACGCTGCGATCTTTCTCATGAACGCAGAAAGGTCCCGCTTGATGGAAGAGAAGGAGAGGATGGAGACTGTAGCAACCCAATGCGTCGGCTCGCTTTCGGCCTTGCGACGTTTTCCAGTCGAAACGCTCATCGAAATCTTCCGATGGGTCTGCACTGCTGAAGACAATGACATTCTGGACCTTTCGACGGGCCCTTGGTTGATAAGCAGGGTATCACAGCTTTGGCGCACAATCACGCTCTCGACACCCTCCCTATGGGCCTCTCTGAACTTTCACAACAGTACGCCTGTGGCGCCCATAGATCCCGATTCGATCCTTGACGCCGTATTCGAACGCTCCGGCAACCATGATTTATCGATCACCTTCAGGTCTTGTCGCACCGTCGAATATGATGACGAAGAATGGAGTCAATGGCTACGCCGTCTGCTTACTGTCTCATCCAGGTGGTCTGATGTACACATCGAGGTACCGCCGGATATGCACCCACAAGAATTTGACACGATCAAAGGGAACTTACCGAAACTCTCTGAACTCACCCTCGATCTTCACATGATGTGCACACCCATTGGCAGTGAGACATTCGACGCGTTCGCTCTAGCACCACAGCTTCGATATGTGAATGCTATTGCGACTGATCCATTCAAGTTCCGCCTTCCCTACCCCCAGTTGACTGGCTTCGTCATGCATCCAGAAAGCATCGACAGAGAAGTCATAACCGATTTATATCATGTCCTCTCCCATTCAACGAGCCTCCGGTCATTCACGATGATGTTCTTCCGCGCCGACGTCGTCGATATTCATGGCCAGTTCTCAATTACTGAGGCTTGCACACCCGCTCGATACATCTCGCTCGAAGTCGCACATACTCCATCACAGTTCCACTTCACCGCACCCGCACTCGAAGAACTACGTCTTCAAAACCTTGATGACTCGGACTTGGACTACGTCCTGGATTTTTTATCACGATCACGCTGCCCGCTCAAGGTCCTTCACCTTGGCATGCAACCCGATAGCATAATGCTAGTGGGCGAGCTTGTGGCTATTTTCGGCGCTGTGTCGTCGTTGCGGGAGGTAAAGCTCATAATGGCGGATTGCGAAGATGAGTCGGCGGGGCATGTGGTCTTTCAGAATCTCATGCGCGGTCTCAATCGTGAAAATCTGGTGAAGATGTTACCTCATCTTGCCTCCTTCATGGTTGATCTCGGAAGGGAGTCATGGCGCTGCCGCGTTGTCTAGCGTAAAGTTCATAATAAAGTACAAATCTCCATTTCTTTGACATGCGCCATTTGTGTGCGACTTGTCACTTCAAGTTCTGCCTGGACGTCCCTAGATACTGTAAGAGGGGAAGACCAAACATATCATCAACTGACTGTAAGCATCTTCAACTTTGGGCGCGACGACTCGCTTCTGCCTACTCATGCTCGTCGCGTGCACAGAACGTTCTCACTTCAACGAAAACACCACGAGCGCCTTTCTCAAACCTCGCCTGAGCCTTGACGTTCTCTGTGCAGCGCTAAGCTTGAAGGCAATAGGTCAGACATTCGTCGGTCTCACGAGCGCGTCGTGGGACCGACCAGGGTGACATCGAAAGTATAGTATCGGGACCGGAGCGTCGAGCGAGAGTGGCTGATTCAAAGATAAACACACTTCGAAGACTTTCATTGCATGTGCTTACGAGAAGACGGCGGACGACGGCGGTGTCAAGGAGCTCAGGTAGGCTCGGGCAAAGCTGTCTCTATCTCTGGGTCTGATGGTACAAATCCGATACACCGGTACACTAATCGTAATCGTAGATCCGGCGCAACAGGGGTCATGATCCAACGATGCGCTAACATTGTGGACAAAGGCGGAGGACTAGACGTCCAGGTGGGTCCCGTTGTATTTGCGATAGTGATGAGATTTTGACATGGTCTGGCCGTTACAACGTCAAGGGCGTTTAGGTACTCATAGGATATCGTGCATAACCTCCGAAAGATAAGGTTTGTCAAGGCAGATGACTTCGAATTTGATTTGACAGAAGTCACATTTCTAAGTAAGCCGGACCACTGGTCAAGTTGCTGAAGAGCGTTCAAGCTCGAAGCGCACGTCTTCTATGCGACGCGGCATATCCTCTTCAATCATAATCGGTTGGGCGCATAGCCCACTTTGGAAAGATCGGCGGGGCGGGCTTCCATCTCATAGCCGGGGTAATTGAATCACGCTGCTCGGTGTCTGTAGGAAAGCAGGGGTAGAGAAAATGCCCTGATCTTCGATTTACCAACAGGAGACTGCGATGCGATATGTCCAAGGTGGTCCCTATGTCGCTTGCGCAGCTTGACACAGACATTCATGATCCTACCACTATAGCAATGCGTGCGTGTCGCCCCATCCTTCAATCTTTTCTGACTCAAATTCGCGCCTAGACTCGGATATCTAAACGTACATCACCTTCCCGGAAAAGTACTCCATCATAGCAACTACTCTTTCGTAGGGGTTTTTTCACATTTTCGTTATTGCATACTCACGAAAAGATTCGCCTAGCCAACGTCATGTCTGCATCCCCTCCGTTATGCTGTTCCTCTTGCGGGGCACCTTACTACTTGTCCATTGCGTCGCCGTCGCTCGCCTACAGGGCCTATAACCACATCTTGAACTCGAACGATCCTGCGTCCGACTCGGACGCCTCACTCGTGCGAGACCAAATCATCCCTACACTAGAAGAAGACCGTCGGCGTGTCGAGGAGGAGCTAAGTCGCACAGAGGCCTCCATTTCGCTCCTAATCTGCGAAAAATCCCGCCTACGGGAGGAGAAGAACAGGTTGGACAGTGTCGCGGGCCGATTTGACGGTGTGCTCTCTGCCTTCCGGCGTCTCCCTGTCGAAACATTGATTACGATCTTTCATTGGGTCTGCATTGACGAACAGAACCATGTGTTCGATATGTCGGCGGGTCCCTGGCTGATAGCCAGAGTCTCGCAGCTGTGGCGCACAGTCGCACTCTCGACGCCGTCTCTATGGGTCTTCGTCAGATTCACCGACAACGCTGATATACGCCCCCGTAATCCCTACCCCATACTCGCTACCACTCTCCAACGCTCTGGCAACCTTGGGGTGACTCTCCTCTTCCGTCCTTCCTTCGACAACGAAAATCCCTCAGTCGGGGCGCCGGAGATGGTGGAATACGCACAGTGGCTACGCTACTTGTTCCAGTACTCCTCTTCGCGGTGGTATATGACCTACCTCAGAGTGCCGGACACTTTGAACATCGGAGACTTTAGCATGATCAGTGGGAGCCTGCCCATGCTATCTGCCCTCGCATTGGACCTTTCCCAGACCAGCGTCGCGCCCAACGATATCATCCCCATAGATGCGTTCTTCAACGCTCCACAATTGCTGCGCGTGATGGCTATAGGGCTCGATTCATATCGCATCAAGCTCCCCTTCGCTAAGCTGACAAGGGTCCGTTGGCACCCATACAGCATTGATCCAGACAGCCTGCGCGACCTCTCTCAACTCCTGGTCCATTCCACGTCCCTGGAATTCTTCGCCATGACTTTCATCCACACGGATGACTCGAAAGTCATGGACATCCACATCACCGCGCGCCCCGCATACGACCCGCCATGCACAACTGCCAACGAGGTTCAAATGGAAATTGCGCACGCTCCATGTCAGTTCCACTTCCGCGCTCCGATGCTCAAGGACCTGCATCTCCAGAACCTCCGCCCGGACGATTTTGGGCCTTTTCTAGGGTTCATGGAGCGGTCGCAGTGTCCTCTACAGACCATCCATCTAGAGGTGCTGTGCGACACCACAGTCCCCACAGACCAGATTCTGGCGATCTTCGGCACTGTGCCACTGTTGCGAGATGTGACGATTACCATGCGCGAGTATGGTGATGGATGGTTGGGAAAGGCAAAGTTCCAGGCGCTGGCTCAGAGCATGAATGGTTCGGAGGTTGCTCGGATGCTACCTCACCTTACTTCGTTGCAGGTCATTTTCGGATCGGAATCATGGCACCGCCAGATTGCCTTTACTTAGGGCTTATGTATCATACTTGTACAGTACACCTACTCTATGCAACATTTCCTCCTTTCGCTGTTGTGGTCTCAGAGACTCAGAGTCGCTAGGGACTCGACTGAGCAGGCAATCTTGAAGGCGTTTCGAGAAATCTCGCAATCAGCCATGATTCATTTGGAACGACTTTGAAGAGGGTGCGCCAGCCGGCGCGACTTCGAAGAGGGCCTATTCTTTCGTGTACACTGTATTTATTCAAATTGATTGATTGACTGATTTCCAACTGAAACTTTCAAATTTCGAGTGCGCCCGCCGCCCTCCGCCGCCGTCAAGGTCATGTGCTCGGGCATCTCCGCTCGACCCCACAATCTATCCCACGAGCCAATTTGAATTTTACTGTCAACAAGCACAATGAACCTGTCGCCCAGTCTTCGTCCCCGGCCAGGTCGGCCAGGATGGGCGCGTCGTCAAACCGCCCTGGTCGCAGGTCTTAATCTTCCAAATCGCTACTAGCAGTCCTAACCGACCATCCAGCCACCACGGAACGTGGATATGCGAAGTCCCCAAAGGGCAAGAAAGCGAAAGCATCATCTGAACCCACCAAGGCGACGGAGGCAACTTCAGAGTCCACATCAGCTCGAACGACTGGTTTGCTGTCATCAGTTTCATCCACTGTCGGAGGTCTCTGGAAAAGGTTTACATCCTGGCGCGCCGGTGGGCAGGCATTGTGTCGAGCATGCATTGCCATTGCTGACAAGGGGCATTCAGATCTCCCAGCCGACTACGAGATCCCGCTCCGTCCCGTTTTGGCCTGCGACCCCAACTCGAAGTATGCGGGAGAAGTACATGTGCCACTTACGATTGCGAAGGTCGAGTGTCTCATCCCGCCCTCTTTCGGAGACCACATCCTCGCCATACCTGGCTTTCCCCGTCCTCTCCAGAGTATTCCCAAGATGTACAAAGCTGTCCAGATACCCGGCAAAGGCAAAGGTCTGGTCGCCACCAAGCTCATTCAAGCTGGCAGCCTCATCATCGACGAGAGACCCCTCCTCATACTACCTGGCCCGGAAGATCACAACCGCGTTGTTATGCCAAGCGGTCCACGGCCTCGTCTTTCCAAGACTCAGATGGTCCGGGCTCTGTTGATCATCTATGAGCGGTATGCGGAGATGCTTTATGAGCGAATGGACACTAGGAGGCAGCATGCATTCATGGCCCTGCATAGTTGCATGAGTCCATACGAGTATGGTCCACTCTATGGACGGCTCAACACCAATCGCTGGGAGATTGACATTGATCCAGGTAAGTATCACTTCCTCGGTCGTTGTCTCTTCTTCATGATCTCCAAGGCAGCAATCATTTTTCATGCCTTGGCGATACCGTGTCTCGTTTCAACCATGCGCAAGTCAACATGGTTCTTCAATAGCCATTCGGCTGAAATACTTTCCAGGTGTAATCCAAACACCGTCTCCGCTTTCACAATGGAGTCCTTCTCTATGCAGATGATTGCAGTCCGCGACATCCAGCCTAAAGAGGAGCTCACGGCCTCATATGTTGATATTCTTGAGCTCTACTCTCCCCGTCGTGATCGCATTATGGGCTATGGTTTCACCTGTGTCTGCCCGCGCTGCCAATCACCCGCCAAGTCGGACTGGCGGCAACAGAGGGTCCTCACACTCACGGAGACAGTCTCCTCAGCAGCCGCCTGGGACACCATTCGACCTGGTGCAGCTCTTGACAAGAGGGTCCAGCACGCTGTCGAGCTCGTGCATCACCTGGAATTCGAGGGCCTCGAGAGCCGCATGAAAGACTACACCCTCGCTACGATGAATGCTCATCATGCATATTTGTGTCTGGGCGATCGGGATCGCGCCATTGAGTATCTGAATCGAAGCTTGGTAGCGGCGAAAATCATGGACAGATACTACCATGATGGGAAGACGGGACCTTTAGTAACCAAGATCCAGCAGTACATTCGACATTACAAGCCCAGGAGATATCCACTTCTGGGAAAAGCGAGTCATCTGAGGGAGGAAATGGAGGCTTTTCGTCGCGAGTCATAAAGGACACTTGGGTTTCAGAGCAATGGTCGGTCGCAGGCTTGAACAAATGAAAGCCGGAGATTCCTGTAGCAGAACACGCGCATCATTAGATTTCCATACAAGATAATAAACAGACAAAAGAACGAAGACTTATTACAGTAGTATGTGACATTTGAGGATGACATGAAAAGGATGACCTGCCTTTTTCGCTCTGACCATCATCAGCATCTCGATCACGAAATCCGAAATCGGCGCTTTTCACCGCAAGACACAGTGTCTGAAGGACTGCCACACCGTAGACTAAGGCGCCGACAAGCACTGGCCAACAACAGCACGTATCATCACCCTCAAAGTGCTGGTTCTCCCGAACTTACGGTCTCTAATTTCTTTTCATCCATTGCGTTCTGGATGCTGATTATAATCGTTAGCTATCGCCATGTCTGCACCACACTTTCTCTCTTGTGAGTCATGCGGGGAGCCATACCGCTTTCTAGACGTGTCTCCATCGCTGTCTGATGAACTGCGCCACTCCCTCTTCCATTCAAACGATCACTTGCCCGAAGCGGATGTGACACTCGTCCGAGATCAGACTCTCCCGAAGACAAAAGAAAATATTCGGCGCGTCGAGGAAGAGATGGACCGCTTGGAAATGGCAACTCGGCTCATGCGCGCGGAACACGCTCGTCTGGCAGAAGAGGAAAAAGTGTTGGAGGGTGCTCTTTCTGCAATTCGGCGGTTCCCCGTCGAGACGTTGACGGAGGTCTTCTACTGGGTCTGCACCGGTGAAGAATTTGACGTGTTCGATACCATGGCGGGTCCTTGGTTGGTTAGCCAAATCTCCAAGCTATGGCGCACGGTTGCACGCTCGACTCCCGCCCTGTGGGCCACCATCAACCTCGTGGACGATGTACCCGCTCACCCCCGAAATTCCAATGCCCTTCTTACCGCCACGCTCAAGCGCTCCGCCAACCAACCTCTATTCATCACGTACCGTCCTAACTTCGAAGGCCCGTTCTTTGGAGAAGACGATGAGGCACGCTACGAGGGATGGTTCGCCTACTTGCTATCTTTTTCATCACGCTGGCGTGATGTTTATATCCGAGTACCCCCTGCCTTCGACCTCAGCGCTGCCATCGCTGCAGAAAAGCTACCATTATTGTCCTCCCTTGCGCTTGATCTTTCCGAGCTCGATTCATCCAGCGTTATGATCCGCGCATTCTGCGCAGCACCACGACTACAACACCTGCACGCCATTGAGACCGACAGTCACAAACTCGAGCTTCCATATTCCCAGTTGGTCGTTGTTCATCTAACGCCGATAAGCATTGGAGGCGAGGTCCTGCCCGAGACCTACCGTCTCCTCTCGCTTGCTACGAGACTCCGGTCGTTCAGCGTGACTTGGTACGATCGTTTGGGTGACGACTTGGACACGGATGTCATGCCTTCTTCGTTTCCTTCGACGCCTGCTCGTTACATCTCCCTGGAAGTAGTTCTTGCCACACACCAGTTCCACTTTGTCGCCCCGTTGCTTGAGGAATTGCGCCTAAAGCACCTTGACATACTGCAGCCTCTGGTAGATTTTCTGGTACGGTCGCAATGCCCTCTACGGATACTTCACCTCGGCATACGACACCGTGCCCCGATTGCTGCGGAAGGAATTGTGGCGATGTTCAGCGCCGTGTCTTTGCTGCAAAAGGTGACAATCACGATGGAAAGCCCCGATGGCTTGGTGTTGGAATGTGGCTTCCAGGCGATGGTCCAGAGTATGATCAAAAATCGGGAAGAGATTATTCGCATCTTGCCCCGCCTCACTACTTTCATAGTCAAAGCTGGAAACGATTCCCGATGCGAGAGGATTGTTTAGTGTATTGATAGCAGACTTATACATACTGAGACTAGACACGTCGGAAATCGATTATAATGGTGTTTATCACGTACATTGGCACGGATTCGCTCAGACACTGGCAACTACAGCTCACGAGCATGTGCCCGAGCTCTCAGAGCTCGGGATACGACGACATACCAGTCCGTCCGCAACAGCTTCATTCAACAGAGCAGGACTCGCGTAGCCGCAGGTATCCATGAAAAGCGAAACAATAACAAAGTGGTTGTCATCAGAGAAGCTTTGGAAAATTTACTCGTGTAAGTGTACGAGGCACAAATTCGACAATTCCTTGACCAAACTTCGGTCCTGACAAGCGAGGGGTAGAACAGCTGAGCATCGGTAATTCTGCGCAATAATGCGAGTCGGAAGGAACCATGGGTGTGGCACTCCCGTGGGTACCAGACAAGAGGAGCCATACATGGGCCATAATGATCAAGTACCCCCATTACTGACCTAGAAATCGATATCTAATGGCAAGTCTACGCGAAAGAAACCTGAAAGAAAGCGGCATAAATCATGCAGTAGAAGAAGAAATATATCACACGTATATAGTGCCCGACCACAATGCAAGTTATGTAGCAAATATCGCGTCCCCACTCACCCCTTCACAAACGCCTCCATCTCGCTCCTCAAATGCCTCGCCACTCCCAAATGCGGCTGGCTCCTCAACTTGTTCCTATCATTCATAACCCTAAACGACCTCGTGCTCATCTCTGCCCCTCTCACCAACCCCGACGCCACCACCGTCCTCGTCGTGTACTCAAACGCCCTCTCCACGTCCCCAACGCACAGCCACGCATTGTATGCGTGCATCGCCGCGAGGGTGTACCCCAAGTGTCCGCGCATCCCCTCGAGCTCCATGTAATGGGCGAGCGTGATGGAGTTGCGCACCATCCTCTCCAGGACCGCGCCAGGGCTGACGCTCACCCACCAGGGGTAGGTTTTGATCGCGTCGAGGAGGATGGGGATCTGTGTGCGCCGGAGGTCGGATTGGGCGGGTGCGAGGCAGAGTGCGCAGGCGCAGGTGAAGTTGTAGGGACGCATTTCGTCGCGACGGTCGGAGGAGAGGCTGTCGGCGCCGACGTAGCTGGCGGTTAGTTCTGCGCCGGGCTGGATGTCGCTTACTGCGATCAGATGCAGGGAGAAGGAGGTTTCGTAGAAGTCGTGATAGGTGTTGGGATTGCACCTGGGGAGAGAATGAGTAAAGGACCTCGAAGGGGAGAAGACGAGAAAATAGCGTACGCATGGTTGAGGCGGGAAAGAGAATCGCATATGCATGCGAATGTATCGTATATGGTACCTGTGCCACCTGAAGAGCAATTAATGGGAAGCTCTCCCAAAGAGAGGTGTATTTACCTGGCAGAGGAACAATCGTATCAATGCCCCATCGATTCGTCCTGAAACGCCCATACAGTGTCCCACTGCCGTCGTGTTCGTGACTATTACACAACGCCATGTACGCCTCCTGCTTCTCCGCACTCATCCTCTCGAACACCATCTCAGCGAAGCGCTCATTGAGCAATAAAGCAGCTTGGTTGGTTTCGTCTGGGGTGAAATAGCTGGGGATATCGTCGGGGTGGGTGGCTATGGCTGCAGGGGAGACGAAGAAGGGTCTCTCGTCGGCGATGAGGGTCCCGGCTTTGATGAAGCGGGTGGCGATGAGCCCTTTGCCTTTGCCGGGAATGTCGGTGACGGCGTACATCTTGGGAACAGCCTCGAGGGGACGGGGAAATCCTGGTAAAGCGAGAAGCTTCGCGTGGAGGGAGGCGGGGATGAGGCACTCGACGTCGCTGATGGTGAACGTGGAAAGAACCTCGCCGTCATAGCTTGAGTCGGTGGCGCAGTATGGGACGGGGTTGGCGGGGATTTTGTACCCAGCGGGCAGATCTGTATAGACTGATGTTAGCGATGCAAAGGAGAGCGATATTGGACGCTAACCGACGCGCTCGAACGTCCTCCCGAGCCAAGGCGCCCAGGTCTGGGATGCTTTCGGTGGTGCCACTGATGCCTCCGCCGTCGTCGAGGCCTTTGCGTTTGCCTTTGGCGCAGTGATGGCCTTGCGACCTTTCGACGAGTTCAAAAATCCGCGCTTCATAGTAACTGGAAGAGCACAAAGAGAGCGAAGATCAGGGCAAATTATTATTCTTTACGGATCGGGATTGGAAGCAGCTGTCATGAGGCCGTTACGTCCGTTCCGCGCCAAAATGGGCGGGATTTGACGACCACGCGTCGGGGATACGTCGGCGCGACATGGTGCAAAGTTTCAGGCAAGAGCGACGTGGAGGTCATCGTGGTCAGAGGATAACTTTCCGATGAGATTAACTACGCGCATATCGGCTTCTCGGCAGCTGAGTTGGAACTTGGAATGAAGGGCTCTTGAAGCTTGTCGGTTTCTTCTTTCTAGCTTCCATGTGAACATTTCAGGTTGGAGCATCCCGAGCAGCGCAAGCCTAAGATGGATTAGTCCTCCACGTTCGAGGTGATCTGCATTCCTCACACCTCAATAGAACATGTGCTCTGACCATGCTTGTCCTCAGTCTTTCGAGATGGTGATCTTGTCAGCCTGTGATCACACTCTGCTGATCAGGACGCAGCATGTCGATGAGCAAGACTACATACAAGATTCACTCCCCTTACAGCGCCGTGCATTTTTTCATGGGCATGAACACAATGTGGCGCTTGAAGAGACGAAGGAGATAGCGGAGAAAGTTCGCCCTATCGATAGCACGTGCTATGACGTCGTCCCCTAATTTTCGGATTTCCAATAAACCTCTCTCTGCCTCTTATCTCGACCACTCCCCCGTTGATGGTCGCCTTTCCCTTGTGAAAGGTATGCAATCCGCCGTATTCTCTGCTTTTGAGCTCATCTCACAGCAGCTCAGGTCGCGTGGAACCCTTTTCCTCACGTAAAACGGCCTCTATTGACACTAGCGACATAATGTCGTTCTCTGGCGAGTCACAGCTTCTGCGCGCGGGGTGAGAACGGCATAATATTCTAATTTTCCCCGTATATAAATCTGGTTTTCTGTCCAGGTTGTTCCCTGGGCCCTCGTCTGTACCCTCCGTCGCCCATTCACAGATGTCGATCCGCCAAAAGACTGTCCAGCTTTCCGACAACAACAGTGACGTCCAGGATTACGACTTTGACGAGGACTACTCTCATTCTCCCACTCCGACCGAAGTCACCAGTCTTTTGCCTGAACGGCCTGTTACACCGCCTACCCCTCGCACATTCGCAGCTACCCCGAGCCCCGAAAAGCCGAAGATGAATTTACGCGTCAAGGTTCGCGAATGGGGCGCAACTGCGGTCAAAAGCATCCCTGCTGTGTTGCTGGGCAGTCTCCTCAATATCCTCGATGGCGTTTCCTGTACGGTTACTCCTTGCCAGCTCCGTAGCACATCCACTCATAATTGCGTTAGATGGAATGATCATCTTTCCCGCGTACGGGATCTTCGACGAGCTACATATGGCGCCATTGGGCGTCTCGATGTTCTTCCTGTCCACCTTACTCTCGCAGCTCACCTACACCCTCGGCGCGAGTCAATTCCCCGGCGCAAATGGCAGCATGATGATTGAAGTTGTCGTGCGTGACCATTCCTCCCTCTCCGATCTTACGTTGCCCGATTTCTGACGCCCCCCTTCCCGTGTCAGCCGTTCTTCCACCTGATCGCCATGTCCATTGCGTCCGACCTCGAGACCCCCGGCGAAATTATCGCGACCACGCTCGTGTCCTACGCGCTTAGCTCGATCCTGACTGGACTGGCCTTTTTCCTCCTTGGGTACCTCAAACTGGGCGCGGTAATCGGCTTTTTCCCAAGACATATCCTAGTGGGGTAAGCTTTCTTGATTCGTATTCGGCCAGCGCACAGGCTGACAGTCACCAGATGCATTGGTGGTGTCGGCGCGTTTCTTATAGAAACGGGGTTCGTTCATTTCCCTCCATTCGTGCGCCTGCTGATCAAGAGATCTCTTTCCTTCTCAATAGATTGGAGGTCTCGCTCTCTTTGACGTCGACCGAAACGTCTACTCCGTTACCCCACCTATTCACATCTGTACACGATGTGGTTCTCTGGACGGTGCCGCTCTTCTTGGCTATATTTCTGCGAGTCGGGATGTGGTTGTATGGGAAGCTGCGCAAAGACCCGGAGGGCGAAGGTAGTCAGGGCATCTTTGTCGGATGTGGGTACTCGTTCTCGTTCTTGTCGTCGGTCTGACCCACGTTCAAATTAGATTTCATCGCCATACCCGTGATCTTTTACATCGTCGTTCTAGCCGCCGGAATACCGATTGACACCCTGCGGGACGAAGGGTGGGTCTTCGACGTCCGCGGAGGACACGACAGCGTCGGGTGGTACAAGTTCTATGATTATTATGGTTTGTACCCCCATCCATGCTAGGCAAACGTGGGCTCATATGAACGTTGGACGTTTCAGACTTCAGGCAGGTGCGCTTCAAGCCCATCTGGGACACGTTGCCGACCCAGTTCGCGCTGTACGTAGTTTCAATCGCGATTCCAGGGAGCACGCCATCTGACGACGAGGTTTCATCAGGTTGTTCTTCAACATCTTGCATCCGCCTCTCAATGTCCCTGCCCTCTGTAAGCTCGCCATTCTTCGCCACTGATGCCTGTGATTTGAACTGAATGAACGAACAGCTGTCTCGCTGTGTGAAGACACTATTGACACGAACCGGGAGCTTCTCGCCCATGGGTACTCTAATTTCATAGCGGGGATCTTTGGGACTGTGTAGGTCAGGTTGTTCGAATGGTGTCACGGGAAGGGCTGACATTCAATCTTCGGCCGACAGGCCTAACTACTTGGTCTATGTGAACACTTTATTGTGAGTACATGTGACCGAGCGGCGGGGTTTGCATCTTTCTCAGGTCTTGTACGATAGATTCTACCGTGTTGGGGGGACGACACGTATTGCGGGATTCTTGCTGGCAGTGGCCACCGCTGTTCTACTGGGTGTTGGCACTGCGTTCGTTGGATACATACGTCAGTTTTTTTTTCCCTGTGGGCATCTTCTTCGGCTCATTCCTTGTAGCTATTATGGTCGTCGGCGCCCTCATCTTCGTTCTCGGGATTGACCTGGTCAAAGAAGCTGTCTGGGATACCCGTAATCGGGTCAGCAAGTGAGTTATTTCCCCTCCCGGCAGAGTCCCGCTCGCTGACTGCCCTTGCACCAGATCTGAATATCTCACCATCGTCAGTATCATGATATGCATGACGGTGTTTGATTTTGTCATTGGAGTTTTGTTTGGTATCGTCGTTTGTTGTGCGTATCTTTCGTCGTCATCAATACGCATACTGAGTCCTTTCACAGGTCTGTTCTTCGTCATACAAACGTCGAGACTCAGTGTCATACGCGCCCTCCATAACGGCTCGACGGCACCCTCGACTGTCCGCCGGCCTAATGCCCAACGAGCGTACATCCGCGAAGTGGCGGGAACTCAGACGTGCGTCATGCGCCTGGGAGGCTTCATGTTCTTTGGGAACGTTCGCGAAGTGGAGGAGGGCGTCAACAAGGTGTTGGGTATCACCGACGAGAAGTCGCCTCCCCGGTATGGAGCTATAGGCACCGGACACGAGAGAAAGACGCCTGGGATCCGGTTCTTGGTCTTGGATCTGACGCGTGTGGTCGGGGTGGATATGAGTGCGCTGGAGGGTCTCGTGAGGGTTCGCCGGACGCTGGAGAAGAGGAGCGTCTGTTTGGTTATTTGTGGTGTGCGAAGAGGGGAAGGACCGGTTGGGCGTGCGTTGGATTCGTTCTTTGGAACTGATTCGCACGAGGGTGGGCATGGCGGCGGCGGCGGAGAGCATGGGCTTGGGGCTTCGCAGGTTGAGGTGTTTGATACGTTTGGTGATGCTATGGAATGTGAGTTTCTTCATCGTACTGATCCTTATCTGCGGACTTTGTGACTGAACTTATATCTCTCTTTTCACAGGGACGGAGAATGCGTATTTGAGGGTGTGGTTCAGAACACAGAAGGTCTCCCGGAGTGTTCCGTTCTGTATGAAACCCTGTCCTTCCATCACTTGATGCCCGCCGCTGAACCATCATCAGTATTGCCAGGACGTCAGGACGGTGACATTACCGCGTATCATTCCGAGAATGTGGGTTCGCCTCGGCGGAGTCATATGTACGAAGCGGGGACGAGGACGATTGCCCATGGTACTGCGACTTCTTGGCCTTACCTAGGCTTTGTGCTGATCTGGTCTTGCAGAACTGTATGCCACAACACCGTCAAGCTTCGGGCTATCCCTTGCTGGCGATATAACGCCTACTCCCCCTGCCGTGGCACCCGTAGATCTGTTATCCGTCCCTCCACGTCCTTTGGAGCGACCAGATCACTTGCTCCGCCAACCCTTACCAATCCTCGAGCGAACTTTCTCGTCCCATACCTCAGAGGATCTGTCCCCTCTTGTCCCTTACCTCCAAAGAGTCTGCTACCCAGCTGGTCATACGCTATGGCGGCAGAACGACCCCGCGGACGGTTTGTACATCATAGAGAAAGGGGTGTTACGCGCCCTGTATGTTTTCGAATCTGGGTCGGGTTTGGAGGACGTCTCGGGTCAAGAGGACGCGCCTCATATAGAGGAATCCATGGTTTCCGGGACGCTTGCAGGAGAGCTGACGGCGCTGTCTGATACGCCGAGGAACGCGACGATGATGGTGGAGCGAGATGTGGTTCTATGGAAACTTACCAGAGAGGCGTTGAGAAAGATGCAGGAAGAGGAGCCGGCGTTCGCGAGGATCTTTATGGAGGCTGTATTGAAAGGTATAGTTGTGATTTTTGTCTTTGGATGTGATGGTGCTAACTGTTTTCGACTTATAGCGGCCAAGATTGATTATGACATACTGATGGCGGCGTTGGCGACCAGGCAGTGACCTGCTAGCATGCACGAACACATCTATCGACAAAAGGTTCTTGGAGATGGATGGATGGATGCTGCATAATGCAGCGCAAAATTAGATTATAAGTACGATACTCATGGGCGGATATCTATGGACCTTTTCTTGTATTTGTTGATGGGTAGGCATAGAAGCAGAAATAGATCATCAATGTAGCACCGACAGATGCGCTGTCAAGTGCGTTGCGGTCGTCCCGAGGGCGATGCATACAGTAAATGTACGCTCTATTTCCGCGATGCCCGACATGAAAGATTAACGTCTTGATCGTCGTCATGCATGCTCCATTCATATTCAGATAGTATGGCATACCTACCCTTCGACTCTCACTGTCAAGCATGTCGCCAACACCGTTTTTCATTTACCGCGACTCCGGTTCCTTACCAGCAATTTTCCGGAGGAGATAGCAAGTGCAAGTTTTTAAGTTGTGATGCCAGTGAATGTTGCACTTGTCGCGCCGAATCGAGTGACGGATATCATTCCATTCTTACTGATGAAATCAGATTCTGCGCCGCCTCAGAAGCCAGATGGCGGCTGGCTGACCGTCGTCCGTGGGCCGAGTAAGTCATTGATTGAGTGTGGGAAGTGCCCAGGTCATCAGTTGAGGGCCGTTGTTACGTTCCTGGGAAGCTATCATCCTTTCTTTCTTTCCCTTTGTTCCAACGTCGTGCTCCTTTGAGTATCTTCTTACATATCCTTTCGACTGCTGGCCTGTCCTTTCACCCTCCTTTCCTTCTCTCCGTTACGACTTCACGACGATGCCCTCAAGCAAATTGACAAAGATCGCCCTCAGGCTACGGGCACTGGTGCGTTAATTGGCCATGCATCGACGGTCATCGGGGGCTGAAGCGATCTTCACAGCACGACAGGATTACCCTCAATCGCCTGACTGCGACTTTCTTTCTCTTTGGCTTCATCCACTGTTTCGCCCAGGGCATCATTCAATCGCTCATGTTCAGCGCGGATTCGAGCTACCACTCTTTCATCTCGGACATCATAATCAAGGCGGATGTCCCTCCGGCTAATCACACGTACTTCGCGGGCTCGACGCTTCGCGTGTGCGACTGGATACCACACGACAACACCACTTGTACGGATGTGTTCAACATAAACCACCCCTTGGCGGCGCCGCCGTCGGAGAACTCGGACAGCAATTCGTGTGGAGTATGTGTTTTGGCTTCCCGATCCGTGGCCCTACTGACCTGTAGCAGGTAATTGTGGCGGGCGAAATAGTGGGTTCCTTTCGGGGCTATGCGATAGCTTTCTGACCATCCATCAACTTCAGGATATCAGCAATGGCGTCAAGATCATATCTTCGGGCAATGTCTCTTGTCCGGTCACCTTGGAGATGATAGACGGGACGACCACCCAGTTGAGCGACCAGTGCACGAAGACCCTGATCTATGCTCAGCAAGAGTGGGTAATCTAAGCATCATACTACTGTTGATACTCACCAATCATTGAACAGTCTCGCGAACGCGAAGCGCGAGGATTTGGCGTTTGCATTCTTGCAGTTTTGGCTCTTCGGAATATCTGTTCTGGCGATGTGTTACGATTCTGTGCCGCATCTGTACGCCTACACCATATCCCACTCCAGCAGATTCTCGACTGACCTTTGTTCAGAATAGCCGCAATCAGTGCACGAATTCTCCTCACGGCCTGGTCGCTCTATCTGATATGGCGCACAAAACACTACCAAGAATTGTGGAATGCTCTTCTCTTTGAACCAGGCACGCCATGTTCGATGAATTTTTTCTCTGGATACTGGGCATCTCGTACAGTCCTTGTGGTTGGAGCCTCTTCTTATTCGAAAGAAACTAGCGCTAACTCTATCTACCTTCCAGATTCCTGACGTCGTTCTCAACTTTTCCGCGCTGTTTATCATGATTTGGACGCTGCTTCGAGTGTATTCTGTGCAGTCCGTGAAGTGCGTCGGAGCACCGAAGCATGTGTTGCGTATGCATAAGGTAGTTTGCTCCACCGATGTCTGCCTACGTTTATTGACAACTGCGAAGTTTTACATGGCGATGCAAGCCTGTCTGCATCTGGAGATGTATGTACTCCTGGCGGCCATGGGTCTGTGGATCGATCAGCTCTTCAATACGTATATCAAGAAAATATCCACTCATACGGCTGCATACGAGGTGGTCTTCCTTTTTTACGCGATCGTACGTGCTTCGACATCGTCTCGCTATCGCATTGCCAATGTCTTACGCCACTTCCTAGCTCGTCGTGCCCTGGGTCACCTTAGTACGTAGCACTGTTGGCTCACCTCTCCAATCTGATGATCCGACAGGGCTGGTACGCTGTTCGATACGAAAAGCGCCGGACCATGTTCATATTCTTCGCAATTGGTTTCTTGTTCTTCGTGGCTGCTGGGATAATGTTCTACTCGCAAGTCTTCCGCTGGACCTTCTATGATTGGCCCAACCTGGCGTGCTTCACCGTCGCTTATATCATCTTGTTGGTGGCGTGCTTGGCACTGGGTTTTGTTTGTCTACGGAACTTCGGACAGGGCTTGGCGCAATATTGTAAGTCTCTCCTACTTCTCACTAGTATTCAACCGCCGAACGCTGATCTTTTTTACGCAGTGCACGCAGAAGCGGTGCTCACCGCGTCCAACTTTGCGCCTGAGGTCTTTCAACACGATGGGGACGTCGAAAAGGGGGCATACCCTGATTTCCCGCCTCCGTTACATGAGCTGAAGAGCGCCGGGGACTGGGACAGGCCTCCATCTACTTACTACTTACCTACCTTACACGCATTGGAGCAGACCTCTGGAGGTGTCGTTGCCATTAGGAAATGACGGACATTGTTGTAGTTTCTTTTTTCTTGGGTAGCATGTAGACAGGGACATTCATTTCTTACGCTAGTCGTAGTTTTCTACAGAACATTGACTTGATACCTTTCCCTTCCTGTATGTATCCGCAATCCGATGGACCTCCTCTGATACTCCTAAACAACCACGCGAGCGGAGGCAAGTCAACGATGTTACTGTAGATGAGCCTGGTATGTCGTCGTATGCGTTTCGGGATTCTAGCGTCTCGGCCTCAAATTTGTGAATTGTGGCGGACAGTCGTGTGTACGAATCCGTGACACTACATTCTTGTAAGTATAGTTCTGCTATCAGTATACTAAACAATCCTCTCGCATCGGGAATCGCTGCCAGCTTTGACTATGAAAGTAGTGAGGCGGGGTAAGGTACGAACAATCTCTTCTCGATTTTCAATCATACTTTGAACCATCGCCTGGAAGTCACATACCACCAGCAAGCCACCGGAGTATTCAGTCGTAATTGTTACCTCCCGCAGCGAAGGCACGGCGCTGAACATCGCCACAATTTCTTCCGCAGCAATCGGGGCCCAGTGTCGTATGCCGAGGTGAAGTATCCGTAACGGGCATTGCGACCGTACCAGAAAATCTACCAGCGGCTGCAGTATGTCAAGGTGCTGTAGGCGTAATTCCTCGAGTGACGGGGCCACAAAGTGAAACTGGTGTGCGGCAAGAACTACGACCAGGGAGATGTAATGAGCAGGCGTGGAAGGAAACGAAGAAGGCATGACATCCGTGTCCAAGAGGTCCTCGTTCAGAATATCATACCAAGTCACCGTGAACGATTGGAGGCTCTTGGCAAGCGAAAGGAGACGGTAGGTCTCCGGCAAGACTTCGCCTCCAATGTTTATCGGCGTTAGATGAACGACGATCAACTGAGAGTATGGAAACTCGAGTTTGTGAATGTCGGGCTCAATGAGGTGCAGGTGCCGTAATCGTGGTGCTGCACAGAATGCGCGGATGATCTTGTCGGACATATCGAGGTCGGAAAGATTCAGAGTAAGGGAGGACAATAATGGTAGCTTTTCTGCAGCGATGGCAACGCTGAGGTCGAATGCAGGGGGTGGTCTGATATGAGCATCACGCCAGCGTGATGAATATGACAGCAAGTGAGCAAACCATCCCTCGTAACGTGCCTCATCCCCTTCTTCAAAGTACAGGCCTTCGAAGTCAGGACGGAACTTGATGGATAGAGGTTGATTGGCGGAGCGCTCAAGCATGGTGGCAAGCAGGGCGTTGGAATCCCGGATATGTGCGGGTAAATCGTCCAAGAAGCTGAGGGTGGCCCACAGGGCGGGGGTCGAGTGTGCGACCGTGCGCCACAGCTGGGAAACTTGGCTCACCAACCAAGGACCTGCCATGGTATCGAACACGTTGAAGTCCTCACTAGTGCAGACCCACAAAGAGATCTCCGTCAAGATTTCAACGGGGAACCGCCGGACTGCAGAAAGAGCACCCTCCAACTTTGTCTTCTCTTCTGACAGACGAGCGTGTTCTGCGCGCATGAGCCGTAGTGCCATTTCCAAGCGGTCCATCTCTTCCTCGAGGCGCTTAATATTTTCTTTCGTTTCCGGGAGAGTCTGATCTCGGACGCGTGCCAAGTCCGATTCGGGTAAGGGATCGTTTGAATGGAAGAGGGAGTAGTCGTGCAGTTCATCAGACAGCGATAACGACGTGTCTGGCAAGCGGTATGGCTCCCCGCATGATTGGCAAGAGAGCAAATGTGATGCAGACATGCCGATAGCTAACGATTGCAATCAGCATCTAGAACGCGATGAGTGAAGGGAAATTAGAGACCGTGAGAACGGAGAACCAGCACTTTTAGGGTGAGACTATGTGCTGTCGTCGGTCTGTACTTGTAGACGCCTGAGTCTACAGTGTTTATGTTCTTCTATCACGCTCTCTGACTTGAAAAGCGCTGATTCTGGATTTCGCGATCGATGGACTGATGATGGTAAGAGGCTAAGAGCGCAAAAGGGAAAGTCATCATTTTCATGTCATCCTTTATCATGTTACCTCCCCTTTGCTGTTACGTCCTCTGCAATGCTTTTGCCCTGCTTTCGCCTCTAAGTCACGCTCAAATTCATGTTGCAATGTACTTCTAAACTATAGTACATAGCATGGACAAACGTAACACAGAGGACAGATCTCACAAGAAACGAGGATAGGGAGCATATGAATTTCTGTGCAGTCCTAAGCTTTGCCTGAGATACTTAGTGTTGAGCTTTGGACGCTTCGCCACCCCCAGCGACGGGAGACACAGCTATGATGACGTAGTCGCTTCGTGATATCCATCTTGTGCGCCACTGTTCAGTCTCCTCTGAATCGCCGCATCGGCATGACGACGGCATCTGTGTCAATATAGTGGGAGTCAAATGTCTGTCTACCTGTTGCATACCCGTCACCAGAATTGTAACTCTTGGCGTGCTGGGGTCCGTCAGGATAGATACATTCATGTGAGCGTGTCTCTAAGACGCCGGTTTGGCTCTAGAGAATGATAGTGATACAATAGATACCCGGGAAGGTATACGGAAGGGATGCGAATAACAAGTCACAGAAAGATAGACAAAAAGTACGTCAGCTGGCGATACCATTAGGGAGTAGGTAGCCAAGTAGATCGTTGACTGCCCAGATATTAATGAGCATGCGTTGGACGGTCAGATGTAATGCAACACCCACTGTTGTTGGCTGAGTCTTCTGTCAGTATCGGTACTTGCGGCAGGGATGTGCTGCGAAAGCCTGCATCCTGTTTTGGAATTACGTTACCGTACGTCAGCAACAGGAGAATATCATATGCAGGAGGGAGGAAGCGCACATCTAAATCTTCGAACATGTTGTCGACCTCCGTGCAGTATTTGCGGGCGGAGACGTATTGAGCGTAGGAGATGGACGACGATCTGAATACCGGAAGAGAGTCGTGGCCCTTTTTTCGGAGTCTATGCGCGGAATCAGTGTTTTGAGCAAATATGACGTAGGTTGATTTAAAGGCATACTGGTGGAGGGCGCGCTCGAGCACAGTCTGCCTCTCGGTGAGTGTCTCGAAGCGCCCCAGCATGGTGGCCTGCAGTATATTAGAGCGCGAGACAGCCCTCTTCACCACCGAGGCAGGTAGGATCGGGTGACATTTCTGAGCTTGGACAAGTAGCTGGGCGAGGAGGATGGCAACAACGCATTCCGTGACGATGGAAGTCAGGCCGCACTCGGTCATCGCACGGAGAGAAAGACTGGCAATGAGAAAGAGCAGGGAAAGGGTGAGCGCCATTGAGTGAGTAAGGGAGAGATTGGTAAGGAGGGTATTGTTGTTGTTGTTGTCTACGCGGCAGTTTGCTGTGAACTGGAAAGCCGCACGCTTTGACAATGTGTTTCCAACTCCATTAGGCAACACAGCAGCCGGTCCGATGATCCGAACAATAAGGTCTAGAGCCCTGCCGTGGACGGCATGAATTGCATCCCACCATCCACAACGTTTCTCGCGACGGTGACCCCCACCCTCCGTCTCACACGTCTTCGTCAACTCTATCGCACGCTCCAGATGCTCAGCTCCCCCCTAAAATTCACTCAATAGCGTATCGCCACTGCTCACTGTCTTAAATTCTTCGTTCGGCGATACGTGGCGTCCTCTTGCTTGCGCGCCTCTAATTCCATCTGTCTGGCGCCACTGGTACACCTAGTTTGCCTTACTGGCTGAGGCGCATCTGCCCTGCAAATTGGCGCACAGAATACAACTCCACGCCACTTCACGCGGTCTTCCTCAAGATCAGAGTAATATTGCTGACGCTGCCTGTAGGCAGCCTCGGCGTGGTGCCGGACAATAGTCATCGCGTTCCACTACATTGGTCCCAGGCGGTACTATCATGTCATAGGAATCACTCCGGAGGCAGGTCAACCAGCAAACATGTCCGAGTGTTGCTCCCTGGTATACTGCTTTCGGTTCAACTCAGCATTCTGGAGGTACACACGGGGTTAGACCGAGAGCTACACTTCGTACGAGCTGAGTGCACGCACCACTAGCTCCTCGTGAGCACGTTCAACCTCCCCTTGGAGTCCGCTAACACCGGCATAGGTCGTGCGATAGGCGCGAGCGTAGGCAAGCAATCCGGCTCTCCAGGTCGTGCGATTATCCTTGCTCATGACGTTGGCGCGCTCGTGTAGTCTGGCAATAAATTGGATTGAATGCTGCGAAGGAAACCGCACTGACATACACCTGTATAGATCGCATACAAGCCCTCTCTTGATCGTCTCGCTCGTCGAACGTTTCCTGAAAGCGGGAAGATGTCTGTGAACAACGGCTGGCGATGCTCTTGAGGGAGGACTCGAGGCGGAAAGGGCGGGTGCTGGAGCGCAGCTGTAAAGCAAGAAAGGTGGTGACCAGCACGCTAATGCTGACTACACAATGCCAACGATAAGATGGGGGGCAGTCGTCTTCTGTGCTCGCTGGTGGACTCGGGAGCGTCATGGTCAAGTAAGGAAGAGGTGTGAGGAAGCATACAGCTCCAAAATGTTTATAGCTTTATAGAATATACCTATAAGTGGCGTCACAGCTAAGGAGAATGACACCGCCAATGGTAGAATTGAACGCCTGCGTAGCAACCTCTCAATGACGCTAGGCATAGGGATGTGCATAAGGACATATTTGGTAGTAGGTACGGTATCCTAGCGCGCTTAAGAGGTGATATATGACATTGGGGGCAATTGAATAGGACGTAGCGGGAATATGTTTACGGTGATTGCTAGAAGGATCTGTACCTGTAGCGTCACGACCCCTCGGCATTGCTCACTGCTCGGCTCCACGTTCTCATCCTGACAGTCCTCGGATGCTGAGACGTATCTGTACCTGGTATATAATGGCTATTGTATTCGGTCGTGTAGAGCTTGACGACATGATGGAGACGGAGGACGCCACAACGTCAACACACTTTCATGTGATAGGGCAGTTGTATTGAGCGGGCGCCTATCCTGGCGCCACGGGTCCTTGTCAATTCAACGCTTCAGATCAATTGTAATATTAAGTAGGCGGTGCCAAGCTGGTAACATTCGGTCGGGTATACTCTTCGAGCTAGGTACTACAAACTCGGTGCTGTACATTTATGGTTCTAGTAGGAGGGTAAATCATCTTTCATGGCCACACGTACTGCTTCAGGCGCTGTGGGCTTTGCAAAATGCCAGTTTAGGTCCGAGTTCTAACAGCAGCATGAGTTTGTCTATTGAAGGAGCAGAGTCGCGTACCTCTGGATCACCCCAGCCGCAATCCATGCTGCTGACCCTGATCTCCTCGATGGTTTGTGCGACTTTCTCCTCCAAGCGGGACGCACGGATATACTGCGAGGCGAAAGACTGGATGCATGAAGATATGGGGAGGGATCGGGTCTCCACGCGGAGAGAGTACGCTTCTTGGCGTACGCTGCCAGCTATGAGGCACGGCGCCGCAACAGCAACATCACTGACCTGTCGATCTTGCGCAAAGACTCCACGCAGGCGGACGGGTACGAGAGCGTTTCGATCATGTGGAGTAGATGGTCTTGCACTCTGTTGCAGCGATTGAGGGAGCGCAGTATCATGGAGGGCGGCCAGCAGCGCCATGCGAAGATGGCGAGGGCGACGGCGAGGGTGAGCACGACGGATGAAGTAGGGTAAAGATCATCGAACATGGAGGGAAGAGGTGTCAGAGGCGAAGTCCATCTTATTAGGCCTTATATGGAACGAGGAAGGCACCGGTCAAGCGAGTTAGATTGCTGGCCGAGTGAATTCTGTTGGATAGGCGTGTGTCACAACTCTGCCCCGGTTAGCTACAGGTACGTGGGCCTATAAGTGTGCGATGCTGTGTTGTCCAGCTGACACTGGTCTGTTACCTGGCATCCCTGCGAACGATGAAAACCGAGGCTGTTGTGGTTACTCGGAGAAAGTGCGTGTATCTCTGATTCAATTAGTAGGTAGAAGATAAGCATCATTCGCACCACATAGATCTGCCACATTGTTTCCAAGAACGCGCATTGGTACAATTGAGGAGGTAAAGAGGCTCGCCAGGAGTATGAAGATTGCGGCTGTGTTCAATCACCTACCTAAGTACCACCGTGAGCTTCTGGGGCCACCAGCACAGCACGCGTACGTATGTGCTTGCTGATATACACCTGACTTGGCCCAAACTAGGCAACGTATTTAGCTGTTCAAGATACATACCGCGGCCACGTGCGGCTGTCCAGACTCTATAACATCGAGTTGAACGGCAACCTCGGGTATTCTCTCTATTCACGCTTGGATTCAGCAACTCGGGCGAGGGCAAGCCCACACTACTTACTTGTCTTGGTCTGTGTTGGCTTCTCGGTATATCATCGAGGGCGGCAGAACATAAGTATTTCGACGGGTGGCAATGGATGATGCGATATCTTTACGTGGATAGAATGAAAATCACTACTGCAGTGTACGTTTTCTAAATGATCCGATGGCATTCAGAGTCCCCGCTATTCTTGATCGTGAATGTGGTCAGGCAAGGTAAAATCCGAACGATCTCTTGGCGGGCCATCTCAATACTGTGAATAACCGTCTGATACTCCTCTTCAAAGTCAAAACCATTGATCACTACACCACAAACAATGACCACTTCACATAGAGATGGGACAGCGCCGAGGATCGTCAGGATCTTATCCGAGTCCGGTGGAATGTTCAAGCCCAGGTGAAGAACGCGCAACGGGCAATGCGACCGCACGAGAAGATCCAGGACAGCATCAAGATCCCTGACCCGCTGGAGATGCAGCTCTTCGAGTGACGAGGCCGTGAGACGGCGGAGCTGTAATGCGTCATGCACCAGCTGGAGAGAAATGTATCGTGCGGAGGTGAAAGCGGGTAGAGGAGGCGTAGGCAGCAGATCATCGATACAATCGTTGTAGTACGTATCCTCTGTGACGATCATGGTCAATGAATGGAGACTGGTGCAGCGGTTAAGCCAGTCAATCAGCGCTCGGGATGAGACATAGCGTGGGGCGAGCCGCATGGTGAGTATTTGGGCAAAGGGGATATCAAGGGTGCCAGCTAGCTTGAAATCTACAAGCTCCAGATGCTGAAGCCGCGGTGCCAGGGAAAAGGCATTCATGATGTCAGGTGTGATAGAGTGCAACGTGAGGGAAGAGAGTAGAGGTAGATTTCCATGGAGTCCAACGACGAGCGACGGCGGGAAGGACATGAGTCTCAGATCCAGACTCTGCCACCTCAATGTGTGCTGCATCAAATGTGGCAGCCACACACCATCGAAGTGTCTCCTGTTGTTGTCGTAATTTGAAAAACCAAATTTAGGACGGAGGGTGATAGATAATGGGCGATCGACGGAGCTGTCGTACACGGTCGACACTAGGGCGTCGGGGTCATTGGGGTGAGAGGCAGCGTGCCCGGAGAATACCACGGAGGCCCAAAGGGTGGGGGTCGATTGCACGACTGCGCGCCACAGGTGAGAGACATGGCTTAGTTGCCAAGGACCCGCCAGCATATTGAACGAATCCTCTCCAGTACCGACCCACTGGAAGATTTCTGCCAACGTCTCGACGGGGAGCCGTCGCATCGCAGAAAACAGACCCCTGCACTGGGTCGCGACCCGTTCTATATCTTGCTTCTCTCCCAGAAGCCTCTCGCGTTCTGCCTGCATGAGCGAGATCGCTGCATCTAGGCGGTCCAGCTCTCCGTCAATGTGTTGCACATCCTGATCTGTTTTCGGGAGGATTTCGTCTTGGACCAATGGTTTTTCATATTCAGAGACGGGATCATTCGTCAGAAGAAGGTCATCGTAGACTTGATAAGAAAGTGAGGGTGATATTCCGGTGGGCATGCGGTAGGGCTGTCCACAGAACAGACAAGATAGTGTAGGGGAAACAGGCATATCTTGTACTGAAAACGTGTGAGCCAGGAAGAGCGCAATTGGTTGATTGACTTACAAAAGACGAGAGGACAAGCAGTCGGGGGAGATGATAGCGGGAACCAGAATGGGAAAGCCCGTTACTCGTGACGTTACCTCCCTCTTCGTCGCGGACCACAACGATGTCGACGACGATCAACCTGTACCCGCTGTCCAACTTTACGTTCAGCAACAAAGACGCGCAGCCCGAGGAGGACCCGTCCGTCTCCGCGCGTCTGTAGCTGCTGCAGGATCACTACAAAGCTTTGAGATGCGGCGCACGGACCACGGTGGAGGCCACACACCTCACGCACCAGATTCTGCATACCTCTCTCAAGCGGTGCGCCCCACTGCGTATCTATTCTCTCCGCCATCTCATGTTTCTGCAGGTCAGGCGACTACCTGGACGAGATTAAAGAGGTCAAACGGCCGCTCTACTCGAGTACTACAGGCTCGCGCCGCCCAGAGTATAGACGGACCCAGAGAGAGATAAGGGAGATTGGGGACTGCTTCGCCCAGTGGTATAAGCCCAACGCTGAGATGTTCATGGTACGTGCACCTGCTCCATTGCTAAGTTTTCTCCCAGCAGCACCCTTTTGTCACTGATTGTCACTGAACACGTCCCAGAACCGTAAGAGTTGCCCGAGCGCAGTACGTCCTCAATCTTTTTGGCGCCTATCCGTGTTGACGCGTCTTGCAGTGCCTAACCTGAAGGTACTGGGTATCTCACTGTTTGAACTAGGCGATAACACAGCTGCTGCGTCTGCCCGTATACTTTGCCCTGCTCAAGGAACAAACAAACAGGCATAGTCAAGCGCCATCCCTCATCTGCTTGCCCGGTATGATTCCATTTATGGGCGAAGCTCTGTGTCCACCGGGATTGTCACATTCTTCTTGCGAACCCGTCTTTTTAGCTCACATTGGCCCAGGTCGCAATTGTGACGAACCCAACCCATCGTCCGAACCGAACCGCAGCTGCGCAGTATCCCGCAATCCCTTGAGGGCTACAATGCCATGACCGGTGAGTGCCTACATGCACTGGGTTCGTTTCCATGTACCTCGAGACTCTTGCCTCCGCTCACATTCATCTACTTAGCCACGGTGTATCGTGTTCATCCTACACCTACAACAAAGACACGAGCCATATCCACAGGCGCTTGTTTATGCAGACGACGATGACGAAGATGAGGACCGACCGGAATCCGAACAATGCCACAGGCGAAATACAGATAATTTTCCAGAACGAGCGGACGACAGGACAACGACCAGGACGAGGACGCGGACACGGACGCGGATCGAACTTGGGTGCTGTGTGACGAACACGCAGCGCCACACACTCAGGGACAGCGGTCAACGTCTGAGGACAACAGTGACCCGCACGAAGTCCTCGCATCCCCCCATCAACTGACCCATGTGTACTCGGAAACGACACCGACGAGATGGCAGACGCACTGAAGGACCGAGGTCGAGGTCGAGGATACTTTCTTCAATAACGGCGACCATGGCAAGATCACTCAGCGACGACGAACGAGGAGGCGGCCCCCGCAAATACCACACAACCACTGAGGAAAGACCAATCGAAGGCGAGGATATCACAATTGATGACACTGGAGATAAGGAGACTGCGACGACGACGAAACTGACGACGACTCGGACTGCGGCGACGAGATTACGATGATGATCAAGAGAATGCCTACGATACTATGGACAGACCATACTGTTGAACCTAGAGCACGAGTAAGTACGATGTACGACGTAGGGCTCAGCCGACTCGAAGAGTATGAAGGCTGTATTGAGTACTTTACCTAGAGCACGAGTAAGTACGATGTACGACGTAGGGCTACAGGTAAAGTATGAGCATAAAGGCATGGGTCATAAGTGTGTAACGTACCTCAGCCGACTCGAAGAGTATGAAGGCTGAGGGAAAGAGGAAACAGATGTAACGTGTATATAAGTCAAATGAGAAAATCAAATTCACTATAAAGGTCCGTGTCCCTGTGCGCCGCACCAGTCACTGACTGCCGGCCAAGAGCCCAGTATCCAACACTCCCCCTCAACGAGAATCAGTTGAGACAAGTCCCAACTTTCGAGTTGCCTGCTTGTGAACATCTCCACTGAGTCCCTTGGTGAAGATGTCGGCCACGTTGTCCTTCGATGGGACTAATCGCGTCGCAAGATCGCCGTTCTTGATCGCTTCACGTATCCAATGGCGATGGATCTTGATATGCTTGTTTGCATTCGTGATTTGTCCCGAGTTAAGGTTCTTGAGAGCTGTGGTCGAGTCCACAAACATGGGAGACGGTTCCCGTTGCCGAAATCCGAGTTCCTCGAGTAATTGACGGAACCAGATAGCTTCTCGTCCACAAGAGCCAGAAGCATAATACTCTGCTTCACCGGTGGATGTAGCAACGGCGGTCTGCTTGCGTGCAAACCAGGAGAATACCCCGTTCCCAAAAGTGAGGGCAGCGCCGGAGATCGAACGTCCATGATCTGGGCTATCGACAAAGTTCGAGTCCGTGTAAGCGCTAAACGCGAGTGACTCTGCACCACCAAGAATGAGTGCAAAGTCCGATGTACCCTTCAGATAGCGAAGAATCCGTTTGACGGCATTCCAATGAGGACGTCCCGGATTCTGCATGAACTGCGCTACCTGCTGGACACTGCGGGTGATGTCCGGACGCGTCATGACGGAGGCATGCATGAGTGAGCCTACTGCCTCAGCGTAGGGTACGGTCTTCATGTCGGTCAGCTCAGGAGATCCTTCCTGTGGGCAGTCGACCTTGCTCAACACTTTCCCAGACTCCATTGGGGTCACAACTGGATGAGAATCGTCCATTCTGAATCGCTGTATAAGCGACAGAACGTATGAACGTTGCGAGAAGGAGATAGTGCGTGCAGATCGATCACGGGTGACGGTCATGCCCAGAAGTTGCGAGATCTCCCCCTTGTCCGAGATAGCGACGTGTCGAGTAAACTCAGACTTGAATCGCGTAATGAGGGAGAGAGAGCTGCTGAAGAGAGCAAGATTGTCGACGTGAGATGTAATGATCAGAGCTCCAGATGAGGATCGACGGATGAAGACGCATGGGTCAGAGAGACAGACATGGAAGTTAAGGGATGTCAGGATTCCCTTCAGTCGTTCGTACCAGAGGTAGCCCGACTGCTTGAGCCCATACAGAGCTTTAGAAAGCTTCCAAACCCACTCTTCCTTCCCCTTGACTGCGAACCCCGGTGGCTGCTTCACATACGCCGGCTGGTCATCAGGGATGGTGCTATTCAAGAAAGCAGACTTCACGTCAACGACGTGGATCTCCCAATCCAAGATAGCAGCGACGGTTGCAATTCCACGGATGGATTCAATTCGTGCAGTCGGTGCAAAGGTGTCAATGAAATCAACACCGGGAATTTGGGTAAAACCCTGTGCCACGAGCCGAGCCCGATACGCCTCAATATTGCGCGTATCTGAGTGTCGCTTGATGGCAAACACCCAGCGAGTGCCAGTAGCCTTTCGGCCTGGTGGAAGAGGTACAAGAGTGTACGTTCCAGTACTCGCAAGCTGATTGAGCTCGTAATGGCAGGCCTCCTTCCATTCCAGACGATCTGGCGAAGAGAGAGCCTGAAAGAGGTTTGAGGGAGTTTCACCTCTCAAAATATGGGACGCCTCAGGAAGGCTGGGCAATTCCTCTCCATCCAGTGGTGCATCCTCTGTCTCAGAGTCCGTGAGATCAGAAAGCTCGCCGTCAATCGGATGAGTTCTGGCAGCTTCTGCAGCTTTCGCTTCAGCACGAGCTTGAGAGCGTGTCTTTGCTGGAGTAGCATCAGACGGCATGCGAGGGTTGCGACGAGGTGCACGAGGAGGGGTTACTGGAGGAGGTGGTGTCGACTTGGGAGTGGAAAGCGTACCCGGCGGTGGAGGCGGTGAAGAAACCTTGGGAGAATCAGCGTCGTAGAACTCGGAGACACCCCAGCGGGCATATCTGAGAGACGCATAATCGTAGGACTCCCCCTCGGAACTCACAAGTCCGCTCCCACAGGCATAATTGTCAAATCGCACAGAGATGTACGACTTCACGCCTTTGCCGGGGATGTAAATCTCGTACGCCTTCCGAGTTTCGTCAAATCCCACGAAGAAACCAGGAATGCCACGAACGTCAAGCTTGTGATCTTGAGCATTGTTGTAAGCCCATGCTTTGCATCCAAAAGGATGGAATTTGCGGCGGTCGGGGCGGCGCTTGTACCAGAGAGAGTAAGGTGTCTCCCCCGGTCCAAGAGGATTTGCGTAGCAGCGAGAGCGAGTAGACAGGATGTAACTCACTGCCCTGCCCCACATAGAGATAGGAAGACGAGCATCGATGAGGATAGTGCGAACGCGATCAAAGATGGTGCGGTTACGAATGGAAGAAATTTCAGATTTCGATAATTCGTTTTGTGTATGCAACTTCTGCAACGCGAAACTTCGTCGATCTCCATTAGGAAGGAGGACCCTGATAATCCAGATACTCAAAATCATTCTCATTACATTATCTTTGCTTGTACGGTTCTGATATCTTGGAGCACAAAATATATTCAATACTGTTAGAGGTATGTCCTTTTCCCTGACTGTGTAGCGTCTTTCGTCGTGACGCAGGATGCCCGGTGTTCGGACCGATCACCGAAGGTGGATTTCCGTGAAGTCCAAGTTCTGAGCGAGCTTTTCTTATTAGGCTTATTCTACTGTTTAACTCTTCGGACATGTTGAGTATCACTCTAATAATGTATCAGTCCCTTTGTATTGTCATGATTGCGCTGTTTTTAGATTTTCGGTTTTCAGTGATTCTGGGTGAGCCCTCGATCGAGCTTGTGCTTGCCTTCCGCCCACCACGATCATTCCAGAGTGCAATTGCTCCGTTACCCGCAGCACAGTACTGCCTTGGCAAACACCCAGACCTTGAACGCGACACCCACCACAGGTTGACGGCTGCAAAGAGACCGTTGGAGACGGGAGAGAGGCAACAGAGCAGGGCGACGGCGACCGCTCCGCGCCCAAGAGACGGAGTGCGGTGCCATTTCACAGTGCGTTGCACTGTCCCATCACACTCTGTGCTTTCCTTACTCAATTCTTAGACCTCCTTACGTCCGCAAGACTCCACCATAACGACGCTGAGCCGCACCAAGCACAACGGGAGCGCGCCGTCGGAGCCCGCTCTCTCCGCAACTGCATCTCCTCCGCGCGCTCTGTACGCGCTATGTCGTTTATTGCACAGGCGCTACCGCTGGATCCTCCCGCTGCAGACCAAGAAGTGCGGATATTCAAAGAGCAAATTACAGAGATGGAGGCCTTCTTCTCTAGTCTCGATTCACTGGCATTGAGCGACCATACTCTGCTGCCTCTGTCGCGCTCAAGCAAGGCTCCCTTCGTTGTCTCCCTTCCATCCACTCTTCTGGCTGACAAGCTCTTTGGCATCCTCAGCCGTGCTGCAGAGGCGCAGAAGCCAGCGTATATCATGGGCCATTTATTCCGTTCAGATGACCCAGATAGCGAGACACCAAGAGGTCGTTATATCTAGCGTCTTGACGACTGCAAAAAATGAAATTTGTCCAGACCTTGGGTACGACGTCCTCCTGATCGCACGCATGATGTTTGGTTCTGACTAGACTTGCAGCGACTACCCGTAAACCACAGTCCGCAATCAAGAACAGCCGGACGCAGGACCATCCCGCCTCGCCGTTTGATGCTTGCCAACCTCCCTCCAGAACCCTTCCTTCAGAAGTTGAATCAAGTCCTAGCGCTAGCAAGCAGTCGCTGGTGAAATGTGAAATCTGGTCTTTACAACCACGACTGAGATGGTCAACGACAACCGGTACTAGCACGTACGAGGACCAACAATGATGACGGCCGAGGACGGGCACGGACGTTAGACGAACACTAAGGCTGGGGACAAGCACAATGACCGCAAACAAGACTCGGATGAACAGGCATAATGATCACAACGAACGATGATAGATGACAAACACAACTTTCGAGGAAGCGCGACTCCCGAGGACGAGGATTCTGGCTGGAGATGAGCACGTCCGCCGGGACAACTACGACGCAGTCCGACCAATCGAGCTCAGCAGCTCGGCTCGACAGTGACTCTTGTGCGGCGGTGTCCGTGCAGCAATGTATGAGATGACCGCGCCATTCCCTCGCATCACCAGCAATCAAACGGTCGTGGTCTTGATTTTTGGAGCCGGTCAGTCGTTTATTGGGGCTGGCTCAACGCAAACTGACCCACTGGCTATAGAGGCGCGGCATCAACGGACCATTCCGTCTGACTGTAAGAGTGTAACTTGCAACCTAGCATCCGTTGTCTTTTTGCAAGCATTTCCCATAGACTCATGTTATAGATTTCTGTAGCAATTTATCATCACGATTGTTTGACTGTTCTACATCTGTTGTGAGTATATCTGGGTGTTTTGTGCCAAGGACATGTGCACATGATGCACCACACTTAAGAGCTGCACCGCGACTCCGCGAGCTGGTGTAGCATGCTACTAGTGGCCCGGCGGGCTACATGATGCTCAAGTTCGAAGGACATGTCAAGTACGCCTGCGCATGGCCAAATGTGGGTGTGCACCCCCGAGAATGGGTGTGCACGCTCCGTGGATGTGGTCTAAGTTGTCTCTACTCGCCGAGGACATACGGGGACACAAAGTCTTCTGGAGTAGTGACCGTACGTTGGAGCGATCTCTCTTTGGATGATAAGCTGACAAGGAAGGACAGTACCTCGGACTAAAGAAGGTTACATAGTCTTAGCTCGTCATGCCTCCTGACCGCGTGTGGCTGGATACGTGCTATCACTGTGTACCATGCTAGAGGGGTTGTTGCTGGATAACAACCTCAATGGGCGCGACATAGGGCAGAGCTAGAACGTTGCTAAATTGTGCGTAGCTCACGAGTGTTACTATTGTGACAAACATGCATAGAATCTGCTCCCTGTCCATTCGTACCCGGCCGGCGTCATCATAGCAGACACTGAGCAACGGCTCATCAGTACACGTTAAGGCGTTCAGAACGACCGTTCTGTTCAGGAGTGTAAGGGACCGTGTTCTCCCAACGGATACCACGTTCCTTCATGAAGGAAATCCACTCCGTCGAGATATACTCGCCACCGTTATCCGTCCGAAAAGTCTTGACCTTTCGCCCAGAGCTCGTCTCCACCTCAGCTAGCCAATGCCGAAACGCTTCGAAAGCGTCACTCTTGTGGCGCAAAAAGTAGCCCCAAGCCATCCGAGTATGGTCATCGAGAAAAGTGATGAGATACTTCTTGCCAGTCTTATAAGCCTCGACTGGCGCAGGCCCCCACAAATCTGAATGGACGAGGTCTAGTGGTTCCTCAGCCCTCGAGCCCGATTCAGGAAAATGCGCTCGGGTAAGCTTCCCTTGAGCGCAAGAGTTGCAGACGGGGGGTTCTGCTGCCAATTCCGCTTCCGTAAGCTTCACAGTCCTTCCGTCGAGCTGGCCAGAGCGGTACAGTTCACGGCAAGCGGCATAGTTGAGATGACCGAGCTCGCGATGTAACTGAACCAGCTTTGCGTAGAGAGGAGGTTTCTCCGTCGATGAAGTAGCAGTATATGCAGCGGTAGGAGGGGGTGCAGAGTCGAGATTGTAGAGCCGTGTATCATCCTTGGTACCCGTGAGGACAACATCCTCATCGTCGATGAGTCTCTGAATGAATTTCCCAGAGTCATCCTTCTCGAAGACCACACACTTCCCAGCGCCAAAGACGGTATAGCAGTTAGCCTCGTCAAGACGCGGGACAGAGATGAGTGATGGTGACGAATTGGGTATGAAGGCGGTATCCTTCAAGGAAATACGAGTCCGACGACTCTTAGAGCGTCGAGCAAGAAAGACGGCAATACCTCGACCCGCAATCTTCATCGTGCCAGATCCGAACCCAGTAACAGTCTGAGTAACAGATGGATGACGAAATGTCGTGAAGTCGGAGCGAACGGAATGGATGTGAGACGTCGTCCCGGAATCAATGATGATGGATGGTCCACCGGAAGCGATACCAGCTGGATATGCTTGCTCAGACATGGACTGGAGGATTGTCGAGCTCGGATCAGAGACAAAGACGTTTATTAGGCGGAGAAATCGATTACATTGCCAGCGCCAAAGTCCGAAACGAAATTCGATGAGGACCCTTGCTTGTGGTCGTCCTCCTCCTCCTCCACCTTGTGGGCTTTCTCCTTGCCCTTCCCTTTCCCTTTCTTCTTCTTCCTATTCTTCCCACCACCACTGCTCGCGTTGTAGCGGTCGCCTCCCGGCTTAGTGCAATGCGACTTGGAATGACCGGGAGTATGACAGTTGACGCAGTAGTACTTGCCGCGAGTAGCATACGAGCGCTCGAGAGTCAGAGCAGCAGCCTCGACACCGGTTGTAGAAGTAGTGCCGGTGCCAGAGTTGCGAGCCCGATGGACACTGAGAATGTCCGCGACGGTAGAGGCGATGGTGGTATCCTTGTCGACTCGGAAGGCAGACACCCAGTGAAACCAAGTCTGAGAGGCGTCCGGGTCGTTGGGAAGAGTGGTAGCAAGAAGAGCGGCGGCGAATTGTTCTCCGATGTCAAAACCAGCAGTCTTGAGGTTGTGAATAGCCTCTTGAAAGTTGGTGATATGACTTTCGAGGTCGCCGCCGATCGCGAGTTGTCGATTAAGCTTGCGGAAATGGACCATGATGGATCCAGTATCCGCCTGCCCATATTCCCTAGCAAGATTCTGCCAGCATTGCGCGGCACTGCATCCGGCCAGCTTGACGACCATCGACGAGTCAACAGACTGCATCATCATCGATGTGAGGTAGCCGTCCTGCATGATCCAGACAGCAGCGCGCTTCGCATCCGCGGCCGGGTCCGGTTTGACAATGGCTCCAGAGAGCACGTCAAGAGCGCCCACGGTCGTTGCAGCAGACCGGAAGATGGAGGACCAAGGGAGATAATTGTGCTCCCCCTTGAGTATACTCCGGTCCTGCGTTGGCCAGAGCGGCGCAGCGCCGCTCATGACCGACCATGATTCCGGTAGAACGGGTGGAGGCGACGAGGTACCGGTGCCTGGTGGCATGTGGTGCGAATGAAGACAATAAGCGTGGGAGTAATGATGAGGGAGATAGATGGATCGATGTTATCGGATCCGACAATGCGCGTGCGCGTGTAACGACGACGGGATAGAGAATTGAGAACGATTCCGGGATTCAGTTCGAGTATACGGCGGGTTAATTCAGGCGGACGCGGGGCCCATAACCTGTTGAACCTAGAGCACGAGTAAGTACGATGTACGACGTAGGGCTCAGCCGACTCGAAGAGTATGAAGGCTGTATTGAGTACTTTACCTAGAGCACGAGTAAGTACGATGTACGACGTAGGGCTACAGGTAAAGTATGAGCATAAAGGCATGGGTCATAAGTGTGTAACGTACCTCAGCCGACTCGAAGAGTATGAAGGCTGAGGGAAAGAGGAAACAGATGTAACGTGTATATAAGTCAAATGAGAAAATCAAATTCACTATAAAGGTCCGTGTCCCTGTGCGCCGCACCAGTCACTGACTGCCGGCCAAGAGCCCAGTATCCAACACATACCTACCTACCTACCTACCGGACAAACCACGTTCAGCACCGAGACGCCCACTCCAAACGATAACAAGCACACACCAAGCACGGGGAGATTTTGGTGTCTATGTACTTCACTACTACACATATATTCACATTGAGTGATTTGGAACAAATCAGTAACGACAAGGAAGCAACTCAATAAGAAATCTCAGCTGGAGTGGAATATCTATGTCGATACGACATATGTACTTCCGTAAGAGGACTTACCGACTACCTTCTTTTGCGATTGAGCTTTGACCGATTTTGCTCCGAGGCAGCCTGGTCAAAGACTTGGTACATTGACATCCGTGATACCGTGGACTGTCCATACGACCAACCGAACAGTAAGTACAGAACCTATATAAGCTGACGGCGCCACTCTTCCTGTCCGAAATCAACTTGCAGAAATCTGATATCGGGCAAAAGGCGTAAAACCTCATCGGGGGGCATGTACTGCACAAAATGGTCAAACAGTTTCCCGCCAATTTCTGGGTCGGCCGCAATGGTGACTTCTTGCAAGCCCCGTGCGGCGCCGAAGAGGGAGAAGATCTGATTCGCAGATACAAAAGCGTGAGGCCGTAAGTGCAGATGCAGAATCGTGAGCGGGCACCCCGATTGTTCGAGGAACGTCCGGACCTGCTCTAGATCCGAGTCGACGAGCTGCTGCAGATGCAATTCCTCGAGTGACGGAGCGGTAAAATGGAGCTGAGATGAGGAATGCAATACATCGAGGGAGAGATATCGAGCGGTCGTGGACACCGGCATGGGTGGGAACTCGGGAATGACGTCGACGTCCAAAGTTTCGAAGCTGATCGTGAATCTGTTGAGTCGCGAGGCGTTGGCAAAGAGCTCATACATCTCGGGGATCACTTCTGAGTTGATGCTGTAGGCTGACCATCGAACATCGATCAACTGGGAAGTGGGTAGATGGACGCTGTGTGTTTCGGCGTCGATGAGGTGCACATGATGCAGCCGTGGTGCTGTCACGAAAGCATCGATAACGGATCTCAATTCACCACCATAGGTGGTGTCCAGAGTGAGAGAGGACAACGATGGTAGCCGGCCTTTCACCACCGCAAGATGAGAGAAGCGTGTAGTGCACGGAAGTCTGAGATGCACCTCTTTCCACCTCATAGACGATCCATAATCAAACAAGATCTGTAGCCATGCATCGTATTCGCCCATATCCACGCGCTCGAGGTCCTCGTCAGTGTAGGAGGGGTTGAAGTTTATAGATAAGGGATGATTAGAGGAGCGGTTGACCACGGCTCGGATCAGAGCATAAGCATTGCGAGGTCGTATGGTGAAGCCACCGGGGAAATTCAAAGCCGACCATAGCGACGGTATGGATAGCGTGATGTTCCGCCAGAGTTGGCAGACTTGGCTGAGCGCCCAGGGCCCGTCAGACATGTCAAAGACATGAGCATCTTTGCCGGCACAAGCCCAGTGGAAGATTTGTGCCAGCGTCTCAACCGGGAATCGTCGTATGACGGACAGCAGTCCAAGAGACTGCCCTGCCATCTTTTTCAGTCTCTCCCTCTCTCTGCGAAGCCGTTCACGCTCTTTGTGCACAAGTGAGAAGGCAGCATTGACGCTGTCCAGCTCGGACTCTACGCGGCGCAGATCCTCAAGCGTGTCTGGGAGGATTTCGTATTGGATGATGGGCGCATCGGAATCAGACGCAGGAGCGTTCGACCGAGCCAGGGAATCATGAAGTTCCGACGAGAATCGCGGGGACGGGGGTGGAAAACGATAGGGTACTCCGCATGACAGACAATGGAAGGGGGAGATTTCAGCCATGATGGATTCTGCGTAGGAGTCAGTGACTACATGATAAGCAAAGCCAAGGACTAACAAACCCACAAGTTGAGGTCTTTTGAACGCGTACTGGAAGGAATACGAAATGAACATTATCAGAGGGCGAGCTAAGTGAGCACACGTACATTCAGGACTCACGGGCTCCCCTACAATAAGCGTCTATCTGACTGAACGCGATTGACTGGACGGCAAGTAAGCGATAGCAAGAGCGAAAAAGGAAAGCCCGTTACTCGTGACGTTACTTCCCTCTTCGTCGCGGACCACAACGATGTCGACGACGATCAACCTGTACCCGCTGTCCAACTTTACGTTCAGCACCAAAGACGCGCAGCCCGAGGAGGACCCGTCCGTCTCCGCGCGCCTGCAGCGCCTGCAGAACAACTACGAAGACTTCGGCATGCGCCGCACCGTCGAGGGCATCCTCGTCGTGCACGACCACGGCCACCCGCACATCCTCATGCTCCAGATCGCGAACGCCTTTTTCAAACTGTGCGCCCCATCGCGTATCCCGCCGTTGCGCGTTCTCATGGTTTTTGCAGGCCAGGCGACTACCTCAAGCCGGGCGAGGACGAGATTGAGGGGCTGAAGAGGCGGCTGGATGATAGGCTCGCGCCGCCCGGCGTGGAGAGGGACCCGGAGAGCGACTGGGAGATCGGAGACTGCCTCGCGCAGTGGTGGAGGCCCAACTTTGAGACGTTCATGGTGCGTGCCCCTAGGGCCCTGCTGCTGCCCCGCCCTAAATTGCGCTGCTGCAGTACCCGTTTGTCCCCGCACACGTCACCAAGCCGAAAGAGTGCAAGAAGCTCTTCCTCGTACAGATGCCCGAGCGCAGTACGTCCCCCATCTGCTCGGCGCCTATACCGTGTTGACGCGTCCTTGCACTTGCAGAGGTCCTGGCTGTTCCGAAAAACATGAAGCTGCTTGCTATCCCGCTGTTCGAATTGTATGATAACGCCGCACGGTCCGTTCTCCCTTTACCCGCTCTGCCTCTGCTCACCGCTGACCCCGAACAGATACGGACCGCAATTAAGCGCCATCCCACACTTGCTTACGCGCTATAACTTTATCTACCAATGAACCCTGGGTTCGTCGAGGTTGCGTCCTTTTCTGACGAATCCCTAGGACGCAATCGCTCATGAACGAAAAGGACAACAGAATCCGCATAATCATCATAACTTATTCGCTGTGTTATTGTAACTTTGCTTTCAGTCTTCTGGAATGTATCATCTGATCCTCTTCGAATCTTTTTGCTGCCAGCTGCATAGATCCCATCCCCAACGAACACGTCTGCTGCATCTTGTGCTTTTTGCCGTTCGAAGAAGCGTGCCCTTCTCCGTGCGCGTAGAAGGGCGCGTCCTTGCGCCGGCTCCTTCTGGGACTGCGCAGTTTGGCGGTGAATATTAAGACGAGAGCGGTCACAGGTTGATCGTTGTCGATGTCGCGTTATTACTTGTCTGATAGCCTTGCCCGCATTCTATTCCATGCCATGACATCGTCTCTCGATGATGGCTGGCCGCCTACGATGTCGCCCTATCGCATACTTTCATCCCTGACAACCACCCACTCGTCGCAATTGGACCGCCATATCATCTGCGGGAAGCAGTGCAGATGCTTACCTCGTATCAACACGCGCTTAGCAGACGATGTCCGAGTGTTAGAGACAATGTCGGCACGTTTCCGGTTTCGCTCTTTGTTCACCACTATCACCACCACCGCCGCCACCATCCAATACGTATGGCATGGCGCGGCCCTCCCATCGTGCCCACCTCACCGACGGTGGACACTCTCCTCAAGCAATGGAACAGCCGGATCAGGCTCGCGGCACTGAATGATGCCACGCGGTGGCAGCGCTACTTCGCGCCTATCATTCGCGGAGACACCTTACCCGTCCCAGGCCCAGTCATCTCCCCTTTCTTCGACTCCAACTCGGAAGACGAGCTCCCGCTCACCCCACACGAGAAAACCCAACTTTCGCTCTTCCTCCGGACGGGCTTCCCAGAGACGCGCGTCTGCTCGGCGCGATACGTCGCGACGCCCTTCGACGTCACCTGTCCTGATCCTGATGCGCAATCCATCCTGATCCACGGCCGGATCGCCAGCGCGCTGGGGCGGGCACCGCATTCCCCGCTCATCGTGTTCCTGGCGGTGGTGAACATGGTGCACGAGCTCGGGCATGCCGCTCGCGGTCGACTTCACTGCGGCCCGGGCCCGTCGCAGGCGTCCCTCGAGTCGGCGGACATTCCCCCATTTTATGCGGAGATTGCCTTTGTGGGTGAAGGGAAGGAGCGGAGGCTGGAGTGGTTTCCGGAGGCGGGGTTCCTGCTGGAGACGCGGGTCTTTGGCGGGATCGTGGGTGTGGTGTTCGACGCGGAGCATGAAGAAGACGGGAGGAGGCCGAGGTTCTTCGAGTGCGATTATGAGCGCATTGCGTGGTTTGTCCTCATTCGGCCGGATGGGAGGGCGTATAAGATTGGTATGTAGACCTCGGCTCGGGGTTTCTTTCGTCATGCTGATGCCCGTGTAGACAAGTTCCTCGTCAACCGATGGATGCACGTCACACGCCAGTCCCACATCTTCACTCCCTTCGACGTCGACGCCTTGGAAGAGATCACCATGCCGTCCGCACCGCACCTGCGCACCTGCGCCATGCTGAACTCTACGCATCTACCCCGGTGGAAAGACGCTAATAACGCGATGATGGATGAGGATGAGCAGATCGGGGAGACCTACAGTAGACCTGCTGCCAGTGTGGTGGAAAGGTCACGGCCGCCTTCTGATATGAAGAAGAGTACGACACATAGGCTGCGAAGATGTTCACGGCGGTTTTTCGCTCCACGAGTATGATATTGTACGCTTGGATATATAAATATACAACAACCTTTTGATAATTGTACACCGCGAGCGGTTGGATATGGCATGCTCGGGCAGATAACGAATGGCAGATGAAGTGTGCGTATGTTATGGTCCCTTGAACGCGCAGGCATGTCACCAGAGCGGAGATTCCGCGAAACAAAAAGAGAATCAAGGAGGGAAGATCCAGATTCCCAGAATAAGGTCACGGTGAGATGCTCCAGATCGCTGAAATTCCAGAGCACCGAAGAGAAATATTATCGTAGTCCATTGGGAAATTCTACGTATCTGCACCACACTAAATCTGCATAAAATCTCGATACATGTCCCTGAACACTATACGAATTGGCGACGCCAGTCCTCCCGTCCGAAATCTACTTGGAGAGATCGGATTTTCGGCAAACGGTGTACCACGTCTTCGCGAGCCATGTCTTGCACGAACTTGTCAAGCAGTATTCTTCCATACCCCGGATAATCCTCTGTATCGTCCTTAAAATCCAAGTCCGCCACAATGGTGACCTCTTCCAAGCTCGGCGCGGCGCTGAGAAGTGCGACGAGGTGATCGAAATCAAAGGACTCGTGGGACCGTATGCTGAGATGCAGGATCTTGAGCGGACACTCCGACTGTTTCAAGAACGTCACAACGGGCTCCAGATCGTCAAGTTCCTGCAAATGCAGTTCTTCGAGTGATGGAGCAGTGAAGTAGAACTGGGATGGGGCATGTGATACTTCGAGGGAGAGATATCGAGCGGGTGTGGAAACCAACACGGGTGGGGGTTGGGATTCTTCGGGATGGAAGTCAAGATGCAGATCCTTGAACTTCAACGTGAACCTTTCGAGCCGCAAGGCGTTGCCAAAGAGTTCATACATCTCGACCATCAGCTCGGGTTCGATGCAGTACGCTGTCAACCGAACGTCGACCAATTGAGAAAGGGGCAGACGAGGACGGTATATGTATTCTATGATGAGGTGCACTTGCTGCAGCTTTGGTGCCACGAGAAATCCATGTATCTCGGATAAACTAGTATTCCGAGTCATGTCCAAAGTGAGAGAACACAATAAGGGTAATTTCTCGTGCAGCCTTGCCAGGTAGTCTAAACGTAGACGCTCCGGAAGTACTAGATGCACGACCTTCCACCGGTGCGACGATTCGTTATCCAACAGAATATATAGCCAGGAAGCGATTTCGTCTAGGTTCACGGGCTTGCGGAGATCGTAAATATAGGCGGGATCGAAATGGATGGATAAAGGATGATCGGAGGAGCGCTCAATCACTGCTTGGATCGACGCATGAGCATTGCGCGGTCGTGAGGCGACTTTGCTGGAAAAATTCAAAGTCGACCACAGCGATGGCGTGGATAGCGTGATGTTCCGCCAGAACTGACAGACCTGGCTGAGCGGCCAAGGCCCGTTCGTCGTGTCAAAGATATGAGCATCGTCGGCGGCACAAACATAGTGGAAGATCTCTGCCAGCGTCTCGACTGGGAGCCGCCGCAGAGCGGACAGGAGTCCACGAGACTGCCCGGCCATCTTTAACAGTCTCTCCCTCTCTCTGTGAAGCCGTTCACGCTCTTTGTGCACAAGTGAAAATGCAGCATTGACGCTGTCTAGCTCGGACTCTACGCGGCGCAGGTCGTCAAGCGTCTCTGGGAGGACCTGATTCTGGATGATGGGTGCATCCGAGTCGGAGGCAGGAGCGTTCGAGCTCGCCAGGCAATCATAGAGATCCGAGGAGAATCGCGGGGACGGGGGTGGAAAACGATAGGGCACCCCGCAGGACAGACAATGGAAGGGAGCTGGTTCAGCCATGATTGGATCTACATTGTCGTCAATGACTGCACACTGAGCGAAGCCAAGGACTGACAGATTTCGAAACTTGAACGCCTGAGGCCTAAGGATCGACCAGGGATCGACGAACTGATAGTAAGAGTCGAAAGAGGGTTTTGATGATGCGTTGTAAGGGAGCGGCGGGATGCCGGTCGGGATTTGGATTTCGCGGCTTGCATCTTGACCTTGCACTGGCAATGACTTTGACTCGCTGCAAAAACAAACTAAAGGTTTACAGTCCTTAATCTGTTTGGTAGTACAGAGTGAAATATATACATACAGTGCGGGTCTCGACAGCAATTGGGATAACGGTAAATGGAACGTATGTATCCGTTCCCGGATAGCCGCGGGAGCCGACAACTTGGTTTTGTCGGACTGTCCGCGGTGCGTATATTGACCATCACATTGAAGCTATTTACAGGTGCACTGCTGGATTGACAAACCTAGCCAATCATTCGATCAATCCGAGAATCGGTGCCAGATTTCACAGTGAAAGAGCTGAGGCGAGTTAACCTCTGAAGGATCCTCCCAAAAACTCTGTGCATGCTTCTAGTCAATACCGAATACTGTGCCTCGTCGACAAACTCTTCATCCTCGCGATGCCCCATACTGATGATCACCTCCTCCAACAGCGGCAGCGCCCTGAAGACTTCCAGGACCTTGCCCATGAACGCTCCGACTTTAATGTCGCGTGACAAGCCCAAATGAAGGACCCGTAAGGGACATCGCGACAGTTTGAAAAACTCCGAGTCCATGATGGCCTGAAGGTCATTGACTCGTTCCAGATGTAACTCCTCGAGCAACGGCGCGAAGAATTGGAACTGGGAAGGGGCATACGCTACTTCGAGGGAAACGTATCGAGCCGGGGTGCGAACGGGCGAGGGTGGGAGGTCGGGGAGGTTCGCTAAATGCTTATGATTCCCAAATTTCAGAGTGAAAGATTCGAGACAAATGGCATGGGAGAGGAGGTGATAGATTTCGGGCATGACACGTCCCCCGACGAATCTAGGCGTCAGGTGAACATCGGTCAACTGCGCAAAAGGAAGCTGGAGGGCGAACAAGTCGGAATTGATTGCGCGCACGGATCGAAGCTGTGGTGCTGTTTGGAAGGCATCAACGGTTCCATACCGATCGGATCCAGTCATATCAAAGTCCAATGTGAGCGAGGACAGCAGTGGTAGGCGTCCTTCTATATTGCCAAGATCCCTCACCAAGTCGAGGCCGGGCCAGGTTATATGCACATCGTACCACCGAGGGGAAGAGTCGAACAAGTAACGCAGCCAGCCGGCGTAGCGGCTTATATGCGCATCGTACTGCTCAGGCGGGTAGTTGGGAAAGAAACGCAGCAATCCGAATGAAGGGCAGAATCTGATAGATAAGGGATGATTGGCGGCGCGCTCCAGTCTAGTGGAAAGCATCGAGATGGGATCGCGGGGCTGTATGGGGTCCTTCCCGGTGAGATTCAGAGAAGCCCAAATGGCGGGAGTGGATAGTGCAACGGCGCGCCAGAGCTGAGAGACCTGGCTTATCGGCCAGGGGCCATCCAGCATGTTGAACATCTGCACATCGTCGCCAGTGCAGACCCCCTTGAATATCTCCATCAATATTTCAACAGGAAACCGTCGATCCGCGGAAAGGGCCCCACGACACTTTAGTGCTATAATCTCCAGCGTCTTCTTTTCGCCAAGAAGTCGATCGCGTTCCGCCTTCATGAGCGAAGCCGCGGCATCTAAGCGTTCTACCTCCCTTTCGATGTGCCGTATATCGTCTTGCGTCTTTGGGAGAATCTCTTCTCGGACTAGCACGGCGTCTGAATCAGACACGGGGTCGTTGGTGTCAAGAAGTGAGCTATACACTCCGTAGAAATGCGAGGGCGACGTGTCAGACGACTGGTACCGCATGTCGGAATCAACTAGAATTTTTCAACCTAAGAGCAATCCTTTAAAGACCTATCAGTCACTTACACGAGCTATGACTCTTGAATTTTGTTCGTTTTCCTCTTCACTTTTCCTCATGCCACGTTGTGCATGCTAAACACTACGAGATAAGGTTTTGTTCGAAACAACTGGCACAGTCAACTCACCAGACCTTCGAGACTTTCAAAATCAACAAAGCGTCCTTGTGCGTAATCGCGACTGCAAGTCAAGCGTTGAATTCGAAGTTGGGATCGAAGAGATGATGGTCGAAACGAGAAAAGTAATTCGGTGGTAACGCGTTTCCTGTCACGCTTGTCTTTCTTGTCTTCCCTGTCATCATGCGCAACTTCGCGCTCGTTGTCTCTACGTAGGCTTCCCTGGCGAGTCCCCGTACTGCCGATTTCTGCAACATGCGAGGACTGCTTGTTGCGTGCAGGCCGTGTATCGCAACTCCGCGAGTATCGTCGTCGGTCCTCGGCTATGCAACAGTAACAAAATGCAACCCATATTCGCCACTGAGTAATCTCCGGTGGGCGTGGTGAACTCGTGGAGATTTCATACTGCCGCATGAGCGACAATGATAGCGAGTTGAGACCAGAGTATGAGGAAAGAGGTGATGGGAAGGACTCGGAGGAGGAGGTACTACGCGACTCTGGGATAGTCCATTGGATTCCGACTATGCCCGACACGTAAAACTGAGCTTTGGGGACCCCGGGCGGTCTCTAATGCTTGGAAACGTTATGGAAGCACTATGTGATGCGCTCAAAAGGGTACTAACAAACGCATAGCATGGTGCGGAATTCGAATGCGCTACTTACCTTTCATCAGGACGATTCAAATTTCATTACTACCTATTCGGTATGGAAGGTGCGATTGCAAACTTACATTTGACCATCATGAGTCATATTCACGCGGTAGCGCCCACCTGCACGCCACACATTGAATCTGTATCTGCCACGGTGCGTCAGGCGATCCTTTCAATCAGTGCCGTTGATTGATTGAGTGGTATAGATAGCGGGACATGGACGGGTCTTGTCCACCCAGATTTCAACATGTCCTCTCCTTCTCTGACACCGCTTGACGCACTGGTTGAGATCATCTCTTCGCAATCGAAGGCTCTACAGGCCGCTTATGCCAGAGTTGGACAGCAGCTTCCACTTCTCGATGACCCCTTCAGTCCGTCTGCCCTAGACACCGATCCGGAACTTGTTCGCAAGCGGCGCCTGATTGTCGCAGCAGCAGCGCAGATAGTCGCCCGTGTTGGCTCCCCCATTGAACTCGTACAGGAAGCTGCATTTGGATCGGTTATGTCCGCATCTCTAGGTATCATCGAGGATCACAACGTCGCGGATATTCTGGTTGAGGCTGGTCCACAGGTATGTCGCTCAAGCAGGCCACACCGCAATGGACTGATAGTCTCGACTACTGTAGGGTCTCCATCTCAAGGTCATTGCCGAGAGATGCGGTCTTGACGAGTCCATCTTGGGCATGTATTTTGGGGCAATCAAATTTTGTTACTTAGTTAACGTGCTCTCAAGGACGAATCATGCGCTACCTAGCGACGAGGCACATCTTCAAAGAAGCCTCTCCCAAAGTCTTCACAAACAACCGTCTCTCATCCCTTCTTTCCAAGAAGAAATCGGTCGAGGAGATCCAGGAGAAGTATGTGCTATCGGCACAGCTTCATACATGCCTAACAAATGACCTCAATAGCCCCATCGACCGATATGAACGGGCTCCTCTGGCTGCCTTGGTCTCCATCTCGTCCGTTTCTCGAGTCTTGGATTGCGCTCATCGATACTCAAACCTTCCCAGCGGAGCCGAAATGCTCAAAATTTCCTCCTCCCTCCCCGACTTTGTGAAAGACCCTACAAAAGCGGAGACAGCATTCAATATCGCCTACCACACGGACGAGTCTTATTGGGACTGGATGATCAAGCCAGGCCATGAAACGCTCAACAAGAAAATGGCTTCTATTATGACCGGATCCAACAGACAATTTACGGCAGAGGTTATCGTCAACGGTTATTTGCGCTGGATACGGCCAGAAAGATTGTGGCACTGATGAACTCACAGGTATTTCCGCGGAGAACTTGAAGGGTAGTGATCTCGTTGTCGATGTCGGTGGATCAGTTGGTTCGGCCACTTTGCTGTTGTACAACGCAATTCCCAAGCTGCGGTACATCGTACAGGACCTGGATGCCCCAATCAAACTTGCAGAGAAGGTCGGGCCTGTGGCATGTAACGTTCTAATCAGACTCACTCACATCCCTCATAGTTTTGGCAAGAGAACGCGCCCGACGCAATCATGTCCGGCGCTGTCAAACTGCAAGGTACTTTTGCTGTTCATTCCCATCCTTACCGTGACGCCCGCCTGACTGTTTCCTTAGTACACGACTTCTTCGCTCCTCAGCCCGCCAAAGGAGCTGCAATCTACTTCCTTCGGCTGGTTCTACATGATTGGAAGGATTCCAAATGCCGCGAGATCCTGAAAAGCATCCGATCCGCAGCCGCCCCTCCCTCCAAAGTAGTGGTATTCGAGCCTATGGCGTCTTATACTTGCGCCGATGCCTCGAGCCCCAGTGCAGCTCCGTATCCCCTCCTAGAGAACCTCGGCATAGCGGGAGGAGGGTACTCGACTAGGATAGATCTCAGTGTACGCAAACGACTTCCTTTCTGATGTCGAGCAGGGTCTTGACAAGTTGAATGGTAGATGTTGGCGATTCTGAACGGCAAGGAAAGAACCAAGGACGAATTTGAGACCCTGGGAGAAGAATCTGGATGGAAGCTTGAGAGAGTGACGCCAGGACCGTTGGCGACCCTTGTGTTTTCTGCCATCTAAATGTCACGAGCATAAACGAGTCTTTACTTTTGATGTTACATGAATCCGCGTTCATATCTTGAACAGTTCATCTTTGCACGCAACAGGATCGTCTGTTGGCGGTATGTACGGACTCGGAACAGGCACGTTCATCCATCATACCAGTCGCACCTAGTCTCTTGTTAGTATTGTGACCGTCGAAGAAGATGATTTGCCACAAACCTGAATTGCGTGAGCTGATTATCTTCTCTGATACTCGACAAGTCCGGCACGCCTGAGGAGCCCATAAGATACCATGACCCGTCGGTGCTGAAGATGAGGGTTGTGAGAACGCTCAATGTGGTAAGGGTGCCATCATACAATGCGAGAAGACAGTCCTGCCCAGTGCCACACTTGAAGGGGTAAACAGACGAAACAACGCCCAGCCAGTCCGAGGGAATGCTGGCCCATTGGTTCTGCGGGTTTTGGAGGAACATGCAATCACCACTGAACTCAGTGTCCGTGCAGATCAACCTGTCGTTTGCAAGGGGAGTTGAGGTCGAAAAGAAGGAGGTAAATCCGGATGTGGGCGTACACATTATACCCATCCTCGCACGGATCGCGCTGGTTGAATTCAATTGATAGAGCGAGTTCAAGAAGAGGGCGTCACAAACCTTGACCGCTAGCGCCGTCGCAGAGGCGATAAACGCGAGTAATGAGATAGAGAACGATCTCATCAAGTACAGTGGTCCGACTCGGAGGGAGTAGCTGTGGGATGTTTAGCTAGATCTTCCTCTATACATACTTTTCTGTGTTCGGGATCCAGGAGGTAAACGACTTCCATTCTATTCAAATTCGGGAGGGACAAGGAGCACGAGGTGCTCGATCTGCCAGGATGCCTGTCACTGTCAATACGCGCCCTTGATTATTGCATGAGCCCAATATCCTGTTGCATAGAGTGATGGATGTCATACGACATCGATTCATGAGACCGTCCATTAGACGCGGACTTTTCTAGGCAACGTGTCAGCTATGATATAGGAAGGACGAGGAACGACACACGGAGTGGCAGACCCTGCCGCGAAGAACGCGAGTTGGGATAACATCTGGGAGCCTTGTGTATTGAAGTTACCGGCACCGACCGTCCAAAGATGCGGACTTACCCTGGTGTCGTGGTGACTAAGAGCCTGGAAGACGAGGAACAACAAACAGATTGGGTCCAGGAAGAAATAAGCAGATCAGTAGCTCACGCGTGCTGGACGTCAGCATTTCTACGTTTTCCTGCCACAGTGGATCTGCAAAAGTTCCCCTCATGTCTTGACTCAGATGGACATAGCGAACACTACATATCTATGAACCCTATATGAATTGACGGCTCCACTCCTCACGTCCGAAGTCAACCTGCAAAGATCTCAGATTGGGCAAAAGACCCACAACGTCTTCCCGAGCCATGTACTGCACGAACTGGTCAAACAGATCCCCGCCATAGCCAACATAGTCCGCATAGTCCGCCGCAATGGTGATTTCTCGCAAGCCCCGCGCGGCGCCGAGGAGTGCGAAGATCCAATGAACGGAAATGATAACCTCAGACCGTAATCCCAGATGCAGGATCTTGAGCGGGCACCCCGATTGTTCGAGGAACGTCCGGACCTCCTCCAGATCGTCGAGTTGCTGCAGATGCAGCTCCTCGAGTGACGGAGCGGTGAAGTGCAATTGAGATGGCGCATGCGATACTTCGAGGGAGAGATATCGCGCGGTCGTGGAAACGACCATGGGCGAGGGTTGGGGAAGGAAGTAGAGTTCCAGACTTGTGAACGTCATGGTGAATCTTTCGAGTCGCGAGGCGTCGGCAAAAAGTTTATACACGTTGGGTATCACCTCTACGCCGACGCTGTACGCTGACCATTGGACATCGACCAGCTGAGCAAAGGGCAGGCCGATGTTGTATCCGTCGTTTTCGATGAGGCGCACACGCTGCAGCCGTGGTGCTGTGGCGAAGGCATCGATGTCAGGCATCATGTCGCCGTGGGACATGTCCAAAGTGAGAGAAGACAGAAGGGGTAATTTCCCCTTCAGCACTGCAAGTTCAGAGGAAGAAGTTTCCTCCGGAAATCTTATATGCACGTCCTTCCACCTCGGAGACGATTCAGAGTTCAAAAGGTATTGTAGCCATGCAGCGTGATGAGTCATGTCCACGCGCTCGAGGTCCTCTACATTGTAGGAGGGATTGAAGTATATGGAAAGGAGATGATTGGAAGAGCGCTCAATCATGGTGTCGATCAAGGCACATTCATCCTGAGGTCGTATGGTGATCCCGCGGGGGAAGTTCAAGGTCGACCAGAGCAAAGGTGTGGATAGCGTGATATTTCGCCAGGTTTGACAGACTTGGCTGATCGCCCAAGGTCCGTTCAACATGTCGAAAACATGAGCGTTTTCGTCCGCACAAACCCAGTAGAAGATTTCTGCTAGCGTCTCGACTGGGAACCGCCGCATGACTGACACGAGCCCACGGGACTGCCTTGCCATCCGTTTCAGCCTTTTACTCTCCCTGCGAAGTCGTTCACGCTCTTCCTGCACAAGTGAGAATGCAGCATTGATGCGGTCCAGCTCGGACTCTACGCGGCGCAGGTTCTCAAGCGTTTCAGGAAGAACCTGATTTTGGATGACAGATGCATCTGAGTCGGACGCAGGAGCATTTGACATCGCCAGGGAATCATAGAGTTCCGAAGAAAATCGTGGCGACGGGGGTGGAAGACGATAGGGTACACCGCAGGACAGACAATGGAACGGAGCGTCTGAAGTCATGTTTGACTCTGCATTGTCGTTAGTGACTGGACACTGAGTAAAGCCAAGGACTGACGATGATTCACGAAGCGAGGTCTTCCGTGCGCGTCGCTGTAATTTGTAAGAATTGATCAATTGCGTGGCGCTGTGGGGAATATTAGAGAAAAGTCACACTAAAGGAGCCAAGACGGAGCACCGTACACTCAGTTCTATCAAATACCACCACAGTCGCGAGCAGCTGAGGCCTGAGTATCGAGGCACTGATGGTAAGAGGAGAAGGAAAGATTAAAGGTTCCGATCACTGATTCCGACCCTTGCAGCCACGTTTATCCCATTTGATTTTTCCAACGACGTCAGGAAATGTCGTGTTTCTCAACGATTTCATGACAAGACTATTGCATGTCAACGTACGCATTGACGTACAGACGAATCGGTAGAGAAAATGAATTTGAGACATGGGAGAAGCGGGCAGAGCAAACAGAAGTGACACCGGAAGTGCGAACGATAACAACTTCAACTTGGGATTTCGAATGTACATCACAGTGACCTCTGATACCATGCACATAAACACACAGAATAGATTGCATGCGAGTCCGGACCGCAAATGTGATACCATGTACCATTGTGATACAATGGCGTTTCTCGACAATAAAGACTTGCGCGTACGACTGAGGGAGAACGCAGTGCTGATTGAAGAAAAGAAAAAAGTAAAGTGCGAGCACAAAATCGCTACCTAACGAACAACATCTCTAAAAACCTCCCGCATCCGTACACCCCACCACCCTCGCTCCTCCCGCTCCCCTTCCCCGTCCCCATTCCTGCCCTCCCCACCCTGCCATTCATGCTCCCGATCCCCACGATGCCCTTCGTGCTCCACAAACCCAAGCTCAAACCCAACCTGGCAAGACGGACTCTTCGGCATCGGCAGCCCAGCGCGCACCAGCTCCTCCGCGTAGTCTTGCTCTCGCCCAGTATCACAGTCTCGGTCTCGCCCTCGGTTTCCGTCGCGGTCTCGCCTGGTATCATGGTCGTGATCTTGCCGTCGATCCCCGTATCGGTCTTGCTCTTGGTTCCCGTCGCGGTCTTGGTCCTGCTCCTGATCCTGCTCTTGCAATCGCACTCCAAACCCCCTCGGCGTCGAAAGCCACCGCTCCCCCTCCCGCGCACACCTCCTCAGCGCATCCACCCACCCCTCCCTCTCCCTCTCCCCTTCCACACGGATGGTCACGGACACCAGGGAGCCGGAATCAGAGGTAGGCAAGAGGTCCAGTGTGATATCTACCAACCACAACCAACCAACACCACGTCAGCATGATCCAACACATGCGAGAAGACTCGGAATCGTTACCGTCTTCCTGATTCACGTTGACGTCAAGAACCCTTGCGATCCCGACTTCTTCGCATAGCGTCCACTCCGAGTGTGAATCCGGGTTTTGGGAAGGCACAGCAAAGAGCAAGAGATCAGAGAAGACAAAGAGGTGCACGGGGAAAAGGGTTTCAGAATCGGAGTATTGTTGATGTTGAGTAGCAGCAGAGGTCAGATGAGCTTGCTGATAATTGGCCAAGTTCGGATGACGAGGAGAGCCAAAGTTGAGAGGACGAGAAGAGCCATAGTACTGTTGCTGACGAGGCGACGGGCTAGGCGGCAGATCCCAAGAAGTAGCCGTATTCCACGAACTCGCAGTAGTCGTAGATCCAGACCTCGAGCGCCGAGAATCCCAGTCGTTGATGGCAGTCATCAGTTTACTAGAGCGATCCTGTGGTCCTGGTCCTCGGCTTGAGATGGTTGACGACTCCCGGTCCTGGACCCGAAGCACACCGCCCTCCTTCAAGACCCTTCTATCCCTCTTCGCAATACTATTACCACCCTGCACCACCCCCCGTATACGCCTGTCCACACCCTTGCTCCAAACATACTCATCCTCTCTCACCTTCACCTCCGTCATCACCCGAATCATCACCTCTGTGCCTCTCAAAAGCGATAGCGTCCCAACGTACTCCGGATGAGTCCTTGGTGTCGCGTCTAGGAGTTCCTACGAACCAAGCCAAGTATCAGAAGAAGAGGAGAGAGAGCAAAGCAAGCGAAGAACTCGTAACCGCACCTTGAACAACCCCGGATACGCCGCAAGTCTATTGACCGGCTCGACCAAAGCCCTTTCCAAACCCCACCCATACCTTTCCCCCTCACCTTCCTCCTGCATCCTCACAAACTCCCCAAATTCACTACCCTCCTCCCTAGCCTTCTCCAGGCATTCCCCAAGCCTAACCAGATACGGCTGGTACACCTCCAGCTTCGGTACATACACCCTCAGGGCCTCCACGCCGCTGCTCGAACGCAGCGTGGCGAGGATCTGGGTGTGCAGATTGACGATGTCCTCGAGCCAGTCCAACGACCGCGCAATGACGCTCGGAACGCCCGATATCCACATCCGCGAGTCCTGCGCGCGGAGCGGGAGCACAAACAGCTGGATCACATGCGTCATCCGCGCGACGAAATCTGCCTCTGAATCGCGTATGCGGCTGAGGACTTCCTGCCGCTTCATTTCTTCCGGGCCGGTGGTAGTGGTAGTGGGCCTCCCCCTGCCTCCGCTCAGAGTCCTAAACAGCGCCTCCGCACCCTGACTCAGCTCTTCCCCATCTTCTCCCTCCCCACGCCACACGCCAATCTCCGATGTCACACTATCCGCATGCGACAACCACACCTCGTCGGTCTCCGACGGCGGGATCCCGAACGCCCTTCGCTCTCTCGCAGCCGCGTCTCGCGCGTGTTGCGCGATTGACACCGCGTCGTAAGTACCATGGAACTCCTCCTCCTCTTCCTCTCCACTGACGAACACCCTCGGCGTCTCGTCTCCGTATTCCGACTCTGAAACCACCGAGTCTCTCTTGAATTGGAACCCATCTTGCGAAGCTCTCTCTAATGCCTCATGCGATGCACTGATCGCCAAACCCTCCACCCCACTATACTCGCTCTCGCTCTCGCTCCTCTGCTCCTCCTCTCTCCTCTCCGGATCCTGCTTGGCGAGCTGCAGAATGCCCAACAGCGCAGCCTTGCGCCTCTCACTCTCGAAATCCAAGTCCATCACGCTGTAGTCTGACGCCGACGACGCGATCGACACCCTTTGTTCGTCCATCAAGTGTGGCGTCCAGTCCATCCCAAAACCCCTGCTTTGCCATTTCGGCGTCGCGACCATCTCAACCTCGCTCTCAGACGAGCTCGAGCTCGACGACGCGAACACCTCCGCGTTGGCGACGACCAACTTCCGGCGCTCGTACGGCGGTTCCAGATCAGATGAAGCAGAGCATGAGTCCAGGCTCACATCGGATGCAGAGTCAGTACTGAGCTGCCCCCGTTGGAACCGTGGGATGAACGACTTGTTCCTAGGCGGTTGGGATTGAGGTGTCGCAGTCCCAGGATCCGTGCGTGAGCGCAGACGCGTAGTACGACTGGGACTTGGAGTGGATTCTGCTGCCTACAAAAAACGAGATTCAGCCTGTTGTCATCGATATTGAATATGCCCGGTGATTACCTTGAGTGTAGAGCTCTTTCGTCGCAACAGACTACGGACAGAACGCAGGGCACTGCTACCTGGTGTGGGCGTCGTGGGTGGTGGCGTTGGTGAGGGTGGCGCTGGTGCTGGTGATGGTGCTGGAGATGAAATTCTGGGCGTGCGCAAGGCGGATTTTAACGGCGTGGGTGTGCGCGGCGTCGTGGGCGTAGCGGGTGTCCGTGGGCGTGATGAGGGTGAGGGCGGCGGGCGAGGTGACGCTGGCGGGCGAGGTGAGAGCGATGGTGAGAGCGATGGGCGAGGTGATGTCTGTAATGGGCGAGGTGATACGGGATGGAGTAGAGGTGATGGCGGTGGTCGAGGCGATACGGGATGAAGTAGAGGTGATACGGGCGGGTGTCGCGGCCCGTGTACGCTTGGCGACGGCGACCGCACGTCCGCGACCTTGAGCGATGCGGGAGTTCGTGCTCGCGGTGAAGGCGATGTCGTTGACAACCGAGGCGATGCTGATGGCGGCGGTCTAGGCGATGCTAGCCGTGATGGCGTTGGCGACGGCGACCTCTCCATCCGAATATCCGCCACCTTGAGCGTAGGCGTCCTCTCCACGCGCGAATGCGCTCTCGACTGCGACCTCTCCAGCCGCGACGGCGCTCTCTCCAAATGCGACGGCGCCCTCTCCCCAACTTGCAGCGACGGCGACCTCTCTATCTCTGACCGCGACGGCGCCCTCTCCAGCCGTGAGTGCGACGTCTCCATCATGCGCGACGGCGCCCTCTCCATCTCCATCACTCTCGACGGCGACCTCTCCATCACTCTTTCCGGCGCTCTGTCCATCCGCGACGGCGCCCTCTCTAATCGCGAAGGTGCTCTCTCCAACCGCGACGGCGGCCTCGTCATCCTATCAATCGTATCCCTCAAGCTCGGCAGCAGCTGCGTCTCCACGTTCGGCAGGTTCATCAACTGGCTCTCCCGTCGCCTATCGCTTCTTGGGCTGGTATCGTACGGCGCCTGGGTGGAGAGCGGGTAATCGATGCTCGGGTTCCTATCGCGGTCTGGTCTGTCGCATTCGCGTAGGTCGTCGTCGTTGTTGTTGGAGGGAAACACGAACCCGCCCGCGGCGGCGTAGTGCGACGGAGGGAGAAAGGTCGCCGGTCTGGGCGAGGGCGGGTAGGCGCTTCGACTGGATGGCATACTTCGTGGAGGAAGCAAGCAACCAGTGTTTGCCGGTTGACCAGTGCCGGGAGCCTCGGGCCGAGCCTGACCCGGCATTATCCGTCATCCGAATCGCAGCAAAGTCGTTACTTGGCCAAGTCTTCCACACAGAGGTAGGTTTCGCTAGTGCAATTTGCTCTACTGCCACAGCTCCAGGTCGAGACTCTCCCTGTAACTCTCCAACAGAATGTTATTCTTCCGAGGCATACGTCTCTATGTAAGCCTGTCATCTTCGAATGTCTGTGAGTTCACCGTATTATTTCCAGAAAACTGATCATTTCTTGATGCCACCTTCCTAGAGCTGACCGACTCCGGTATCAATGCCCGAGAAGCCTCCCTCTACGGACGTGGAAGGAACACGACCCTGAGGACGTAACCATAAAGTGGCAGATTGTGGCTCCAGCGTGTTCATTTCTATGCGCAATGCCTCCAGGACCTTGGGTGCACCAGGACTTCGCGCGCGTACTATACCCCGCCTTCAAGGGCAGAGCGCTCTGGAATGCCTCTCCGCCCGTCAAAGGATGGCCCTGCAATAACGGTCTCCGAGTTGGCGATGTCTACGTTCTCTTGGGAGAATATGGCTCGTACTTGTTTAATGTCTCCCTCCCAAAGAATCACGAGCGCAACTCGGTTGCTCCTAAGGATCATCAGCCCGTCCATCTTGACCCCAGTGTCGACGTAACTACAACGGTGCATCCCCGCCACAGTTTTATCGGTGGCACCCACTCTGCATGCAATCCGCTGAAGATGTCTTTAAGGTTCGTGATCACTGATCTAATACCTGAATACCTGATCTTGAGCTGCATCTAGCAGCGGCTCTAACCCTAATCAGTATACCATCACAACTGCCGCGAGTGAAGGGGGATTCTTCGTCCTACCCTTCGGGGGCACTTCCTATGAATGCACCGAGTCCGGAAAGCAGAAGATCGCTGAATATCTTCACAGGAATGCTTTGTCTGTAGCTCATTGTGCATCGCGGTATGCCGACTGGTGGAACGGCGAGATTTGTGTCATCACGGGGCGCGAGATGGCGTCGTATTGGGCCGCAGCCTATTTTCGCAGTCAGACCACGCAGAGCATCTTCTCCGTGGATATCAATATGCCCATGGACGACTTGGACCCGAGTCTCTTCACCGAGGTGATCTCCCGGAACAACATGAGCGGCTTTGAAGGTCGATTACACTCTAAGCAGACTTCTGCAGACATGTACAGAGTTGGAGGAGAGCGGTCATGTCTCTCCCTTCGAGCGTTCTACATATCCATCGACCCATACTTATTCAACACCGAGCTCCCCCAATCCATGGTGACGAGGTGTAGTCCAACACATCTAGCATCCCTCTTTCCACCATCGTTCCGTCCCCCAGTGCGATCAATAACCAAAAATTCCGAGGGGGTGAGCTCCTTTTCTGATTATGTAGACTCGGACCGGAAATTGACCTTTTCGTGTAGGTCTTTGTCCCGTCTCGGGAGATCAATGAGTTGATGCACCACTCGGTGCGTTGCCTGCGCAGCCAGCTATCCTCATCTCATGCAAAGAACTTTAGGCCCGTCGCGCCACTGCGTGTATAGTGCACGATGACGATTTCATCTCTGTACTCAAGAAGGTACACATCGTGAATTGCTTGTTCGTTATAGTAGCTTACATCTTCTAGGACGAAATGATCCTCCCCCGGACACGCACGCTGCTCAGACGCGTCATACGGACACATGTCATCGCGATCTCAAGTGGTGAGTGTTTCTCAATAGCGCAAACATGATCTCACACCACGCTAGATGGCGTTGCATATCTGACTCCCCGGGACCCTCTCAATAATCGACGGGGAAAGGTCGTCGCCCTTTCGCGCGACATTCTCGGTGCATGTGGACAATTGCGCTTTGAGTCGCGCAAAGTCGATTCCTCTTCCCCTACAGTTTCTGAAGCGAACAATGAAGATTGAGACGCCGACTCCACAAACAATGTGTCCAGTACGTGTCCGAACTCGTCAGTGACACGTCGGCTTGCTAACCTCCAACAGATGTGCTTAGCGTACTAAGTACCACAACCGAAGTACCTATGACAAGTGATCAACTCGTACTAGTGGTGGCAGTGGAGGGATCCTCCGAGGAATGGCTAGCCGCTTCGCGCTCATTTTCCTTCTCAGCGTGCTCAACTCTGCTTGGCTCCGCCTTCAGTAGCCTTCCAGGATGTAATATGTTCATAGTGTAGGTCGCAAGGATGACCATCGCGCCATCCAATACATCTTCAAAGACGCCGTAATCAGACTCAGCTGTGCGCTATCGTGTAGAGGAACGTACTGAAGTAGACTTCCGTTTCGATTATTCTCCCGGTCCAACCGTCCGCCAATTCGATGGTTCGATACACGGCTCTGTGGCACGGTACATCAAGAGCTTCAAGCGAGATTTGGAACGCGGGACTAACCGAATGAACAAGCATGTCGTGGCGAAGACCAACGCACCACTGAGCAGCCGAAGCTTGGTGGTGAACAGACCCCGCGTCAAGTCGCGTGCAGGTATGGGCTTGTCCAGTACATATCGAAGGAAGAATTCAGCTGCGCACAGCGCGTACACCGTGATGGTGGCTGCCCAGTTACGTTGAGCCAGGGCACAGTAACAATTCCGAGACGCACCCATTTGAAACGCAATACCAGCGAGCATGATATGCCCTCCCTTTGTCGGGTCATCGTTCGTCGCTACAGCTGTGGCAGCCGAACCACCTCCAACAGCTTGTATGACCAAGGATATGATATCGCAACAGCAGAACACGATGAGGTACCACTTGGGGCTCAGTCGACTATATCCTGAGCCTAGTCGAATAATGAGGTGCTCCATGATGATGAAGTTCGCGGCAAGGAGCGGAGTTGGTGCGAGAATGGTACATGTCAATCTAAGAAGTGCGATGAGTGGATGAAGGTTTCACATTCGGATGCTGAATCATGAACGCACTGCATCTCATATGGTGATGCTAAGCTTGGGTTATAGGTCGACCACAAGCGTGCAGTCCAGCCTAGAACCTCGAGAATCCCACAGAGGACCGCAGTGAACTGCAACCACCACATCTTGTAGAAAATGCTTTGTCCGACATGTACCACTGTCGAGCTGTGAGCCGACCTATCTGATAACTGAGAGTGGTACACGTACACGTCGATATGCTGAATAATGTGAGAAAAACGAGAGCTGTTGCTCTGTCGGGTACATAGCCGTAAAAGCTCGTGTCTGTTTCCGTGTCACTACGCGCACCGAGACCTAAATGCAACGTTCAATGAGCGAGTGTTTTCTGGGAAAGAATTCTTGTAGGGTCATACCAAGCATCTTGCGGGTTTCAATATCGTGGCGCTGTCAAGCAAATGTGGGTGCGCATCCACGCTTGTCACACTGCGAGTGGGCTTTATACCAAGTCTTTGATGATGGCCCCGGGCATCATGAGTTCCCGGGGCTATTTGCTTCCACGAAATGAAGGTCGAGAATTGCGATCATTTGGCTCTGTTCAAATACGACGATGACAGACGCTCAAAGTCCAAGTAAGTTTATTGCAGCCACAGGCCACCAGGAGAAGCATGGACTCTAACTTGAAGGTTGAATCGAAGTCGAATGAGGATGGCAATCAATTGGGACCCCGGATGAACATGACCCGCGGCTCGGTATGACTGATCACCTCTGACTGTTTGACCGCGCCACATACAACTTTGTCAATCACCTCGAAGTCGGAAGGGATTCCGCGGACAGTATGTGTCCTGCGTGTGTTCCAGACCAAAAATAACTAATCTAGACTTCGAAGTGAGGCTAGAATCTCCCGATTGGACATTCAAAAGACCATATACATACAAGGAAAGCTTCGCGCATGCTTACTCACTTTATGCTGTACAGAATTCTCCGTGTGGATCATCATGTTGTCGGCGTCCGTCTCATCTTGGGTGTAGGCATCACCTCCTCTGATTATCCGGCCCCATCGTGGGCCACATCTGCGCTCATCCTTGCCCTCTTCCTGGCCTGGCGCTTCTTTGGGGCTGCCTTCGCAACCGCAGAAGAAGTTCTCCTCGTCCTCCTGTCAGATGAGCGTGGGTCAACTGCGCGTAAGAAGTCAAAGTTCAAACAAGCTATTCTCCTCCCGTTGGCAGACTCGATCAAAGCTGACACTTTGATCTAGAGAACAAGTTGGGCAGGATTGCGCGCACGGATCGAAGCTGTGGTGCGCGTTGCAGTCTAGTCGGAAGCAATGAGATGGGATCTGGGACCGGGGTCGGTCTCAGTGAATTACAGGTGAACCGAGATGACCGAAGTGAACAGCGCAACGGCACGCCAGAAACGAGAGACCTGGCAGCGCAGCCTTTCCTTTTCGCCGAGAAGGATCATTGTGTTGCACCGAGTATGTACAACTTTGACCACAAGAACATCAGGTGGAAGCGCGCACCCCCACACCCGTGGGCGCACACCCACACTCGGGCATGCACACACATACTCGCGTCATACGAGGAAACGTATGTCGATATGAAACCGTAACGGTATGATTGTGGATGAGCGACCATGTGATCGGGAATCAACAGTGCTTTCTTCCTCTCGTCCTCGAGCCCAGCCGGACGCAGGAGCACCTCGCCTCGCCGTTGCACGCATGCCAGTCTTTGCAGTGACAGTCAGAGCAAATGTGACCGCTAGCGAGTAGTTGCCGGTCAGTCGTCGAGTTTTGCCCGGTTCACGGTACGTGGCAGTCGGACCAATCAACCTTGGAGCTCCGCTGGAAACGACATCCGTGTGGCCATGTACGCGCTATGCTTCACATCACTGGCGAGCATGAGAGGGCTCTGGAGTGCCGTGATTTTGTTTTCTGGGCGCGGGCACGGTGAGCCGTTGATGAGGGCTTTGCTTGATGCGTACTAAAATATTGGCTATTGAAGCGCGGCATCCGACTTTTGCTTGACCGTATACTCCGGGAAACCCGTGATCGGATCAACGACAGCGTCAGCTTGCGACCCAGCACACACAACGGGCTGCCCGTTACGAGCGGCGGAACTATTTTTGCTCAGCACAATCTCAGGTGAGCGTGAAAAGCTGCGGCATTTACTAGGTGTTTCATTTCTACTTCAAGTCAACGTGAAGCCTCTTGCGCTGTTGGCGGGATTCTTTCTTGCACCAACAGCACATCTGACTTGCTGTTCACGTTGGACTGTATGATGGAGCTATACGCTTCGTATGATAGCAGCGAAGGCAGCAGTTCGGGCAGCTTGTACGGCTTTCCAGACTACTCGGAATTGGCTGGAGCTGTATGTGCACGAGGGCGGTCCTCCAGCCGAGCGGGCATCCTAGCCTGGACATGTGCAGACCTTTCCGTGTGGGACCACTTGGCTATTATAATACTACTACGCCATTGCTTGATAAAACACCATGTAAATTGGGCGCGCATATGTCGCGGAAAAAGAAATTGCGGGTAGACGTCAGGTAGACGTAGTAGTAGTTGTCTCACGCGGGAACATGCCCGGTCCATAACAGCCAGTAAGTACAGTGTATTGCGTGGCGCTCATCGCACGCCACCAGTCTATATCTGTCTCATCTATGAATGGCATATGTGAGTATATTATTAACTGCTCGGCGTCGAAACCTGCCACACACAATCCATGCCTGAAACCAACAGGTCAGGCAGCGACGGAAATTTCTACTAATACACTTCAATTCCTTTACATTCACTTGAATGATGATGAAGGAGTCTAGTAAAGGCGCGAGTCGGCGGCTTGATACCCTATGTCTGAAAAGCAGTGAATGGACTGATACAGACTGGAGAAATTGGCATACCGATGAATGGCGGTGTATCGTTTATAAGGTCGCAGTCCTGTCCTGGATTGCTCCCTTGTCCGCCGGATACCACTCAAACTCCAGCCCTAAGCACTTAGCGCGAATACTGTAGAACCTCCCCACCCACCACTGGTCATATCTCAGGATGACTACCGTTCTGGAGCAGGCAATGCAACAGCATATTGACTGTTTCAAGAAGTTCAACCTTCCTACGCCCGATCTGAAGATTCCTGATGTCGATGGCCCAAGCTTCACGTCGAACGATTATATGGCTCTGACGACCAATTCAGAGCTCCGACAGATATTCCTCGACCGACTCGCACAACACGAGCTCATCCTGGGGTCGCGAGCAGCGGTGAGTGTGTCTCTACTTGTACTATTGAAATCGCTGATCATCCAACTGACATTGTAGAGACACGGTGGTGGCAATACCACGGACCACGTTCGACTGGAAGAGCTCCTTGCCAAGTTCTTCAACGGGCCATCAGCACTCTTTTTCAACTCTGGTCTGGATGCTAGTAAGTGTCATTGACCTGCTCACGTTGCATACTATCAAACTTACGCGTACTCAAAAGATCACGGCCTATGGAGTACATTGGTGAGCCCTTCTGGTAAATAGAAGCTCTGGCTGATGACCACGACAATAGCCACAAGCAGGCGACGTGATCATTTACGACGAATACGTGCACGCGTCAATGCGTGATGGGATGCGCATGTCAAAAGCGCGCCAAGCACTCTATGCTTTCAAGCACAACTCCGTCCCAGACCTGCGCGCAAAGCTGCAGGAGATCGTGTCCAGTGTCCCATCCATACGCGACGGCAAGTCCAGCGTATTCGTGCTTGTCGACTCCTTGTATAGTATGGATGGAGACTTCGCGCCCCTGAAGGACATCTGTACCGCGGTGGAGGAAATTCTTCCGCCAGGTACCGGATACGTTTATGCTGACGAGGCCCATTCCACTGGAGTGATCGGCGAGCACGGGAGGGGTATGACATGTCATCTAGGCCTAGAAGGCAGAGTTCTCATCCGCCTCCATACGTTCGGAAAGGCCTGGGGGTGCTCCGGAGGTTGGTCGTGTATTCCGCTTTGACCGAGCCATATGTTAACCTGACATCAGCTGTCCTGGTGTGCCCGCCGCTGATGCGCCATTACCTGATCTACGCTTGCCGGTCATTCATCTTTACGACGGCAGCGCCTCGCTACAACATGTTGAATATCGAATGCGTTCTTGACTACATGAAAAGTGAGACAGGAAAAGAGGTTAGTTCAACTTGACTATATGCGACCAACTACTGACCAAACATGTAGCTCATCGCAAGGGAGCAAGTCCTCATCGCCCATGCTCGCAGAGGATTTGCAAGCATATTCCGCGGCATGGATAAAGACATAGCCAACATACCGGTTGGAGAACATGCATCGGTCGCCGGTTATCTCTCGCCGATCTTGCCCATTTTTTCCTCCAACGCTGCCGGCCTTGCAGAGTGTTTGACAAGGCGCGGTCTCAAGACGCGGCACGCGGTGTTTCCTGTTGTTCCTGTTGGTACTGAGCGTGTCAGATTGGCGCTCCAGGCCAGCAACACGATCAAGGAAGTCGATGATCTTGTGAGCATTGTCGGGCTCTGGGTGAAGGGCGAGCAGAACAGGAGAGTCAAAGACGACTCGGAGATCATAAAGACCAAGATTGAGAGTAGCAACCTCAAGGAAGGACAAGGGGCTGTGATAGTGTAGTTCTTCATTGCTTCTTTTTCCGCCGTGTACAACAAAGACAGAGTATTTACGGCTCGATACTGATAGCGTGGTCCGATAGCGATACCAATAGCGTTTCGATTATGTAATATTATTCTGCCGGCGGCGTATCCTCGTGTTCCTGTCCGAGTCTCGTTCTCTTTGACAACTATCATCAATCAATCAGCTTCGCGTGCACGGCCGCGTTCACGTCGCGTCGCATCAATTTACCGCTCCCGCTCGCATCTCATGTCTGAAATTGTCTTTGAGCTCTGGGAGCCCCCCACGGAAGAGCCATCTCAGCCAGATCAAGGCCTACAGCCCACCCCAAATATCATCAGCTCAGTCAAGCGTGGTCGAGGACGTCCTAAAGGTTCAAAAAATAAATCATCCAAGCAAGTAGCATCGACACCGACACCGGCACCATCTCCTCGTGCTCTAGGCAGACCGCCGGGCACCGGCTCGCGTCAGCGGGCAAAGCAAGCGGCACGCGATGAACAGGCAGCGCGAGGAGGTCCGATGCGACCTATTATTGGACTGGTGTGTGTCAAAGCCTTCTCTGACATTCTGAAAACTTAACATAATGTAGCATGCCCCGGGAGTACCTGCCTTGACCTCAAGACAGCCTCCTTCCTCCACTTCAAACCCACCAGCAGTCCCCGGAACCCATTCCACCTCATTAGACACCTCGACCTCGCAAGGTGTAGATCCTGCCTCCCCCAGTTCCGCGTCGCGATCCCACTCGTTCAATGCTATGTCCACCCCCCTAGACTCCTCGTCTGCAGGTCCCGCCTCAGTGATGTCTTCCAGCTCTGCCCCACGACCCCATACGCTCAACGCTGTCCGCGCGCTTGCTGAATTGGAGGATGCAACGTCGGAACCTGGACTTCTCGAACGCCCATCGGAGGATGCCTTCGCTGATGTCCTCCAATCTATCGTGGATGTTGACGATGCAGAAGCACTTGCTTCGCTTGCCGCAGAGGGTATCGGACAGGACGATGAAGGAGGGGATGGCAGCGGCGGCGAGAGTGACGATGACTCTGATGACGAGGATGAAGACAACGACATGGGATCGACGAAGAAGACCAGGAAGCGGGCTTTTGCTCCCTGGTTCCAGACAATCTTTGATAGACATGTTGCGCAGCTCGATGCCGACCGCGCTCGTGCGCCGAACCAGTCGCGCGTCTACCAACAGCGCTCTTTCTTCTTCCCCCGACTTCCTCCCTTCCACATTCTGCATAAATCCAATCCCCATCCCACTGATCTCTTCGAACCACTCTTCTTTCTCTGGGATCCCGAGGCGCTTTTGGGTGGTACGGGCATAGCTTGCCCAAATCCACAGTGCTCACGAGTTTTACATCGGGACTACATTGTGAAGCATCCACGCCGAGTCGTTGACGTTGATGAGTGCTTCTGGATCATTGGGTACTCGTATGCCTGCAGGCGTCATCGAGGCGGATGCGGAAAACGGTATCGCAGCTGGAGTCGAGATATCCTCAAGCAACTTCCGCGTGCTCTAGCCTCCGAGTTTCCGGCACGCTTGACCCATCGACGCGCTATCTCTCACCGTGCATTTGGTGTTGTTCGTTCATGTATCCAGCACGGTATGGGTGCTCACGAGGTGGCTGAGCTGTTTCGCATGCAGCATCTGCGACGATATGACGAGATCAAGCTTCAGTATCTTCACAGCATCTACAGTCGGAAGGATGTTTCGGGCTGTACATATGAGCCATTTCCCTCTTTTGACGACCGCTCTGACGCAGGCTTTCATGGTTACGTCCCGTCCGGGCAATGGTTTCGTGATGTCTACGACAACTTCATTGAGTCATACCGCGACGCCTTCAATCAGCATACTGCGATGCTGCCTGGGCGCGTCAATGCTATCGATCACAGTCACAAGGTAAGTTATCAAAACTGGCTCGACAATCATGCTTATCTGTCTAACAGCTTGTCAAACACCTGTTCAAAGTCAACGGCGTCGCAATTTTCACTGCTCTGTTGACCGTGACAAACGACCGCGGAGAAATTCGTGTCTGTGTATTTGTAGCCACAAAGTCTCATGCACAGTTCCGTGACGCTCTCAAGAAAATGTCCGAGGACTTGACGCTTTATGGACACGAACAGCCACAGCTCTTTTACACCGACAACATGGCCGACAAGGGAATGCTCGAGGAGATCTTCCAGTCCCTTCTGGAAGACGTCACCGCCGTTGAGAAACACTCAAACCTTCCCATCTTCACCATTCCCTCATCTGTCCATACGCCAAAGGTCCTCGATTCCGTTACTGAAATGCGCAATACCCTACGTGCTATCATGGAGACTGTCCCGCAGCGGGGTTACATCGTTGTAGGATTTGACTCTGAATGGAATGTCAACACTGGTCAGAACGGTAGAGTTCTCAGTCGGGGTCCACCTGCGGTAGTCCAGATTGCCTATAAAACTGATATCTTCATTCTGAAGGTAAATTCTTCATGCTTGTGAAGCACGACTTGACTGATTATGTTTTCCAGATTGGCGAGCTTCTTGCGCAGCAGCAGCTTCCAAGAGAGTTGCTTGACTTTCTGCGAAATGATCGCATCATCAAGGCTGGCCGTCTTGTCGCTGGCGACCTTCGACAACTTGAGATTGCTGCGGGGGAACCCCCACACTCATTTTGTGGTGGGTTGGACTTGGCTACATTTGCTAAAGAGCGCTTTCTAGTCACCAAGGCTACTCTCTCTCTTGCCGATCTCACTGCACACATTCTGAGAAAATGTCTCCCAAAAAACCGTGCTGAACGCATCAGTAGTAACTGGTCTGATGACGATTTGACGGCCGCTCAGATTCAGTATGCAGCCTGCGATGCATATGCTTCACTCTGTCTCTTCCACAAAATCAACAAAACCCCGCGTCCAACATCTATCTCTCCGACTACGTCACCCGGAACAGCCGTGCTATTACTCAGTGATGACAATGCAAAAGTTGTCGCTCGAGGAGTATTGGCGGAGAGTTCACGTCTCTCGTTCCTTGATGGTATTCATCTCACCGCAACGCGTACTGTGATTGAGATCCGCGAGGTTCTTGTACCAGGCTGTCATGACTTGACTGCGCCACCGACGCCTAGCCGATCGAAGGCGACGCCTGCGCGGGCGGGAGCAACGGTATCACGCCCATCGTCGGGATCTATCCGACGGCCGTCCGACGGTAGCACATGGTGGCGGAGCTCGGCCGACGGGAAAGCGGGATCGGGCGGGATAGGGCGCGCTCCCGACCAATCACGGGCGGGATGGCGCGATGACTCGTGCGATGACTCGGGAATGAGTCAGAGGGGCGCACCCGCGCCCATCGGGCGTCGGGCGTCGGGAACTGTATAAAAGAGTCAGTAGTCAGTAGAGTAGTTCTTCAGAGAACCGTTGTCTTTCCCCCGGGATTCAATACATCAGGAAACGCCCTATTATCTTAAGTTGACTCAAAGCTGATAGATTAGTCGCATCTGCTATAAAGCTGTCAAAGTACCCTCAAGCCCCAAAAGTGTTACAAAGTAACTACAAGATGATAGCAGCTATGCAATAGCTTGAAGACGCTGCAAGTTGTATACAAATACTTGCAGTTTAATAGCAACAAAACATATATCTTCAGTTGCTATGTGTTACCTTCAAGCTTATGTCTCTCATGCAATGACTTGTAAGTATTTCTAATCAACTTAATATATCGAATTGAATAAAAACTACTTCAAAGTACTATCAATCAGTTTCTATGTAATTCTATCTAAGCTAGATAAATAGTTTGATAAGTATATATACTAAGCCAATTATTAAGTAAAAATTCGTCACAGGTATCTAATACTGAGCTCTTTGAGATAGGAATGTCCCACTGATCTGGCGAACACTTCACCCAATTTGGTGTCAGGTGGGCACTTTGACGAATATTGATCAAAGGAATAATGGACCATTGCCTTTTGATGTGATCTGGCAAGTAGGCTTTGGCGAGGGAAGGTAAGCGATGAGTGCGAGCAGCCTTAGCAGTCAAAGAGGGCTTGGTATACCACTCAATATATGCTAATGGATATCGTGGCCAATGTTCGGGAGTGTTCAAGGCAACACCATGTAATGTCATCTTTGCAGGAAGTTTGAAGATGACATGAACACGGCCGACACGAGTACCTAATCAACAGTGAGTGATTGAACAATGAATACATGAAAGAGATCAATTACCTTGAAGGCCCACGTTCTCAGCATCATCGCCGGTAAGAACAATGACAGTGTCAAATCGCCCACCGTCCAGTGGAGTTGCTTTGACCACATCCCGAACTTCAAAGTCATCTGTGATTCCCTCTCGTCCAAACTTGAATGAATAATAAACGTCAACGCCCATAAATGGTAGAGCAGGATATTCCTGAGCCGCTGCACCCAATTTATCTCGACCCAGAGCAATAAGATAGGCAAGGAGGTGAGGGGTGAAGTAGGGAATACGATGTTGTTTTGCAATACGGGTCAGGAGTTTGTTGGGGATGCTTGGGTGTTTTGGAAGAGAGACTTTCTGAACACGTCCACTGTGCGCAACAGGTGACACTAGAGCAGAGGGTACACCTTCAGCAGGACATGGTGGAATATCAGGAGGCTCAGGGGATGCGGAGGAGACATATCTTGATACTGTGAACTTATGTCAGTCGATAACTTAGACAGCATCGCCACAATGACTCACCAGCCTGCTTTTGGACCCAAACGGTATATCGAGCAAAGGCATGGATATTCTCCTTGCGAAGAACCCAGGTCGTCATTTGTGGATACTCGTCCCGCTTGTTCGAGGCCCGCCAGCCTTTTTTGGAGAAGTCGATGTGAAGACGCTCAAACATCTCAGTATTGAAGTTGTTGGTAGCTCCAAATAGACGAATGGAGGTGACATAATGGCGAAGTGAGTGTATTTTGGGAATGTTGAAGTTTTCACGAAGGCCGACCTGCTCAATATTAGATCAGATAATACAAAACAAGGAGAGAACTACTCACATCAATGAAATAATCCTTGTTGGCATGCCACTCATCAAGAGCCTTGTCCATGTAGCCAAGTGTATCCTCCTCATGTGTAGAATATTGAGCAAGGTAGATGAAATCAAGGATAGCGCGACAAGCAATGACACCACGTTCAGGAATATCTGAACCAACGAGGCAGGCAAGGAGGATCTTCCCCATATTCTTCCGCTCTGCGCCGCTGACCTGCGAGAGAGCGCTGATTCCATTTTTGAAGTGACGGAGACCCAAACCTGGGGGCAGACATCGAATGCGTCGGTCCATCTCCTCCTCCGTCAAGAGAGTTTGACACCAATCAATGAGATGTTTGAGAACTCCCTGATATAGCTGATGGAGAACATCTGGCGTCGTGCTGAGATGGATGTTCGTGTGGGGAAGATCAGCCCAAAAAGGCTTCGGAACATGTCCAGACACGTTCTGAGACATGCACGTCTCGAAATAAGTCGTCCTGGAGGTCGTCGTCTCGTCGGCATCAGACATCACCCCAAGCGTCCACATGGGCGTTCGCAGTGCCCATTCCGTATCATCGCCCATCTCTGCTGGGTCACACTGGCACTTGGGACAGGAGCCGTACTTTGCACAAGTCACAAGACATTGTTCAGGATAGTCGGCAACATAACTCGCCAAGATGGGGTGCACCATGCGAACAGCCCCGTCGCCACTCGTCATCTCCACGCCAGTTTTTCCCGCCTCGATAAGGGGTGAGAAGATCTCAGTCATCGCAGCGTGGAAGAGGCGCTGATATCGAGAACGCATGGCAGCCTTGGAGATGTTCCCCTTGTTGAGCTTCTCGATGGGGAGGTATCCAACGAGAATACAAGCTAGCTGGGATGGCTTGCGTCGCAGATGGCTGGGAATGTTTCCAAGAGTGAGATAGACAGGGTACGCCTGGCGACTGCCCGAGAATTGAGTGAGCTGGGTCTTGTCGGTCGATACTATCAGAGGTGCAACAGTGTGACCTATTGGAAGCTTATCCTGATAGTTGTGTGAGTTGGCAAAATCAACAAATAAGAGGGAATCAATTACCTGGATAAAGTGCCACCATTTGGCGGTCCACATTTCATTGTACAGACGTCGGTCGCGCTCCTTGTTGCTGAAGAGGGTACTTGGCTTGTAAACAAGATGGCTTGCTAGTTCGGGATCACCCCAGAGGGAGCGAATGGACTCGAGAATGTCCCGATGACGGAGGGTGAATTGTTCATCGGGAAAATCGGGGAAAGAGAGATGTTTGACCTTCCAGTTGCCAGCGCGACGAGGTAAAGAATCCACAATCTTGTGAAGGCCGCGTGTAGTGCTGTATGACAGACCAAGCTTTTCTCGCACCTGAAAAGGGTAAAATGAGCGAAAAGCACTGACAATGAGATATGAAACTTACACCCGGAATACTCAAGAGTTCGTTGAAGGCATTGTGGCCTATGCCTTGATTGACCATCCACTGTGCAATTTGCCAGTCTAAGGCGGAGGCAAACGGCTTGTACCACTCCAGATCTGTGAGGTCCGGGGCACCGCTACCATCCATGACTACATCGGGAGTAAAATTGGTGCCGAATAACGCTGCCCACTGCTCATGGACGTTGGTCGACATACGAAGGATCTTCCCCGCCGTTCCATGCTCATCAGAAACACGCTCCGATAACTCGTCGTCCTCATCGTCATCGAGATAACGGGCACGGCCACCAAGCAGAGTCTGCATGCGAATACGCTGTGTGGACGGTCCCGGGCCCGCCTGACCCAGCGCTGCAGGCGATAAATACCTTTTTTGTCAAATAGTCATGTCCCCTGATTCATAGGCATTTTGCAATTGAAGTGGCTGTGGCCAGGTGTAAATCTCATCTAGGATCTGACAGCTCAGTTAGGCAAATTAGTGAATTTCCTTTATTTTCCAAATTACTCCTTGGCTTGGGTCAGGAACAGTTCTATTTGGCAAACAATTTTTTCTCTCTCTCTTTGATGCACCAAAATCAAGGGAAACTACCAGGGCAGACACCAGTACAGTATCTGTCAATACGGCAGACAATTGAGCTTTTGTGTGTCACTTTGTGTTGAGTGACACTAGTACAGTATTTGTCAATACAGCAGACAATTGAGCCTTTGTGTGTTACTTTGTGTTGAGTGTCTGCCATATTGTCTGCCAATATGACAGATACTTTGTGTTGAGTATTTGCGTATTATTGTCTGCCAAATATGACAGACACTTTGTCTCAAGTATTAGCTGTATTGGCAGACACTTGCGTGTGCCACAGTCATTGCCCCCAGTGATAGATCTTATTGATCAGAATAAAAAATATTCTGTTTGGCAAACTTGAGTTGTACTTGACAGAAAATCAAAGTCGGAGTTGTGTTTGTCAAATTTGGCAAATTTGACTTCTAAATTGTATTTGCCAAATTGGACTTTTATTTGTGAGTTTGCCAGATATAAGGTGAATTTGCCAAATCAAATCAAATTTGCCATTTGCCAACAAGTCAACTTGCATTTGCCAAATAGGCATTTGCCAGGGTAGCCTGACAGGACTAGACCAAACACATCTGACTTACACATTGTTTATATTTATACCCCAAACGTACATACAAGCAGCTGTACAAGAGAGCTAAAGTACCGCAATCACCACAAGCACAAGACACAAGACACAAGAAAGGATCTGCCAAAGTACAGTACAAAAAAGTCCGTCCGAAACTTACGCTACAACCCTCAAGAGCTCTTCCAAGACATACGACACATCCTCGATAGCCACCGCCCACTCCTCCGCCAGACCCGCCGGAGCACTCTTGCCAATCAGGGTGTGGTGTCTTCCCCACCAGCAGAGACACGCCACGATCGATGCCATCCCGTTACGCCCATGTGCATCCTGCAGAATACCCCACGAGCGACCGTTGGCTGCTACACGGTATTCCTCCGTCAAAGGCCCATCTACCATCGCCACTCCTCGCCAGTCTGGCTGGAGCCTCTTCCACCAGCTCCAGAATGATCCACTGAATCCTCGCAGTTCTGCTCTAGTGATTGGCGGGTATGATTTGCGAGCGTACTTCATCCAGACTTGGACCTGCGGCGGACGATCTCTCACAGGCAGGGCAACTTTTCCTACGGCAAAGCGGGTGCGTCCCTCCACGCGTAACCACAGATTGACCATGTTTTGAAACTCGGGAGCACTGATACACTTGAAATGCGTGTAGCAGGTTTGAACCCAGTCCGGCCAGCTCTTCTCGTCCAGGGGATTGAAGGGAGGCAAATCTGCGGGAGGAATCGAGGCTCGCACCGCTGCGACACGGGCGCGCGTTGATGGCGGCTTCACAGGAAGTGATCGCGTGGGGCGAGGTTTTCTCCCATCGTTATTCGGGGGAACCCGAAGGGCGCGCTGTGACCGTGTAGTAGGAGGAAGAGGCGGTGATGCAGCAGGAGGAGAAGACCCCACTGTGCGACGAGGCGACGGAGAACGAGCAGCGCCGCGGGTCGGTAGAACCGCTCGAGTATGAGGTTGCGCCGCCGCCTCCGTCGAAGGTCCTGCCTGTTGAGTCACGTCGTCGTCGTCGTCGTCGTCGTCGACAGACCCGAGGTCCCAGTTCACATACGAGACGTCGTCGACGTTCCAGCTCTGATACGCGTACGCGTACGCCTTGTTGTACGCCTTGTTCTCCGCCTCGTTCTCCGCCTCGTTGTCGACGTTCTCGTGAGAGAATCCTGGAATCGAATCCTCTGTGATGGAATCAAGATACGGAAGAGTCGTCGCACTCCTGTCGGGATCGGCATCGTCGTCAACTCGTCGTCTCTTCTCTGCTCGGCGACCGACGACCTCTTGTTCATCACCCGCGTTGATCTCTTGGTCTGCGTCTGACCGGCCCTCTAACTCCTTCGCACCTCGCTGGACATAGGCAGGCTTTGGGCGGGGCCTGGGCTTGGTGGATGCCGAAGGTGGGGATAGGCGGGGCAGAATGGGCGATGGTTCACGTTGGAGTGGGAGCGATGGCGCACGCGGAGGAAGTGAAGGAGAACGGCTCCGACTGCGCAGAGGGGAGCCGACTGGGGACGGCTGACACCCTACCACCGCGCTAGCCAGAGCGCGAACTTTCCTGCGGTTCGCCGTAAACCTGTCGTCGACATGTTTCCGAGAGCGGCTCAAGGAGACGTCGCCGATGGACATGTCGCCAGCGGCGGTCTCTGCCGCCGCTTTTTTCGTCCGCTGTCGTTTCGGCTTGGGGGCGGGCATATCCTTCTTTTTCCGCTTCCTTCTCGTCTGTCCCGTGCCGTCATCGTCCTCCTCCGCATCGGAATGGACGACCTTCTCCTTGCGCGGACGCCCGCGAGGTCGCTTAGCAGGAGGACCTTCTTCGGCGAGACGGCGTTGCTTCCCGTCTCTCGCGAGGCGCCGCTGGCGTTTGGACTCCAACTCGTCATCAGGTTCTTCATCTCCCTCGAGGTCGAGACCGTTGCGAGAGGACCATGACATGCCCGCCGGGACCTCCATAGACTGTACCACAATGTGTATCTTCTCGGCATCGCTCGGTTGCGTATTAGGTTTTCTGGGTGCTTTCCAACCGGGAAGTGCGCTTTTGGCGAGCTCGCGGGGAGCTAAAGCCGTTGTAAGCCGGGATAATTTTTGCAGTGGCGTTAAGTTACTTACTATATGCGTCGGCTAAAAACTGCTTGAACGTATTCACATGGAGCGCGTATGCAGGTGTATGTGAGAACGCGACTGGGATAGGCTGCTGATTGAGTCCTTTTGTCAATCTGCGCGTCAAGTTAGGGAAGATGTATGACCACGAGTAGTGATATACGTACGCCTTCACAGTTACTTCGCCACCCAGCGCCGGCTCGGGTATGCCCATCAAAACGGATATCTTGGCGTTGAGCATCGTGGACAGGGATGTGAGAAGTGGGTCCAATAGGAAGGGAATGTCGGTGAGCAACCTGGAAAGAAACAAAGGTAAGTTGGAGAAATTTCACGCTGGTAGAACACATACCGTTGTGCATCTTCAGGACTCAACGGTGTGTTGACTTGTCCTGTCAAGGCTTCGCGGCGAACGATCGCGGCTTCCTTCGCGTCGTAGACCTGTGTGTGATACTTCTCCTGAGTCTTGGCATCCGCGGAGTGAAATTTCCTGGCGTTCCAGGCCGCTTCCGCCCCCGCTCTAAATTTGGCCGGCTTGCCCGACTCTTTGAAGGATTTGAGGAATTTCTTGCGAAATTTGTCGGGCTGATCCTTGGCGAAGAGTTGATACGCGTGTGGTACGCGAACGGCGGCGTGGCCGATGCCAAGGAGCTCATGGACGATCATGGTCGCTAATCGTCCCGGCTGGGAGGGGTCGGCGGAAGGTTGGGAAGGGTTGGAAAGATGAGTCGCTTTGGCAGTTTGAGCCGCACGCCCACGACGAGTATTTCCGCGGTTCTGCTTGTATTGCAGACAAAGCCACCGGTTTAAGCTCTACAAAATTATCAGACATATCTGCTGCGCAGAAAATGACGGTAACTCACGGATCGAAAGCGTTTTGTCGTGGCTGTCTTCAAGAGTCGGGCGTCCCTGGCCTGCACACTCTCCTTGACGTCGCTTGCTTTGACTGGTACGGCGGTCTTCTTGCCAGTCATGCGCCGCCTGGTGCGTCCCTTCGGCAGAGGCTACGGCCTAGGTCAGCACCCACATCTTTGTCGAGACCATCGAATTTCACTCACCCTGTCGTCTTCGTCGCCGTCGCCGTCATCCTGCTTTCGTGCCTTCAAATCGTCTTGCTCGTCGTCCTCGTCAGCGCTGGGGTGATAGTCGCTTAATTCCTCGAGGGGTTTCGAGTCGGCGCCCCATGGTCCCCACATCCCAAAGACCCTCAGCATGTCGTTCGCCGCCACCAAGGCATATGCCGTTCCCTCCTTCGGATCGGCGGAATTCCGGGCGAAGAAAGTGTCGTAGTGCTCGTCAATGGCGAACTGAAGGGCGGCGCCTTTGAGCCAACCCTTCTTGAACGGTGGCAACTTCGGCAGTTCGTCGTCGCTTTCGGCATCTGACTCAGTATCGGTGCCTGAACTATGTCGGGAATCGTCCATCAGGCATCAATGATTGGACGAATTGGGAAGACATACTCTTGATCGTCTTTCTTTGGTTTCTTTGGCATCGTGTTACGCGACGTTCGAGACAGTGAAAATAATGCCAGAGACTTGACAGTGAATCTTCTTTTTGCGGCGGTCGATGACACAGCGGCCTCTTCGAATCCTGATTTCCCCACGCTCTGGCATTACCCGCGACCGCTGGCTGAACTCAAGCTGCCACAACTATATAGTCAGTCACACGGCGCCAGTACATAAAGCTTTCCTTCATTTCCCACAATCGTTTCATACTCTCTCTCAACTTCCATCATCGCCAACAGCCCTCCGCCACAAGTCCTTCCCAACATGGTCCAGAAACCCAACAACAACAACAACAACGTCTCAAAAGACTCTAAGTCGGTGTCAGCCGTCGAGCTCTTGCGTGAGTGCTTGGTCGTTGTCATCTTGGTGGTCAGTCTGACGAGTATCTCTGCCAGAACTGGCGCAGGGCCTTCTCGACATCAACCTCGACGGCAGCCAGGCCGAGTTCCTCAACGCCCTCATCGGAGCGGCTACGCGTGCCAGTACGTGTCGTTTCACCCTCTGACCCTAAGTGTTGACTCATTTCCTCCCCACCTAGACGACGGGGACTCAGCGCCCCCCGTCTCTTCGTCCGTCGCCGCCTCGGCATCTGCCGGTACGTGTTCTTCTTGCATCTGTGGATCCACGATCACTCAATCAAGTCCCGTTTAGGTGGCTCGCCCAGTGAGCCGAACTGCCTGCGCTATCTTCCGGTGTCTTACCTCTTCTTCTAGATGTTGGGACTGCGGCAGGCTCCGGCCGTACTGGTAAGGGTTTGATAAATCCATGCGTCTATGAACTGACACATTTTCTTCTAGTGAACACTGTCCCGCCGCCGTGCGCTAGACAGTCGCACGTTGGACCGCCCGCCGCGCCCGTCGTCACGGCGGCTAATGCTACGCCTGTCGTCGCTACCGCCGCCGCTGCGCCCGTTCAGCCCACCCCCGCCGCAGCCCAAGTTCCTGCTGCTGCGCCCGTCCAACCTGCTCCGGTCGTTCAGGCCGCGTCCGCGCCTGCTCCCGCGTCCGCGCCTGCTCCCGCGTCCGCGCCTGCTCCCGCGCCCGCGCCTGCTCCCGCGCCCGCGCCTGCGCCTGCTCCCGCTCCCGCGCCCGCCAACCGTGAGTGATGAATAATAATGTTCCTCCGTCTCTCATTGACTTGTCCCCGGCAGCTAACTTGGCTGGCTGGACTTACCCGGCCAACTGGGCTGCGCCCGTCCTGCATAGCAACGGTAAGCTTGTATATGATTTCTGGATCCAAATTTGTGCCTGATCAATCCCGATGTAGGCTTTGCATACAACGAAGTCCTTCCGCAGGATTTCCCCTTCGTTGTCCCAAGGAGGGGAACTCCCGGGCCGTTCTATGCCATCACGCGTGGCCGAAATGTCGGGGTTGTCGCTGGCTGGTACGTTGTTCATGTCTTGACGTTGCGAAGCCGCCACCTTATTCTTCTTTCCAGGGACATTGCCTCGCCCGAGGTCATTGGGGTTAGCGGCGCGGTCTTCCGCTCCGTCACGACTCTTGAGGCGGGTGTTAGCGTCATACAAGCTGCTCTCTTGGCGGGTGCGTGCATGCTCCTACAGTGAGGTGTCTCGGTGTCTCGGTCTGGCGTCTCCGTGTCCATTTATTTATTTAATCCAAAAAACATGTATCTTGCCCCGAGTCTGTACCTGTACTTATCACAGCACTGTCCTTACATGTAGTAGTCAATTTGTGTTTGAAAGATGTGTTTGAAAAAGAATCAATTTTACCATGCATTGTGAAGATATAACCACGAAAAGTACATGATAAAATCAACGTGACGAGCGCCTGAGTCGAACTTGTGCGGCGAACAAATTCTCGGCTCAAGACCGAGCGAACGAAACATGTGGAATGATAGTAGAGATGAGAGAGACTCACAAGAGGACAGAGAGGTACCGTGTTTAGACGACGAAGTACCTGGATGTTTCGATGTACAAAGGGATTAATGTCCTGTCAATGAGGTCAGGCATAGCGATGCAGCAGTGGGACGGACAATATGGGAACGAGTTGAGTCCGTGAAGGCGGGCTCGATCACTTGGTCCTACCAAATCTTGTCACCCTCGATGGCTCTCGGAAGGTCGGATACGAGTGACAACGTACTCGAGTCCTTTGGGATCCGAAGCACTTGAATCTCTCGTCGAGAAAGTAAGAGAAAGCAGAGCGACGGCTCGGTGGACAATATGAGATCGAGTGTGTTGGGATGAGGCGGGCTCGTTGTCTATTGTACTCGATCGTATTAGTGTCGGCCGCTCTCGCAACATTGGACAAAAATTACAACGTACTGCAGTCCTTCAGAGTCCAAAGGACTCAACCCCCCGGCGAGGAAGAGACGGATGGCCTAGCAATGGCCGAACAAACACTATGAGATCGGAGGTGTTGGCGTAGGAGGTTTCGATCACCAAGTTGGATGGACCCCGAAGTCCTTCCCAACCTGGTTGGTGTGAGCTCGCAAGGTCAAATAAGAATGGCTTGACAGCATACCTTAGTAGTTTGGGGTATGAAGCACGCAACGCCACCGGCGGAGAAGGGAGAAATGACATAGCGACGACGCGCCGAAGAATATGGGATCGAGTGTCAGGGCGGGCTCAATTCCCTTATCCTACCCCAACTTAATTGGGGTCGACGGCTCTCACAGCGTTAGATGATATTGACAACTTACTTGTGTTCCTTGGAGTCTGAAGCAATCATGTAATCGCCCAGGAAGGGACAGATATCATAGGGACGGGGTGGGGAACAAGCGGGCTCGTTCGATTACAGACCTACTCAAGTGCTATGAATGCGGAATTAGGGGTGTCAGTCTTGCCATTCTTCATTGGAAGATCACCTCATCTACCATTTATCTTGCCGGTCTGTTCAACACTCAGACGTGCACCCAACCAAATGATTGTAATGGTTCACAGTAACGTTCGCCAGTTTAGATAGCCCACTAGAGTCGTCCGTGGTAGGAAGCCATAGGAGTCAGCCGTTCGAGGAATCTTGCTTGTTGGGTCGACTGAACCAGCGAAGAACTCCCCTTGGGACGAATGCAAAAGGTTACAGTCCCTTTCGGAAGTATAATGAGAGATATTTTTGATCGCCGGGAGATTGGTCATGTTATTGATCGCGGCTATGATGTTTTCCCGTTTCCGACTTTCTGCTTTCCACTACGACACGTTACACGTTTCACTGCTCCAGGCGTTTTGTGGTTTCGTGGGAGGCTTGAGGCTTCGTCCAGTGTGCAAAACACGGCTGACATATACAAAGGTATGCAAAATATTCATATTCATCTCCTCCGCTAGTGGTCAATGGTTGTTCCCGACATAACTGCCATAACTGCGCCTCGCCAAGGTGCAAGGTCGCCACAAGCTCTATGTCCGCACGCACGTAGACACGAGTCGCCTGATTCTTTTGCGTCTGACGTCGGTCTTCTAACAGGTTTGCGGCCGGCGATTTGACTGTGACCCGCTTCGTTGGATTGGTACCCCCGCGCCACATTGCTCCTCGGCAGCCCAGTCGCGATGACCTTAGTGGTCGGAGATCTCCTTCGGCATCATGAGGCAACTCCCGTTCTTCTTAAGGTGGCAGCCCGAGGAATGGCTGGTATCTTTATTCCCATCTTCAAACGACCCCACGCCTTCTCCCAATATGATTTACTCGCTGGTCGTCGCCGACACGCCTGATCCCGCCATCGCCGCTGCGATTCTCGCTGATAGGAGGCGCGAGTGGCGCATCTATGTCGACTTGAACGACAGCCTACACCCGTTTGATGCTCGCCACGACCTTCCGATTGAACCAATGGTGAGAATAATTGACTTGGCGTGCAGCGCTTTTTGCTGATACCCTTCATAGCCTGCCCAGCAATACGAGATTGGCTACAACGTATGTTCTCCCCCCTCCGCTTCCCACCCTCACCACTAACCGACGCCTTCAACATCAGCGCCTGTCGCGTGCCCAAGCGCAAGCGGTGTCTAACTTCTCTGGGTATTGGGGCGATCTTCATGACCAGGGTCACGCTGCGGGCAATCCTACCTTTGCCGACTACGAGCTGAACAATTTCCTTTTCGAGTTCAAGCGATTCTACCCTATTACTGAGCGCCACGCAGCGGAGTTGTACGCTAATCGCGAAAGAGTCGGTCTTTTCGTCTCTTGAGTATCACTGGGGGAAACTGACAGCGACTTCGCCGCACACACAGGTTATTCTGGAGGTATTGCATTACTTCCACGCTAGTCGCCGTGCTCGTTGGGGTCTTCCCCCGCCGGGCCCTCTCGCGCCAACTTCTTTGGTCATACCTCGCCTTCCGGGCGCCCCTACCGCTCACGTCGCGTCCGATCCTATTGCTCCGGATCGGCCTGCCCCCGCGTTCGTGATTCCTCGGTTGGGACCGGGCCAACCTTCCAATGGGCGCACCACCCCGTCTCTATCGCGCCCCCGTACTGCAGCGTCCAGGCCTGCGTCCTCCAATCCCACTTCTCCTACCTTCACCCGGGGCAACCCCAAGCTTCCTATCATCATGCAGGGGATCCGTAGCCTTTCTACTGAGGAACTCAACAAGCGCATGCGCGAAATGCGCGAGAAATACGCCAAGAAGTCCACGGCCTCCTCTCATTCTGCGGCCCCGGCTCCCACTCCCACCGACAACCATCTGCCCACTTCTGGCCTGATCGATGGCAGGCAATTGCATGTGGACGTGCTCGCTGCCTGCTTGAAGCGCATATTTCCTGAGTCGGAGCTCGCAGCTTCCTGCCTTGTCTTGGCCGAGAACATCTCGCCTTGCTGGGTCGCACCAGGTCAGGCGTTGGACCGCTTGGAGTCAGTCAGCGCTCTCTTCCGCGACACTTTGGCGCGAGAGCTTCAAATTCGGCGCGACCAGCTCCGTCGCGACGATTCCCCTCAAGTCACAGCCTGGGAGGATGAGCGGACCCGGATGGATGCCGAAGATCGTCAGAACCGGCGCGAGGCGCGCGAGCTCATGCATCGCCGTTCCGAATCACCTCCCAGCCAACCGCCTCGCAACCTTCCGACGGGCGCGTACTTTGTCGCACCCAGGCGTGCTCCTCCCGCCGCCCCTCCGCCTTCTAAGGTCGGGCGTCAGAGGAGGCTCCCAGCGGCCGATTCGGAAGAAGAGACCACCGACACAATCATGGGAGATCACAGCACGCCATATGTCATCAACTCACGGATGGAGATTAGCGTCGTGGACTCCTCCACAGAGGGTGACCGGTCTCCCTCGCCTGACGATACCGACAAGGTCATTACCACTTCCTTTTATCGCGATTTGGCCCTTTCCGTCAGTGTTGATGAAACTATGGACAGGGCAATGATACATTTGCTCACGACCATGTCCAAGAGTGACCGGGTCGACATAATCGAGAGGAGTATTGACATATCTTTCGCACACGACTCAAATTTCTGATTGTATTCTTGTCCCCGGCTGTACTTTTTGTTGCTTTTGTGCTCTGTGTTCGTATCTGTTTGTATTCTCGCATAGTCATCATTGTACCTTCCGCGTAGTTGCAGTCCTCAATTTTGAAAAAATAAAACCAATTTCCGTATGCTGCATGTGTTACATTCTGGGTGATTGCCTAACTCGGGGTCTCCGCGTGCGACATGCAACATGCAACCGACAAACCTGATCTGAACGCCTTCGGCCGTGTCCAGATTTTCTACTGACCTTTCTGCGATGGACGCACACCACTGTTTCCAGTCTGTTTCCCTTCCTTTCCTTCTGCGAGGGATCCACATCACTGTGTCCCTTCCTAACGACCAAGCCCGCTGTTCTGCAAACCCACGGAGCTGGTTTGTATGCCTTCGCCTCCGTGTCGAGCAGATCTTCTGGCCTTCTGCATTGAAACATCTTCACAGTGTCGCTTCCACCCATGCCCGCGGTATAGCGAACCAACGGAGCTGGTATGAATGCCTTCGCTTCCGTGTGGAGCAGTGCTTCCAACCTTGAGGCGATGAAATAAAGCCGTCTATTCGTATCGACTCTTATAATCTCTGCCCATGCAAACTCCTCACGTCCTGGCTATGAACAACTCAATTGACAAGTAAATTCTTCTCTGCCTGTTGTATGAACAGGCTGAACTCAGGGATTACAGACTCGTCTCCCTTGCCCTTGCCGCTGGGGCCATGAGCGTCGATTACGAAGTCGTCTGTCAAAAGCCATGTCAATGCGTCTGCCACCATCAACCCTGCATGACTATTCAGACGGGTTTAGGGCGCGCCGACGGGGAAGGGATCGAGCGGACATGGCCCGAGCTCAGTCGTACAGCCGTGGCCAAGGAGAAGCTCCCTGGTACGTTTTGCTTCATTAGTCTTATCTTGTCGTTGACTGTTACCTTATCAATTCAACAGCGGCCCTTCCTTGACAAGTCAAGTGAATTCACGAGCGACGGGCCTCGTAACACTGGCAAACGCCGTGCGCCGCCACTCATTTACAAGGGTCATCTATGTCTACGGCCCTCGTCGCTTGGGCTCATCTTAAATAAGTACACGCAAGCAATTGAGACCACAAAAAGTGAATGCTACAACAGATGGAAACCTTAGTCTACCGTTCCATTACAACCGTTCCATCACACGCTTCAGGGAGTCAAGGAAGTCGTGGAATGCCGAGGAATTCGATTCAAAGGGTAGCGCCAGAGTAAGGAGGCCGGCCATTCGCGATTCATGGCTCATGACCGCTGCGAATCCATAAGCATTCTTCGGCATTTGCCATTCGAAGAGCAGACTCACTGGAAGCGAATAATTGAAGGGACAACATATCGACCAGACCCATCTCAACAAAGTCCATTCGGAGGTGCTCGACGCCAACCTCAATAAGCCAGTCGTCAAGTTCCTCGTCCACCTCCCCAGGATCCCTACGGCGGATGATGGAAAACTCTTCCCAGTCCTGTTCACGAGTCGCCTCATCTAGACAACACGATAATCAGGGGTCGTCATGTCAATTTATGATTGATAGCGTACCTGGTTTCCAATGTTGGAATGTAGACACAATGATGCGACGCTGACGAGCGACGTTCAAAGCAATTTCCTTCTTTGCCTCTGTACGGATGGGCTCGACATCAAGGTAAATGTTCATTGAAGGTGCTCAGGGAGGGATAGATGCAAACAAGCCGCCGGGGCAGCATATAACAATTCGCCAAGGCCCAGACCCATCGACCGGCAAGACGCGGCCGGTCAATTCAATCAACCCCGACCCTAGTTCTTTGGTAGAGCCTCCGCGGGAGCTTTTTCTCTTTCCGTCTTCCTCAAAACATCTCCGTCTCCCTCAGAACATTTACGTCTCAAGTACGACCAAGTCGTTTTCACAGCAATTCTGTTCATTGGGCTACTTTGTGCGCTACACATACAACTCCATCTCTCTGTGTATCTAATTATCGGCGCCCGGAGTCGGGAAGTGCACGTCAAAATCATCGACGAACTCGTGCAAGATGTCGATATACACTAGCATGACATCCAACCTTCCGTTCTTCCCAACAGGGCGACCGTCAGTAGTGTTCCAGCGGTTGGCCAAGGCGTTGATGAGCATTTTCAAAATGGTCTGGGTCGTCATATGAGCCAGAAGGTACGAGGACCGTCGAACACGTTAGCATACCTTCTTACGGTGCCTCGTCTGCATAGGTACATCCTCGGGTTGCATAGCTGGCTCGGGATGTTTGACGAACCACTGGCGGTAGAACCGGCGCAAAATGGCGGGGACCCTGTTCGCGTGGACCGCAATCTCGAAGATAGGTCTGAACGCGAGTAGGGTCTCGAGCATCTCCTCTGACATGGGAAGCCAGATCAAATACGTCTGCGTTGTAAAGAACGACGTGTAGCCAGCGTACTCCCACTCCTCGATCCTGCCGACCAAGGTGTGTCAGTCGTCGAACATAACGGTAAAGAGCCATACTTACTGTTGGCCTAGGACATGACTACGGTATGCGAGCTCTGCATCGCGATCCTCCCTCGACATGTGTAGGGTCCAAGTTGGGAATGGCGCAGGCATGATAGGGAAAGGCAGGAAGGGTTTGGACAAGTCGAAGACGGACGAGATTCCCCTCTTATGGGCCGGGCTTCCTTGGATCTGGACTTACCCGATTTATTGCACGTTTACTGCACGCCACTTCGCCCCCGCGAATGAACGTAATCTGCCGGATGTGTCTCTATCAATTCCACTTTGAGAGCCGACGTCCCATGTCCAAGAGTTTAAGTCTCTCCCCGCTCGACCTTGCAGACCCCTCGTTATCCACCCCTTCCGCCTCGTCTCTCCCCACATGAATACTCGTGCATTCAACCACCGCCGCAACAAAACCCGACCTAAACCGACTCCCCTCCTTTCGGGTCGGTCGCGCCCGCGAAATGACACGCCCAATACTCAACTCTCGACGCGCACCCGACCACGCAAATCTAAAAAATGGGATGATATCGACGTGGAGGTTTATGAGAGGGATCTTGGAGGGCGGCTGCGATCTCAGGGCGGCCCTTCGGGAGGCGACGCTGTGGAAGAGGCGGCCTCGCAGCTAGATTCGCCGATGGAGGATCTATGGGAGAATGAGGAAGAACTCGACCTAACCGCTCACGATATCACGATGGAGTTTGTTGGTCCTAGTACAGCCGAACCGGGAGCCAGTGGTCAACCAAAGAAGACGCCACCGAAGCCCGACAGGCGAGGGAAGGTAAGCTTGTGAAGTTCATTCGCGCCCGGAAACTGGTACTAAGATTTTGACTAGACACGCGCGATGGACGTCTGGGCGGGGCGCGTTGGTGCTAAAATCTATATACAGGAATTCCTTCTGGAGATGCTTCGTCACAAAGGGCGGGGTGGAGCCAATCGTAACTCCTGTCCGGGTTGTAACTCTTCCAAGCCTCCGCACTATCGTTGCAAATCATGCCATCCAACCAGGCTTATCTGTAGAAAGTGCTGTGTTCGCGAGCATGCGACGATGCCTCTCCATCATGTTCGGGTATGTCAACATTTTGACGTGTTCTCGATTTGATCACTAATTGGCGATATCTCAGCGATGGCGGAACGGCCGCTTCATCAAGTCGCCTCTCATGCGTATGGGTCTACATGTTGATCTTGGCCATGAGGATGGATCGACATGCGACATACGCAAAGTAGATCCCCACGTCCTCGTCGTCATGCACCGGAACGGTATTCACGAGGTTTCGGTACGCTATTGCGATTGCCTTCAGGCGGTGCCGAGACGGATTCAACTTCTTCGTATCGGTTGGTATCCGGCAACCGTCTATATGCCCGCCACCTGTGCCACCTTCGAAGCCCTGGAGCTCTTTCACGCCGCCACGCTTACGGGCAAGCTATCAGGCTACAACTTCTATCAAACACTAGTATATCTGACGGACGCGCTGGGTTTGAAGGTCCCCAAGGTTGGTTGGTTTCAGTCTTTTCGCGCTCACTACAAAGCTGACATGCCTGATAGCGACGTTATCAACCCTTTCTCCGCATGGTACGCCAGTATCGGCATCTCATGATGCTCATGCGCGCTGGCCGAGGGAGTATGAAAGATGGGGCGTCGAATGTCGGACCGGGAGAGTTGGCGCTACTCTGTCCCGCCTGTCCGCGCCCAGGCGTCAACCTACCTGCCGACTGGCGTCTGTCTCCTCAGCCGTAAGTGTTCTCTTCATCTGAAGCTTATACTTCGCATAACCCCAGATGACTGACGGCTACGCTAGGTTCTTGTACCGCGGGGGTTTATCCGTCGATGCCTGTTTTCGCCTTACGGGTCTTTGCCGCTCCAACCAGTCAACGGATCCCTCGTTACATCCAAATGGCGCTTACATGAATCAAGATCATGGCGCCTACGGTGATCACATCCTCAAATATGTCGATCAGGGAGAGGTATGTTGGACTACTCGCTACTGTTCGTCCAATTTGACTAAATAACCTCTGTCTGAAGATCAGTACTTGCAGTGGGTTCAAAGCTCTGGCCCACGCAGATTCTAAATCGAACTCTGGACTGAGATCAACCGGCGTAGTTGGCGTCATCTGCGCGCGCCACGAAATGGTGTGTCCTCTCGGTGTCGGAAACCTGCAAAAGGGTGAGAGGTAGGAGCTCGCGCCATTCTTCAATTGGAATCTTTGAACGCTGAGATCCCTCGTCAGGTATTGCAATGTGGATTGGGTTATTTTGATGGTCGCCTGGCGCCTGCGCGAGCTTCTCGAAGTTTTGTTGACATACGACATCGTGTGTCAATGGATAATTAACTTCCTCGAGCGCATGAAGGAGTTTCCGATTGAAATGCAGTTGCCGGAAGCCATGAAGATTCTCACTGGCATCCCGAAGGGTCACTGTCCCGGCCACGTATTCGAATGTCAATGTTGCTTTGCAATGGGAATTCAACCTGGCGTCGGTAGGACCGATGGAGAGGCGATAGAGCGGCTGTGGGCATTCGTGAGGAAGTGCGCGACGAGCATCAAGGAGATGGGGCCCGGGTCGCGTTCAGATACGCTGGATGACCAGTTTCATTACTTGAACTGGTGTAAGCTTATCAGCTTCGGTGAGTATGCTTTCCAGTGCCTCTGATCTTGCCTGGCAATACTGATATATGTGATCAGGATTGACTCTGCTTCGTCGCCTCAAAACCGCCCGTCAGATGTCCGCGAAACAAGCTCCGATACATGCCGAATTCACCGACAGTCTTCCGGCGACAGTGGTCGAGCGTTGGACGAAGGAGGTTGAGGACTGGGAAGTAGATCGCTCCCAGCCAAATCCGTATGTTCCCGATATATCTCGTAAGTCTCTTGGAATCATCCACCGTGACGTTTGTCTCAAGTGTTTCATCCTCCATAGACGAGACTGAGAGTCAAGTTCGCCATAGACTGCGCGAAGCTGACCGTCAGGCTGAAGCAACGGGTGCGGTTCATCTACACGACACGAGTCCCGTTGCCTGTATCATCATGGCGCTCATCATCGAAGAAACTCAGTAAGTTCAAGACGTCTCCTTGATGAGACTGATCTGACGAAAGCACAAAAACAGGCAGAAAGTGCGACTCTTGACGGATGGAGAAGGCACATTGACCCAAGGCCAGGCGAACGTCATTCAGAAGAAAAGGATTTCGCTCCGCAACCACATTCGCCGGTTCCGCACCGTTCAAGAGGTCTACATCCCTGGCGCGCGGGCGGAGCTCATGCGCACCACCGTTGCTCGTAGTGTTGCCGTCGACGTCGAGGACGAGAAGCTCTGGTTACCATCGGACTTCTCCTCTACCACACGCGTGGCCGCCTCCGCCCTTGGTCTTCCCGAACAAGAAATAGAGCTACGCATCTCCCAGTGCCACGATGCATTGTGGACAATACGTGAGGAAGAGCGTGAGATTCGCAGGCTCACACGGCGACGCAGAGGTCAGGTTGAGGGCCAGAAGGCGCAGACACGGGCGCAGACGGTGATCGATAATGCCGCTAAGCGATGTCGTTTCGCGATGGAGAAGTATCGGCGCTGTCGCCGCGCCCTTGAGAGGCTAGACCCTGACGGTTCATGGCAGCTCACGCTCCGGCAGCTTCGTGAAGAGGATGTCACCAACATGTTGGGCGCCTCGTTCGATGTCGACGTCTTGTTCGCCATTGGTTCTGGCTCTGATCAGCTCTCGTGGCTATGGACAAATGAGTCGCGGGCTGGGCTAGACGAGGATGTTGTGGAGAGTAAGTGCCTTCAGCCTGATTTGATTGCTCAACTTCACAATTGACAGGTGTGCGTGTTGAGTGGCTCAAGAGTCGCGCCCGCGTCAGCCGCTGGAAAGAAGAGGTCTTGCTCTTGGAGGAGGAAATGCGACGAGTACGAGTGACGATGGAGGCCAAAGCGATGTGGTGGGAAGGGAAGCGGGTATCTGAGGATACTTCCTTGACACCGGAGATCAAGGAGGGAATTGCTGCGTATGGCGAGCAGCAGGTTTCGGTCTATCGTGAGCTCCTTGCATCATTTGTAGACCTGTGGGAAAAGTCGGGTGTTGATTGCGATGACGAGTGGGAGGAGGTCAACGAAGAGGAAGAGGGTGGCGAGAGTGAGGATGAGGCGGATGTAAACGGTACACGGGCAACGGACGATAGACTACGTTAGTGTACTCTGTAGCGCGAGCTTCATTTTGATGTAGCGCGTTGCTGTGTTTGGTGTGAGGGACCCTGGCATTGGTAACATGGGCGGCGCCACTTTACGCTATACATGGAGGTGTGGTCCAGTGGTATAATGTTTCGTGGATTTGATTTGAATCTACTGTGGTGCTTGGTTCGAATCCCGCTGATTTCAGCAATTTTGGTCCATACTGTTCACTTTTTGAGCCGGTAAAGGTCCTTTTGGCAAATGCATGTCCGTCGACGGGCTGTCCCCGGACACTCCAATTGCAAAGTGCCTATGCATCAGGGGGCAGTTGGTTTGCCAAAGGTATGAAATATGGGGTGAGCGCTGGGAGGTCGTCAAGAGTTTCGAACACCTCCAACGCCTCAGCATTCTCAAGCCACACCCGGAAAGCAGCACCGGCATTTTCGTCTTCGTCAATGTCGAGATCATCGTCCTCGGCGTTAGGTTGGGTTTCCTCCTCCCCTCCACCACCAGTCTCGTCATCCTCAGGTAAGTGCCCTGCATCAACGGAGACAGGCTCATCAAGGTCGTTGTCGTCGTCGCCATCATCGGTATTCTCACGAGCAGCATGGAAATCCGGTGTGGACTGATACGCATCAAAGACGGCAGCGGATTGAGAGGCTACCTCGATAATAGGAGCGGCAACAAGAGTGGAGTTCGCAAGGTGCTCCGGGGACTTCCCGCGCGTAAGCCAGCCTTTGCAGGTCTTGGCCTGTCGGAGGTGACTTCGCATGCCGCCCACTGTCGCAAAACGACGGCTGCATTCCGGGTTCTCGCAAGGGACTAGTTGAGGTGGCATAGCAGATATAGTAGGCGTGTAGGGACAAGGCTTGTACAGCATCAGTTACGCATGCGAAAGGAATAAAAAAAGTGCAACTTACATGCGAAATCAAAGAGAATTGGGGTCGAGTGTGTGTAAGAGCTGCGGGACTATACGTGAATTGAGATGCGCTGCAAAAAACTAATCAGCACTTGACGTGAAAATTTGGGAGTCTAGCGTGAGCCTGCCCTGCCATCTCGGCGCTGCGGCTGGCGTTGGAAGTAGGCTCAAGGTCGGCCCTTTGATCGACAAAGCCAGCCGCCGCGTCAAGAGGGCCGGAGAAGATACGCGAAGGTGGAGAATGACACGTACAAATTTGATTCTGAGCAGCGCGGGACGACGAGATGACAATCGGTGGAATATCCTGTAAAAGATGCGATAAATATGTGCTCGAACCGGTGTGACAAGGGGAACGACGGACCCACAGAGACGAAAGAGATCTAGAAAAACGTTGATTCGTCAGTAAGTAGATACTACGGGGAGGCGGGCCAAAGGAGCGCAAACGGCGGGCATGGGCACTGGCGAGCGAGCGGGCAAAAGAAGGAGGAAATGACGCTTACCGGAGCGACGGAGTCTGCGTTGAGAGAGTGGCAGTGTACTTGTGCAAGACAGAGTACGGCCAAAAATGCGAAAAGGTACTTGTGCAAGACAGAGTACATGCGAATCGTATTTGTGCAAGACAGAATACGATATACGGCGGTCCGGGGGCGGAGCAGTGTGCTCGACGGGCGGCGCAGAAGTCTCGAGGCCAGGTCTAGCGGCGTGGGCGGGTGGTGGGACACTTGACTCAGACGGGAACCGGACTTGATCGTGCGCACGGGCCATGTTTGGTCCTGTCGTGCATCAGCCTTAGTGACGAATAGGATGATCGATAATCTCAACATCGATCCCATCGCTCAACCATCGCCACCCCAGCAAACTCGAACCCGCCCGCCCACCACTTCGCTCCGGCGCACTACGATCTTGCATCTAGTGCTACAGCACGATCTTGCATCTGCTGTTCGGTCTCGGTCTTGTGCCAGATCTGACATGGAGTCCGACGCGGAGTCCAACATCGAGTCCGACGCTGAGTCCAACGCTGAGTCCACCATAGAGTCGTATAACGGGCGGCTCGGGCGCGTCTTTGCCTCCCATGGCGTCTTTGTGACCACACCCAACGCCGACTACATCCCCGCCGACCTCCTGATTGGTGAACGGCATGTTCGCCTGCGCCGCAACTACCGATTTGGGCAGGACGACCCTCTGTTGCACCCCCAGTATTTCGATGAACGCGTACCTCACCTGTCCTGCGTGCCGCACCCCGACAAGCGGGTCGCCGCCGATAACGACGCTCTGTGGTATACCCCCGATGAGGCCAAGGACTTCGTCTGCGAACAGGACGCTTGTATGTCACGGAATGTCGGGCGGTTGAGCCAACGCCTGCGCCTGGAGATCTCAGAGGCGACTTTCACCACCCTGTGGCGTGTCAAGTCCATGCTGGAAGATGAGCGCCAAGCTCCCGCGCGCACCGACCGAGTCTTATGCACGCTCCAGCCCCGCCTCAAGTATCTCACTCAGCGTTTGAATCTCGTCTCTTCCTTCCCCGAGGCGTTGGCGCTGTATTGTCATACGGCTCGCGTTGCTCTCGAACTGTTGGGCCGAGTCGTCTGGTTCACCGTCGTCCGCTATCGATATTATAATCTGCCTGAACCGCGTTACGGTTCCACACCCGGCGAGGGGACGGTCTCTGTTGCGAGAACGGTGGGAGCCCTCACCTTTGATTTGACAGTGGCAGAGAATCTTCACAAGGTGCGCATGATTGTACTTTGTTTCGTGAGTTGCAACTAACCATTGGAATAGTGCGGCATCCCAGTTTGGCTTGTTCGCCCTCTAGACCTCAAAGTTGGCATCACTTGCACCGAATGGCTTGACGAAACCGTCCTTCCCGCTGCCGCTCCTTGGGCAGAGGAAGATTTCTGGTGTGAGGCCGATCCTCCCTTCTCACCCATTTTCGCCGGCGAGTCGCTCGACATCATGCGGCGTTACGCCGCCATGTACAAACACGTCTCCGAAATGATGAGCTCTTACTCGTCCATGTCCGTGTCTGTCGCCATTTCCTCATCATCCACACCATCATCGACTACGCCTCCCATCCCATCGTCATCTACACCTTCATCGTCTATGTCTCGCCTCTCCTCCAGCTCCGCAAAGGTGACGACCACGGTCTCTAAGAATTTACGCACATCACCTTGTAAGCATTTTTTTTAATTAGCTATCTAGTTATCGGCTGACAGATTCTTGCAGATCCAACCTCTAGTCCACGCGGCACGAAAGAGCCATCTCGTCGCCCTAACAGAGCTCCTCCGCAACCCAACCGCGACAAGTTCGTAGACGTCTCCACGCCCTTGATGCCCGACTCCATACCTGCTTGGGCCGATGCAGCAGCTGCTGTCAGTAAAGCGGGGCTCGTCTCGCAAACTCGCAAGCCCTGGCCCGGTACAAGACAAGGTTACGCGCTACCGGACCCGAACCTTCTTGTCAGTTCGAAGGATGATGAGACCATCAGTGGGCAGCTCCGGATTCTCGTGAAGCTTTGGCGCGTGCTGATCTATCGCATCACGGCTCTGTCGTTGGACGTCTTCAGCTCACAGCAATGGCGTTCAATCATGACGATAGAGACGCATGATGCACTACAGCCGGGTTCGAAGGCATACAACCGGCGGCAGGAGATGCAAGACCTTCTGAACAAGTGTCTCCAGGACTCCAAGAAACAGGTATTCCCTTTTGCTTGACTTTGCGTCTTTTCTCGGGCTGACCTTTCGCAGGGTGTCTGTAATTTCGTGAATATGGCCTCTGCTCCGCTCCGTTGGTATGGAGAAGCGGTCTCACTCCAGACCCCACTGTCACCAGCGGAGACTCGACCGATTTTGTGGGAGCTTTGCGAGGTGAACTTCCGCTGGGAGATACTGTCCTTGGACTCCGTCCTCTACACATTGAAGGACCCCAGCTCCGATACCAATGAGTGGACACCACTCGATGCAGACACGCGGGCCGATCGCGAAGCCGCAATCCTCGACGCTATTCCCTATTTTGATGTAGCGCTCGTGCCGCGCAGAGTCAGTGGTGGGTGGGGAACCGAGGGATTCGCTGCGCAGGATGCGCGGCAGCGCCGTGAGTCGATGTTCGGTCTCTTTCGGGTGATGCAAGGGTGGAGGTACTCTCGGGAACATATTCCACGTACTGTCTGGGACTCCGGTGAGGCTTTACGCAGCGTGGCCATCGAACGCTCGAGCAGTGCTCTCCGGGATGCCGAGTACAATGTTGCGTACTGGTATATAACCCTCTTTTGCGAGGTGTTCAATCGGCCGCCTGTCCTCCCTCACTGCTGCTCTCCCTCCGCTCATTAGCTTGCCAGTCTTGGCCTTTGTTCATGTGACGTGCTATGAGCGCCGCCGATTTTTTTTATCTTGTGCAATTATCTCCAATATCTTGTGTATCCGCTACAGCGCCGTGCCCTCCGTGGCAATAATGCATTCCATTTCTTGCCATTATCGTCCCACTCTGTGAGTCGTGTGAATTGGCGTGGTCCGTGCACGCGTTTGATTGCAGGGTAAGTAGCGAACCCTGAGATCAAAGGATATATAAGGCTGTTTGTGTGGTGCGTCGTTCTTTACTTCTTCCCCCCACATTCCTTTTTACTTTTTCTTTCTCGTCCTCGTACCGCCTCTCTGCTCACCGTACCATGCCGTCTCCTGCGCCTGCTGTCTTGCACACAGGTCGTACTCGCGCCCCTACTCGCGCCCCCGCTGTCATGCACACGGGTGGTAAATCATCGTCTCCCGCCGTTGCTTCCGCTGCCCAGAAGGAGAAGAGCGCGCGCGCCGCTGCCGCTCTGAAGAAGGCGGAGAGGGCCGCGCAAGCAGAAGGCATGTAGTTTCCTTGTCATTTCTTTTATGGCTAACAGTGTTTAACAGCCATTCGGAAACGCAACGCTGCACTGCTTGCGGCGGAAGAGGAAAGTGACGATGAGCTCGCTGCCCTCGCAGGCGGGCATCAAGGTATATTTCTCTCTGTGACTTTGCTATATCCCGCTAATATGATGCAGCGCCTCCTCCTGTTGTCACTGATGCAGGCGGCGAGGACGCTGAGGACGCCGAGGCTGACAGACTGCCCGCTTCCTCCGACGTTGAGGACGACATTCCAGTCGCCTCTAGTGACCCAGTCGAGTATGATCAGTCGTCTGACGCAATCGTATGTTACATTTGCTTTACTTGCTTACAACATTCTTCTGACTCCGCTACAGACCGTTGCTTCTGACAATCCATTCGTCACACCTCGCAAGACTGCCAAACGAGGCCGCGGTCGTCGCAACCATGACAGCGACGATGAAGAGGAGCAGATGCCCAACAAGAGCGCCAAGGTCACCGCTACCCAGATCTCTCCCGCCTCTCAACGTCTCGGTGTGCAGAGTAAGAAGCACATGGTTGTCGTCACTGCCACCCGTACTCCGTATCCGGGTCCCCTTAATCGTCTCAGTCATGCAGCGGACGTTATCAAGGAGGCCGCCACTGCTCCGGGTGCTGACCCTGAACTCCTCGCAACCTGGGAGCGCCTCCAGCAGTCCCCGAACAAATGGCAAAAGCTTCTCATTTGGGTACGTTTGCTGCTTTTCTTATGTGAGCTTGCTTCATGAATTGTTAGGTCACGTATGCTCGCGGCCAGCTCATGAATGCGATCATTCGGGTTGCGCGTGAGCAACTGTCCGCTTTGGGCATTCCGGGGTCCATGCGCCCGACTGAGATTGTTGAGGTCATTTCCTGGTTCATCAAGACTGAGGCTTATAAGTTCGGTGGCTTGGATATCCTGGTAAGGTCTAGCTATTTGGATTACCTTATAGCTAACATCCTCTCCAGAAAAGGACCTTTGATAACGATATGCCCTTTCAGGCTGGGTTTTTCGAGGCTGTGCCCCGCGCTCTGTTCATGGAGGGCCGGGGTAAGGCCAACTCTGAAATGTTCCGAACTCTCATTGAACTTCAGAAGTTGCCCACTGTCTTCATGGCCTTGACTATGACTGCTGTAAGTTTCTTTGATCACTTCACTGTCAGTCATCTAATGATGAGTCTAGATTGAACATGCTCTTGAAGAATGGCGCGATGGTACCATGCGTCGCACCGACTTCAAAGAGGATTCTTCGGTTCGCTACTTTTATCATCTAGCTGGTTTGGAGCATGTGGAGTCTCAGGCTCCCAAGTTCATTGCTTCCATTCAGTCTGCCTTATTCAAGGATATGCTGTGAGTTGTCTTCTTCAGCTCTATTGTCATTCTGATATCTTTTGCTAGCATCCATACCAACAAGACCTTCCTTCTGGAATCCCCTGTCTCTCATGCGATGGGCTCTTTGAACTTTGCTGCTTTGGAGGCATCCGTCGCTTCTGCCTAATCCTCATCATCATTGTCATTCTTTTCTACATCATTAGCACTAATCATAATATTGCATTGTTCTTAATTACCAGTAGTTAGTAAGTAGGCACTCATTGGGAATATCATCAGTTTTTTGGCATTATTATCATTGTGTGATTTTGAGGGATTCGCTGTATCTATTATGATTATTGTGAGATTCTAAGCAATTTGGTAGTATTTGCTATTGGCATGTATAGCGTCCTAAAGTTGGTTCTTCGGTGCACTGCAAGTGTTTGTAAGATGTGTTGCAAGTGCAATCGAGGTAGCTGCCAACTCCAATACAAGTAGATGACAAGCATTTGGAAGGTACAGTACACATGCAGTGAAAGCACAAGACAAGCATAATAAAAGTGTACTCAAAGTGTTGTAGAAGCATTATGCAAGTACTTTGGGGGAGAGATACAAGCACTGCAAAGATACCGTGCAAGTATTATAGAGTTACGATGCAAGCATAGTAAAAGCAGAGTGAAGTTGCATGAAGACAAGGTTCTTGTATACACATGCTTGAATACACATTGGCAGTGCTACACAGTTATCATGAAAGAGCTGTATAGGTACAATGAAGTCAAATGAAGACAAGGTTCTTGATAACATATGTCCCAAGATATATTGAAGGTATTTGCGGAGTACATTGAATGGTCTTCAAGTTGCCTGTGTACCACTTTGAAAGCACTCCGAAGCAGACTTGGCAGTGTTGTCAAGATGACTTAAGACAAGGTTATCTGATGCATATACTTTTATGTGCTTGTGCACTGCCAGCAGATGCTTATGTTACGCTTTTGAGTACTTTCAAGTCCATGTTTCAGATAACCTTGTCTTAAATCGCTTTTATGGCTTTTTAGCTTTCAGTGCTTGAAGATACTTTCATTTGACTGAAGTTGACTTAAGATATATAGGCGTTTCCAGATGTACACCACCCTTCACACCGCTCTCCAGTCGTTGCCTCGTGCGCCCTCGCTATAGACGAATAGGCCCGACGCTGACAATACGGTTCTCTCCCCTTTCGACGACCCAACGACTATGAGCACCGAAGACGCCCCCATGGCCCCGGCCACCGAGCCCACCAACGAGCAGAGAGAGCTGCATAGCATGTTCAGTGGCATAGGGACGGCCCTCGACAATCTGAACCAGCGCATCACTACCATCGCGCAGGACGAAATCAACAGGAGCCACGAGGTGGCGAACCTCCACGCTCAACTTCTTCAGCGTATCAGCGAGCTCAGCGGCGTCCAGCTGGCCGCGTCCCAAGCACAGGCGCAAGCCGCGCAACATCGCGCATCCAAGGCGCGCTTCGGGACCCCGGCCAAGTTTAGCGGGAAGTCGGACGGCATCGAGCCGTTCTTCTCCCAACTCCACATCCTCTTCGCCTCCGAACCTCGAGCCTACGAAACCGCGCGCAACAGAGTGTTCGCCGCGCTATCGTACATGACCGAGGGGCCCGCTGTTATCAAATGGGCCAGCACGCAGACCGCCCTCTACGAGAAAGGAGAGGAGCCATACCTGACTTATACGGACTTCAAGGACGCCTTGAAAAGAGCCTTCGGAGGGACCAACTCGAAGACGATCGCCCAGGAGGAGATCAAGAAATTGAAACAGAAGAAAGGACAGGACGCCCAGTCCTTCTTCATCGACTTCGAAGAGTACAAAGCCGACACAGGTTTCAACGACGATGCCCTCATCTCCCTCCTACGCCACCAGCTGGACTCCTCTCTGGTTGAACGCATCACCGAAATGGAGAATATCCCCGAGACCTACGATGCGTACAAGAAGTTCGCCACTCGATTCGACGCTAATCGAGGCACGGCCCCCACCCAGGGATACAAGAACCCTGCCCCCTTCGTTTCCAAAAACTTCCCGCGTCCTAGTACTACGACAGTAATCAACAATCCCCCAGTCACCGGAATCACCTACGGAGGAAAAGGCGAACCCATGAGCATTGACAGAACGCGAGGCGCGGCCTCGTTAAAATGCTACAACTGCGGGAAATCCGGGCACTTCGCGAGGAATTGCACGGAGAGACGCGAATCCGTCAAGGGACTCGTAGAAGGTCTTAGCAACGAAGAACGAGAGGATCTCGCTCAGACGCTGCAGGAGCAGGGTTTTGGCGCGGGACTGGAGTGAAGAGCGAGTCTTCCAGTCCCCCTTCCTCGGGTCCATGGACCAATCGATTCAGTAGTCTACTTGTTGAAACCAGTGACAGTAGTAACGAACAATCCGATCCCATGGACTTCGACGAACCAAAACCCTCGCGTGAAAGAAAGAACAAAATAGCCAAAAAGGGAAGTTCGCGGATCAAACCCATCAAGCACGTCCGCGGGACCCTCCCTTTCATCTGGCACGAAATGCAGGTTAACCCCCGCCAAGCTCTCAAAGTACTCCGGAAATACGCTCGGACTGATAGGGAGTCCGAGGTCACCCAGGAGGCGGTCCAGGACATCTTGGGCCTGGACTCCCGCCACGCCCAAGCAGCTATCCAGGAATTCCGACAACCTCGTCGTTGGATTCGATCTACACGCCCGGGGCGCTGTATGAAAATCCCCATCACCCTCAAATTCCTGAATAGTGGCAAGGCCCTCACTGTGGTCGCCCTCATCGACTCCGGAGCTACCGGAGCCTATGTCAATCGAGACTTCGCCGAAAACGAAGGAATGGACACCCAACGACTGCCACGCCCCATCGCGGTGTCCAACGTCGACGGAACCCCCAACAATAACGGGCCAATAGAGCAGATCGTGGATCTGCGGGTCGTAACCGACAACGAACACGAAGATGTTTTCACGTTCGCAGTGACTAACACCGGCGACGTCGACATTATCCTGGGATACGAATGGCTGAAAAAGCATAATCCCGAGGTCGACTGGGTCAAGGGAACCCTGGCGTTCACGAGGTGTCCGCCAGAGTGTCAACGACGCCAGGCTCGCCGCATATGGCGAGAAGAAGATGAAGAAGATCTCGAGGAGGGAGATCGAATTCTAGTCGTGAAGATGTGGGACGTCCCGCAGAATCGGTACGGGCAAAGAAAGCTCGACGCGGAACGAATCCGCGCTTTCGCCACTAAATCGACCCAGTTAGCGGGGGACCAAGCAAAAGCTAAGGGCGAGGCGCCCTTAGAAGAACTCGTTCCCCCGCAATATTTAGAGGAATTCCGACGGGTGTTCGAGAAAACCGAGTTCGATCGGTTGCCGGAGCGTAGGAAGTGGGACCACGCTATCGAACTTAAACCCGACGCAACGGAGTTCAAGGGGAAGATATACCCCCTCGCCCCCTCCGAACAGGTGGAACTCGACAAGTTCATCGAAGAACACCTCCAGTCAGGGAGAATCCGCGTCTCCAAATCCCCCTACGCCTCTCCATTCTTCTTCGTCAAGAAGAAAGACGGGCGCCTTCGCCCCATCCAAGACTATCGCCAGCTCAACACCATGACGGTGAAGAACTCGTACCCCCTTCCCCTCCTCTCCGACGTCCTTCACAAACTACGAAACGCGAAGCTGTTTTCTAAACTGGACGTTCGGTGGGGATACAACAATGTCCGCATCGTCGAAGGCGACGAACATAAAGCCGCCTTCATCACCAACCGAGGACTCTTTGAGCCTCTAGTCATGTTCTTTGGACTAACGAATAGTCCGGCGACATTCCAGACCATGATGAACGACCTGTTCCACGATTTGATCTTGCGCGGCAAGGTGATCGTATACATGGACGACATCCTGGTGTTCACCGAGGGCATCGATGAACATCGACAGGTTATGAAGGAGGTCCTACACATCCTTCAAGACAACAATCTCAGCGTACAAGGATCCAAATGCGATTTCGAGAAATCAGAAGTGGAGTACTTGGGATTGATTGTGGGGAACGGACAGTTCCGTATGGATCCTGTCAAAGTCGAGGGTGTTAGGGCGTGGCCCACACCCAGAACCGTCAAAGAGGTCCAATCCTTCCTCGGATTCGCCAACTTCTACCGGCGGTTCATCGAGGGGTTTGCACAGGTAGCAAAACCCCTCCACTCCCTCTCGAAGAAGGATATCCCCTGGAGATGGGGAGACGCGGAGGAGGAAGCCTTCGCGGATCTGAAGGAACGAATCACTTCGGAACCCATCCTGCACTTTCCAACACAAACGGGTCGCTACCGCATCGAGGTGGACGCATCGGAATTCGCAACGGGGGGCGTCTTAAGCCAGGAGCAAGACGGCAAGACGGTCCCCATCGCATTCATGTCCAAATCACTGAGTCCCGCGGAGCGGAACTACGACATACACGACAAGGAGATGTTGGCCATCATGAGAGCCCTGGCCGACTGGAGGCATTACGTTCTCGGAGCTCCGGAACCAACCCTCATCCTGACGGATCACAAGAACCTCGAAGTTTTCATGCAGGCCAAGAAGCTTAATCGCCGCCAGGCACGGTGGTCACTCGATCTGGCGGAATACAACTTCACACTGGTTCACCGCCCGGGGGCGCAGAACAAAAAGGCCGATCTCTTGTCGAGACGACAAGGACATGAGAGGGGGGCGGACGACAACCGCGACACCGTTTTACTCAAAAAGGAATATCTCAGCCGCATCTTCGCCACGCCGATCTCGATCGACGATTATAACCATATTCGGGCAATGGATGAAGTCACGATCGCCACCGAAGGGAACGACTTTATGGACCGAATAATCGCCGCGAAGGACGAGTGGGAGGAGAAAGTGAAGAAGATGGTCGGGAAGACCGTAGAAGATAAGGGAGGATACCTTACCAAAGAAGGACTACTCTATGTCCCGGCCAACCGCACACTACGCCAACGAATCATGCGGCAACATCACGACACCGCAATAGCGGGCCACCCTGGACGATTCCGAACCACGGAGTTAGTGCTACGGAACTATTGGTGGCCCGGACTATACGCAGACGTGGCGCGTTATTGTAACGGATGCCTCGACTGTCAGAGGACCAAATCGTCCCGACAACTCAAAGTCGGACAACTGCAACCTAACGAGATCCCCTCGGCGCCCTGGCAGCATATCAGCGTCGACCTAATCGTCGAACTCCCCGAGTCCCTCGGATACGACTCCATCATGGTAGTGGTCGACCGATTTACGAAGATGGCAAGGTTCATGCCCACCACCACTCACATTACGGGAGAAGGAGCAGCGAGGCTGTTCCAGGATCACGTCTGGAAGGACTTCGGATTCCCGATAAGTGTCATCAGTGATCGAGGAGGCCAATTCGTGGGCCAGTTCACCACGGCACTATACCAAGGACTTGGCGTCAAACAGCGAGCATCCACCGCGTACCATCCACAGACAGACGGACAGACGGAACGTATCAATCAGGAACTGGAACAGTACCTCCGCGTCTTCACCAATCACCAACAAAACGACTGGGCATCCTGGCTGTCCCAAGCGGAATTCTCTTATAACGACAAAGCCAGCTCGTCTACGAAGAAATCCCCCTTCCAACTGATGTATGGCATCAACCCGCTTCGAGGCACGGAACCCCGCACCGCCACCCGGAACGAGAGTGCGGACGAGTTCGTCACTCGCCTGGACAGGGCTCGGGAGGAAGCTCGCGCCGCCCTGACGGCCGCCGCCGCCACTATGAAGAGGTTTTACGACGAGAAACGACGACCGGATCCGGACTACAAAGTCGGGGACAAAGTACTTCTCGAGACCACCAATCTCAAGATCGATCGTCCCTCTATGAAGCTCGCCGATAAACGATACGGGCCTTTCAAAGTCCTGAAGAAGATCGGTAAGGCATCGTATCGCATTCAACTCCCTGCCTCGTTCAAGATACACAATGTCTTCAACACGGTTTACCTCCGACCCTACATCGAAGGATTCCCTCACCAGACCTATACGCGACCCGATCCCGTCATCGTGGATGACGAGGAACAATGGGAAGTCGAGAAAATCGTGGGGCACAAGAAGTTCCGTGGACGGACCCAATACCTCCTCAAATGGAAAGGATACCCCCTAGAGGAGAACACTTGGACGTACAAAGCGGATATTCAAGCACCGGCCCTTCTCCGGGCTTATAAGAAGAGCGAAGGGATCGTAGCCGACGTTCTACCAGCAGGGAGTCAGTCCCGATCGCAGCGTCGCGCTAAGATTCGCGCCATGGGGACATGCGCCTTGAAGAGGGGATATTGTCATGACTTGACTGCGCCACCGACGCCTAGCCGATCGAAGGCGACGCCTGCGCGGGCAGGAGCAACGGTATCACGCCCATCGTCGGGATCTATCCGACGGCCGTCCGACGGTAGCACATGGTGGCGGAGCTCGGCCGATGGGAAAGCGGGATTGGGCGGGATAGGGCGCGCTCCCGACCAATCACGGGCGGGATGGCGCGATGACTCGTGCGATGACTCGGGAATGAGTCAGAGGGGCGCACCCGCGCCCATCGGGCGTCGGGCGTCGGGAACTGTATAAAAGAGTCAGTAGTCAGTAGAGTAGTTCTTCAGAGAACCGTTGTCTTTCCCCCGGGATTCAATACACCACCCTTCACACCGCTCTCCAGTCGTTGCCTCGTGCGCCCTCGCTATAGACGAATAGGCCCGACGCTGACACAGGCCACCTTCTTACCCAGCATCGACGACGAGCACTCAAAGACTTTGGAGATGCACCATTCGATGCAGTATGTCATCGAAGCCATGTTCGAGTTCTCGGTCTGTCAGATGCAGCTTTGGGGTTGTCCTTCTCGTTGCCCCCCTTGATTCCCTCCTCCTCCTCCTCCTTGCAGACTCCTGCTGCTCCAGCCTCCATTTCCCCCGATGTCGCGCCTTCTGACGATCTTATCACTGCTGGACAGGCTCTTCTCGAGGCTGAGCGCGATGAACTGCCTCTTCCTGATCGGGCATCATGTACGCCAGATGACAATAGTGTGTCACTTGGTCAGACGACACTGGGTGATAGGGATGTTCCAGTTGGCGAGTGGGCAAAAGTAAAGCGGAGTTGTTATGATCTTGGTCCGGGTGTCCGACAGGCACAAGGCCTTGCCATCCTCCTCGTTCCCGAAAGGTCGTCGGAAACCCCTGAGCCATAGTGGTAGTTATTTGAAAAATAGTCCTTGATAGTTATCATACAATACTACTTTCATCTGCTTGATAGTTGTCGAGACCTCTGAGCCCGAGTAACACCCGGGGTAGCTCCCTCGGCACCGTCGCTCCGCTTATATAAACCGCGCCCGTCCTCGCTGCTGACAGGGTCGGAATGCTGGCGGCGCTGTCCCGGCCCCTCCCGCCTCCCGCCCTCCATTATTTTTGGGGATAATAATAAATATAATCGGACCTTGAATTGCGGGTGCCATCCCGGCAGCATCGTCCTGCTTGCACGGCTCCGCTCCCCCATTGGGGGGGCTCCATGCAGGGTCTCCCCAATCCGGGGAGCAGCAGGTAGCATGCGGGGTGCGCCACACTACGGGCCCACGCCAGGTCAATCCCCCCGCTCCCACATATCGGTTCCCGCCTTAATTGTCAATTTTTATCTATTTTATTAGTGTAATACCTACAGCACGGTCAAAGCAATTTTTTGCACGGAAATGTGTGGCGCCACCCACTCTTATGACCCTAATTCCATCCCCCAAGCATGGAATTACACGTTCTGGGGCCCGTCATCTGCGATGCGCCTCTGTTTTCGTCCTGCTCACAGCAGCCCGCGTCGGCCGCGTAACCTTCCACGTGGAATACGAACCAAGTACACGTGATCGGGGAGTTGTCATTTTCGAACCCCCATCCACCTGCGGCGGGCGCCACATATTCTCTGCGGTCATCATCCGATCGCCATCACACACTCTTTCTTTCACCCACGATCGTTTAGCGTTCTAATGTAACGTCTTACGCCGCTCCATCATCTTACGCCGCTCCATCAGCTCCCAACAATTCAGATCGCCGCAAATCCGCCAAGAGTCCTGTCATCGCCCACTCAACATCCAACATCGCCTCTCTCAACTCCTCTTCAACTTTGTCATCCCCCCATTTGACCACATACGATTTCCACCACGACAGCAACGCGACGACACTCAGCAAACCGTTTTGTCCAGGCACTCTCAGTTTATCAAAACTTCCACCATACGCCGATCTTTCCCAGCGTCCCTCATCGTTTCGACGGCGCCACGTTCCCTGCAAGACCGCCCACCATACCGCCCATGCCTTTACAAACCCCGGCACATCGCTATCCGCCAATACCACCCGTTTATTCGTACCCCGCGCCCGGCCGTTCTTGATCCAATTTGCGAGCGCTGCAGGACGCAAACGCGCTCCACCGAGGTTTGACGTCTTCCCCTCCTCCACAGACACCCATCCATACTGACACTCGATCTCTAACAGCAGACCAATCACCGTCGTCATCGCCTCTCCGCCCTCAGCGTCTAGGAATTCCATCAATGGCTCCGCCAACCAAGGTGGTGCCTCCGACAGCAATTTCATGACCCGCTCTCGTCTCTCTACAATTGTTCCAGGGACTTGGTCCGTCGACACTCGATCTGCTTGGGGTGAAGCGCCTGGTGCAGCCACGTTTGGAATTGGTGCGGGAGGGCGGGCTGATGACTCCGCCGGCGGCGCAGACGTACCAGTGTGCTGATCGCCCGTTGGAGGAGTTCCAGAAGAAATCACGGTTTGAGCTCCTTCGACTGACGCCGGAACAGGCGGAGCAGATGCCCGTCCACCCGCCGCTCGCCTCGCTGGACCGGTACGCCTGATTTTAGTCGGGCGTAATGCCTCTCTGTCCTCCGCGTTTGACATCCTCCTCACACTTCCCGCCCTCCCGCGTCCTTTCCTCCTTTCATTCGCAGTACTGGCGCCTCCCGACTCGACAGCCCCATCTTCCCTAGACATCTTTCCGTCCACGGCATTCTCCATCTCCACGTCATCATCCGAGTCGACTGTCATCCTTGCCCGAGGACGTTTATTATTAGGTTTCCTAACGGGTTGAGCATCTTTGCCATCCGTCTCTGATTCTTCGGAGTCGTCTGAGGAGTCGTCGGACGCATCCGATTCTGACGAAGACTCCTCGGATAAGTTTGCGAGTACGTCTGATTTAGGTCCATGCTTGTACAGGGTTCTATGACGAGCATCCTGCAATGCGTCTAATTTGTCGGTCTCCGCGTCTAATTTGTCGGTCTCCGACATCAACCAATTATCGAGCGATTGAACCGGCTTGGAACGAGATTGACCAGCTTCGTCCGAAGGCGCAGCTTGAGCAAGGGGCTCGGGAGGCGTGGACGAATCGCGAACAATCGCCGGTAGATCGGGAGGCGTGGAACAATCGGGTACATTCGCAGGTGGATCGGGCGGCGTGGAAGAATTGGGTACATTCGCAGGTGGACCGGACGGCGCAAGTTGAGAAGAGGCATGGGAAGGTGAGGACGACATAGGTACGAGAGGGGATTCATTCGCCTGAGAAGCAGGTTCGGCCGGTTTTTTCGCAGCGATGGGGGCGGCAGGCGACGACAAGTCTGGCGTATAGTCGGGCGGCAGGCTGATCAGCGGCCCTCCCGCCCCTTCCATGGAGCCAAATAGCGGAATCTCTTGCTGCGAAGCACCGCCGCCTCCCTTGCATACTACCGAAGCCCTTTCAGTCTTGGAGTACGAAAGGTCGAGCCATTCCTGATACGCATCCGTGAGTTCCTTCATTCGTTTCGGGCCCATCCACTCAGGGAAACTCAAAGGAACCACAGCAGAATTCTTCGAAGTCGTCACACTGGAACGGAACTCGCGGTCAACTCCTGCTCTGTCGCAGCATAGATTATCTCACTTTACAGTCCCAATTGCGCCCCCATGAACGTTCATCGGCCCACCCATCAGCGTGAAGATCCGGCAGAATGTCCGCTCCTCGATCCCTCGGTTTATCTCGCCAATGAAGCTTTCCGCCATCGAGACCGCTCTGTCGTTCGAAGTCAGCTAGAGTTAATGTCATTGAGAGAGACGATACTAACAATGCTCGCGCCTCAGGTTCTTTGGACGGAGGACTCTTCAACAATTCCAGATATTCCGCCTTCGCCTTGTCGCCCTGCTCCTTCGCCTGCGCCGTCCACTTTGCCTTCTCCTCAGCCGGAAGTGCATCGTATGCTTTGCGCACCACCGCCGTCGAGAAGTTCACGGGGCGCTTGGAGAGTGACCTGTTCTCTCGGTCGTCCCACGACTTCACGACCTTCGACTTCAAGTTATCCCCCTCTTCCCAATTTGCTTGCGCCCAAACGTGGACAGCTTGTGGCTGTCGGGGCGGCTTACTGATGCCAGCCAACCTCGCCATCAAGACCTGGAACGTATCATCGGGGTCCCGCTTTGTCAGGCGCATAACGCGCTTCCTCAGCTTCCGCGCGCGATAGTGGAACCAGCGGCGCAAACGCTAATCAGAGTTCCCCGTGAGTTCACTCTCTGACCGAATATTACGCCTGACAACTCACATTGTTGTACAGCGCCACATGTGCGCGCTTGGCAGCCAGTTCCTCGTCGGTGAGGTCCGACTCGTTTGCTCGTGGCGGGCGGGTTGCGTCGTACGCTTCGAGCTCGTCGGGCTCCTCTGCATCCCCCATAGGATACGGAAAATGGAAATGATACATATTCTGCAGCGTCTTTAGGTGGTCCTCCAAAGCCTGCCAGCCTTTGTCGGCAGCCTCCGCAAACGACGGAACCAATGGCAGAAACACGTCCTGTCGCTTTCCTTCCATCCAACCCTTCGCATTGCGGCGGTCGCTTTTATTCTTCTTCTTGTATTTTCGGCTTCGAGCTTGTTTTGTCGTTGGCGCACCCACCATGGTGGTTTGTGGGCCTTGGGCGAGTTGCGAGACGGTGGAATGCAATGGAGTTTTCCAGGGATGGTATTTCCAATCGCGGTGGGTTTCCCGACACCTTGGTATTCTAGGGAAAACGCCGCTGATCGATCTAGGGAAATTATATCTCCATATCGCCTCATGCATGGTCCTACAGTTCGATGCAAATGCGCCCTGCCTGTCATGGTCATTAGAGCAGTCGTAAGCGTGTCCTGCCCTGTTAGTAACCCGTTCCTCATGAAAGTCTAGGCAATTTGTCAAACGCGACGCTTGACGCTTTAGGCTAGGCCAGGTGATCTAGGGAATATTTGGGGTTCACATCCCGAGACCTCAAAGGTGCGCCTAGTTTGGATTCTTCATTACTCCCCTCATGTCCACGCCTACTCAGAAGTCCTCCTCTGTTGACCAGGATGCCGCTGGTGTGTTACCGGCGACGTCCGCGGCCAACGAGCCGACCACGGGTTAGTAAACCCTCCACATATCTTCGCTGACGCTGACCTCACAATTTTCAGAGTTTGCAAACGCGCAGGAAGGGACGAGTCCTCCCCCCTATCGCGCGCCAAATGTCATCTCGCCCCCAGAGTGGTTCCCGACCAACTGCGTCTACGACCCCAACTTAGACGTCTCCGACTACGCGACCGATGAATCTTGCCCTCGTACCGGGGTCATGTATGAGACCGTCCCGACGACTCCCCTCCGTGCAGCCTACGTCCCCAAGAACCCGGATGATTCAAAGACGTTCTTTTATTGCGTCACCGTTGGGCAAAAAGTCGGAATCGTCACGGACTCGTAAGTTTTTTGAGAACTAAACCTCTGTTGCTGGATGCTGACTATCGTCCCTACCAAGTGCCCTCGCCGCGTCGTACACCAATGGTGTCTCCGGAGGGATTGCCCCCAAGCGTGGCAGTCAGAGTGTCGCCTTGAAGCACTTCAATGACGACCTTGCCGGAGGCAAAGTCGTCGTTCGTGGGCTCCGTGAGCCTGGTCGCAATCAGTAAGTCACCCTCGCGGTTGTCTCCTTTGTATCTATCCCCTGAGACACTCCCAGACTCTGCGGCGTCTTCTGCGGCGCTTGTGTCGTCATGTGAATCTAGGGAAATTGTGAGATATCAGATGGTGATCTCTTTTTGTACCGAAATTAGGTCGTTATCATATAAATGCCCTGTACATCTCTCAATCCCATCCTTGTCCGTTCTCCTTCCGTCGACTGCAAAATGGTACCCGCCCGCGATATTCCCCGTTCTCGTACCCTCATAGTTCTCCATTCTGATTCTGAGGACGATGAGGAGTCCACCCTCCCCCCATCGCCGGCATTGTCAACAGGCTCCACGCATCCCTCCGCCGCCCCACCGACGCCTTCATCGCCGACTGCGCATTCCGTCATCAGGCGCTCCTCGAACGGCGATCTCGACGCTCTGTCCTCCGCCTTTGAAGACATCAACCTGACGCCCGGGCGCAACCGCGCCATTTACGCCATCAGAAACGACCACAACACGCGGTACACAGATCGCTGGTAACTTCTGATTTTGATAGACCCTGATTTCTACTTATTGCGAGCTTGTATCACTAGGTCGGAGGCGGGAACAGCGCAGCATGCTGAAGGTGCCCAGGTGCAGCGTCTCACTCCACAGCGTCCCCGCCTCAGGACGAAGTGCAGGGCTTACGTTGTATTCGTCGGTCGATCGCCGGCCGTCTACTATTCGTGGTAAGTTCAAAATGCCAAGTGATCTGATTGACTGACTGACATTCCTCACGTTGTCAGGGAGGAATCTCAGGCCCAGACCGACGGGTATAGTTGTGCCATTCACCAAGGCTACTCCTTCGAAGCCAACGCCCGCGCCGCTTTCGAATACGCCCTCCGCAATGGCTTTGTGCGCACCCCAGGAGAAGTCTCCCGCGAGCAGTACCGCCGCATCACCCTCACCCAGAGACGCTTGATGGTTTGGGCTCCCAACACGCCCCTGAGCATCGGTTTGCGCCGCAAGGCCTGGTTCGTGGTCTTTGTGGGTACGCAGCCCGGCTTGTATCAGAGCCAGTAAGATTTCCTCCCTCACATATCATCTCGTGTTTGCTCATATTGGCATAGTATCGAGGCCGCGGTTCACTACGTCGGTTTGCCGGGGTCCCTCCACAAAGCCTACCCGACATACGCTCAGGCCAGTGAGGAGTATCTTGAAGCCATTGCTGCGGGGGAAGTCGTAAAGTTAAAGCGTATATGATAACGTCGTCGCAATGTACATGCATGGGTATCAATCAGATTTAAAGCTGTACGCACTATCTTTCGCATGAGTAACGCAATACAAAGTCCCGCTAGCGTGACTGGCGTGAAGTGTTCCTAGGCAAGACTCCAAACTTATGTCGCATATCGATCGTACGGCGTAATCAAGGATGCGAGCATGTTCATCGGCCAGTTGCGTGTAGTTGTGATCCTCGCCCAACACCTCGCAAGCCCTCGTTTGCAGTGCTCTCGCCTCGTCCAGGAGCTTTGTCGGCATTGCGCACTGCTCAACCAACTTGTCGGCCACCATCTCTTTAGTATTGGACTTTTCTAATGCAAACCAACGCCATTGCTGCACCCAAGTATACACGTCGCCAGCACTCCAATCCTCGATGCGGCCGGCCAATTTCGCGAGCTTTCGCGAGATTTTGCGCCGCTCGTTTAGAGGAGGGACGGCGGGGCTAGGGAAAGAATTAGATAGATGTAATTTAGAGGCTTAGGCTGTGCACGGCACGCACGGAGATTCCCCCATTTCCAAGAATTTCAGTGCTCGTCCCGCCCTCGTCCGCCGGTCAATGAATGTGGTATCCTTCGTTGCGTGATATTTTTGACGTGCGAGCGCATTCTGCGATCCTTTATTGCTGCTGAAGCGCGTCAAACATGGTTTACCTAGTCCGAATTGTCGTCAACGTACCGATGCCACCAATCGCTCTTGGCTTTGTTGCGAGCGGCTTGACGGTCCGCCTCGCTCAAATACAGTGGTCGGCCAGTCATTCAGAGTGAAGTGCAAGAGGCAATGGGTCGATGTGTTGAATCTGATGATGATGGTGCACCAGAAGGGAACGATATGTTGTGATCGAACACTCAAAACTCAATATGGCACGCGTTTCCCTAGACAGAAACGATGTGCGCGTCTCCACACACACACACTCCTCTCTATTTTTACAATGGATGTCTTTAGTTCAGATTCATCATGAATGTCCCATAAAATTTAGGTATTCAGGATCACTCCATTATATAGATATTGAAAATATGGCATCCAGATTTTCCCTAGACGAGATCATACTGGCGGGGCGCCGCGTCCGCCCTAACGTTAGTACGCATCAAAAATTGGTAAATGCGAATAAATATCGACCGCGGTGGTGTAGTGGCTAAGCATACCCGACTTTCGAGGAGACCTGGGTTCGAATCCCAGCTTGTGGTCATTTTTTTATTCTTGCTTTTTTGAGCAGTGCCTGGATCACGGTCCGTGGCCCGTGATTACTGGTCAAGATTTTAGTATGTTCTTGTCTCCCGGCCATCACTGAGATCACTCAATCCCTGCAAGTCATGCTGGTAGGTCGCTCCCACTCTTTTGTCACGCATACGCGACCTTTTCCCTCTGAACATGCCTGTAGAGCGAACCGTTTCTTCCCGCAACGAAGACGCATCCTTCGTCTTCTCGCCACTGCGCCTCTCCCTTGCAACGCCGGCTCGCCTAACCAGGTCCGTCATCACGCCCGTCTATCTCTGTGCTGGCGCTCAATGACATGACGTGTCTTAGGGCAGCTGAGACAGCCATACAAGCCGCCCTCGTTCCGCGTTCTCTGCGAATTTTGACCACACCGACGCCGTTAGTGATCTCTCCCACACATATTTCTCTTTGCTTAGAAAACGTTTTGCAGTGCGCGCCTGGCCGTCCACTTGCGCACCGCGCACATGGAGATTCAGACCCGATATACCGCGATGCACTTTCATACGCAGAGCTGCGACCCGGTTGAATACGCCACCGTAATGGTGAGGAAGGCCTTGTCCAAGCATACCTGGGCGAGAGCCATTCTCCACGCCGCTTTTGATCTGCTCGGGTTCTATGCGCGCCAGTGTGCTTCGCCTATTAGAGAGCTCAGGAAGTGGGCTCCGGGCTCGTCTGAATTTGAGGGGCTCTTGCAGGAAGCCGAGCGCCTCTATGGCAGTATCCTCAGGGCCTTCCACCTGGTCGGCGATGTCGTCGGTCAGGTGGACGATCTTGTTCAGACCACGCACATCGTCGGTCAGGGCACCACTCGCGCAGGCACCTTCCACCGGCAATTGCTCGTTTTGTATATCCGTCAGACCTTCCTATACCAGGCATCAACGTAGATAAGGTCCTTAAAATGAAATGCGCGCGCTTCCCTGATTGGATCCTTCCTCTGCTCTGCACCATGCCATCCTCACCCGGCAAGAAGAAGACGACCGCTCGAGCTCGCCTGACGCTGCTGCCCAAGAAGACAGCCGTTCAACAGCAGATCGTCTTCCCTCTGACTCCTTGCGCTTGCCGTCGGTCAGTTGTGCTCTTACCTCCGTCGTTCAATGTGTGTCTGACTATTGGCACTGTCAGGAAAATTGAAGAACATCTCCGCGCGGCGCGACCCATTCGTAGGGACTTTGAATATGGTACCGGTGTTCAGCTGTCTAGTGAGATTTTGGTTTCACTGTCTAAGCTGGCGAGCTGATCACGATACACGTAGGGAACCGTGCGGCCGACGTCTTCGTTGTTAACGAGGATCCTACCTTCTCGGCTGCACCCGACACCCGGTTCATGCATGCGGAGGTCGGACTGTTCCTCAAGGCCCATAATCTTGAGACTTGTGAAGCTCGGATGACCGCCATGGGCATTTACACTCACGACGATCTTGTGAACATTGCGGTTGACATGCGCGTCCAGCAGCCGCTCCGCCAGAAATTCAAGACCGGTCTCGAAATCTCGGAAGAATTGTGGCGCACCCTGAAGCGTGCGCTCTATCGCTATGCGCGACCCGTGAAAGTGCGCGCGCCTGCAGCCCCTATGGTGGAAAGCCATATGGAAACTGTTTGAGGGGTATTACGCTATGAGGCGAGGCGCAGCGCTGTGTGCAGATTGGACATTATCCCTAGATAGACATGTTGAATCTGATATTATCCCTAGATCTCGATGTTAATTCAGGCGACGCACTTCATCCGCATGATTGGGGTGCGTTTGAGGTGACATGCATATCACCGTACCTATCTCTGTGTCGTTCCAGACATGGATTGGGATATTATCCCTAGATCCACATATAAATTCAGGCGACGGAGCTCCCCTTTCGGCGACGGCGTTTCCATTTCTGCGACGACCTGACGTTTCAGGCAGTCGCCCTCTCTCGGTATATTTCTCTGCGCTTCCAAATGTGTATTCTGATATTATCCCTAGATACACATGTTCTTCCAGGGCTTGGCTTTCCAATTCAGGCGATGGTGCCCCCTTTCAGCCGACGTCTCTAAACCAGCTATAACATTCTACGTTAGCTTCTCTCTTCCACTCAGACGCCCCCCATGGATTCCGACGACGAAATACCTGCTCTTATGGACGTGGCGGACTCTGACGGCGAGGATGATTCCACCCCCGTTTTACCGGCTGCACCTCTCGTCGCACCCACGTCCTTTGACGTGAATGATCTTGAGGCCGTCGACGAGGACAGCCAATGGTACGTTGTCAATCTTCCTTTGTCTTGTCATTGCGATGTCTGAGTATGTGTGGTATCCAGCATTATTCTTCGGCATATGGCGTCAATGGGCAGTCGAGCAAACCCCGCTGCCCTCCTTGCGCTCCAGGAACTCTTGGCTCCCGTGGGTGGTACCGGCCTACTCCCTCGTCTCACTGAGTGCGGGGTGACGTCGCTCGATCATTTGTCGAAGGCTCTCGATTGGTGCCAGTATACAGTCTATCAGGCTGTGTTGAGGAAGGCTGTTGGGATGCGACCACGCAGTGGTAATTGGATGCTCTTTTCCTCTCTTGCCGGGACTCTAAACACCCAGGACATTTTCGACGACTGGGATGGTATGTAGTTGTGTGTTTCACTCGCAGTATTGATAGCTAATGGATTGATAGGTGTGCGCAAGTGGCGGGATCGCAAAATGAAGGCATACAAGGATGCTGAGGCTTTTATCGAGACGTGTGCGGACATCATGTACCAGCGTCTTGCTCAGCTTCCGGAGCCTACGGTTCGGTGGATCCCACGCCGTGTCAGTGCGTGGAATGATCATTATGAAGTTGCCTGCCAGTTTGCTCAGAATGCTCGTAGGGCGGGGGTTCATGGTCAAGGAGTCGGACGCGCTCAAGGAGTGGAGCCGAAGGATGGCGCATCGTGTGACAGAGTCTGGGGATGACTTGTGAGGGAGGACGTTTCCTGATTCATTCAAGCCGCCCGGCGGGTTCTTCTTCTTTGAGATTCAACTCAATACAAAGTCTAGACCTGTTTGTGCCCTGTTGTTGTGTAGTGTTTGATAATTACCTCGCGTCTGCCGTACCTAAGAAAGACACGAGCCGTCAACCGTAAGGGTTGCACATTCAATCATTACCACTTCTCTCATGGAGCACGTCTGCGATCAATGTCGTACCCATTGGGAGTAGGGTTTTAAAGTTGAGTTGGGTTGGGTTTTTTGACTTCTTTTGTGAACAACCTCAACCCAACCGGTTGTTAAAACTCATGATTTTCCAACAACCTCAACCTCAACCTGGTTGTTTTCAACTCTTCACAACCTCAAAAAACCCTCAAAAACTGGTTGCAACCTCAACTTTACTTGTTTATGTCTCTTTTTTACTCAAAACACATAAAGTTTTTATTTAGAATGTTACTTTTCAATGATTTACAACTGTACTTAAGTTTAACAGTCTCATATCACCTTAAATACACATTATATGAGTATTAAAATGACACAAGTTGTTGAAGGTTGTTGAAAGTTACACCTTCAGCAAAAACCTACAACCCAACCCAAGTTGAGGTTGTTGAATTTAGTTAAATTTTCAACAACCTCAACCTGAGTTGGGTTGGGTTGTTCAAACAATCCAGTTGTTGCAACTCAACTTTAAAACCCTAATTGGGAGTCACTCTACCGTTGCCGTGATTGCAAATTCAGCGGCTCGACATGCGCCTCGTGTTGTGTCTCAAAGCATCGCAGCTCACCTTTGCATGTTATACAGGTCGGTCGGCATCAACGCGCTTGCTGTCGAGAGTAAAAGCTGATCCATGTTTTAGGTGAAGACGCGGGAAGGAGTGGGATATTGGTTCAATATCTCACTTCGGGATCTGGGTGCCGTCTTTCAACTTGGTCATGGCGGGGCATCCTGCCCGCTCGAGGACAAAAAAGTCGACGCCATGTCCGTCATCGACATATCTGGCACTCAGACCGTGAACGTCAGATACTGCGGCTGCTCAGGCGGGGAACGCAAGAAACAACTCATGCAGGTTGGCTGGGTACCGGTGTGCAATGGGTCGGGGGAAGTGGAGCAGTGTATTACGGAGAAGTGTCTTCGCTGGCTTGAGGACGACGACGACGACAACGATGTACATTTAGTTGCCGGGCCGCGCGCGCGCCGTACCTACCTATTTCGGTTTAGTAGTACCCCTGTCTGCTAGAAAATCGACTTTGTCCACCTGGCACCATGTAGTGCTTGTGCAGGGGTGCCCGCTTGCGGCTTTCTAGATGTCCGCCTCCACCAGACATCCAGGTGGACGACCCCGTACCAATGCGCCCTTCGTTCAGCGGACAGGACCGGCAACGGCTCACGCCCACGATTACAATGTCCACATTCTACCGACGGGCGAGGTCTTGTCCCAGCCCTTGCCACCGACCCAGAAACGTACCACCAAGCCCGACGATTTGACTGCAGAGTACGGCAGTTTTGCTTTCGGACTCGAGGCGCCCGGCGCTGATTGGACCGCTGGGGAAGAACCTCTGCACGACTTGGGACCAGCAGAGGCGTTGGTGGATGGGGATGGGGAGGAGTACGCAGACGCTGAAGACGGTTACGAGGAGTCGGGGGAAGGGGATACTTTGAAGCGCAAGCGGTATACAAGCTCAGTACGTGTGTCAGCTAGTTATGTGGATGGTCACTCATGAAGAACGTTTGTCAGGACGATCCCATGACAGACTGGCTGCCTTGGGGCACGACTGTTCTCGAGGAGACCATGCGCGACCATGCCCTTGGAAACGACACTTTTGACCCCAAGTGCTCATCATGTTCCGTTCACCTACAACACGATAAGGTGTGGTTGCCAGCTGACGCCGGAATCTTCGAGATGTCTACGAGTGAGGCTGTTTGCCTGGAACTGTTTACAACGCTGTCTCTGTATTTATACTAATCCCATGCTTGCTCATCGTTCCTCTTCTCGAAGCTTCTACCACATACTCCCGATGCGTCGGGAGTGGTCCGACGCTGCGGATGACGGAGATCCCGACATCCCGATGACCGCCCGACAGATCGATGACCGCCCATTGGTCGGGAAGGCGGGTTTGGTCGGGTACCGACTCCCGCCTGACTCACGCGGCCTAAGTATATTCCCGGGGTGTCTTACACCATGTGTGCCCGCTCCAAAGTGTGTCAAGGAGGGCGGGAAGCCCGACAAGGGCGGAACTTCAGGATCCCGGTTCTGTCGCCATAAGGGATCGAACTCTCAACCCCTTGACATATCTCTCGGCATCTTCCGGTGTGGCGCTGGTTCGTGTAGCCGTAGTGTCAGGACGCCAAAGTGTGACCAAAGTGGAGGGTCTTGATCTACGGTGAGGCCACATCATGACAATATCCCCTTTTTAAGTTTCTCGTCCCGAGAAACGAAAGAGTGATCTTCTTTATGGGCTCCTACGGTCGCGTCGATGCTTTCTACAAGGCTCCCCGAGCCTTATTAGAGCAAAAGTGTAGTCGCGGCGGAGGGCGTGATGGCTCGGAACCTGCTACGGGAGGGCCGAGACGCGTTTTCCTCGATGAAGACGCGTTCGGAGGAAATTCTGAGTAGACAGAAGTGTTTGTATCGTAAAGACGATGTTTTTGTTGTCCGGGTCACGTGATCGATTTTGTGTGGCGTATATTTTCGATACTCGTCCTGAGATGTCCTCGAGAATGCGCCTTTGATCGTACAGAAATCGATTTTTTTCATTGCCGCCGGCATCGGTCATGATTTCGTCGTTCGAGCTCCCCGAGCTCAGAACAGTACCCGCGCCACGCGCTCGGTACCGTAGTTGTGTCCTCTCCGGGCAATCAGGACTCCCTGCGAGTCAAAACCCCCATCTGAGTGCTCAAGACCCCATATCTGTACCCTCAGATATCCATCTGAGGTACAGATCCCAGGGTCTCGCGGAATGATCTGCAGAATCATTCAAGTGAGTCTATTCTCTGGACCCAGGTGCGCTTCTTGAAAGCCTATTGCTGATATCCCAGAAGTCCCAGAGATTGGGTGCGGGAACGAGCGCTTGCGCGCGCAGTTATAATGGCGCCACCCTGGAGAAGTTCCCCAGAACCACTCTCCTACGCCCCGCAACGATGCCCACCTCCCTGCTTGCTCTGATCACGCGTCGTTCGACAGCCGCGCCGTCTGACGCCGTCCTGGTTGTCAATCATCGCGGCTTTCGCATCAACGCGCGCCCTGCGCGAATCCCGGGCCTCGTTCTGGAGGAGTGGATACGATGTATCGTCGCCGTCGACGATGGATTGACGAATAATAATTCGTTCGGACTAGAGTCCTTGTCGTCGTCGGAGTGGCTGGCCTTGGTAAGTTTGTTGATTTATTCCGCGCCGGGATTGTTTGACTGGACGTCTGGGGTCGTGGGTGCGTTTTCCTTTTTAGTTTACTCTTCTGCGCGCCGCACTCGTTCTTGTGAAGGACGTCGAGTTCCTTCCTCCGCCGGCGTGGAGACGCCTCTCGCTCGTGCCGCCTCAGGGCAGTGATACTTCCTGCGCGCTGGCCGTATGTGCGTGGGCACTTTTGCTACCTCCTGGTGAGTTTATTCTTTACTCTTTCTCGCATTCGTCTGACTCGACGGGACCAGTGGCGGAGGAACTCCCTCCTCATGTCATTATCCGCGGGATCGTTGACTTTCATCTCCCGCTCCGTTATTTCTGGCGTTCCTTGTCCCGCCGCGACATAGTGACCGCTTTCTGGGCCTCGACGGAGGGGGAGGAGGGGAAGCGATGGGAGGAGAAGGCGAAGACGGAGGGGTTATCCGGGATGGGGATGGCGAACGAGTGGGAGGAGGTGACCGAGGAGTGGTGGCTGGGAGCGATGGATTTCATTCGGTAGGGGGTTGATGAGTTCTGTTTCGGATTTCTTGTTCCCCGTAGTTCGCCTACGGACGTATATCCTTCTTGTTTTTTGATACCCAACTCAGGAGAGTCTTTTGATTGCGTTACTCTTGATTGTGATCGGCGCGTCGCGTGAGTTTTCACCAAAACCTATTCGTGGTGTTGTTCCTGATTTGCGTGATGGTCGATCGTCCATGGAGATATTCGTCGCGTAGTTCATCCTCCGAGGTCATGTGTCCGGATGATACGAGTGCTCGTCTGGGATACGTTCCTGTGGGTATGCCGATGAGTGATAGATGCTCGCTTTTGCCGGGAGGTGGCGTAGCGTTTCATAGTGTGGGGATTGCTTTATTGGCGAAGGTGGTTGTCTTTCGACCGGTGGATCTGGATTTTTATTACGACAGTCCTCGACTGTATTTCTCTTCCGAAGAGAATGAGCTACGCTGCTTGGCTCGAAACCTGTTCTTCGGTCTTCCCACCGCTAGTTTCCATTTCACGTCAGGACCCTCCTCCACGAGGAGATCCATGGTATCGTCTGGGTGGTTTATTCCTGGTTCGTGTGGAAAGGTTTTCCGTTGTCGGAATACAGTACGGGGTGTTGAAAGAGAATGAGTCCTCGATCCAAGGGTTGGACGGGGTTCGTGGATTTCTCGAATTCCACTCCGTATAGGAGACGTAGGTGGTGCGGGGTGTTGCAAGTTTGTTTTGCGCTGTATAGATGCACGGCCCAGGGGTCCAGGATGAGGGAAGGGGGGTGGTAGAACACCGTGAGATCTAGGCGTGGCTCGGTATAGAATGTCGGGGTTCGTATACGTCGTAGTGGCCCCCGTAGATATCTTGCCTGAAGAAGGCATAATCCTTCTTTCGTGTGTCGAGATAGATGTTGGGGGGTTCTCCACAGAACTTCCATACATCGTGCCATGATGGGGATATGTCCGTTCACCAGAGACCGAAGAAGAACCCAGTCTTCCTCTAGTCCCAGCAACCTATAGACCACGTCTATGACCCATGCAGCTCTGCCCAGAAGGCTCCGGTATTGAGTAGGACCTGATCGTACTGTTGGTTTGAATTCCGCGATGTGGATGGCCAACTCCCTAAGGAGGGAGAGTACTCGATGTTCGGTTCTGCGAGCTCGTACAAGGGGGGGGATAGTGTCGGAGGTTGTGGTGATTGGAGGCGTTACCCCAACGCCGGGGGAGGGGGGAGGTTTCGATGCAGTGGTACGTGGGCAGTATGGAGACTTCGTCCTATTGTTACGACCTGACCCCGCCGTGACAAGGACCCGCTCATGAGAGACTACCCCTGTAGTCAACCCATAGCTTTCCTGCGAGCGTACCACGTACATCCTCGTATTGTGCTTGACTGGTCGTACTGTACCAGTCATAGGGGCCCTCGATGGTCGCACATCCATCTCGCCAGAGACTGTGATACCGTAGGAATCTAATCCCAAGGCACGAGGCTCGCCGCCGGACCTAGTCCCAGGTGTGGCGTCGGGGAGCCTTCTCTCGTCGGAGTCAACGACGTTGGCGGAGGTATCGAAGGGAGACATGTGGGTGAGTCCTACCACGGAGAGCTCAGAGTGCCCAACGGGGTTGTATGGGGAAAACTGGTTAAGGACAAAGTCTGAGTAGCTAGTACAACGCTGTCTCTGTATTTATACTAATCCCATGCTTGCTCATCGTTCCTCTTCTCGAAGCTTCTACCACATACTCCCGATGCGTCGGGAGTGGTCCGACGCTGCGGATGACGGAGATCCCGACATCCCGATGACCGCCCGACAGATCGATGACCGCCCATTGGTCGGGAAGGCGGGTTTGGTCGGGTACCGACTCCCGCCTGACTCACGCGGCCTAAGTATATTCCCGGGGTGTCTTACACCATGTGTGCCCGCTCCAAAGTGTGTCAAGGAGGGCGGGAAGCCCGACAAGGGCGGAACTTCAGGATCCCGGTTCTGTCGCCATAAGGGATCGAACTCTCAACCCCTTGACATATCTCTCGGCATCTTCCGGTGTGGCGCTGGTTCGTGTAGCCGTAGTGTCAGGACGCCAAAGTGTGACCAAAGTGGAGGGTCTTGATCTACGGTGAGGCCACATCATGACAAATGCTTCCAGTGTCGACGTGTGGGACACTATCGACGGAACTGCCCCCAGCTCCCCCTTCGAACCTAGACGAGCGGAACGACCACGAACTTATCATTCAAACAGGACACATATAACTACTACGGAAAATCGCTATAGGACACCCGAACAAATGACCTGATCATACACCAAAGATCAACACACGAACCTCCTCACACTCGACGATGAGGCAGAAAGGGGAAACTCTGAGAAGGGCGTGGCGCCTTCCGGGGACCCCGAGGAGGACGAAACTCCGACCGAGAATGATACTCGGGAAGTTCGTCAAACGCTGCATCGCCCTCCCCAGTCCCATGAAGCGGACAAACCCAGGAGAACCTCTTCCCCTCCATCGACTTCCCCGTCTCGAAGTAATGGCCGGTGTAATACGCCTCCGGGAACTCATAGTTCACATCGCGAAGGAAGCGTTGAGTGCGCAAGTGCCACTCGTAACCACCCCGACTATCCCCAATAGCAACACAAGCTCGGAGCGCATCTCGAGCCTCACGAGAGGATCGCAGGACCAAAGCCAGCGAGCACAGAACCCCCCGAGTTCGACAGCACACACAAGCAAAACTCCCCGCCTTCCACGCCCACTGGTCCAGACGAAAGAAACACGGATGACTTTCGGGTTGGCCCGACTGGGAGCAGGAGCGACAGTCTTGTTCGGGGAACAAGCGGACCTCATAGGGTACTGGATCTGCGGCGGCCACAAACGTCTCGACCTCCGAAATCTAGAAGGCAAAGAATTCAGCAAAAGACATACGACGAACTATATGAAGAGGGAAACACACCGTCTCTTCGAACTCGGGGAGTTCGAGGGATGGTGCCGAAGATCGCGAGTCCGTCTCCAACGAAGGCGTCGAGTCCACACCCCAAGAAATCGCATCGTCATCCTCGTACGACGCCTCGAACCAGTCCAAAGACTTGGGCTCTACGACGACCGAAGGCACAACAAGAGAAGGCTCGGCGACGGGGCGGACAACGCTAAGCTGGGTCGGCCTCATGGAAGAACGAGGAGGATCCCATCGCCCCTCGAAAGCGTCGTCCCCTTCCGACGGTTCGTACGCCAGGGAAGCGAAGACCGGGGGGTCCTCCCTCTCCCAACAAGTGACCTGAAGGATGGACAGGTCCAGGGGATGAGAATCCGAGTCCCACCAGTGAAGAGCCTCGGCGAAAATCCCCTCGGTAACGCCTAGGTCGAACATCAGGTCCAGTTGGACAACGCACTTCAGGCAGATGACTACGTCTCGGAGCTCTGGACGAGCCCAGAGGATACAACCCCAAGCTCGTAGCTCTGCCGTCACACGACACAGGGATTCCTATCCAAAGAAGTAAAGAATCAGAGCACGCCCGAGGACCCCTCGACGACCAGCACGCACCAACGGGACCCGAATCTCCGCCCAGCGTTCCAACGCTGGGACGTCCGACCCATCTACGACCGCGTCGCATAGGATCCCCGACTGGACCGCTAGAGAAATCAAGAGCGCAGGCCCTGCCAGCGCATCATGAATCTCGTCCTTCGCCGCCTCCGTAATATGTGACAACTGCCGCGGGATGGCCACGTCCAGGAGCTCCGCGCCTAACCAGAAGTGGGACAAGGTGGGATCGACAGCGACTGGCTTGGAAGGGTTGGAGGAAACGGACATGGCGGCAGCGATACGGGCGAAACGAACGAAGGCGGGCGGGTGGCGACTTCGCAGCCCCGTCCTCCCTTTAAAAGGGTGTCAGACTTGGGTAATGAAGGGTCGATTCGATTCTGGAAAGGCGGCGGCCTCAGGGAGGACCGTCGACAGCTACGACGAAAACATGAGGACAAACGACCGCGAGGCGGGACCGGTTGTACCTCGCAGAAGAGCGAGGCTCTGAGATTGGGTGGCAGCCGCAGACCCCCGAAACACCGAAAGCGAATAGGAGAACACGATCGCATCGTTCCCCCAGAACTGGGATCGCCAAATTTAGGACGAATCGACACCCAAAATACTCGCATTTCCAGGCGATCGCCACACAACGGGAACATATCTTACCCGACAGATCGATCTATCATTTCACAACCATTCATAGGGACTCGCCTGTCCCGGTCCTCGAGTTTCGAAAAGATTTCTTAGACGCACGGTTAGCGCAGAAGGTGGCGCAGGTATTCACTCTGCGCCACACCCCGCCTGTCCCGGTCCCGAATTCCCGGTTCTCAAAGCGTCGATCGGTGATATCGATTGCCGAGAGGACCGGGCTCCGCGCAAGCGAATGGATTTGTCCTTTGCGATTCTTGGGGACAAGAATCTTGAAGAGGAGATATTGTTATGATCTTGGTCCGGGTGTCCGACAGGCACAAGGCCTTGCCATCCTCCTCGTTCCCGAAAGGTCGTCGGAAACCCCTCGGGGCGCTCGAGGAGCGTACCCGCGGGCGAAACTTATATCTTGTCCCACCACGAACTCCGTTCACGGATATCACCTCCGCGGAAGCACCGTCTTCCTCCCTCCCCCTGCAAACGTACCATTGGATACGACCTTACGAGAAGCCAGCGCAATCAGGTTGCGGACTCTCTCCGTCATTTCGACACCTCAGGGAAACCCTAGCGAACTAAGTAACATACGCGCCCACATCCGGATCACTCGGTCCGACTACAGGGAAGCCCGAAGGAATACTCTCGCCACATCACCTACCGAACTCGCTCGTACGAGTCTAGACTCAGCAGGGCGGTCGACCACCGTAGGAGAAAGGCGCGCCCGACCGTCTCCGCTCGGCCGAGGACCTTTCCCGATCGCCCGCCCCTCGCACAACTATGTTCACGAGGGCTCTCTCCTCTGGTAGAGCTGGCTGGCGCTTCTTGAGAAGAAGCACCACGCGCTCCCATGATACCGCCCGCCCTATCGCGCCCATCGCCATCGATTCCGCCTTCGCGACCGCATGGGTGAATCCCGCCGCTGATCGGCATCGACTCCCGCCGCGTCGGCTGACAACCCGCCATCGCCGGACAGGCCTGGGTCGTTTACGCTTTTAGCCGGAACCTTGAAGAAGGTTCTCGATGTTTGGAGAATGAGTCAGGAGCGCCCTTTTGGTAGATGGCGGGACAGCGCGGTCCCGCCGCCCGACGTATAAATACAGCGCTATCATACTTGTAAAACCTTAGAGTGGACTTTACGTTTAACCATCCCGTTCTTCGTCCTCGTCCCCGTCTCCTCATCCAAACAGACCGTCCTCTTAAGATATCGACCGGGTCGATCTCTAAAGTGAACGACCTCTTGCGAGAACAGACCAATAGACGACTCGGGGAGTCCGTCTGATTGACATCTCGACCCTCGCTCGTGTTGATTCCTGCCAGCGGAACATCCTCGATCTCGATAGACGGCCCGACCTACTTGGGATCCTAGGACGGACGCTAACAGGAGTCGGGTTCTGAAGGATGCGTTCCATCTTCTGGATATGATTTACATATCACGTACTCATGCATTGCGTGCACCCTTTGCCAGGGAGTTTAGCGATACTGTCTTTGTGCCGCATCCTGAAGATCGAGCGCGCATAGAGACATGGCTAGCAAAGAAGAATCTTTCGTGGAGTCACATGCTTCGGTTCAAGTCTCGATGGCTGTGGCGTCGGTGTCGGCGTACCATTCCTCCACCAGAGGTATTATACCCACTCCTTCATGATTTCTTTTCGGTCTGGGGCTCTTTGCGGGATGCCAAAACACAGCTCCCACTTTTCAATGCGGCTGCCTGGAAGGCCTCAAAGAACATCCTGGAACTGGTTCGAAATGGCTATGTCTCTGATCCTCCAAACATATCTCTCTACTATTGTATTGGCTTCGACGCCAATGCCGATGGTCTGCCAATTTACCGGTGCATTCGGGGCACCAACTTCACGGAAGGCGGAGTTCATACTCATCTGCGATCAAGTCTTCCAAGCTCGGGCGCCTCAGTACGCCATATGACCTGCTGCTTACTCGATTTCATTCTTCGGCATAATCTGCTTGTAACGTTTCTTTTTTTCACTCTGTTGCTCTATACTGATAGAACATGTGCAGGTTGGTACCTTCAATGCAACTGGGCTCAAGTATCGCAGTCACGATTCGATTTGGCTGATCAATGAGATCCAAGAGCTGGAGATCACTTTGACGGAACATTTCTCCACAGTCTCCACGTCTCTTCAGTCCAACTGGGTCAACGGAAACCTCTACACTCAGACGACAGAGTCCATGGGCATTTCTCGCTTGTCGGATACGCTTCGATTGCAGGCAGGCATGCAACCATTCACCGAGACTCTTGACAGAAAGCAAAAGCAGGCCTATCTGGCCCGTATGCAGGGTACGCGAGTTGCAGTCCTTCCCGTGCATACCATTGCCGAGAGGAAATTGTTCTCGGCTTTAATGCTGGAGTCGGACGAGTTTCGCGGATCTTCCAACACAATCAAAGCAGGTGCTGTGCGTATTTGGAATCGTCGTGCTGAGAACGAACCAGATGTCTTCTACAAGGTACTTTCTGATTACACTCTAGGAATGCATTCTGATGCTTAAGTTTCACAGCTTGAAGAGCATCTGACGAATTACCTTAATGGTGATTGGAAAGACAACGCGAACATCAAGCAGTCTCTGGCGCAAGCTTTCTCGGCAACGGAAAGCTTGCACAAGCGCATCACGAGTACCACACGCTCGAATGGCATTCTCAATGCCCCTCTTGGTTTGCGCCGTCCTCACGAAGTGACTGAAGGATTTCGAACTCTCCCAGCCGTATCCAATGAACCGTGCGTCGCTCATGTCTATCTATTTCATTATCTGAATACTAATGATGTCGGTAGTGAATTGTCTACGACGGCCAGCCGTACAGCACCACAGATACCCCGTCCACAACCAACACCGGCAGAGCAAGTCGTAACGCTCAGCAGGAAGCGTGTGCGTGATCAGGAGCCGGAAAATCCAGGAGAAAAGGCGCCGAGGAAGAAGCGGGCATGCATTCGATGTGGATCCCCGCCAGGGCAATGCAACGGGTCGTCGGCTTGGTATCGATGCGAGCGCGCGTGTCGTGATTGTGGTACACAAAGGGTCATTGATTGTGCTGGCCGTTTAGCTCAGAATCCGTCGAAGGCGCGCTGTTTGCAAGCTCGCGATGTTGAAACGACACCTGCCGCTCGAAAGTATCTAGGTATCTAACACAATATATCAGTTGTCAAGCATTGAGTGCCGGATTGGTGACACGAGTAGCGTGGTATACCGAGATTTATGTGAGGAGAGACTCGTTTCACGAGTCGGCGCGGAACGCTCAATTGAGCGGCCCACATACCGAGATCGAGAAGTGTTCTCGGATGATGAGGGAGTCGGGTTGGGAGGTGGAGAGGTGAGCAATGGAAGAAGTGTATGGGGTCAAGAGATCATGAATGGGCAGATCATTGTATGACACTTACTGACGCTTGCACACCAGTACTCAATCTCTCCATAAACTGGCGCGTGGGAAGTCGCATCCACGCGCGTCGCGACTCGTAACATTGCCACCTCCCTCGATGCCATCTACAGCTGCCGGGAGCCGCGGAGACCATATCCAGCGTTAGAACACAGGAGGAGGCACAAATAAACGAGAAGAGGCCTCTCAAAGGAGGCCGGGGCCGGAAAAACACCATCATGGTGTGTGAGTGAGTCGCGTCGCTGGCCTTGCGGCTCGCTGATGAGTGTCCCGATTTGGTAGTTGGCAGTCTCGGTCTTGAAAACAGTGCCATCTGTGTTCAGAAAAGTTTGGTGACCCAAAGCACGCTTGAGGCATCTCGAATGGCCTCGAAAGGCCTTGAAAAATGCCTCGGAACACAGTTGGACGAGGTAGTGGAATATATGGGCAGTGTCGCAGCTGGGAGTTGAACCCTCGCCTGGCAAAGGCCGGATCACGGTGCGCTGTGAATATTCCCGATCTGTAATCGCTATTTGCTCGGACAGCTCGGGCTGACGCGATGTTCGGCAAGACGCGACGAATAGCGTCCAGAAACGGATTATAATACTGAATTTTGTGCTCGAATGGCACACTTCCATTTGTAGACTGCAAGCCGCGCGGCGGACGTCAACGACGATTCAAAACGGTAGATCACGATGTTCTTCAATGATATGACTGTCTTCGGAGTGGATACAATGCATGTATCTTTCTCTTTTTCTTCCTCTTTTTCTCTCTTTCCCTTTTGGGAATTGAATATATTTATTTTATTTATGGACCACACAATCAGTATCGAGCCGTATTTACATCTACGGACTCGTGATTAGTCAATAGAGTAGTTGTACTTACCAAACACTGTCAAACAATCATCTTACCGCGACCACGATGACGGGAAGGATACCGACAGTACCACCGCCGACCAAGCCTTGGACACACCGTCCGAGCACTTGCATACACTTGAAAGCCTTGTTTCGTTGCCAGACAAGCACTCTTTTTGCCTGTACGAAGCTTTTGCCTCTTTCCCTTCGATGTCGCTAGTCATGGGTCCAATCCTCGCCTGTGGCCATTACGCTCGTCAACGGAGGATTAAACTATTGGGCAACCCCCCTTTCTGGTCAAGAAACCCGTTGCTAATTTGGCAACCCCCGTTTCCCTGATGTGACTTGATGTGACCGTGGCGCAAAAGCGCACGGAGTCTCCGTCTCGATGGTCAACAATGCACACAGGGAACAAGAAAATGTACGAGACAGCTGTGTTCAGTTTCTATGATTATGTGAATGGTTCTGCATGAGTGCTGTGTCTTGCAGATCCGGTGCTATGGGATGCTAAGTCATATGGTACACTTCGCGCAATCCCATGTACGCGCCTCGCCACGCCATTCTGTCTGGATATCCCTCCACGCCAAAGACTCTTGCCTGATCAGTCATGCGAGGCTAAACTCTGCGCACTTAGCCGCCAAGCTTGCTGTCAACAAAGGCCACGGGAGTAGATTTGCGCCTGGTGCCTATCAAGGTCCTTGCCCGTGGTGGCGCCATGATTGTTGCCAGAAAGACTCGGACTAGTGTCAGGCTTAGTATTCGTGATTTGAGTTGGTGTGGACGGTGCAAACATGGCCCTCGTTGTGTCGAAGTCGCGCTGGTGGTCATCGCGTCGCGTCATGAATCATCGCAGCAGCCCGCTATCGCGTCGTCTGTTATTGTCCTCGCTAGTACTTGAGGATACTCGTCGTCGCCTGCTGCCGCGTCCGTTGTGCCTCGAGACTGGCCGTTTCCTTGTTTGTCATCGAACTCACTGTCAAGTTATCCAACCAGTGCTTGTAAGTTGTCGAGTCGTGTTGGCTTGCGGTTGACGTCGAAGTGGTGGTGTCACGCCGTGATCACAGCCTATCTTATTCGGCAACAGGGTTCCCGGGAAACCCCCGGGTTTCTGGCAGAAACGGGGGTTGCTGAATAGTTTAATCCATCAACGGACTCCAAGCTTTGCATCCAGCTTGCGTCTCTCTTCGTCCCTGTGTGTTCGGCACAGCCGCATGCAATGATCGTCTTCACAATTTTCTTCCGTTGTTGTTTGGTTGCCCCGTCCATCTTCCCCGCCGTGCCATCCAAACCTCGCCCGAAATCTTTCCGCCCAAGTGACACACACATGCTTCTTAGGTGCTGCTCCCTGTATGGGCCCTCCTTGGCATGCGTTTACTTGTCGAGTGCTCCCGTCTATGCGTCGAAAGCGACACGTCAGCCTCTTTTCTGACGTGTACGCTGGCTAACCAATGGGCCCACTCCCGGACGTCATGCAGGGTCGACTACAGGTTTGCTACTCGCTCAACTGATCTACCGTATCTGTCCTGTCAGTGTTTGTGTCCGGAATCGATGCCAACATGACGTCGCTGGCCAAAATAACATTGGCGAACAGCCAGGGAGCATGGGCGACGAGTGCGCCACGCGTTCCCTCTTACTCTATCTGAGCAGCACTGACCTCGCTGCCCAATACCAGGCAACTCGGGGACCTTCACATAACCGGTCGCACTGGAGTGGAGTTTCTGTCGTTTGCTCACGTAGTCCTACCCGACCATCTCTGTCCATTGTCTCCTGTATTCGATGATTTCTCTGATTATATACAATGGTGTGAGCCATAGAGCGCGTAGAGAATCAAACAAAGATGGGCCGCCACAAAGCATGCGGGGCGATCTACCCCACCATTCCGGTGCTCAGATGAACCTAGATTACTGAGCAGGCCTATTCTGTATGAGGAGGCAATTTTTCAATGTAACCGTACAGTGTAGTCCCTTCGGAATCGAAGCAACGAACCCCACAGCCGTCTAGTGGTACGTACGACGCTAGCGCAGTAATTATTTCTGCATATGGCACGTAGCACCCTCCACGACAATGGCAGTGGTGGTATACGCAGGTGCGCCCATGCTTTCACGAAGTCCTCCGGAAGACCGGCCCACCGATCGTAGTTTTCGATGCCCATGTGCGGACATGGTGGTGGGACAGCCTCCAGATCTTCTTCCCGGAGAGTTGGGTACATGCATTCGTAGAATTCGAGTGCCTGCTTTGCCGTAAACCGCGCTTCGACGTTCCATGTAACCATACGGTCCAGAAGAGGTGCAAGAAACGGGGCAGGCGGAGTAAGATGCTGCATGGCAATGCAAAGAAGTCATTGTTGGTAAGTGAGCATCATCGTGAAAGAGCTTACTCACCTGAAACAATTGACAAAAAAGCTGACCGAGGCAGTCGACATCGTATGCAAATGGGTCTGCTTCGTGTTCCCCCTGCGCCAAGTCCGGGATTGGGATGTCACCGCAGATGGACCACACACTATGAGGCAAGCGGTGTCTCTTTCCCGGGGAAAGGACAATCGAGATATCAAAGTCGTATAGCCCGTACCTCGCAGCACTGTATTCCTATAGGCGATGTCCTTGCATAATTGGCCAGGTCAGTGAAGCTTTTGGGCTCGAGAAAACACCTCGTACGCGATGGAAAATGCCATGGTCATGTAAAAATGTCAAGCCTTGCAGGAGGTCGTGAACTACAAGCATAGTCTCACGCATACTGTTGAACCACGGCGTCGAAATACCGTCACCCCACCTGGAAACTCCGTTGTGTGAGTCTATGCTAAGGAAACACTTCCACCGCTGCCTACCTTGGCATCACGACCAGCCAATGTCCACCGAACGGCAGAAGATCCAGAATAGGAACAATGCCTCGGATGACATTGCCCGGCCGCAACTTCTGCTCCTCAAAGATAATGCCACATGACCGGTGTTCGGCACTATTAGTAGTATGTGCGCGAATAAGTTTGATCGCCACGTGTCGGCCCTCAGCGTCCTGTGCGAAGACAACACGACCCTGTCGTGCGGGGTCAGCGCAGAAAGGAAGGTATAGCAAACGAGGCATGCACCATAGTGATCTCTTCATATGGAATATAAGCAGATATTTCGTCGGGAATTATGGAAGGAAGAGGGTCCTGATATCCATACGGAAAGTCAGTCGGGCGTTCCGGGATAGCTGTCTCGGTCACGGGACTGCAGCCGCTGTAGTCCTCAGTCTCTTCGTCGTAGTGGTGTAAGAAGTACAGCGAATAACCACGATCTAGAAGCCAACCGCGTACGACCGTGTCCCAGAATTTCAACCGCTTCGGAAGTTCGAACGCGTCCGTACACGGCCGTACTTTTGTCTCGTCCAGGGAGAAGTCAATCTAATGACATGGTAGTGGATATCCTAAGGAGACAGTGCCTCTTACCGCAATGGAGTCTTCTTTGCTCATGGTGGCCGTTTGTGCAGATGCGCATCCCTGATCTTCAACTTGTGCTCACTGCTGTAATTTCAACATCATGTGATGCATGCACGTCGGCAGATCGGCGGGGTCGCAAAGAGTTGGCTGTTGCCGAGGTGCCGATCCGCCATAACTTTTGCGACTAAAGTAGCGAGCAATACACTTCCTCCCTTCCTTCCTGTCGATAGAGAGGATCAAGATGCCTAATGTCAGTGTTTTTTTCTAGCAATACATTTCGAACGCATGTCTGCCTTGTGGATGTTATGTTCCTTTGCCGAGTCTTCGATCCACATGTATGCGGCGCCGACGCCCACTGCCCACACCGTAGACAGTGAGATACAGGCTCGTGACTTGCTGGCTACTATAAGTAAAGTAGAGGTCAAGGCTCAAAGATATGTCAAGATGTCGTCAGTCAAACTCTCCGCACGCATATCCCGTCAACGCGAGGGCGGAGACTCGGAGAGTTCAATTAACACTTCCATCATCATCATTCAGTTACTTACACGAGCTTTGATGCTGGTATGTTCCATATCTCGATTCGAATAGACGATCCTTCCGAGTCCTGAACATTCTCATTGATGGTGGATCTTGGACCTTACTCTCATGTCGTCGCCACCTGATGTCTCAGAGGACGACTCCTCGCCTCCCGCAGGTACGCCACAAATTTCTTTCTCTCACTCCTCAAAGAGACCCCACAAGAAACGACTCGGAGGCGGTCTCATGCCTATGGGGTAACTGTGGCCAAAAACATCCAAATATCCCTTCCCTCGCAGAGCACATCCACCGAGGCACGTACACGTAGTCATTTTTCTGTTCAAATGATCGTCCTAATGCTGGCGTTCAGACCACATCGTGGACGACACCGTGATCGCATGCGACTGGGCTTCCTGCCCCCGTCGCGGCGTTCCTACGATATCGCAATTTGCCCTCTTGGGCCACCTGAGGAGCCATACAAAGGAGACGCCGTTTGAGTGCCCTATGCAAGGTACGGAGTTAGAGTTGACGCCGAGTTCAAGTTCTGTATACACAAGAATACTGTTTAGGATGTGGAAAGAGCTTCCGGCGGAGTGACGCTCTCGCCAAACATCAGCGGTTCAAGCATTCTGCCGTAAGTACCGGGAAGTAGCATCTTACCGAGTTTGGGAAACGCAACCCTTCCACTACACTGCCTTCTGTCCTTCCCCAGTCGACTAGAGTTTGACTTGGAGGACAACCTCCACCGTTGGAATACCACTGTCGGCCCGGGGCGGTCAACATACATGGTGCAGTACTTCATGATGAAGGTGAAGCACAGATACGTGCTACAGCAGCACGACGCGCTCGTGGATGAGCTGAGTCGGTTGAGAGCGGAGCAGGATTATGCGTGGAGGGAGAAGGAAGACGCGATTGAGGCGCTACTTGGGGGTGTCTTTGGGTGAGTAGTGAGCTGGCAAACTGGAATCAGGATTGATGGTGCTTAGAGAAGAGGCAGAGGGATTTTTGACACCGGTACCGCCGCCGCCTCCAAGGATTTTGGAAGGCGAGATAGAGGATTCAAATCCGGGGTAAGGTGGATGGCCCGAGATGGGAGCTCTACGAGTTTCCTAGTCGTCTTTTTTTCAGTATTGAACGTAGGATTGAAGTCACACCTTGAGAACATATCTACTGTCTGCCTCTTGACTTCGGTAAGTCAAACAATGAGTTGATTTTCAGAGTTAGAGTATGTGAAAAGGAAAGGAAAATACTCGGCACGGTCCGCCGGACAATGTGGAGAATTCTTTTTCCGCCGGATTGTTCGGTCCGTGCCAGTGATCGCTTCCTCGTTGAGCCCTTCCTTCTGAACCATGACCACAGAACCGCTCGTCTTTCGCTGGGGCATAATCTCTACGGGCAAGATAGCCACCTGCTTCGTCAAGGTAAGCTACCATCCTAGTGGTCTGGGTTCCCTTCTGATTTGCAATCCGACAGGACCTCTTGGTGGACCCTCACACGTACGTGATCGCGTTTGGCGTGGACGATCTAAGGGTAATGACTGCACAGTCGCGATTAGTCGCGATGTACACGATGTCGTTCACAAAGTGGCCGCAGTAGGCTCGCGATCCACAGACTCCGCGCAGAAATTCATCGATAACGTTGCTGGAGGCGATAAAGCCGTCAAGGCGTACGGTTCATACGAAGACGTTTACGCTGATAGGGTGCGCTGAACACCATGTTTCTCACTTTCAATCTAAAAGAATACTCACAGGATGTTGACGCTATATACATCGGTGAGTGAACCTTTTGGAAGATCGTGTCCTGTCACCTTTAACATTGCATCAGGTACACCTCACACATACCACTACCAAAACGCCCTGGACGCCATCAAGGCAAAGAAACACGTCCTTTGCGAAAAGCCCGTAACGTGCAACTCCTTCGAGCTGAAGGCCCTCATCACTGCAGCCAAAGAGCATGGCGTCTTCTTCATGGAGGCCGTCTGGACGCGATTCCACCCCTTGAGCTTGGAGGTCAAACGGATCATAGACAGTGGCGTACTCGGTGATCCAGTTGTGCTGACAGCTGATCTGTCCGGCGACTTCGGTATCAAGAGTGAGTGCTCCATATTGTTCCTAAATAAGTGATCTATATCTCTGCTCTAGACTTGCCTTTGACACACCGGATACTCGACCCCGCGCTTGGAGGTGGAGCTTTGCTGGACCTGTGGGTATTCATCGTATGAATAGAGTATTGCAGCTAATACGCCACCCAGTGGCCCGTACCCGTTAGTCTGGGTTCGTCTTTCCCTGATCCGTTCTTCCGAAGTAACCTCATGAAAATACCAGGCTATCATGGCTCTTTACGAACACCCGGGCAACAAACTCTCGATGCCCACAGTGGCTGGTTCGATGCTGATGACCCCCATCACCAACGTGGATAGCAACACGTCTTTCACCTTGAATTTCGACCAGGGCGATATCCGCGCTCAAGCTGTTCTGAGCTGCAGCATGAATGCCAGCACGCACCAATCTGGCGTCACTATTCGTTTCGAGAAGGGTGTCATCACTATTCGCCCACCAATATTCTGTTCGAAGGAATTTACCGTTGAGTACTATGATGCCAAGGGCGCGTCGGTGAAGGAGGAGAAACGCGTGTTTGAATACGATGGAGGTACGTGGAGATTTTGAGTGCGCCGTGTTAGGTTGTTGCTCATGCGGATCAAGGCGGTTGGCACTTCCAGGCAGACGAAGTTGCACGATGCGCTCGCGACGGGAAGCTTGAGAGTGCTCTTTGGGGTCATAACAAGAGTCTACTGGAAATGCACGTCTTCGATGAGGTACGGCTAATATCTCTCGCCTCCAATGGCAGGAAATGACGAGATTCTTCAGGTCCGAAGGCAAGGTGGATATGTCTTCCCTCCTGGCGTCGAGAAAGTTACGCAGTGAAAGATGAAGCAAACAGACAAACATAAATAGGAATCGGAAAATCAATGCCAACATCATTAGCGTCACGAGATGTCCGAATGTTCCTTGTCATCATCCCATCAGTGGCATCACTGCCTCATCCTGCTCGCTGTCAATGTCAGTGCCTGCTCCAACGACGGGGTCCAGGCCGCCATGCATCATCGCTCGCCCACGCAGTCGTGTTCATGACGCTCCACTTCTGATATACAGTTCATCGCTACACCGCCCCGTGCTTCAGGTACATAAGGCCCGAGTTTTCTCGTCCCACCCTCATACGATCACCCGCTACGGGGCTGGCTAGTGTCTACCAGGGATGCCAGTCTTTCTACGGCGCAGCCGTACGTCCTCCCCATCGTTCGTTGCTTCGTCTCATGTAGCCCTCCATCAGAATGTCTATAAATGTTCCACCTTATACACCGGGTTTTCTCCAGAAGCTTTGGTTGACATATGGGTGCGCGCTTATATTTTGTCCATCGGCCAAGCTCAATCTATCTAGTCCAAGCGGTCCCGTCCATCGTTATGATCTATTCACGACCGACTTGGCGGAGGTGACGCTCTCTGGCGGTCTGCATCAGGAACAGATCCTTGCCGGCGTCAATCCCTCCACCCTCTTTGGTTTCACCAAGCGTTCCTACGATATCGTTTGTCGTCGTTTCCAGATATTGGAGTGTCAGACAGAGGTCATCCTCAACCGGATCATCCAGTCCGTTCACGATGATAAGGCGACCTCCATTCCCCTCGACCGCCCCAAGATCGATATCATGCTGAAATACTTCTCCTTCCTCCGCTTCCGTAACAGTCCCGCATATGTCGACACCATTCGAAAGATCCTTGATACGACGTTCATCCCCACCTCGAATCGTCTCCTCCTGTATAACGACGTGTTCCAGCATTTCACTTGGAGGGCGTTCTTCGAGTCCATTGACAACTTTCTGTCTTCCGAAAGAAAATACCTCCCTGCCTGTGATCCCAAATTCACGAGGACGCTGTTCACGGATGTACTCGAGAAGTTTTGCTGGGACATCCTGCGCGGTGGCGATATGTACATAGGTGTTACAGCCAACGAGCAGGAGTACCTCCTCCCGGACCGATGCTTTGGGACGTTGGATGAGAGGTTTGGGTTAGATGGGTAGGAAGTCCACTCGCCTTTTGGCAAATCGAGTTCACCTTCCATGCAGATGTATCGATGACGCCTTCTTCTTCCCCATTACCCCGTCCTTGGCGATCTACATCATCGGCAGCGACCGCGAGAAATGGCCAGACCCAGGAATGGTGTCGTTGCCAGTGGACCACGAATCCGAAATTGACGTCCACCTCCGTAACGCCATGGTCTTGAGCTCCATGTCCCTCGATCCAGACCCCACTGGCGAACATGGCGAAAGACTCTACTTTTCCTCCCTGATTTCCATCTTTCGCTCCATCCTATCATACGAAGAGTTTCGCTTCCGCGACTCAACCGAATTCATCGACTACAGCCGCCTGAAGCAACGCTGCCGCCAACGGTATACGAAGGCTACCGTGACGAAGATGCTCATCGTCAAGGGCGACGTCGCGGTGATTGACCTCACGGACGACGTTCAGTCCGAGGATAAAGCCGCGGGATTCGGAGCCTTCAGCGACGTTTTCAAGGGAAAGTGGTATGACAGAATGGAGAGGAAGGAACGAGTCGTTGCCATCAAGTTTCTGAGGCAAGCGATGGCGGTTGCAGTCAAGAACAAGTTGATGAAGAGGTTACAAACGGAGGTTGCGACATGGCACCATCTATGTCATAGGAACGTGAGCCAGCTGTTCGGGATCGTGAACACGAAGACGGGCATTGGGATGGTATCCGCGTGGTGCGACAACGGTACCGTTGGGGAATACTTGAGGGATTTCAAGCCGGATGCGGACCGGATACCTTTGGTACGCTCATACCTTACTTCCATTCATAAGATAGGGCAAGTGCTGACTGATTCTTACAGCTGCGACAAATTGCTTCAGGCGTGTCATATCTTCACTCGTCCAAGCCACCGATCGTTCATGGCGACCTGAAAGGCGGCAATATCCTCGTCGACCAACACGGCCAAGCCATCATCGCTGACTTTGGGCTAAGCAAAGTGATGTCAGACCTTTCAGATTTCGTCTGTTCGTCGTTCTTTGCTGGATCAATGCGTTGGATGGCGCCGGAGCTCATTGATGCACTGGTGTCGGACGAGGGACAAGTTCCACAGGTGACGACGGCGAGCGACGTGTATGCTTTTGCCTCTGTTTGCTTGGAGGTCCGTTCATGGTCTCGTAGTAGATTGCGAATGACACGTTGACCTGAATACCAGATCATCACTGGGCATCGTCCATATCCGACCAGGAAGAACGATCAAGCTGTGATGGTCGATATCATCAGACGGGTGAAGCCTCACTGGGGATCACCTTACGGCTGGTCCGACTGTTATGGGGAGGCCTTTCTGGCTATGCTCGAGCGGTGCTGGGACGAGCAACCTGGAGCTCGTCCACCGATGACAGAAGTGCTTGGAATTCTCAATACATGCGGCTAATGATCAATGATTATGATACAATTTTTTTTGCATGGCTATCTGTACCACGATTCTCGAACCGATTCATTGATTACTGTACTTTACTGTTACTCTCGAAACTCACACTTGTATTTGTACCTTCTACCCTGTACTACCAAGCACATAGTGTATTGTAAGCCTCTAATTCGTTCTTGCACGCGTCAGATCAGTGCTAAATTCCAGTTCAAGGTCAGCTTTGGTCAAGATGTAAGTGCCGCGGAATAGCGAACGGCATCTGTTCCGCCGCCGCCGCTCCCCTTTCCGACTGTCAGGGTCGGAAAACGCATCACGATCCATCTCTTTTATTGCCTTCGACTCTTACTATCAGCTCCTCGATCCTCCGACTGCAGCTGCCCGCGACCGCAGTGGAGTCCCTGAGTACGTTTGCTCTCTTCGTTCGCCGTGTGATAATGTTCATTTCGTATTCCTTCCAGTCCGCGTTCAAAAGATCCCAACTTTTGAGTTTGAATGTCAGCCCTTGGCCTTGTTTATCATGCACTGACATGCAGTCACTTACGAAAACGCAGAATCCATCATGGCCGAAACTGCTCCCTTCCATTGTCGGTCCTGCGGAGTGCCCTATCGTTTTCCATCCTCGTCCCCACGATTCTCGTCGGAACTTTATGATTCCCTGGCAATGTCAAACGCTCCTGCCTCCGATTCTGATGCACCCATCGTCCAAAACGAAATCCTCCCAGACACGCTTGAGGACCTGCGACGCGTCCAGTCCGAGCTAGACAGCGTCAATGCTGCGTTCTCACTTTTGCACAAGGAGCGTGAACGACTTGGCAGAGAGAGGGAGAGGCTGCAAAGGATGGCAAGACAGTCTCGTGGACTTCTGTCCGCTATGCGGCGGTTCCCGGTCGAGACGCTCGCAGAGGTCTTTCATTGGGCTTGTGCCGACGAACAAGCACATGTCTTTGACATGTCGAAAAGGTCTTGGGCGATCAGCCAAGTCTGTCAACTTTGGCGGAACATCACGCTATCCACACCATCGCTATGGTCGGCTTTGAATTTCCCCAGCGGCTTCACCATACGACCTCGCAATGCTTATGCCTTGATCCAAACAATGATTGAGCGCTCCTCCAATCATCCCTTATCCATAAACTTTGATCCCTTCTTCACATACGAGGAGGACCTCGAGCGTGTGGACATGGGCAATTACGCCGCATGGCTACAGATTTTGCTGGATTCTGGATCGTCTCCGAGGTGGAAGAACGTGCATCTAAAACTTCCGGAAGATACACGCTTCTCTGCACTCGCAGTGCTGAAGGGACGATTGCCATTATTGTCTTCTCTCACTTTGAACACTTCCCATGGCGGTGAGATACTGTCCAACATTGATGCCTTCGTAACAGCACCACGGCTGCAGCGAGTGCATCTCATCGAAACCGACACGCACACCGTTCATCTGCCCTTCTCTCAGTTGATTGATGTCCAATGGTCAGCGTACGGCATCGGCTCAAATGTGATGCCCGAGGTGTATAGGCTCTTGGCCAACGCATCGCGACTTGAAAGATTTACGATGACGTTCACAAAATTGGCTGTCGGATACCTTCCCGAACCCCCACTCGTGCCGGTTTCCATGACCGCTCGATACATCTCCCTCGACATATCGCATTCAATATCTCAGTTTCACTTCACTGCCCCGTTACTCGAAGAACTGCATCTGCAGCATCTCGACCACCTCGAGGAGATTTTGCCGTTCCTGGAACGATCGCAGTGCCCGCTCAAGATCCTGCATCTGCACACACGGGGTGACGCTATCGTATTTCCAGATCAGCTCTTCGTACTCTTCGGCGCCGCGCGAGGCTTGCAAGAAGTCACCATCGAGGCGGACTATGAGGCCGACTCAGGAGTGGGCGGAAAATTGTTCGACCAGTTCGTGCAGCGCATGGCTCTTGAGACCGTTGTACGCTATTTGCCCAATATCAGATCTCTGTATGTTGATTTGGGACAAGAGGAGTGGTGCCGTCAAATCATATAGGTTCTGTACGTTCTGTTCTGTCGGTCGTAGATCTCTCGTATCGGTTTGCTTGCTTGTCGTCACTACTTTGTTCCAAATCACTCAATGCGAATATGCAAGAGCATGAATTCCAAATATATAATAGTGAAGTATATACCAAAATCCCCGTGCTTGTGGGCTTGTTGTCATTTAGAGTGGGCGTCTCGGTGCTGTCCAGGTTTTGTCCGTGGTCCGTCCATGGTCTCGTCGTCATCATCGTAGTCCCGTCGTCATCGTCGCAATCTCGTCCGCTTCGTCCTCGTCGCAGTCTCACCGTCCTCGTCGCAGTCTTGTCATTGTCCAGAGCACGCCACCAATTGCAATATCCTCGCCTCGATTGGTGTTTCCTCGGTGATTGTGTGGTATTTGCCAGGGACCTCTCCTCATTCGTCGTCGCTGAGTGATCTTGCCATCATCGGCCATTGTTGAGGATAGTATCCTCGACCTCGATTTTGGTCCTTCAACGCGTCTGTCATCTTGTCAGTGTCGTTCTCGAGAGTACATGGGCCAGTCGATGGGGGCATGCGAGGGCCTCGTCTGCGTCGTTGTTGTCCGCTGTCCTTGAGTGTGTGGGCTGCGTGCTCGTCACACCCAGGATCAATCCGCGTCCTCATCCTCGTCGCGGTCCTGTCGTCCGCTCGTTCTCGAAAATGATTTGTATTCGGCTGTGGCATTGACCGCATTCCGGACCACCTGCCGGTCGGTTACCCTCGTCGTCGTCTGGGTAGACAAGCTCCTGTGGAGACAGCTCGTTTCTGGCTGATAGGATAGGCCGCACGCGTTACAGCATGGCTAAGTGAATAGGTGTGAGCGAAGTTAATAGCCTCGAGATGCATGGAGACAAACACAGCGTATGTAGGCCGTCATGGATAATCAAGTAAGCGAACGAGATGGCGTCCAGTTACGGTTCGGTTCGGAAGATGGGGTGGGTTCGTTACAATCGCCACCTGAGCAAATGTGAGCTAAATATGTCGGCCTCGGAGAGAAATGTGACAAACCCGATGGACACCGACCTTCGCCGATAGATAAGTTCGTACCGCGCAGGCAAGTGGGGGATAGCGCTTATCTGTTTGTTTGTTTCAAGAGCAAAGCGAAGGATACGGGCAAAGGGACCACAGACGGCGCAGTGTTATCTGACAGTTCAAGGTGTGGCACAGCCAATGGCTTCATGTTTTAGGCACTGCAAGACGCGTCAACATGGATACTGACAGGCGCCCAACAAATCGAGTACGTACTGCGCTCGGATAGCCAGTACCTTCATGTCAAGCACTGCGAGACGCTTCAACTTGGTTAGGCGCCGAACAAATTGAGGGCGTACTGCGCTCGGGCATCTGAATAAGAGGACAGGTTCTTGCACTATTTCGGCTTGATTACGTGATGAGAGACGAACTGAGGGTGACGCTGGAAGACCACTTAAACAATAGGCTATACCGTACCACGAACGTCTCGCGTGTAGCAGTATACAATCTCCCTAGTCGCTCTCCGGGACCATCTCCAACATCTCCATGTCGGGCGGCGCGAGCCTGTCTAGAGCGGTTGTCAATCTTGATCTCGTCCTCGCCCGGCTTGAGGTAGTCGCTCGGCTAGGGATCTATGAAAAAGGGCACAACCTCAGAATAGTCGACGGCAAGCCAAGCAAATGTATGCTTTCGTGGATGGATGAAGTTGTAGCGCAGAAGCAAGTGTAGGATGGCGCTTAATTGCGGTAAATAACGGTTCGTATCTGCTCGAATTCGTTGGTGAGCAGAGCGTAGAGTACGGGCAGAGGGACAACAGACCGTGCAGCGCTATCATACAGCGGGGTAGCAAGTGCTTTGATGTTTTGGGACAGCCAGGACCTCTGCAGGGACGTGTCAACACGTATAGGCGCTGAGCAGATTGGGGATGTACTGTTTTGGGCATGTGAACGAGAAACAGCTGGTTGCACTCTTTTGGCTTGATTACGGGTGCGGAGACAAAGGAGTCCTGCAGTACAATTCAGTGTGGCTGGCCACAGAGCAAGCACGAGCACGCACCATGGACGCCTCAATGTACGCCTCAATGTTACTGCGAGGCAGTCGCTCTCCAAGCCTCTTCAACGGCGGGAGGAGCAAGTCTGCCGTGGTCTGGGCGGTGCCCACTCCTCGAATCCGTCCTCGGATGGCTAGCTTGAGGTAGTCGCCTGCCACTGTCTGCACCTTCCCGGAAAGTCATCGTGTTGTTCTGCAGCCGCTGCAGGCGCGCGGAGACAGGGTCCTCTTCGGTTTGCGCGTTCTTGATACTGAACGAAAATTTGGAGGGCGGGTACAAGTTGATCGTCGTCGACATCGTTGTAGTCCGCGAAGGTCCGCGATGAAGAGGGAGGTAACGTCACGGGTAACGGATTTTCCTTTTTCGCTCTTGCTATCGCCGTCAAGCGGCGCATGCAAAACAGACACCTAACGGCTGGCCAACTGTTTGAAAACTTGACACAGTAAATCTCCATTGTATTGCATGTAATGCACCATTTGGCTCGAGTAGTATTAGTGTTTCCATGAATAGTACCTGCCTCGAATTAGGGTATGGCCTGCGGCATAGGTGAATCGCTCTGATTCGCTCATACAGTAGTCCTCGCCGTTCCTGATTGTCTCCGCTGCTGCTGATGGCATTAGTGATAAATACGCACAATGAAAGCAAATAACTACCGACCGGTTCAAATGCACTTGCGAGACGACGTATGTGGTCTTCTCCATGCTCATGTTGTCGTCAAACAAATCAAATATAGCTTTCTGATCGATGTCAAAGACCTACTCCCTTCAAGTTTGAGGAGACTGTTTTCAGCCGAATTGACTCTGACATTGTACCGGAGTTTAATCAACAAGTCCTTCCTGTCATAGTAATGTACATAGTAACATAATACAACCTAACTTTAAACCCACTTGAAACAAACATACTTAGAGTGACATACTGAAACCCAATTGAAAATGAGCTGAGATCTTCCTTATATCAAACATGACCTTTTTCCAGGGCACCAACCACACCTGTCCCACTAACAGAAACTGTACTTGTGTTAGGATGTTTCATTTGAGTCAATCTAAAATTTGTACCTCCATGACAATCCGGTCCAATTTCTTGTGTGTTACACTATGGGAGACCATCTGTTCATCATGTATCTCCTCCATTCGCAATGTCATTGCTTTGTGAAGGACATGTAAGTCCTTGAGGAGGCAGACAGTCGATACATCATTGCTGATCTGAAAATGTCCGTTGTGAGCCATCTTAAGCGGATAAACCACAATGGGTTCATTCCTACCTTGAAAACTGCAAGTGAGCTATTGAGCACTTCATGCAAGTCCTCCAAATCTTTCTTGATCTTGTACTGGAGCACAAAAGCCTTTGGGGCCTTGTATTTGGCAAGAGAGCAGACACATGTTTTGATCTTTTCCAGAGTACTGATCCAGATGCGGTCAATCTCTGCCAATGGTGAGTAAGTGGAGAACATACAAGAGGAGCTTCATGATATTTGGGTCAACTTGTTGCAGACCATCAGTTGAACGGGCAAGCTCGTTAAGAATTGCAAGTGTGACATTGGCCGCATGTGTACCTAGTGCTGTGCATGCTGTCCGGTTTGACTTTACATTCTGTGAAATGCTTATGAGCAACAAATTCAATCTTATCGGCATTTCAACAATAAGGAAACTTACCTGTGCTGCTTCAAGGATCTTCCTGACTGTCTCACATGCTCCCTGAACAAGGTTGCCAACAACAGGTAACATCTTTGCAATGCTCTCAGCAACATCAAGACAGCTTATGACATAGTCAACGCTCAATGCATCCATCACACTGAGCTCCATATCTGGTTCCCCGGGTGTGATCCTGGCAATTTGGGACGCCAGCACCATGTTACGTGCTTTCATCTCGTGAAAGCATGGAACAACAAGGGGAATGATATAAGGGAAGTAGAAGTCAGCTTGAGGAGGTGAGGTAGAGAAAAGATCCCCAAAAAGGTCCTCAGTGATAAGGTTGTGATAGTCAAAGAATCTGCCGCAAGGTCAGATCTCAATTGCAACAGCGAATGGGACCTCCCACCTGAGCCCTGAGATATGCCAGTAGTCCACGTCTCCGTTAATCCCAATGACAACCCTAATCTTCAGCTTGCGATCCTGAACAGGGGTGTATAGTAGATGCTTAAGCACACCGAAGAGGAAAGATATGTTGTAACCCTAGATGTTCCTAAATCAATCATACTTTTCCGGAGTGATCTTCCAGCAACTTACACAGTTTGAACGTGGCAGAATCTTGGAGCCTTCAGGAGGCAACTCCACCATGTCCATGATGCATCGGAACAAATCAGAGACCATGGACACGTTCTGGTGGTCGTCGCAATAGCAGACACACCGGTTTCGAGGACCTAAATCAGAATGCCGGTGTATCAACCCCACCGTGTTTCACGATTGATAGACGACTCGTAACCCACAAAAGCACAATACCCATGTGTTCTCAATCTCGTCGGTAGTGTCCTCTGATTCCTCGTCAGATGTAACCGATCGCTCGTCAGAAGCGTCCGAGTCTTCGTCAGCATAGTCCTCGTGGGCCGTGTACCAGCTGGAATCGTCGTCCGAGGCCTCCTCGAGTGTGAGTGCCGATGTTGCGGTCGACATGATGGGGAAAGACGATGTGCGGGAAAGGCTGTAGCGACGAGGGGTTGCCGGCAAACATGAACGGACCACTGACACCGTCGTGAGCACGGGCTGACAGCCGTGCAGTGGATGTGAGACACCAATGTATTTCCTTCCTTCCTTCCATCAGAATCATAAAGTTATCTCGGAATGGATTCCGAGACGAGGAAGCGCACAATTGACAGCAAAACCCGCTGTAGTGTTTGTCAACGAGCAACATAACAGCACGGGCCACGACTTAATTTACTGCTTATCAGTGGACGCAGAGTTCCCGAAACGCGAGCTTAGAATAGTTACCAGATTCCCGGTCGAGACGCTGTCAAAACTCGCAAGGGAAGATGAGAAGCGTATGTGTGAAATAATACAAAAAACATGTAGTACGCGGTAACAAGCGCCAGCCGCGATGACACCTGCGCAACATTTTAGTAGGTACGATATCATTAGCGTACCCAGACGAGATGGTCAGCCCCCAAATGATGGTCAGCCCCCGAATCCAATATTCAAATCCAAATCCACAAACGCGCGATAGCTTACCTGCAATCTCGCCCTTCTCCAGATCTTCCGTGCTCGTGCCCTGGCGCTAGTCGCCGGACAGGACAGAGCGAAGAACGCGGATAGAGTTGGCTTGGGTCTTCGAAGGGGAAGATTCTAGCAGACATCACGAAAATGAGGAACGAAAGGAAGATCGGACGCACATTCAGTATCACGCAACTGGGCTGGAACGGGTTGGGCGGGGGAAGACGCCGACGAGAGAGGAGGTCGCGTGGTCGTTTGAGAAGAATCTGGCTAGCGAAACAATCCGTCTTGTGCGTACTGTGATGATTCTAGATCTGTCTTGATCCCGGACTCTGACATGATAACGCGAAGAAAGTATGGCGATAACCTTCTTGATGTATGACTCGATGAGTGCGAAGTCTGGCGTGGGGTGCGGGAGACGGCGAGAGGAGCTGGGAGGGAGGTGAGCACAAAGAAGGAAGTCGAATAGAGGCAAGACGAGAGGTGTAGAGGGGAACAATGAACGGCGAGAAAGAAATGAGGCAGGGAAGGTACGTACGTCCACCATGCATATAGTCTTCTCCGCGTCATAGCGCCCTAGTTTCAATGGGACGGTGACGGATACGCAGTTCGAGAGACGCCGGAACATGGACGCCTCGACGAATGAAGCAGATCGACGTTGACCGCAACTGCCAACATGGTTGGCCTGGCGCACGAGAAACGGGGTTGTATCAGGCCGGAGAGCGTTGCAGACACCTCACGGCCTGTTCGGCGCGTCAAGAACTGCTCGCCGGATCTAGTCTGTAGTGCACTGTGAGCCGGGAGCCAAGAAAAGCAGACAGTCGACGCACCGCTTCTCAGTCACGTTCCCTGTTCTCCGCGCTGTCCCTCCTTTCTCTCGGAAATAGTCGCCCAAACACCCGGCGCCGTTGGAGTTGCCATGGCCCTAAGCGAAGAGCGGGTACAGGCTGATCGTCGTCGACATCGTTGTGGTCCCCGATGAAGATGGTGGTAACGTCACGGGTAACGGATTTTCCTTTTTCGCTCTTGCGATCATCTCCTCGAGCTAAAGCAGCACGTCTAAAACAGGCAACCTGGCCGCTGGCCAGCTGTTTGGAGATTTGACACAGTAAGTCCTCGTTGTAATTGTGCATGTACTGGCCTGAGGGGTGTCCGAAGTGTTGAGCTAATAATCGTAATACGCCCGCCAATGACAAGCATGTCAGATACAGTGATGCAGAAACAAAACACTCTCAGATTAACTCTCCCATAGAATTCCAATTCTCATTTAATCCATTCCAGAGTTTTATACTGACTCACATTACAGCATGCCTGTAGAGCAAAACGGCAACGGCGCGCCCCAGGACGCTGTTGTCACTCCATCTTTGTCCCTATTCAGTCGACTTCCACTCGAATTGCTCTCGGAAATAATGTACCACGCCATATCTGCCGATGCCATGGACGCTGACGCCTCTCAGTGGCACCTTGTACGCGTCTCGAAAGCGTGGCGGGCCGCAGCACTTGCATGTCACTCCATGTGGTCAAGCTTCAGCCTCCGCTTCATGTATCCAGATATCAACCAACAGGACCCACGCCGTCTTGCGCTGATTCTGGCGCGCTCTGGCAGCGTCGCGCTCGACATCCGAATCCACGGTATCGGACATCCCTATGCCACTCCACTCCCCCGTTACGCGGAGATGCTGAACAGAGTCTTTGCACAGTCCCATCGCTGGAGGAAAGCGGACATGAGCATTTTGGGTTACCTAGGCGAGGACGAGTCGCGACCTCGCACTGACGCCGCGTTTCGGTCACTCGGGAATCGCCTCCAGAGCTTGCAGACTCTGGGTATGGCGTACCTCACTGGAGTCACCTTCCATGATGAATATGTCCCGCCGCTCTCTATCACGGGGTTCTTCTCGTGTCCGAGTTTGGTCGAGTTCCAGTGGTGTGGCGGTGAATGCTACGATGTGGATATACCCTGGGATCAACTAGAGACATTCACGGTTTATCCCGGCAATGACTGGTGGATGAAGTACCTTCATCCCATCCTTTCGCGATGCACGTCCATCCGCACTCTCACGTCGAGTGGAAGCTCGCGCGTCGTGGACGGATCCTCGTTCGACGTTGATCCTATAGTCTTGAGCCAGACACAAAAGCTCACTACCAATCTTGACACGTTGGTGGAGAACATAATCCTCCCGGCCTTGCAAGAGGCCGTGCTGTACTTCTCAAAGAACAGAGACGATGACACCATTCTGCTCGACGCCTTCCTCTCACTCGTTCGTCGTTCGGGCTGTATCTTACACCTCACGTCCATACGTCTTAGCGACATGCGTATCCACTCAGCCCCAGATCCATATCCATATCCCCAATCCCTGATCACATTCTTCCGCCAGACGATAAACCTTCGTTCGCTGTTTCTTGGCGTGATACTCGAGCATGATTCTCCTACATGTCATGATCTAGGAAGAGTCATATCGAGCCTCGCGGACACGTCATTCCTTCCGAACATCTCCCAATTCTCCTGTCACTTCGTCGTCGCACAGCACACCGAGCAGTCCTGTATCCCATATTTTGGATACACGACCACAACGACTGCCCAGTTCAACAATAGCGATTATAGGGCGCTGCAGAGACAGCTTGTCGATATCATCAGAACGAGGAAGCGACGCCTAGAGATGTTCTATTTGCACGTCATAAAGGAGTACATGGGGACTGATGCTGGACTCCCACAAGGGGACCCACCTGCACTCGATATGCTCCCCGCCGACATCCGCTCACTCGAAGGACTCCAGAATGACGGGATCGATGTGTCACTCCACATCAAAGTGGCAGTGGAAGGCAGGAAGGACGGTATCTCAGAATACACGCAAAGCGGCTTTGGTTGTAGCGAGATGCACTGGTCTCATACCGACGAATTGTCGTTCAACTGCTGATTGTTATTGTAGTCAAATTGGGACACCATTTCTCGTGTGTAATGCATGTGCTCGTAATAGCGATACACGATGCTTCCGGATGTATGAAACCGGGACTCGTCTTCTTCGCGGTGGAGTACATAGAAGGACGTACATGTACAACCCGCGTGATCTACTCATTTCGCTCCGTGTCCCACTATGTGAGTTGTTGTAAGACGCGTCCGATGTGGACGAGCCCGATACACGAAGTGTGAGGGCGACGCGACTCACGAATCAAACAAGTCACTGAGAACGAAGCTGGTATTGAGGCGGGGTAAGCCAAAAGGCGGGTACGGAACGTAAGGTGTGAGATAAGTGGGGGGACAGGAAGTGGGGGAAAGTCGTGGTAAGAGGGCAAGAAGCGCTGCTGTCTCGAGAAGCGAGCTGAGAATGAACTCTACGTACGTGATGTGGCTGGAGCTACCGTAATGTGTCTATATCTGGTATGTATGTTGGTATGTAGTGATGGCCGAGGTTGCCGAGTGTCGTGCCGAGTAGTTGTAAGGCGATCGCCTTACACTCTCCCCTCCCCAGGAGGCAGAGCATTGGGATGGAGTTGCCAGACGTCGAGCGCTTCACAGTCCTCCAAATCACGACCGGGCAGCCATTCGTCGTGATACGCTCCGTAACCGTGCCAGCGAACCAGGTATTGTCTCCCACGTCCGCGACGACGTTCATCCACAATCTTCTCAATGACATGCTCCATGAGACCGTCCGCGGTCAGGATCGGACCTGGCTTCAGATGTTCGCGTTGTGGAAAAAGTTCCGGGTCGTTAGGCACAAATTTCCTCAGTTGGTCCACGTAAAACGTATTAAACTTGGAGCCCGGTAAGTCAATTGTATATGAAGAAAGTTCGGAGTTAGCGTGTGTGACTGTATACGGTCCCTCTTGTCGGGGCATAAATTTTGCGACCCGATCCTTATGACCGGCCTTGTAATCTTGCCTCCGGTTGAAAGTGGTGAGCATGACCTTGTCACCGACGGCAAAGACTGGTGGATCACCGCGGGAACGGTTAGCGTAATGCGCCTGTTCCACTTTTGCGCGCAGCAGGTTGTCCTTAGCCTCCAGTGTATCCAGCGATACCTGCTGTATGACTTCAGCGGCCGAAATAGTCTCTACAGTGTCCAAACGGGTCGCAGTGACGAAAGGCGGCAATAGACGAGGTGCGCGGCCGAGACGTAGTTGAAATCCGGAATAACCAGTGGACGCATTGACCGTGTTCATGATACCAAAACGGATGCGAGGCAGCGCCCGAACCCAACCTGTCTGATGCCTGTCAACATGGTAGCGAATGGCCTGATTTATTGTTTTATTCAAACGCTCCGACAAACCGTCTGTCTGTGGGTGGAACGAAGAAGACATTGCCAAACGGACGCCAGATAGCTTCTGTAAGGCTTTCCAAAATTTAGAGACGAACAATTTATTGCGGTCAGAAACAATAATGTCGGGCAAGCCGTTTTCGCAATACCAATTGTCAAAGAACACGCCAGCGCACTCTTCGGCGTTCATGCTCATGCGAATTGGGACAATGCGGACGTCAGACCCCAAAGCGTCGGTCATAGACATTATTCCATTGTACCCATTATCCTCTGGCAGGGGACCGACGAAATCAAAAGCCACGGAGGAGCCGCGATCGTCAGGGATGGGTAGCGGGTGTAAAGGCCCTGTGGAACGTTGTGTCGAAGACTTGTTTCTTTGGCAGTCTTCACAGGCAGGGATATACGCCTCTTCAAGGTCACAACGCATGTTAGGCCAATAAAATGAGTGCCGAAGGTTTTCGTAACATTTAGCAGCACCAAAGTGTCCGAGCGCGTCATGCGCCAGGTGAAAGAGGTCCTCGCGAATATTACCAACTCTCGGTATCAGTAGGCGATCATCGATGAACCACAGACCGTCTCGTTCCGCCACGGAGGGCAGAATACGGTGACCGCAAACAAACTTTTTGCAAAACTTATCACTCTTATAACCGTCTTTAATTGCGGTTAGTAAACGCGCGTCAGCACTCAACTTGACGGTGGTCTGGACTGCGTTAATAGAGCATCTCTCGAGCCAAGCCTGCCAGCACGGGATTTCCTCAGGGTCATAGTCAAGGACGGGCGTATTATCCGGCGGTAGCCGTGATAGGGCGTCTGCGACGGTATTATCCTCCCCGCGGATGTACGAGATAGTCATGTCATATTGAGACAAGGCCTCAAGCCAACGGGACTGGCGTCGAGATAGATGCCTCTGCTTGTCAAAGTTCTCCAATGTTTTATGATCCGTGTAGACCTCAAACTGTTCACCCAAGAGATCCGCGCGCCATTTTTCACACGCGCGGACAATTGCCAGCATTTCCTTCTCGTGAACCGCGTATCGGAGTTGGGCTCCTTTCAATTGCATGGAGTCATAAGCCACCGGACGGGCCGACTCCCAAGTAGGGCCCCAAGACAGTACAGCACCTGTTCTGAGATCACTGGCATCTGTGGTCACCCAAATCTTGTTGTCCCCAGGGGAGTCGTGATCGATGACAGTCAGGCAGTCTGCGGAGAGTACCAATCGTTTGACGGCAACAAACGCGTCGTTAAGGTGGTCAGTCCAGACGGGCCACTCGTCGTCTTTCAAACTTGTCAGAGGCGATAAAACAGCCGTAAACTCCGCAAGATTCTTCAGAAACACAGCAAGATACTTAACAAGACCTAGGAACAATTTAACGTCACCAGGAGACTTCGGTTCAGGTCAAGCGACAATACGAGCCACCTTGGAATTGTCTGGCTCGAGACCGTCGCGGGAGAAGCGGTGACCAAGAAAGGAAACCCGCAATACAAAGAACTCGGATTTCTTCTCGTTGCAATATAAACGATGGAGTCGCAACGCTTTGAGGATCAGACGGATGTGTTCCTCATGTTCATCCTCTGTTTGGGACCAAACAATGATATCGTCCAGGTATATGTGACAGAACTTGCCAATGAACGGCTGCAGAGCGGCGTTCACGCGACGCTGGTGGACAGATGGGGAATTCTTCATTCCTTGCGGCATGACTAGCCACTCGTATAAGCCGAACGGGGTGTTAACAGCCGTGAACTTGACCGACTCGGGGTGCATCTTGGTATGAAAGAAGGAGTCCGTCATGTCCAATTTGGACCAAATCTTGCCCTTCACTGCATCAGCCAGGATGTCATCCACTCGAGGTAATGGGTAGCGATCCGTTTCTATGCCTGCGTTTAACTGTCGGTAATCATTGACCCAGGGAGGCACGGCGGTTGGGTCCGCCTTCGGTACCAAGAAGGACGGCGAAGCGTAGGGGCTCTGTGAGGGCTGTATATGGCCTGCGTCAAGGTGGTGCTTGATAAGCCCTCTCCAGGCATCCTTATACTTTCGAGGACACTGGTAGTTCCGATTTGCAATGACCAGATTAGCGTCCTTCAGTTTGATCTCACACAGTACGTCCGCGGGCATGTTGTCAATGTGTGGGAGTGGCTGAAAGATCTCAATGAAATCCTGTTTGACATTCAATCCACGGGCGCGCAGCTTTTCCTCATACGCGAGGTCAACAATACGGTCTTTGATAGAAGCAATGCAGTTGAAATCAATGACATTCTCACATGTGCTGTCAACAAACACACGACGGGCAGCACAGGTCTTCTTGAGCTCCAACAAGAATTCCTTGAAGTCTTTCTTGGTGTCTCGAACTGCCGATACAAGGGCCTTGAATTCACCATGACGACGTTTCTGTTCATTAAAAGTTGTACAATCATCAGGCGGTAAAGGAATACAATGCGGTTGTGGCTGAGTATCTAACAAATCGAACTGAGTTTCAAACTGGCGTGCAGTACGGAGCGCGGTGATGTGCACGTTATTTTAGAGGCGTAGAATTACACCTAACAAACAACACAACTCTTAATACTCCGAATGAGAGTAAGGTTTCTGCGGTTTTTGGAATATTGGGTTTTGCAATAGAAAATCGAGCTTGATTTACTACAACACTACACTTGAAAAACAAGGTTCTTGCGTAACAGAAACGTAGGTGTGCACAAAGTGCGAGTTTGAAGGGGGTGGTAGGGATTTTGACCGATTGACAAATTGTCTGGTTTTCAGGGAACAATACACAAGCCTCTGACTGAACTTAAACTATGCAACTTTCTCAATCCTCGCGCTGGAGGGGTTGTATCAAGAACACAATAGTCTATTGCCACACTTGGTATGTTTCTTATAACCTCGGTAGGAGCTTATTCTTTGAGTTTTAGTGTTTGCGTGGGTTTTAGACCAAATTGTGCTCGAATTGCACTTGAACTCTCAAGAGGTTATGCTGGTTAACGCTTTTCGCGACTGAACGGTCCTCTCTAGGGAAAGGCTGGCTCAGACTGCAAAGTCTCTGTAGTGTCTCTAGGGAGATACTATGCTCAGAAACACCGCCTCTAGTACGTTGAATTCAAGGAACTTTGCTCTTCGATTAAGTTCACTTTTGTTCTAAACCCTTGCTCTTAGTGCGTTAGGTTTGTCTTTTGGTTCTTAGGTTTGACTCGAATTCGAGTTTCTTTGGGTGCGTGCAAATCGAATTCGATTTTGTACAGAGTTAGATTACTACAGTAGAGCTTTGTGGGCTCGTGGCTGCGGGTCACTAAACTAAACTACTATACTGTATCGACGCTTCTTTTATACAAACTGGTCCCTACTGTACACTAATCTTAACTTACTAACTAATAGCCACTTGGAGTTAATTTCCGCGCTGTAGACACCAGTCTAGGTGCTTCCATTTCCTTATTATGCCAGTTTATTCATGACAAACCCTCTAGAGTTGATCCACGTTGACTAATTCCAAGCTCGGATTGCAACATCCTTGCGTGCTATCGGTCGAATCTATCACATGGGGTTCATCTTCTCTTGGCTCTTAATTGTTCTGAATGTTTCTTTGCGACTCGGATTCTTCAGATTGCGTCACCAATTCAGTCTCAATTATCTGATTGAATCTAGAGCTTCATTTCGCTTAAGAATCCACTTTAAGATCCATGATAGATCGTTGACTTGTTGTTCGCAATCTGTCTGCTTGTTCCAATCTCTACTGATTTCAGGTCAGATTTAATCACCTGAGATCTGAAGAAGCTTGGCTTCTTGATTCTTAACGCTCTTGGCGTACTGCGGATTATTCATGAAGAACACTTGATCATCTTTATCTTTATTGGCTTCTTCGAATAGCTCGGCTGTTACTCGATTTTGTGCTATCGTGGGTTCTAGACTTAGAATTCCAAGGGGATAGTTGTATCTTGTGATAACATTACTGGGCTTTCATCCCCATTTATGCTGACCTAGACCATTCTGTAGCTTAACCCCATTCTACTTATCATCAGGAAGTGAGCTAATCGAACTCTAATCGTCTATGAACAACACTGACAAAGTCAAGTCCGAATTGCTTGGAACTCGAGTTCGTTTCTTAGACGAGCCTTCTTTAAGAATGTGTACGTGATGTTGACTTGATAAATCAAGTGGGCACTTTGGATGGTGATATTCGAAGATGAATTTCTCCTGGAGGCTCATTCTTGCCCTAATGAGGTCTCCGTATTATCACTGGCAATCTTATAGTCTCTCGTTAGATGTATCGTGCATTTCGGCTTTGAGTCTTATCTAGAAATCGCAAAATTCTCGGTTTCTAGGCTCAGGCGCGCATAAAGCGTGTCAGCGGCGTCAACGACAATATGGTTATGCGAAAGAAAAGGGAGTCCAAGTATTACATCCACGCATAGGTTTGGGGTCACGACGGCCTTGACGGTCTTCGAGGCCCAGTAACCGTTGGGATCACGGCATCTAAGTTTAACAAAATTGGTAAGAACGGAACTTGAGTTTACGGACGAGGTAGCGGTTTCAATTTCGATCGGGTTCTTGAGCTTACGGCGGCGGAGGTTCAGGCGATTGGCCAAGGTATCTCGAATCAAGACTAATGGGGAACCATGGTCAATCATTGCTTCAACAACGGCAGGGCCAGTAGCGCCAGCAGAGAAATCATCCAGGGCGCAAGACCACAGGAGATGGGGAACCGAAATCGGACCGCCGACAGCGGCAACGGGCAAAACAGCAGCAATATGGGCCGTACTCACCTCAGAGGCAGCCTCATAATCTACAATGTCTTCCAAGTCACCGGTGGCGGCATCAGCAAGGTCCTCGGCGTCCTCGGCCCCTTCAGCAGGATCAGCAACTTCTTCGTCGACAAAGGCAGGCGTCGCGCCAGTCACCGCAGATGAAGGGCCAGTGACAGGCATGTCAACCTGCACGTAAGCGTTTGCAAGCAGGTCAATCTTCTCGGGGACCTCCCATTCTTCCGAGTCCTTGTCATTGTCTTCGGTAGGCGCGGCGGGCATACGCGACGTTTGACCGCCCATGGATTGTACGATGCGGCGGCGGACATCCTTTGAACGCGTCCTGCAAACGGGAGAAGTGTTCGTCTCGCGACGATCAGGCACCAATAAGGCGGACGGTTGTAGATCCCCACGGGGACGAGACCGCGAACACGAGTCGAGACAGTGTTCGGCTCTGGCACGAGAGCCGTCGCGCGACTTTGTACGGTGGACGGAGGGCGGCCTGGAGGCGCGGGCGTCATTCATCAGTCGTTCAATAGGGCGTTCACGAGAACCAGCGCGTAAGTTTGAGAGCGATCGCGTGTTGACAACACCAATTTTCTGAGAGCGGCCGCGGAAATTGTCCCGCTCGATTGTTGGAGAGACGTACTCCTTCTGGCGGACGTTGCGTTGAGGAGGCGAATATCCGTCTTCAGAGGACGAAAAGTCATCGACGGGATCATACCGAAAGTTCTTCAAGCCAACAGCGGAGATGGCGAGAGGTGCACGGTGAAGGACAGCGGCGACGGGTACAACGTTCAAGGTGGAATGAGCGGCGGTGGGTCTATAAGCATTGTGGGAAGAAGCGAAGGCACGTTTGTTGGAGGAGGCATCGGCGACTTCGTACTCGATCTCGGAAGGCCAGATACCAATGGTCTCGCTGTATTTGCGTTTGGCATAGGCTAGGTCCGGAAGGTACGAGCGCGTGATAGGAAAGCCAGGACGACGGTTCTCTTTGCCCTGAGGGTTCTCGCGCATCCATTCGATAAAGAAACGGAGTGTGCGAGGAACGTAAGAGACTGGATCAGGGAAGTCGCAAACACCCTCTTTCGACTGATGATCCTGCCAGGGATCGCGACAGGTTTGACACATGTGGAAACAGTCTCCGAGCGCCCTCTCCTCGTCAGTGAGCTTCGGCAGGGTGCGAACGGCACTGGGGGCACCACTATCGACGTAACAGAAAGGGTTGTCGGGCTGTCCGTATCCCTTGTCTGTAGCGGGCACGTAAGCTTGGCGAGCGGGAGGAGGCAGCGAGCTAGGCGGGCCGCCGGTGGTGACGGCGGCGACAGTGTTGGCGTTGGGGTTGGAGCCCATGATGAGCCGTAATTCGGCGCGCATCTCCTTCTTCCGGTTGACGTGTTGTCTGCGGACCTCCTTGTCAATCGCCTCAACGGCCTCAATCCAAGAGTCCAGCGTCTCGGTTGCCGCATCGTTGGTGCCGTTCATGAGCTTCGAGCCGATAACACGCGTGGGTTTATGGGTGACGGTGTCCTTCAGCTCGCTACGCGTAGTCGGGTCCATATTCTCAAGGAGAATGGTCGTCAGGCGAGCGTCAGGCAGCGGCGTCTTGCAGAAATCGTTGTTGGCTATCAGGGTCTCTGCGAAGTCTGCGAAATGTTCGTCGTTCACAAAATCCTGCTTCGCGCGGGCAATCTCCTCTTGGAAGTCGTCTTCCCATTCAGGACCGAGGAAGCGGACGCGGATGACATCGATGAAAGCGGCGAACGTGAGGCGATTAAGCGCTGCAGGCCGCTTATTGTAGTAATTGTGTAAGGCCGTGTTAGCCTGGAAACCGGGAGCGAGAAGAGGAATGATATCGGTGGACGTCTCGATGTTGACGGTGGCGTGGTGCTGCTTCACGTAGTTCGAGACAGCGGTGGCGTAGAACTTGTACAAAGGGACGTCCCTCATTGTACCCTCCGAAATCCCGGGCGGCGTGTGGTGCGAATACGCGGTGATTCGCGAGGTGGAGGTCGGCATGATGATGACAAGAGAGTCCTCTGAGTCAGAAGAGGTCGGCATTTGGGCAGACGGTGGGTTCGACGGCGGCGGTGACGACGGCGGAGGCGCAGGAGTGGTAAGGGAAGGGACTATTCGTGTTGGCTTTGAAACCACCTTCCGCGTAGCAGCTGAGAGAGAGATATCCTCTGCTGGTGCTCGAGACGAAGGAGCCGGCTTGCGACCGGGGAGAGTCGTCGCTTTTGATGGTGCAAACAGCTTGCCTGCGACAGAATAAGTCAAATTCACAAAAGGCGAGATGGTCAAAGACCTTCTGTGAACAGAAAACGGCGGTAGGCAGCACGATTCAGCAAACGGCGGCAACACGGCGGACGACGGCGGCAGCAGCAGAGAGGGAGGCGACGGTCAACGGTGGCGATACGGTATTCGTTCGGTACGGCTACGGCAGCAGCAATCAATAAACGGCTTCGTTTGACAGTGAAAAAAAAAGTGTAAGACGCGTCCGATGTGGACGAGCCCGATACACGAAGTGTGAGGGCGACGCGACTCACGAATCAAACAAGTCACTGAGAACGAAGCTGGTATTGAGGCGGGGTAAGCCAAAAGGCGGGTACGGAACGTAAGGTGTGAGATAAGTGGGGGGACAGGAAGTGGGGGAAAGTCGTGGTAAGAGGGCAAGAAGCGCTGCTGTCTCGAGAAGCAAGCTGAGAATGAACTCTACGTACGTGATGTGGCTGGAGCTACCGTAATGTGTCTATATCTGGTATGTATGTTGGTATGTAGTGATGGCCGAGGTTGCCGAGTGTCGTGCCGAGTAGTTGTAAGGCGATCGCCTTACAGTTGTTACTCGTCCTTCTTGTGTTATGGCTGACACGACAACTGAACAGTTCCGCGTCCAGCGTACTGTCCCTTTCATCGATTCGTATGACAATCATGGTTCCATGCAAGAGAAGATTGGCCACATGCGATGATCAAGGGCACGTACTGAGAGTGACAGGCATCCTGGATCAAGTACCTCGTCTCCAAGTTGTCCCTCCCGAATTGAATGGAATGTCATTCACCTCCTGGATCCCGAAGACAGAGACGTATGTATAGTGGAAGATCTTGGTGAATGTCCCACATTCAATTCCTTGCACCACTGAACTCGATGAGATCGTCCTCTATCTCGTTCTTTGCAATTACCGCCTCTGCGACGGCGCTAGCGGTCAAGGTTTGTTACTCCCTCGGCTTCAACTTTCTCTATCGATTGACATATAACCAGCGTGATCCATGCGAGGATGGGTATAATGTGTACGCCCATATCCTGATCCACCTCGTTTTTTCCGTCCTCAACTCCCCTTTCAAACGACAGGCTAATCTGCACCGACGCTGAGTTCAGTGGTGATTGCATGTTCCTCCAAAACCCGCAGAACCAATGGGCCAGCATTTCCTCGGACTGGCTGGGCGTTGTTTCGTCTGTCTACCCCTTCAAGTGTGGCACTGGGCAGGACTCTCTTCTCGCAATGTATGATGGCACCCTTACCACGTTGAGCGTTCTCACAATTTTCATCTTCAGCACCGATGGGTCATGGTATTTCCTGGGCTCGTCAGGCGTGCCGGACTTGTCGAGTATCGGAAACACTCTCTCCCATGGATACTGACAGGAGATAAGGTGCGACTGGTACGATGAATGAGGGTAATGATTTCGCAAAGCTTGCCGCCGAATGATTCCGTCGCCTGCAGAATGCAAATTGAAGTTTGCTTAGAAGTCAGGATATCAACACCCCCATGCTTCCTCACCTCGTCGTATTCTTCGGTCCCGGTGCAGTCAACTTGTTCGTTTGTGAACAAAGTATCATAGTTCTACCAGCCCCCTGCTCCATATGTCCTTTAAGCGGCGATGTTGTAGCAAACATTGTTTTTATATGTATTGTGCTTTGACGTGCACAGAAATTCTGTCTTTAGATACATTGGACGTAGTTACAGAAGAAGGTGTAACTAAGGATGCAGCACGTCCCTCCGAATTAAGTAAGTAGACACAGAGAAAACGCATAAAATCTACTGGCCCCGCTCGCTCCCATCTACGTGGACAGGGTCATCGGCGGCTATTCAAGCACAGACACTCCAATCTTTATTTTGGATCGGATTTACACGACTACATATCTCGCAGACAAGGATGGATCCGAGTCGACTAGTAAGAGGGCCGGCCGCCGCCACAATATGGGCGGTACACAGCCCGCATGCGACACGCGGTCGTCGTGTTTTAAAAGTTGGCCGCCTGTTTGGGGTGTGAGGAGGTTCCAAAGCGCGAGATTGCACCTGATGGAGGTCAGGAAAGTAAACGGGCAAAGAGCAAAGTGTGACAGAAACATGTTTCCCCCGAACTTTCCTTTTTCGCTTCGACCATCATCTCCTCAAAACCAACTTTGGGCTCATACTTGCCTTGCAGTCGCAATCACTCAGAGAAAAGTGTATTTCTGGTTGAGGCTTTGAATGGTCCGGTGAGTGAGATATGCACTTCTTTGCTCGGCTGATGGTTTCTGACGACGTATGATTGCTACCTAGTAGTATTTAGCGTGCAGCCACTGGCCGAAGGAAAGTGCAAAAAGGATCGATACATCTCCATCGAGGTGGCGGATGCCCCTTCCCAGTTTCATTTCGTCGCACCGTCGCTCGAGGAATTACGTCTGCAGCGGGTTGACGACATCCATTATGTCCAGGACTTCCTCGGGCGCTCGCAATGTCCGTTACGTGTTCTTCACCTCGGCGTGTCATGCGACACCGAAGATGAACTGATTTTGGACAAAGTCCTCCAAACTTTCAGCATGGTTCCCTTGTTGCAGGACGTAGTTATCACTATGGGGCATCGTGACGATGAGACAGTGGTCTGTGAGGCGGACTGCCAGGCAACGGTTGAGAGTATGAACGCGAATCATGCAGAGATTGTACAAAAATTATCTCACCTCAATTCTTTCACTGTCAATACTGGACCGATTGGCGATCTCGCCGAATAGTTTAGATTCATAATAGCTTGATAGCAGTACCGATAAACTCTTCAATGTCCGGTATTCAATCAACAATTAGTCGCGAAACAAAGCCATAGTAAATGATGGAGACCAAGCCTAGATGACGGGGCATCCCGGCATCGGTATGTCTGGTCCACGTATTCTGATATTCCTCTTGTGGTCGTCCTGTCTTGCGGGAGGTACTCCGGAATTTATCATCCTCAACGTAATTGTAACCTGTCCGCAGTGACACGAGGAGCACTCTTGAGACTTAAAATGTCAATGAGACAAAGCAATTGTGATGGAAGGGGATCGGTCGTAAAGGTGGAGTCTCTTGAGGCTTCCAGATTTGACAAATCAAGGCCCCTCGTACTGAAATTGTTGTTTCAATTGTGGCGCTAAACCAAGAACAATCAGCTACCGAGGGAAGGCGGTCTCCAAGCACCGGTGACAGGAACCTTCTTAATTGTCGTCGTGTAACAAATAGGTTAGATATATTTGGACAAGGTTGAGAATACGTCCCCACTACATGCAGGGTCACCCACAAGATCAGTATAGTCTCGAGCTTGTTCTGGTCTCCTTCGCAAAACCTGTCGTGTCCACACAAGGCTACCGCGGGAAAGCGGTCTTCAAGTACCGGTGACAGGAATCTTCTTGATTGTTGTCGTGTAACAAATAGGTTAGATATATATGGACAAGGATGAGAACATGTCCCCACTACATTCAGGGTCACCCACAAGATCAGTATAGTCTCGAGCTCGTTCTGGTCTCCTTCGCAGAACCTGTCGTGTCCACACATGATATTATTGTCATCCCTAGATTATCGCAGATTTCACGTCCCCGTCTTCCACACACGCCGTCTCAATCTTTGTTGTTCGCTGCAGGTACTGTACCTTTGTCGGTGGAGATGGAATCCACTGTGCCCGACTCAAAGCGTAATCGTCCGCATGCACCGAGAATGTTGCGCGAAAGGGCGACGACCTTTCCCCACGGACTCTTCGGATGGTTACGGGGAACAAGGTATGCAACGCCATCTAGAGCTGTGTGAGACCGTGGTCGCGCTATTAAGTAACACTTACCGTTCGAGATCACAATCGCATGTGTTCGCGTGACGCGTCCAAGCAGTATGCGTGTCCGAGGGAGGACCATTTCGTCCTAGAAGATGTAAATGACTATAATGAACAAGCAGTTCACGATGCCTACCTTCTTGAGTACAGAGATGAAGTCGTCATCGTGCACTATGCACGCAGTGGCGTGTCGGGCCTAAAGTTCTGGCATGAGTTTGAGAATGACTGGCTTTACAGGCAACACACCGAATGATGCATCAACTCGTTGATCTCCCGAGACGGGACATAAACCTGCGCGTAAAGGTCAGCTGTCAATATACGGAGGCAGAGAGCGAACCCACCCATTCGACATCTCGGGTGTTTGACCGCACTGGGGGACGGAATGACGGTGGTAGAAGCGAAGCGAGATGTGTTGGACTACAGCTCGTCGGCCTGGAGGAGGAGAACTCGGTGTTGTATAGGTATGGTTCAATAGATGTGTAGAATGCTCGCATGGAGAGGCATGACCGCTCCCCGCCGACTCTGTGAAGGTGTGCAGGAGCCTGATGGGAGTGTAGTCGTCCTTCAAAGCAGCTCATGCTATCGCTCGAGATTATTTCGGTGTGAAGACTCGAGTCCGAGTCGTCCGCGGGCATGTTAACATCTACGGAGAAGATGCTTTTTGTGGTCTGACTCCGAAAGTAGGCTGACGCCCAATACGACGCCATCTCGCAGCCCGTGATAACACAAAGCTCGCCGTTCCACAACTCGCCTGAGCGCGTTGCACAATAAGCTAGAGACAAAGCATTCCTCTGAATATATTCAGCAATCTTCTGTTTCCCAGATTCTGTGCATTCATAGGAGGAGCCCCCGAACGGAAGGACGAAGAATCCCCCTTCACTCGCGGTAGTTGTGATGCTATACTGATTGAGGTCAGAGCCGCTGGGAAGCCACTTCAGTACTAGGTAGTAAGGTGACAGATCATTAATCACGAACCGTAAAGACATCTTCAGCGGTTCGCATGCAGAGTTTGTGCCACCGATGAAACTGTGGCGGGGATGCACCACTGTAGTAACGTCGACACTGGGGTCAAGATGAGCGGGCTGATGATCCTTAGGAGCCCGCGAGTTTCGCTCGTGATCCTTTGGGAGGGCCACATTGAACAATAACCTGCCATTTTCGCCCCAGAGAACATAGACATCGCCAACTCGGAGACCGTCATTGCAGGGCCATCCTTGGATGGGCGGAGAGGCATTCCAGAGTGCTCTTCCCTTGAAGGCGGGGTATAGTGTGCGCGCAAAGTCCTGGTGCACCCAAGGTCCTGGAGGCATTGTGCATAGAGTTGATCACGCACAGCCCCTTAGTCATTTGACTGGTCACTTCCGGCAGGGTAGCGTGGTCGCACCCTTCAGCAACGTAAACCCAACGTAACGACGACATTTGCGCGCGCTCACATGGACAGCGAGGGGCCAGTAGATTTTACCGTGACCGTGAATTCACGGTCACGGTAAAATGCCACGGTAGTACGGTCGTCATGGTCTCGAGGGAGAGTGGAAGCCCAGTAGTCGGACACTGGAGCATACAAGTAGAATACGATGTCGTGAACCAGAGCGCCGTGTGTCCAGCCAGCTTGGAAAAAACTGTCAAGGTGTGAATAATGGACTTCAATCGATGACGGTCAAATTGAACGCGAAGTCTCAGAGGTCTTATGCGCAGCAAGTTGTAGCTGTAGAGTGGCAAGGACCATATACATGCTAAAGTGATCAAAACTAGCCTTGTCAAGTAAGATCAAGCCGAAAAGCGCATCGTCAAGGTTCAATGGCCGGTGACACCATCACGGTAGCCACGGCTACGGTCACGGTACTCACGGTAGCAGTTTCACGGTCGTCACTGCCTCACTGCCCATTGCTCACTGCCGCACGGTAATGTACTCACTGCCGCGGTCAGCTCACGGTAGCACGGTAAGGGTCACACGGTACCAAATTGAGACTTGATCTCATTGGACGATGAGTTTGGCGGTCATTCCAGCACTCAACGCGGATATTCTCTTCAAGTTCGGGTACAAAATTACAGCTCCAAGCGGACTCAAGGCGTAGAAGACCTCTTGGGATGAATCCGGTCATTGTCGCCTTGAAACATAGAGCTTGACGCGTAACGGCGTCGCTTGACGCTTGTAGAGTTGACTAATAATTCGACGAGAGCGAAGGTGCCCTCTCAAAGACGGCAGAAGCGCGGAGAAGAGGGTTGAGAGCCGTCCCTGCCATGCTCCTACTAAGCAGCAGCTGGTAAGCGCTATATCTGGTGATACCACTGTACAGATGGTCTGGGGCATGTACTGCAGGCTCTTTGAAGGACGTGCACCCAGAGAAGTGACCTAGTAGACATTCATCATCAAAAACTATATCAGATGAGTGAGTAAAAGCGCCCTCATGAGCAGGAACCAGCCCTCAAATAACGAGAGAAAGACCAGTAGAGCTCTACGCGGGTACAGTCGGAGTCCACTTAGCAGAGCTGTTGACATGTGGCGCGTCGAAGGCCGAGGGCTAAGCTTCTCTGCAGCACTGAGGAAAGCGAAACCATCGCTTTCTAGAACAATTGTTCCTTTGATAAAGAGCTAATTTGACCTCAATTGAACAGACGTGCTACGGATACAGCAGTCGAAATGATGGATCTGAATCAAGGTGCGCGTCGATTTAGAGCTGTTGTACGCACTCGGCATCTGACTCGGCTACGGATCATATTTTACCTTGACTTCCGACCACCAGAATCGAAATCATTGTCTTACCCACTGGGAGTCTCGTCGGCGCTCAGAGCACGGAGTGCAACTGTGCAAGAAGGAGAGAACGGATTCTCCTTGATCTCTACTATGTCATGACCTCTCATTTCTTACTCGACTCACGGCTTCCCCTCCCGCTTCCACGCACCCGGCAACGCTCGCACGGCTGTACTCACATCCTCTTCAACATCGTGTCTGTCCTTCGACTACGATGACACTGACCCTAGTCTAGGATCAGGATGTCGCGTATGTTCACGGTAATTCACGGGACCAGGGTAGTCCCTCACGGTAATTTACGACCCTCACTGCCACGGCCACGGTAGCACGGTCACGGTAATCACGGTAGCAGTTTCACTGCCACGGTAAAATGTACTAGCCCGACAGCGAGCCCTGATTGCCTTCACTGCAATTGGGTGACTTTATTGTTCGTCCTCAACTGTGGTCCGCCCAGACGACAGCTGTTATTCTCTTCCAGTCCCGAGGACATGTCTCGACTTCTTGCATAGCAACGTGTATTGTGGAGATTTCCATTATCCCGCTTTGGGAGAAAAGAAGCTGAGTATTTAAGAGGACCTCGATTTCCTTCGAGGACCCAACACCTTCTATATTCCTCTGTTCTGCGATCTGTCGAATCTGAATCTCTCTCTCGACATGTCCGCCGACGATATACGCCGATATACCAAACTTCTGACGCCCTCGCACGCCCTGGGTGGGCACTGGTTTCTGCGTCCGTCGATGTGGAAGGCAATCAGAAATACAGAATTCGAGAGGACTGGAATCAAGCTCGGGGATGTTGGCTACATCAACGAGGAAGGATATTTCTGTCTTCTCTTCAACGCCTTCCGCGACGCCCATGACCCCAGGCATGAGGGCAATCTACACCCCCCGAATTCCAGCCATTCGACGTTTTCCCTCCAGACATCTATAATTGGGAAGGGGAAGTGTTCAATAAGAACGAGACGTTCAAGTCAGGCAATCACATCAATGATGTAGTTGTTCACTTCGGAGCTGGGTGAGCGTCACTGTCCCGAAATTTTGAACTTACTGATGCGCTTCTGGCAGTGTTGGCGAACCGAGTAAAAAACCGCCAAAAGCGGGGTTCCGTATGACTGTCGAATCGCACACAACTGAAGGTGCTGTATTCGTGCACCATGGCTATGAGGCCCTTAAACGCATGCAATACTCGGACCCCTCCGGCCTCAAATTGACAACATATTTCCAGCCGCATCTTCCATCCTGGTACAAATTCGCCATCTTCGGCCTGAGCAGAGCTCGCCTCGAAGGCGACGATCTTTACTTCATAACCGACGTCGACAAAACAAAGAACTGGACCAATATGCTCTGGCATTCGAAGGAGAAATCAGTCACACTCGAGGTAGGCGTGGATGTGCCACTGGTGGTGCCCGCCGCCATAAATGTTGAAGCCGGGGTATCTAAATCCACGACCGTGAAGAAACCAGCCATTCATAATCAGGGATTTGTCAGTCGGCGCACCCACTGTTCCAGAGTGGGCGGCTACATGATGGTCGTCAACAGACACCTCTGGAATCGATGCGTTGAGGCTGGCACGGAGATTCTAATGATTCATCAAAAGCCGAAACGTTTTCGTTCATTGCGAAGGTTGTGGCATATTCTCCGCGGCAATCTTCCTCTATCCGAGGATGAGCGTCATTTCAGTGCGCTTGACGCGCCGTACCCTCGGCCTTTGAATAGCGCTCCAAGCTCTTCGCCGACTCCCGTCCCCGCAAACACCACAGCCTCCTTGGCCTCATCCTCCTTGTTACGGCCTCATCGGACCAGTGATCCGACCCCTCCTCCCCCCTCTCCTCTTGTCAACGATGAGGAGCCCACCAATACAGCCGACCTCGAGAACGATGATGTATTGGATGCTAGTGACGATGACGAAGAAGGCAAAGGGAAGAAGAAACCCGCACCTGATGATGATGGATCGGAGGAGCCCAAGCGCAGTGACGACGAGGATTCGTCCGACGACGAGGGCGGTCCATCTGGTGGTTCTGGATCAGCACCAAATGGAACCTCTGATTCCTCCTCGCGCCGCGACTCGGGCGGTGCAGGAGGCAGAGGCCAGGACAGGCCAACAGACAACAATGGTCCCGAAGGTGGTGTCGGGTGCGACCGGTACGACATCAGCACCGAATTCAACGGTTGCCACATGACGCGTTGTACCAGCATCGATGCCATTGCGGTATGCACATCACCTCTTCCGCAGTGTTTTTACTTATCTTTGCAGTTCGGATTTTGGAGTCCGCTCAATATCATCCTCCTCCTCATGATTGAATCAGTGGGTCGAATTGCATCCACGTGCTGCTACTGCGTACTGACAGTCATTGGCTCTAGGCTCCTTGGACAATGTTTGCCTCTGCACATGATCGCGATATCATGGCGGTGGTCGAAGTGGCAAGTCTATAACCCTGACATATACCGAACTTGCGCTAATTGTCCCCTTGAACGCAGGGGGATCCTGGCCTTCCAGATTCGCAGGAACTAATTCGGCGGATGACCAAGTTTTTCGTCATCAAACTTGATGAATGTACGAATCTTGGCAATCATTTTGCCGTAGTAACTCACCTCTTGAGGCAGATGGTTGTGCCAGCCTAGTGCAACGACCCCGCGATAGTACTTATGTATGCAAGCACTCCGGTGAGTTTGATGTTCCCTTTCCCCGTCTGACATTCTGCTCACAAGCCATTGAAGCGTCCGAAATCATCGACGATAATGCAGACACAGCCACTGTCTTCAACGTGAACCTCGACAGAAAGATTACAAAGCCTCACCTGGGCTTTGACATACTTGGCACAAGCAATATTCCCCCAGTGAGCATGCACAGCACCTGACGTTATTCAAACGACTCAGATTCTCTTCAGGGTCATCTGCTGGTTCCTGCCAGTGGGAAAGGCCGTGGCGTCGAAATGATCACAGGTCGCGGTACGGCCGACAAGTTACTCAATGAAGCCATCATAACGAAGGCCACTACGGATCCGTCATATGGAGAACGTTTCATGGCCGCAACCGCCAGGCTAATGCGCGAAACTGCATCCCGAAGAAACCTAAGAAGGAAGGACGGTACAATGAAGTACGCAACATTCATTGACTTCCGGTGCGGGGCATTCAGCAAAGAGGTGATGACATGGAAAACTGCACTCGGAGTAAGGGAAAGTCGACAGTCAATGCCCAAAGTGGTTCGTGCCCTATTTTATTGATTGACTGATTGTGTGCTCACCAAGTACTAGGACTCGAAGGGGAAGACACGGTCTACAAAATCGGATTGCACCCAGTTGACCGTCTCACCACAGACGGCAGGATCGCAGGCGATTGCGCCGCTCCCTACTACTCCGACTACCTTACCCCAACCTGAACCGTCATCGATCGGCCACCTAATTTCGGGAATGAACGCAACGGCGTTAGACGGCTTCAAGTTTACTAACGAAGCGGACTGGGAGGCTGCGACTGCCTCTTGGCAAACGGCGGACGCGCGGGGTCGTGAGACAGTAGTGAGTACCGGCGCACGTGCAGCCGCCGCAGTGGTATCATCTAAGCCGAAGGCAAAGGCCAGTGACATGAGTCCCGAATCAGATAGGCATATGCGGGAACGTGGTATGGTCACCTCCTCGCTCCGTTCGTTGAACTACCGAACGAACAGCTCTTGGTATTGAAAGGATCTTTTTACGTGGAGTTTTACCTGTTACTGTAATCATACCCGCTCTCATGAATGATTCTTGCGCTCTTGACTCACAGGCGGAGGCTTCAAGTCCTTACCAGTCGGCCAGCTCACGGTTCAAGGAAGGTGGGGGCTATAATTGGCCACTTTCTGGGAAGGAAGGAAGGAAGGAGGGGATTGTGTTATACTCGACAAGGTTCAATCCAGGTCCAAATGACAAGCTCGGAAAGTAGATATACCAGTAGTATATATGATGTGGGTCTATCGCCTTGGCGAGCAAGGTTTGCTGAGGAAACCTACTGCCATACTAGAGCAGTCACGGGCCGCCACGTCTTAGACTCATAGATGGCGTCTCAATCTTCATTGTTCGCTTCAGGTACTGTAGGGGAGGAGAAATCGACTTTGCGCGACTCGAAGCGTATTCGTCCGCATGCGCCGAGAATGTCGCGCGAAAGACTGACGACCTTTCCCCATCGACTGGTCTGCTGTTCCCGGGAAACAAGGTATGCAACACCATCTAAAGTTGAGTGAGATCGTGAGCGCGATCTTGAATGATACTTACCGCTTGAGATCGCGATAGCATGTGTTTGTGTGACGCGTCTGAGCAGTGTGCGTGTCCGGGGTAGGATCAGTTCGTCCTGAGTATAGTTCGTAAGCCACTGATCGTCTTAGATAGTTCGCGATGCCTACCTTCTTGAGTACAGAGATGAAGTCGTCGTCGTGCACTATACACGCAGAGGCGCGACGTGCCTAAAGTCCTTCCTTGCATAAGATGAGAATAGCTGGCTTTACAGGCAACACACCGAATGGTGCATCAACTCGTTGATCTCGCGAGACGGGACATAAACCTGCGCGCAGAGATCAGCTGCGAATATACGGAGGCAAAGAGTGAACCCACCCATTCGACATATCGGGTGATGGACCGAGCTGGGGGGCGGAACAATGGTGGTAGAAGCGAAGCGAGATGGGTTGGACTGCTCCTCGTCAGCCTGGAAAGGGAGCGCTCGGAGAACTTGGTGTTGTATAGATACGGGCCAATGGATATGTAGAATGCCCGAAAGGAGAGGCATCCCCGCTCTCCATCGCCTCTGTGAGATTGCGCATAAGTCTGACGAGTTTCTACAAATCCGCTCATGTTGTCCCGCGAGATGATGTCGGCAATGAGACTCGAGTCCGAGCTGTCCGCGGGCATATTCAAATCCACGGAGAACATGCTTTGCTTTTGCCTGAGAAACCAGGCTGCTGCCCAATACGACGCCTTCTCGCAGCCCGTGATAACACAAATCTCGCCGTTATACCACCGGAGATTCTTGACACGACAAGCTAGAGAGAAAGCATTCCTGTGAAGATACTCAGCAATCTTCCGTTTCCCGGACTCTGTGCAGTCATAGGATTTGCCCCCGAATGGTAGGACGAAGAATGCCCCTTCACTCGCGGCGGTCGTGATGGTATAATGATTGGGGTCAGAGTCCCTGGTAAACCAGTTCGGTACGAAGTATCAGGATAGCAGATCAATGATCACGAACCGTGAGGACATCTTTAGCGGATCGCGTGCAGAGTTGGTGCCACCGATAAAAGTGTGGCGGGAATACACATATTCAGTTACGTCGGCAACGGAGTCAAGTTGAACGGGCTGATGATCCTTAGGGGCCCACGCGTTTCGCTCGTGATCCTTTGTGAGGGCCACGTTGAACAAGTACATGCCAGATTCGCCGTGGAGAACATAGACATCGCCAATCCGGAGGCCGTCATTGCAGGGCCATCCTTCGTTGGGCGGGGCCCCCATCCAGAGTGCTCTGCCCTTCAATGCGGGGTATAGTGTGCGCGCAAAGTGCTGGTGTACCCAAGGTCCTGGTGGCATTGTGCGTAAAGCGTAGAGTTGAACCCGCTAGAGCCACATTTTGCCATTCTATGCCATTGGCCGGTTACGTCCTCAGGGTCGTGTTCCTTACGTCCGGTACCTGCCCGCTTTCATGAGTCAGAGATATTTTTTTTTTTTTTTTTTTTAGTGGTGCTCTAAATAGCCCGTTAACAAAGTTAATCTACTAGATAGGAAAGCGTTGGAGCAGGGAGTTTCACCCCACATGAAGAATCCACCCCGGGGAAATGCGTTACGCACACCTCACAGTAGTGTGGGACTCAGGTCACTACCCGTCTGACCTGCTACCCACTAAAACCCCAGTTGACTTAAGCCAATTCTTTTGAATTGGTGCTCCAATATTAGAGTAGATAAGATCTTTCCAGGTGTTTAGCACAGTTTTCTCTTTTAGAGCCTTTTTACCATAGCGTTTGGTATTTGTGTGGATGCGGTCGGTGCGTAATCTACTCTCAATTATTGTGTTCCATCTGTTCTCCACTTCCTTTTCAGTGAAAGGTCGGCGTGGGTCATTTCCTTTCTCAATGACTCTATCGCAGCGTAGGACCCAGATCAAATATAGGGCTTCTGTTACAATTATACGATAGGCTCGGTTGTGACCTTTTGAAAGCTTGTGTTTTCCTTCCATATCCACTGCTACGGCGGTTAAGGCTGTCTTATAGTTGTCCCAAAAGGGAACTTTGCATTTGCGTTCCCATAAGTTTTGTGCAAGTTTCCATATTAGGTCTCGTTCGGGGGCTATGCACTCGTTAAGTATGTGTTCCATATTGTCTGTTGTATTGCAGAGAGAGCAAGTCCCGCGTATCTCATAATTAGGAATGTGGTCCCAGAAGGGGCCTACTCGATGAGCTCCGTGCATTAACTTCCAGAGGAAGACTTGTATTGGTTTGCGGATTTCTTTAGAGTTGAGGGCCAGCCAAATGTCTTTTTCATTTGGGAAGAGGCCTGTGTTTTCCAGTAGAGCCCAAGAGGTTATTGCAACATTTGCATTAGTTGTTTTGCGTTGAGGTGCCGTCTTAGTTGCTCGGATCAATTTATAGGCAGAAGCTTGCGAAAGTGAACTTAAGCGTGCACCTGTTAGCATGCATGAGCGTCCTTCGTAGGCGGTATTATCAAATTGGATAATATTATCAGCTTCTATGGCGGTTTCCATGAGTTGTGCTATTTCATTGTGTTGGGGATCTCTGGTGACAACATATTGTATTTGTCCATTGTGTCAGAGATATAAGTATGTCAATGATGTTCTTGCGTTCGTCACAGGAGGGAGGCTTGTCGTACATACCGAGCCGGTTGATCAGCCCAAGGAAGGTGGCAAGTTCGAGAGATAACGGTGAAGTCACAGCCGTACGGCCTAGTCCAGAATCTCTAATTGTTTCTCAAGGCTGTCGCATTGGGGAGAACAAGTCACTTAGAGCAGTTTACCTCCGTGTCAAGCATGCGGTCAAGATCAGCGGCTCCGAGTCATCGAATTTACTACGTTTCGGAGTTTGCCGGATCGGCTCGGGCCGAGCCTCCCGACACCGGTGACAATCGGCAACGCCGGTTGCTTTTGCTTCCTGCCTCTATCCTGCTTGTCGAGTTTTCGTGGACTTTCAGCACCAGAAGACTCAAGAGTGTGCGTATTAAATCTCAATAATACAATGTTGGGCTTCTCTCATTTTTTCTGCCAGTTCAAGATCGATTTACGGCGTCTCTCAACCTACTTGAGCGGATGCTTATAGTTTTCCTTACGGTTCCCCTCGACCCGCCTTCCTCGGTCGGCACCATCGCTCAAGGACGTCCGTACACGAGCTCCCTGACATCCTCTTATCCTTGTCCCCTACGACATCGGGCCAATTTAAGCAGGAGACGGGAAATTGACGATAATGAGGAAGATGAACAGGGAGGGCAGAACGCGCTGGTTGGATGACCCCACCCAGTGACTTCTCGTGGCAGTGGTACGAATTGTAAAGTATATGTCCACCGTATTGTCCAACCCGTTTTGCTAACCGCTATGTACGTTAGGCCCATCCACATGTTCGGTGTCGCATGCAGTCGCCTCTCATTGCCGGAGTACACAGTCCCGGATTCAGAAATACCCAATACCGTCGCTCTCGTTGCGGTTTACGACGGAGGAAATAACACACGGCTATCCAGACTTAGACGATCCACGATTAACATCTTTCCCGACACTGTCAGCTATCCAGTGTACCGCTATTGTCAGCCTCGGATTCCGGGACTTCCGTACCCTTACCAAAATACCGCTGCAGCACTCGACCTGGACCGAATAGGCCCTGGATTTGGTACGCCACATGTCCGTTCAATATCCGCGCCGAAATTCACTTAATCTTGTAAGGTGGTTCCGCTACTAATTCTACACATGAACAATCACCTTTCGAGATTGTTGTCTCGTCCCAACCGAAGAAGCGGTCTACATGGCGACCAGTCGCTCGTGGAAACTGGTTACTTGTGCGTTTCTCCGTCCTTCGAACATCTTCTTTGCTAATCAGATTTTACCCTCATCTCTTTGCTTCAGACTTGATCTATTTTGACATTGAACTTCTAAGTCAAGTCGCGAGACAGTTCTCCACCCAAATGTTTCCCGGCGCTCCCATCTTCAAGCAACTGGCCCTCGCATTTCTCCGACCAGCGTCGTTTCAAAACACAGTCATTGACATATGTACACCAGCGAGATACTGCCTCAGCGGAACTCGGTGGATCCTCCTAGCGCGGATCACAAAGTGGGCTCGCCAGGCGACATGTCCTTGATGTCTGATGTCAGATGCTTCGGCCAGACCCATTCAATGCCTTCGCGTATCCAATCAAACGCGATGGACTACAATAATGTCCCGAATCGACATTTGGCACGTTCGGGCATCCACAGTTAGCACTGTCGGACATCCACAGTTTCGCAACGTACACCTTTCACCCACGAATGGACCTGTTGTGATACCCGTCGTCCACCGACAACTCCGCCCTTGGTACAAAAAGCAGCGCCGAAACATTCCCTTCCTCCTCCAAATCCTACATGTCTTCGTTCATCCGCCCGCACATCAACACCGGCTACAGCCTCGACCAAGCTGGAGGTGTCAATTGTCTCGCGAACCTCATCGAATTTAACGCGAAGCATAACCCTGACCATGTCTTCGGGCTGCAGAGTCGTGCTGGGGACCTCTCTCCAGTCGAGATAACTTTTGCGCAGTTGCAGTCAGCGGTGGAGGCCGCGTCGGCGTGGTTGGTCCAATCCGACGCAACAACAGGACGAACGGAGAGGGACGTCAAGGTGCCGCCCGTAGCGATCTTGCTAGGCAGTGACGTAGGCTTGTTCGTCTGGATGGCCGCGCTGATGAGGATTGGCACGCCTGTAATTTTTGATCCTTCGTCACCAAAACCAGTCTACTAACTGTGATCTGCCTATAGGTTCTGTGTCTATCAGCCCGATTGACACCCGTCGCGGTCGCGCATCTGATCAAGGCGACACAACCATCGACGATACTCATCAGTCCACAAATAGAACGAGCCGCAAAGGAGGCTCAGGACCTTCTACAAGAACAAGTTCATGCCAATGTGCCATCGTTCAAGCATGCCCCCGGCTATGCCGAACTCCTCCAATCGGACTTCGTTCTAGGACCCGTCCCGCCGAAGTATACCGAATTCCGTTATGGGGACCGCGATGCCCTCATCATGCACTCGAGTGGGACGACGGGCTTGCCAAAGCCGATATATCACGCTCAGGCCTACATCTTACTTTTCGCGACGAATCATGATTTGCCGGAACAGGAGGGCAGGTTTGGGTGGAATGTGTCGACATTGCCGTTGTACCATGTAAATCTCCGTTCCTTTTGGCATTTGCTTGGATGCTGACCATACCATCTTCTAGGGTTTTGGACTTCTGGCGCCGTGTCTCTCTCTGAGCGTTGGCATGCCCTTCGTACTACCGCCTGCTACGGTCATCCCTACGGCGCGTACAACGCTGGAGATCTTGAAGATGACGAAGGCGAAGACGATGTTCTCGGTCCCTTCGATATTGGAGGATATGATGAGGTTGTCGAAGGGCGTCGGGGTGGAGACGTTGAGGACCTTGGAGTTTATTGCCATTGGAGGTGCACCGATGAAGGAAAGCGTCGCGGAAGTGTTGACTAGGAAGGGTGTGAAACTATTGAATCATTGGGGTGAGTATCAATGTTCCCCATCATCAGGTCAGATATTGAATCTGTCATTGTAGGTGCGACAGAGCTAGGCGCAATCGCCACGGTCCAGCGCCTCCCTCCGAACTACGATTGGCACTACATCATCGCACGGACTGATATGAACCTACGCTTCGACCCAGCTGGCGATGAGACTTTCCGTCTCAGCGGACATGCGCCTGGCTGGGAAGAGCCTTATATTGTTCAAGACCTACTCGTCGCCAACCCCCTCGAATCATCGCAATACCGCATTCTTGGCCGTGCAGATGACCTCATCGTCCTTGCCACAGGGGAAAAGGTGCGCCCAGCGGGAATGGAGCAGGCTCTTGCAGAGTGTCCTCACGTCAAGGATGCGCTGGCCTTCGGGGATGGACGGGAGGCGATGGGTGTCATCGTTGAGCTGATTGGAGAGACTGGCTCTGGAAGGGTGGACGAGACGTTTTGGGGATACCTGGAGAAGGGGAATAGGGTCACGGACAAGCATGCGAAGGTGACGAGGGAGATGGTGGTCTTCACGTTTGCGGGTGTGAAGCCATTCGTCAGGACGGATAAGGGGAGTCTACAAAGGAAGGCGAACCTGCAGTTGTTCGAAGAGGAGATCAATGCGGCGTATCACGCGAGTGGAGGTGGAGGTGGAGGGAATGCGGAGCCGTTTGATGTTGATGGTGATGTCTTGGCGACGCTGAGAAGGATGGTGTACGATGTCTCCCAGGTGGCGGAGTATCGCGATGGTAAAGCCGATTCGGTGGATTTCTTCGAGTCTGGGTTGGACAGTCTCCAGGCTGCCAGGCTGCGCAAGGCCATTCTCGTTAGTCTGCATGCTACGCCAAATCTGCCTCGGACGACAAAGGACGACGATCTCGAGTCAGACTTTTGTTTCCAGCATCCCTCATTGGAGAAGTTGGGCAGGGCCGTCGGGCGAATTCTACGAGGAGAAGTGAATGTTGATGACGCTGGAGAGGATGTGCGATTGGAGGCGATGGAGATCATGGTGGACAAATACCGAGCGGAACTGGTGGCGTTCTCCAAGACTGCGAGGGAAACGAGGGCGAGGAAACGAAAGTACCCACCGATGAAGAGGCGGGGTAAAGTTGTGTTGTTGACGGGCTCCACTGGCAGCTTGGGGTGCTTCTTGCTGTCCAGGCTACTCACTGACAAGTCGGTGGAGAAAGTCATTTGTGTCAATCGCGCTCGAGGGTCTAAGTCAAATACCTCCGAAAGACAGGCGGGCCTGATGAGGAAAAGAGGTGCCGTTGTCGACGCGGCCGCATGGGATAAGGTTACGTTCATGGAAACCGAGCTTCGTTCAGCAAAATGGACCGATCCAGAGGTTCGTCTTGCGAATCTTCCGAGTGGCTGATACTAATGAACCCTTCTGTAACAGCTGCTCCAAGTGACACATATCATTCACAACGCATGGCCAGTCAAATTCAATCGACATCTCGCCTCCTTTGAGTCCCATATTGGCGGCCTGGTCAACCTCCTCAAACTATGCATCTCCTCGAGCGCCAATTCCCTCGAACCTACGCGATTGCTCTTCGCATCTTCCGTTGCCGTCGTGGGCCGCTACCCCGTTCTGCACCCTAATGGACCGTTCGAGGTCCCCGAGATCCCTTTGGACGCCGCCTACACAGCGGAGTTCGGCTACCCCGAAGCGAAGTGGGTGTGTGAGCGACTCGTTCAGATCGCGGACCACTTGTACGGAAGTGATGGCCTGAACTTGATCAAGGGAAGCTCGGTGAGGATTGGGCAGATGACTGGTGCGGAAGGTGTTGGGGCGTGGAATGAGACGGAGCATTTCCCTATCATTATCAGGGCCTCGCAGTTCCTTGGTGCGCTGCCGCACGTTGCAGGAGTAAGTAAATCTCCTTGCATCGATTCTCAAGGCTTATGTTTTCTTAGTCCTTATCGTGGATGCCTGTGAACCGTGCAGGCAACGCCATCGTCGAGATGGCATTTTCTGAACGCTTCCGCCCAATGTACCACATGGAAAATCCATCTCGTCAATCCTGGAGTGGTATCCTCGGCGACTTCTCTTCCCTCCTCAACCTTCCTTCAATACCCTTCGTGGATTGGTTGGAGAAAGTGCGGTCCTTGGGCGATCAGACACCGGCATTCAAAGTGATGCACTTTCTGGAGAACGATTTTATGCGGATGGCCGCTGGGAGAGTTATTCTAGCAACATCGGAGACGAAGCGGGATTCGAGAGAAATGGTGACCAGTACCAGCTTGGACAAAAGGCACTTGGAAGAGTATCTTTTGTATTGGGCTAAAGTCGTGTAAACCGACGTGTATTCCTTCTCATTCGCTAAAATGAATTGGGTTTGTGGGATCTATAGACTACAGGCGATCAGACAGCTTCGCCTGGGTCTTCCGTGATCGCTCATCCTCCTACAAATAATCAGTCTGTCAACAGAATCAATTACGCCATGGATCGGCAAGGAAGGAAGGACTGAAGGTATCGCCCATCCTCTTTCAAATACTCAGTCTGTCAGCAGGAACCTGGATCGGCAAATAGGCTGACCAAGGTCAAGACTTTCCTCTATATGAGTGCGAACGGAAGAACATGTCGTCAAGAGTTCTTCACCCGACATGTCTACCTCAAACCTCAACAAGATCGTCTTCGTGTGTTCACCTCCAGTCGTCATCCATTCGAGTGTACTCATCAGCATTGTCAGGTAACTGGGGCCTCAGGCTTCGTTGGTTACACTATTGTAACCCGGCTGCTTGATGCTGGATATTTCGTTCGAGCGTACGGTTTTCGCCTTTCTCCCGGGCCTCAATATTCTGACTTCCGTAGTGCCGCTCGAGGCGTCAAAGCCGACCGACTCTCAAGTGCTCTCGCTGAAAATTACGCGAAGAACTTCGAAGTTCTTAGCATCCCCAACATCTTCGGCGATGATCTCAGCACGCCTTTGCAGGGTGAGCCAGAATCAAACCACTCGCACTGAGCTTTCTGACGGCAGCGGCCTTAGGCGTCTATGCGATCGTGCATGTTGCAGCCCCGACTCCAGGTGAAGGCACGGCCGAAAGTAATCTGAAGGTCAACGGTTCAAGCGATCGTCTTCTTGTGTTATCTGACATAAAACACTAATAGCTCGCCACCAACGGAATCCTTCATATCCTCAACGAAGCCTTACAGGCTGGTGTGAAGCGCATAGTTGCTACCAGTTCCACCGTAACCTACCCAGGCGGCGGTCCGTATGGCCCGCAAGGTCTGTTCACCGTAACAAACTGTGTACAAGGACTAAATAGGTCGTAAAGATTGGAACCCAAAGACGATGTCCGAAGCGACCAATACTTTCGAGGTGTACGCTGCTGCGAAAACCGCCGCTGATAAGACTATGGTTGACTTTGCGGATGCGCATCCCGGACGCATTGATATCTCTCTAAGTGAGTTGTCTCAGGTCTCTCCACAGACAGTGAGTTGATCACAATTTGCAGTCGGTCCAAACTATGTCTTCGGGCCATTCGCTCCAGGATATGAGATTTTGACGCCTGAGCCGGACTACGCGGTGATGTCCACATCCGGATTCCTGCATCGCCTGCTTCTTCCAAATAACAAGATCTGGGTTAGCACACCAGGCTACATCGACGTTCGAGACGTTGCCAAAAGTCATATCCTGGCTCTGGAGTCCCCGCCCAACAGTGAGGTCGGGCTCAAGCGGTTCCCACTCGACTCCCCGCACGCATCTTCTTTGAAGGACGCCATCAGTTTGATTCATGAAGAGCGTCCTAAACTCAGAACACGCTTAACAAGCGCCGACGAGGCACCGGAGCTGGGTCCTACATATGTTCCAGCGTCTGTGAGGAAGGAAGTTGAAAGGAAGATTGGGTTCAAGGAGGATTCGTATATTTCTTGGAAGGACACAGTCTTGGACACCATCGAAAGTTTGGTGGCACTCGAAGATCATTGGAAGGCCAATGGTTATGAGGTGACCGTTCCCATTACACCTGTCGTGTAAAATCATTTCGTTGCAATGTCACACTTGAATCGAATCATCATTTGTACCTTACTAGGCAGCTGCAGATGAGCCTTCGGTGGATACCTGCCCAACTACGCCCATCCCCTGCCCTCGCCTTGCAAGCTCAGACCACGCTCTATCTGTCCGTTTCCAAAACTCCGGGGACGTCCACGTTATAGATGTCACCCTTTCAACGTTCGGCATTGCGCCACTGTAGAGTAGAAAGAAAAGCTCAAATGTCCACGCCTCTTCCCCCAACCAAGCTCGCGCCGTAATCGTGAGTGTTTTGCACAGCTGATTAGGAGTCCTTCTAGAGAGGCATAAACACTCGTCTTTGAGGAGATTCGAGATGTAGCTGCTCCCCGATGTGTGTGTCATCCGCATCCGAAAATGCTGAAGGAATGGAGTGGTGGGAATGTGCACGTCGCGCGCAGAGACGTGCAGGAAAGTCGCCGCCCAAACTCGGCCGACGAGAAGGGAAGACGTCATGAACCGGACACGAAGTGGAGTTGGGAGGAGGGGGTCTGACCAGACGAAGGTGATGATCTGCTCAATGAGCTCTGGGGGTATATGCTGCGGCTGGACGATGGACATGGCGATGGTGGTGTATCGGAGAGGAGTGACACCAGGTCTTGGAATTTATAGATGATACGGACATGAGAAATCGCCTGGGCCCTGAGGATTCGACTCGGAGCAGCGCGCCTCCGCTGTATGCCCGAAACTAGAGAGAGAGAGATGCGCCACTAGCTAGCGAGTCTACGCTTGTGTCAGATAAGCGTGTGTCAAATCTGGGCGTTCCTTGTGCCGCTCGTCATGAAGTCAATGTCGATCTCGAAGCTTGTGGCGGCGATCAATGATCGTAATGCATACTCACTCAATTCGAGTTGGGCCAGGCCCTGTCAAGTAAGATACGTAACTAGCATTCCGTTTCAATTGTATGATGCATTGCACGCTAGACCAAGGAACAATTGAAGTAACGTTTCAGGAAAGACACAATTAGAGAAGTAAACAATAAGACTGTGTCGACATATATATATACTGTACAAGCTATTCTGGTGGCGTTAGACTTCAAGGCCTAATGTCACTCCGGATCCGCTTGGATCTATGCGCATCCTCAGCCTCGTCCTTCGAATCCTCCGAATTCTGGTGATCATCCGAACTCTCGTCATCCTCCTCTCTCTGACGCTTTGGACTCGGTCTGAGCTCTGGCATCGGTAAGCCCTTCCCCTCCGTCTCCTCGTTCACGTTCATTTCATCCGTCTGCACGTCCACGTCCCTCTTAGCCGTCTGCACGTCCACGTCCCTCTTATCCGTCTGCACGCCCACGTCCCTCACATCCGTCTTCTCGTCCTCGTCCACGTCCAAGTGCTGCCCGTCTAGTAGCCCCCCATGCACGCGCAGAAACTCATCAATTCTCCTCCGCCTCTCCGCATCACCCACCGGCCCTCCGATGGGGTGAAGGATGTTCTGCAACATATGTGCTGATTGGTGTACCTCCAAAGGTGTCTCTGCATCGGGCAGGCGGAAATTGGGATCATAATCAGGGGGGAGAGGAACCCGGCAGGCTAAGCGCAGTGGATGGAACTGACGAGTTGGGAAAACGACTTCGTCGCGCTGGGACGTGAGATCGCATGGATCTTCGACTCGCGGATCGACCTCAGCGAGGTCGTGCGCGACATGGGACTCCCAGAGTGATCTGCGGTACGATGGACCCGCGACGAATAGGAAATCGGTAAACGATGTCGAGGGATATTTCGTGGCCAGATCGCTCTTCCTTGTGGTCCTCCCCGGGCGAACACAGCTACGGCTGTAGAGCTCAGGGAAGCGCTCGCGCATCACTTTAGCATTGTACCTCGCGTTGTCCGCCTCTATGATCGGCTGGAGGCCATTGAACATGGGGTCGTCGTAGATGCGCTGCGCGAGCTGGAGACTGAGACGCCCGCTCTTGATCAGAGGGGCGATGGCATTGTTGAGCGCTTGACGTCGCTTTTCGACGCCTTCGAGAACGTGAGGGGACAGGAAGCTGCGATTATCCAATAGACGCTGTGGAGTAGTCGCAGCGGGGCTGGGAGCGTCTAAAATAGTGGCCTCTGCTGGTGCAGAGGTCGAATGAGCCATGCCTGGCAACAATCGGATGAGTAGATCGAGCATCTGAGTACAAGCCGGTCAGATAAGTCGTCAACGATTGGGACCAGAAAACTCACGTAGATATTATGGCGTGGGTCAAGAAAGGTTTATCTCCGACAATAAGTGTGTATGTAGTCTAGAGAGAACGGTGAGCGAAGAGTCTACACGGGGACGGTTAGAGCGACTTTACCTGCTTGCGAAGAAAGTGGGAGTCAGTTCAAAGATCAAGTGCTGTAGAGCCGTAGCCCGAGTCAGATCTTATAAAGCCACGAGGATGCGCTTTGTTGCGGTGCAATGACCATGTTGTGATCTCGTGATTTTCATCCTCCTAGTCAAAGTTGTCTTCTGGAAACAGGACAAAGTCCGTGCAGCGCTTTGATCATCGCGCCGAAGAGGTGTTCATGAACAGCCTAAGATCCCCAGGAGAATCCGAGTCGGTGGAATTCTAAATTAGTCTCAGCAAAGCCAGTAAAGAGACCCTTTCAGAAGCAACGAGAAATGCCGGCGCCGAGGCGTAAGTTTCGGTCCCTCGATATCAGCAGCAGTCTTTGGCGAACAAGCATTGCCAGGTGATGAGCCAATAGATGCAGCAAGCATGGAGGTCGTCGTTGATGAAACTCGTTCCAAAACAACGTGGCCACGTGTCGGGCAACAAACAGCAAGGCATTTTGACGTCGGGGTGTGTGCTTTTACCCGAGTCCTCACTCCTCCTGGTTCCGTCTATCACGACAATTCGAATGACTACGCCCAACGGCCATCGTTACAGACACTGGCGGCTGCTTAGCGTGTGGACCGGTCACCGAGATGCCCTCTTGAAAGGGACGGCCAATGACGCGGCGAACGAATGTCTTGTACGTCCAGCTTTTTGGCGGTTCTCGCTACTTATAGTCTGATGAAGATACCAGCAAGCCTCGGCTCAGGAAGAAGGAAAATACTAGAATTGCCCAGGAAAGAGGACGAGAGATCTAATATACAGATCGTCTCTGCGCTCGGTGTGGAGAGGGAGCTTTGGGAGTCCGGGACAGGACGATATGTAGACGATAGGCTGACGCTGAGAATCTCATGGCCGGCTAGCGTGCGTTCGACGTCTGCTCTCTGCTTTCGCAACCGATAACATCTCTCGCAGCGTCCAACGAACTCCATCCACTTGCACGTTACCCCAAGCAACGTCGAACGCGTCTGATATGCCCGTCTCATCGCCCAGCACGTTGGCGTATCTACTCTTCCCACACGCATTCCCAACTGAGCCAACTCAGCTCTCGGCTTCTGCCTGTGTGGCTCTCCTGATGCCAATGGTCCGATTGCGACGTCGACGCCAAGGTGGTCGCCTGGTGCACGTCGGACACGCACTGCGGTGCTCGCCTCATTCTCGACTGCCACTGTCTGCCGGGACTGCCATTCAAACGGAACTGTCAACTGCACTCAAAATCAGGAACGAAGTGCAGTGACGCCGGTACCGGTGTTGTTGGACGAGACCCAACTCGGGCATCGGGCAACCCGCTATCCGCAGCGCGGACTCGGGCATTCACTCGCGTTCTCATGAGTACACGTATGTTCTCTAATTTTCTATATCATTCCGTAGTCCGCAGTACACAGCCTCTTAGCTAGTATATAAGACATCATGTTCGGTAGGTACTGTATCGAATACAACTTACTACTTGACCCCAACATCTTCGTGTGATCAGTTTCGGACCTCACCCGTCCGTCTAAACTACCGTAAACTTAACCTGCGCCAACAGGTTATGGGCCCCGGCCTTTACTGATTACACTCACAAGCATTACTTAGTGCTTGACAACTTGAACAAGCTACGTGCTGTTCTCATCTCACGTCTGGAATACATATCATTGAACTTGGAACTACCACACTACTATGACCGACTCATCCTCCTCGTATCGCATTGAGCACCTCAACGACGGGAATTACATCCCGTGGAAGCGCCGCATCATCGCCATTCTTCGCGACAAAGAACTCCTCGAGTACGTCGACGGAACCACGGCTAAGCCCGTACCTGCGGATGTGAATGCTCCAACAACCGCTGAGACGACTGCCATTTCGGCATGGGTAAAGAAGGATGGTAAGGCTAGGAGCCAGATCGAGCTCGCACTGGGAGATGAGCAGATGGTGCACATCTCGGGTGCCTCGACAGCTGCTGAAATGTGGAGTCAGCTTCGGACAGTGAAAGAATCGAGAGGATACTTGGGTATAATGTCGTATCGACGACGCTTGTACCGGACCATCGCAGACGACGCGACGGACATCCCAACTCATATCACGGATTTGCGAAGCGTTAAGGACGAACTTGCCGTCATGGGACATACGATCACCGACATTGAGTTCCTCACTGTCTTGATCACTTCGCTGCCGGAATCCTGGGACAATTGGACAAGTACCCACATGGGGAATCTGAATGCGCTCACGACAGCGCTCAGTACATCGACACAAACATCCCCGACCACGGTACCAGTCATCACATCGTTCGAACTCATTGCTTTGATTCTTGATGAAGACCGACGGAGGAAGGAGAAATCTGGTGAGACCGCAGGAGGTTCATCAGCGATGTTTGCAAAGACCAGCAAACACACTCACACCCACGGAAGGGACGAATCGGACCCGACCTGCTACAACTGCGGGAAGCGTGGTCATATGGCAAAAGACTGCTGGAGCAAGGGCGGAGGATCAGAAGGAAAAGGGCCTAGGAACAGGAAGGGCAAAGGAAAGGGTAAGAAAGACGGTAAACATTCAGCTAATCTTGGCACTCACCAGTCTTCTAGCGACCACAGTCAGCATTCCGCCTTCACAGCCTCTGTCATGCCCCACTTTGACTCACGTCTATCCCGAGACGCTTGGATAGCCGACTCCGGCACTACGACACATATCTGCAACAATTGCGACTCTTTCAAGGTGTTCACGCCCATCAGCGGCGAAACAATTACGGGACTTGGAGACAATAAGATTGAGGCTATCGGGAGCGGAACAGTTGTTCTTGAAGACTATATTGATGGTCAGAAAGTTACTTCGGAACTACGGGAAACATTGTACGCACCTGAGGCAATCAACAATTTGTTATCCATCTCTCGGGTCGACGATGCAGGCGGAGCAGTTGCTTTTGAACATGGAAAGGTCCAGGTCAAGTCACGATCAGGCCACACCATGATACAGGGCCGGAAGAAGTATCGTCTTTACTGGCTTAATGCCCGCACTCAGAAATCTGAGCATCTGGCTCACGTCGCTGCCGTTCCACCAGCTGAGAACACATGGGAAGCATGGCACCGGAAGTACGGTCACGTCTCTAAATCGACGTTAGAACTCCTTGTCAAGGACGGCGCCGTTGACGGACTTACCATTAATCCAAATAGCACCCCAGTCGACACCTGCGAAGCCTGCATCCAAGCAAAGATGCATTGAGCTTCATTTCCACATGAATCACCTCGGAAATCCAATAGCCCCGGTGAGGGCACCCACAGCGACCTCTGGGGACCAGCGCGTGTCCGATCTACGGAAGGTAATCATTATTATATCTCCTTTACGGACGACGCTAGCCGTCGCATTACCATTCTGTTCTTGAAGTCTAAGGATCAGGCCAAGACACGTGTTATTGAGCACATTGAATGGCTGCATCGGCAGCACAATTTTCGCCTGAAATGGATCAGAGTTGATGAGGGTAAGGAATATCTGAACAAGGCACTGAAGGATGAGTTAGCGTCACGAGGTATAGAGCTTCATATAACGGCACCTTACTCACAATCGCAGAACGGCGTCTCCGAACGCGTAAACCGAAGCCTACTCGAACTCGCTAGAGCCATGTTGCTCGCGAAAGGCCTTCCTGGAAGTCTCTGGGAGCACGCCGTCATCCACGCCGCTTACATTCGCAACCGATCTCCCACCAAGGCCTTATCCAAAGATATTACCCCACATGAAGCATTCACCAGCGAGAAACCGAACGTCTCGCATTTCCAGGAGTTTGGAGCCGAAGTATGGATCTTCCGAGAGGACGTCAAGAAACTATCAAAATTGGAGGCTCGAGCACAGAAACATATCTTTGTCGGATACGAGGATGGGCCAAAGGCTGTCAAGTATTATGACACTCGCACCAGACGTGTGAAAATTTCACGGAATTATCGATTTGCTGATCCTGAGAAGGTACAAGTACTCGAAGGAGAGCATGAACAACTCGCTGAGGGGGAGTCAGAAGAAGAGTCCACCGAGTCGTCCAGCTCGTCATCTCGTTCATCGACTCCATCATCATCTGGATCAGAAGCTTCATCGGTATCGGAATCAGAGATCAAGTCAGAACACTCACCATCACCAGACGAGCGCACACCGAGTCCAGAACAGCCAAGACCATCCCAACATACATATCCACCAAAAGCACCGGCCACGCCCAAGCCAAAATCATCCTTCAACACGGAACATAGCCCAAAGCCAAATCAGTTGAATCGGATCCCACTACGCGTCATGACACGCAAAGTCATGGACACCAACTATGCAAAGCTGGGCAACCCGGACTCACGTTCAGGACAATCGTCACGTCCTAATCGCGGGAGCGAGCATCAGGCATCGGAGGCCATCGTTGAGGAAGACATAGATCTAGCACACTATGCATTCCGTGCATCAGTTGGAGACATACCAGAAGGGAACCGGCACATACCACAAAGTATCGACGAAGCACGGGCTTTGCCCACATGGCCACATTGGCGAGATGCCATCAACGCCGAGCTCGAGACGCTGGGAAAGATGGGTACATGGGAGCTTGAAGAATGTCCCAAGGATCGAAAGCCTGTAGGCTGTAGATGGGTGTTTGACTTGAAGACAGATCAGCAAGGTCAAGTCACGAAGTACAAAGCACGCCTCGTCGCAAAAGGGTACTCACAGATCCCTGGCATGGATTACTCGGAAACATTCTCGCCAGTTGTTCGACTCGAATCACTCCGCGCGCTACTCGCCATTGCCGCTGTAGAGGATTTAGAGATGAAACAATTGGACGTCAAAGGTGCTTACCTGAATGGAGACCTCGAAGAAGAAGTATTCATGTCCCAGCCACCAGGATTCAACGATGGAAGCGGTCGAGTTTGTCATCTTCGCAAGACACTATACGGACTGAAGCAATCAGGCCGTGAATGGAACCGAAAACTTCATCAAATACTCACTGGACTTGGATTCCAACGCGTCGAAGTCGACCACGGAGTCTACATTCGCCGAATCAAAGATCAGTTTGTCATTATAACAGTCTGGGTTGACGACTTACTTCTATTCAGCAATAACTCAACCATGATCTCTGCCACCGAGCTCGCACTCAAGCGAGAAGTCGAGATCAACGACATAGGCGAGCCAAAGAAGATCATCGGAATCGAGATTTATCGTGACCGAGAACGGCGCCAGATACAGATATCGCAAGAGCACTACATCGACGGAATTCTAAATCGATTCGGATTTGAGAATATGTCGACTGTTACAACGCCAATGGACCCGAATGTTGTCCTGCACCAAGCTGAGGCAGGATCCGGACAAGCAACGGATGAGCGCGGCCATAGCTACGCCGAGCTCGTAGGATCACTGATATGGTCGGCCACCGTTAGTCGTCCGGACATCGCGTACGCTGTATCGAGAGTGGGAGCGTATGCCGCACAACCAGATGGCAGTCATTGGACAGCCGTGAAACGTGTGTTCAGGTACCTGAAAGGTACTCGTGGTCATCGGATCACGTACGGCGGATTTAGACCGGAACGGAACAATGATCATGAACACACCTCTGTCTTTGACTCTTACGGCGCCTACAGCGACGCCGATTACGCGTCCAATCCTGACGACAGGAAATCAGTATCTGGGCATATTTACCTACTTGGCCACGGACCTATTGCCTGGCATTCAAAGCGACAACCGACTGTTGCTCTCAGCACTGCCGAAGCGGAGTACTCAGCACTGACGAGTGCTTCACGTCAAGCTATATGGTACCGTTATCTTTTCGAAGCTCTAGGATTTGGAGATCCGGAGCCCACACTCATCTATTCCGACAACCAGTCAGCCATTGCCATTGCGCATGACCCGCAATACCACGCGCGCTCGAAACATTTTGACATAGAGCATCATTTTATACGCGAGAGGATTGAACAAGGTATCATTTCCGTCAGTTATTGTCCTACAGACGAGATGGTTGCTGATATTCTTACTAAGGCTCTGCCGCGCATCAAGCACCAGCAATTCACGATGGAAATGGGCTTAATAGCGGCTTGAGGGGGAGTGTTGGACGAGACCCAACTCGGGCATCGGGCAACCCGCTATCCGCAGCGCGGACTCGGGCATTCACTCGCGTTCTCATGAGTACACGTATGTTCTCTAATTTTCTATATCATTCCGTAGTCCGCAGTACACAGCCTCTTAGCTAGTATATAAGACATCATGTTCGGTAGGTACTGTATCGAATACAACTTACTACTTGACCCCAACATCTTCGTGTGATCAGTTTCGGACCTCACCCGTCCGTCTAAACTACCGTAAACTTAACCTGCGCCAACAGGTGTGTTTATCTTGAACGTTTATTCTGGTTTGTGTCCTGCTACATCCCAAATTCTGAGCTGACAAGCCTCTACAACTCTTCTAGTAAAGATTGACAACCAGATCTAACTTCTGCGAAGCTTTTGACGCTGGGTGGTCATGCAAAGCGGTGGGGCGACGGCGGCAGTGTTGTCTTACGAAAATCCTAAGGCGACAAGACGACACAAGCGATGGTTTCTGCCGCACGCCCCACGAATGCGATCAATACCGCCGTCATGTGCAATTTCGTCGGCTGATCTGCTTTTGTATCGCGAGAGAATTGCGGTATCGTTATGAACGGTAACCTACAAGAGGTTTGGTAGGCGAGGAACTTTCTTCGGTCGCCGTCCTCATCAGGCTCATATCATCTCACCTCCGCCTCCCTCTCGACGTTGTCTTGAAGTACTATTGTTCTCCGCTGGTCTGTTTATGTTTGACTGTCTGGGTCAGCCCGGACACAAACAATAAGCGCTATTGTTTGATGACATACCCTGGCCCTTGTCACCATGCTTTACAATTGTTTTTATGGCTTATGTTCCGGAAGGAAGCGCCCATACCATCCCTCCCGCCCTCTCCAATCCTCGTTTTGCCCAGTGCTCAAGCGTTCATGTCTCATCCTCGCCCCGCATCGCCGAAACCTGTCATCCCCCCTCCCACTTACGAATATGCGACCAGAACCATAGTCGTCAATCCTTTGGTCGCCCTCGAGGACAAAATTCGCCGTCCGCCGTTCGTAGTCAAGGGACAGCGAGTCATCCGCCTACTCGATGCCAACGATGCCAGTGCCGTGCAGCTCGTGCTTGCCCTCGTGCATGACTGTTTCATTTTCCTGAATCAACTTCATCTCGGGTGGGTTCCCGAAGATGCTTTCTCTCTCCGTCGCCGACTTTTGTCGCTCTACATCATCGAGAAGGATATTACGGAGTACGAAGAAGCCCTCCGCAGCGGGGGTCTTCAGTACAGATACCCGGTCATCACAGCTCTTCTCGCACTACGCGAGCGTACGCTGTTTGCTGAGGATCTCCGCCGTGACGAGCGTCGCAGGATGGACCAGAGACATGAGCTCTCGACCATCATCGGCCGTGCTCTCATGGAGTCCGCTCGAGGTGTGAAAGACGAGCAGGCGTCATCTTTCAGCCACCTTCTTCGACGCGTCCGCGACAGTATCGAGTCCGACCCCGCTGCGCCCGACGATGCATTGACACTCTGTAACGATATCCGCGCATTCTACAAGCTCCCCGCATGTATTCCGTGCACTCGACAAGTGACTGAGGAACTCACGCCTCATCGCGAGCTTGAACTCATTTATGACATTTTCCTCGCCCTGCATGTCATGTTCGCTTCTCGTCCGTATGGTATCGACTCCAGTTCTCTGTTTGTTTCTCTTGGAAACGACCCACCGGACGCCCTTTACTCGACATCCCGTCGTCTCACTCGACAATTCCTGCTAGCCCGTGATGTTCTGTGTCACGTCGTACCGGGCCCCTGCACCATGCAGCCAGAAGGCGCATTTGTTCAATACGTGAAACCTCTACTCCAGGTTCAAGAGTCAGACTGGTATCTTCCCAGTAAGTCAGGTCTATCATGACAGATCTACTCAAGATCTTACAACAATTATCTTTGCAGAATATAAAAGCAATGAGTGGCTTGGAATCTCTTGTGATCTATATAAAGTAGAGAAAGCGTTCGAACTATCCCACAATCCCCTGAGGCCTTGGGAGGCATCCCGATGTTATGTCGAATCATTCTTCACAACATGGTTACTTCTCGTCCTTCCCGAACACTATCCACGCAATCGAGCGAATGACGGCCTAGTCGACGTATATACTACCTAATTTGTAGCTTTCATCGAATGAAGAGCTGAAATGCATTGAACGTCAATGAATTCCTGTAAGTTCAAGCTGCGGTCCTCTAGAATACGTCTCATGGCTTGATAACAGGCCACAGTCAGGCGTTTCCTTGTCGCGAACAACGTCAGAATACGCACCTGCAATCAGTCCTCCACGATCTCCCATGTAAAAGTCGCATTCAAATTGTTCGATGCGACTTTCGAAGTCTAGAGAAAGGGACCGCGGGGCTTCATCCAGACAGGTAAACCCTGAAGTTGATTTCCATCTCTCCCATGCATTACGAACATGAAACTGCTCACTAATATTCGGGACGTGCTACACTAATAAGGAGAGGAAGGAGCTATCGCTACAGTTACTTCGAGGTTACAGAAGGATGCATATCAAATGCATACACCGAGTCGGTCATGATTAAACATTTTGAAGAAAAAGAGGAACGTGGGGGGAGAGAAGTCAATTTGTGCATTACACCCGCCCAAGAGGACGACGAGGCGGCAGAGCGACGAGCCTGCGCTTCTTCTGCTGCGGCATCTCCTCGCTTGTCTCCTCCGAGTCCTCGCTGTCGTTCTCCTTCGACGAGTCCTGGGAGCGGCGGCGCTTCGTGCCTTGGAACAGGACACTGAGGGCTTTCTTGATGGACGTGACTGGGGACGGAGCATGGGAACGCTCGATGGGAGTGGCGGAAGACTCGAAGTCGTCGAGTGAGGGAACAGGCTCGGCGTCGAACGAGATACGGTGACCACCAAGAGCAAGAGCGTGCTCCGAGTCCACATCGTCGGCTTCGTCGTCGTCGGAGAAGCTCGAAACATCCCGGCGGACAGGCTCGTACTCGTTCTCCGACTCGTTCTCGGAGTCGTACTCCGTCTCGTTGTCATCTTCGTCATCACTGAACGCAGACTCAAGCGAGGGGAGGAAGTTGAGCTGGGGAATGACGAAGGAGCCTTCGTCCAGAGGGGTGGGCGGGCCACAGAGCGAGGGTAAGGAGAGGAGGGGATGATCGGAGTAGCGCTTGGGCTCGAGGGACGGTCGCTCGACTTCTGGATCTTCGCGCACTTCTTCTTCCTCCACGCACACTTTGGCTTTGGTCTGACGAGGAATAGTGACTTGGTCCTCTGGAATGGGAGAGAGGTGGGTGAGGCGCGCGCCACCTTCGTCTGCCTCGTCAGTGTCGAGAACTGTGACGCTGATGTGGGCTTCGGGGACCCATGTTTCGGGAGGGACGCCGATTTCGGTGTAGAGGAAGTGGTCGGGGCCGAGGTCTGAGACAGTGACTTGAAGATCTTCTGGGGAGGTGCTTTCGACAGTGGTGTCTGGACGTGGACTGTAAGACGAGAGATGTTAGTATCATCACACGGCGATGAAATAATGTGAGACATACCCAGTGATGGACACTTTGAGAGCGGCCTTGGGATTGGTGATGCGAACGGAAGTGGCCTTGCCAGGAGACGCCTTGAGAGCGTATTGGGTTTCAGACGCGGTGGCATTGCTGCGTCGACGCTTGGTCACCGCCGCCAGGGTGGTGTGCGCGACTAGGACGACTTTCGCGAAGTCGGAGGAGGGGGCTGTTTCGGTGATGGAGGCCATTTTAGATTTTATATGACGTGAATGAACGTGATGATGATAAACGTGTTGGCTGGAGCAAGGAGAGTCGTTAGCGTTGCAGAGATACGATCAACGTACAGATGCGATTGTGGTGGAGGGGACAATATCGCAACAGACGAGGGGCTTTATACCAGGAAGGCGACTCATGGTACGACCCTGCAAGTGCAGCATTGACGGATAAGGCAAGGATGGGGGATTGACGCGAACAATGCGCATCGACCAGTCCCATTGTTCGACCCTGGCAGTGGGCCGCCTCTGTTCCTGTTTGGGTCATAGAAAGAGATGTCTTCCGCATTGTGAAGTACCTTTACATTCTTTCAAAAGGCGCGGGCAGAACGTTGTTCAAGGTGCTTTGGTAATAGCTGGAAGCTAACTTCACAGATTCCGCCTACAGAGCGAAAGTGGCCTCTGATTATCGAGTATCCGAGACGACAGCAAGTCAAGGATGCTCTTGAGTGCCAGCACGTCGACATACGGGCCAACCTAATGCCAGCTGGCCGCCTTGACGCGCAATTGGAGAAGAACGATTCAGCCATGACGTCACGCGCGTTTGTCATTGGGTTTCCCACGACGAGCCTAGACGGCAAATTTCCCGGAACGTCCCAGCTCCGAGCTTGTCCACAACTGCCATGTCGTCCTCCTCGTCGTCCACGTCGTCGGGCATCGTCGACCGCGTCCAGACCTTCGTCGCCGAGAACAAAAAGGCCGTGCTCATTGGGAGCGCCGTCGCCGCCGTCGCTGTCGGCGGCGCCGTCTACTATGCATCCACGTCGAATGGGAAGGGCGGCGACAAGAAGGACAAAAAGCGCTCGTCGGGGAAGAAGAAAAAGACGGTGAAGGACAAGGACGGGCCCATTCTCGAGGAACGCAAGCCGAAGGCAGCACCTGCAGGTGCGCGCTTCACGTCCAATACGACGGTTCAATGCTGATATCGTGTACTAGAGGAGACCCCTGCGCCCGCCCCCACGTCGGAGGAAGTGGCGGCCATGTCCACCGAGGTAGGCCCGACGTGTTCGGTATCGGGCTGCGCTGATTTATCCATGCAGGAGCTGGCCAAACTCGCGGCGCAGTACAAGCTCAAGGGCAATCAGGCGTACCAGGCCAAAAAGTTCGCCGACGCCGTCGACCTCTACTCGCAGGCTATCGAGGTGTCGCCCAAAGCAGAGCCCGTCTTCCACAGCAACCGCGCCGCGTGCTACATGAACCTCTCACCACCAAAATATGAGCTCGTCGTGGAGGACTGCGACAGGGCGCTCGCGCTCGATGCGCACTACCTCAAGGCCATGAACCGTCGCGCCACCGCGCTCGAGGCCCTCGGCCGCTTGGAAGAGTCCCTGCGCGACTTTACCGCGTCGACCATCTTCGACCGTTTCTCGAACAAGACGACGAGCGAGGCGGTGGAGCGCGTCCTCAAGGCGGTCGCGGCGAAAAAGGCGGCGGAGTTGCTGCAGGGACGGCCGCCCCGGTTACCGTCGTTCACGTTCATCAACGCCTACTTCGCTGCATTCCGACCACGGCCACATCCTGCCCTCCCCGAAGAGCCGTCCACCGGCGACAACACGCTCAAGCTCGCACTGGAAGCATTAGACGCGGCAAACTATCAGCACGCGCTGTCCCTCGTAAACGAGTCCCTTGAGCAGGGCTTGTCCAACGATACTCTCAAGGCGGAGGCCCTCAACTTGCGGGGTACATTCAAGTAAGTCTGCCTTCAATATCGGTTCATCAGTCTTATCGTATACTGCAGATTCCTTACTGCCGACATCACCGGCGCTCAGTCCGACCTCCAGACCTCCATTGACCTCGTCCCCTCCTTCACCCAGTCCCTCGTCAAGATTGCCAGCGTCTACATGGAGCAGAGCGCACCTGAGCAGGCCTTCCAGTGCTTCGAGGACGCGATAAAGCAGAACCCAAACGACCCCGATATCTACTACCACCGTGGACAGGTTCTGTTCATTCTCAATCAGTTCCAGGACGCGTCGGAGAACTACACCAAGAGCAAGGAGCTCGACGACTCGTTTGTGTTCAGCCATATCCAGCATGCCGTGGCCGAGTATAAGCTGGGCAACCTGCCCCAGAGTATGGTCATCTTCCGCGATACGATGTCGACTTTCCCTAACCGGAGCGAGCCGTTTAACTATTAGTGAGTTCCCTTCCCTTTTCCTTCTTCACCCTTTTCCTTTCCTAATCATTAATTTCGTAGTGGCGAGCTCCTGCTCGACCAAGGCCGTTTCGCCGAAGCCATCGAGAAGTTCGACCGCGCGATCGAGATCGAGAAGGCGAAGACGGGTCTGATCCCGAACGTGCTCTCGCTTGTGAACAAGGGACTGGCGTTGTATCAGAAGGATCAGCAGTTTGGGCCTGCGGAGGAGTGCTGTGCGGAGGCGCTGTCGATTGACCCGGAGTGCGATGCGGCGGTGGCGACGCTGGCGCAGCTGAGCATGCAGCAGGGGAGGGTGGATAAGGCGGTGGAGGTGAGTGTCTTGTTCCCTCAATCATCTGTTTAGAAATGAATGCTGACTTTTGTTTTTCTTTACAGTGGTTCGGCAAGCAGGCAGAGCTGGCGCGGACAGAGCCCGAGCTGGTTGCGGCGCTGACGTATGAGTACGCGAGTCGGAGTCAGATTGAGTTCATGAGGAACTACCCGGAGATGGCGGCGCAGCTCAGTCAGATTGCGAGTGGGATGCAGATGTGATGTGAGCGTGTGCGCGTGTGAAGTCTAGGGTGTTAGGTGAGGCCAGGGTGCGTTTTGAGTATGTGTGAAGGGAGGGGAAGGGAGGGATAGACCCGGAGGAGGGAGGAGGACAAACAAAACAGCTGCTGCACTCACTCACTCATTTATTTATGAAGTACTCTAATTTACTCGATGTGTTATTCTTATGATGGAATGGCAGCCACTACTCAATATTTGGATCCTTTGTGTTTTGTGTTGGATGGGTGGCGGTGTGGGTAAGGAGAAGTTGGTCGGTCTTTCGTGGTCTTGTGGAGTTGTACATAGTGATAATTCGACAATATGTCTAAGAAGAGAAGAAGTGTGTATCTCGTATCTCTGGAATGCGGCACTATGGCTTCTGTCCCCTATCAATAGCGTAGTCAAAGCAGGCCTGGAGATATGGTTGACGGATGCCTGTCTCGTGGTACTTACTAGCTGCCACAGAGAAGCGTCGGATTTCCCTCGAGCACACCTTCGACTGTCACACAGCTCAATCGTGTGGCGTACAATAAGAGGAATGAATGCCCAGACAAAAGTTGAGTGCAGCGGTGACTAGAGAAGCGTCAAAAAAGCACTCCTTTGAGTTCTGTGGCGTACAAAAAGAGTCCACAGCCGGGAGTCGAACGCGGTGACTATCAAACACCGCCTACGAAATCTATAATTGGCCACGAGATCGACTTGGACCTCAACCACATCTTTACACTTTTGACAAGGAACCTTCCAGTTTTTTTTATTTGTGTTTGAGTAGTGCCAGGAAGCAGTATCTCCCCCTCACAGGTAATGTAAAGCATCGGAGTTCTATGATGGCGCTGATAATTATCGACTAGCCAACTCGAACGGCGGCGACTTGGAGTACTTGTCAAACAGCTCTTGCGGCGCACGCCACTGGAAGCAACCATTGTCGTCTTTCGACAGCTGGTATGTATCTATACATGTCAATATCATGAAACCTGCTCATATCTCTCGACTATAGCCCTACCGACAAGATGTCAGATCTATTATCTTCCTCACCTGCCTGCCTATCCTGCGGAGCGCCCTACCTATCACAGTCTATGATACCTGGTTTTACCTCTCCGTTCTACGACACGCTTTCGACCTCTAATGAGCGCGTATCCGAAGCCGCCGCGCAAGTCATTCGCAAAGACATCATCCCAAACGCGTCAAAAAGCCTTGGTCACCTCGCCGAGAAGCTGAAAGCCCTTGACTCAGCCATAGCGCAAATGGTGGCGGAGCGAGATCGCTTCGTGGCAGAGGAGGAACGGCTCGAGACAATGATTTCTCGGTCTCGTGGATTCTTATCTGCTTTTCGGCGATTCCCTGTCGAGGTTTTGATCGAAATCTTCAAGTGGCATTGCAGCGACGTCGATTTCGACGTGTTGGACATTCGCTCGGGTCCGTGGCTACTCAGCCATGTATCCTCTCACTGGCGGTCGGTACTCCATGCTACCCCCAAGCTGTGGTCATTTCTCAAAACCCGGAGATATGGCGTTGGTTCTCGTCTCGTTCGCGCATGGCGTGACATACTTGCAACTGCCCTGCACCGCTCCGGCGCATCTCCATTATCTATCACGTTCGAGGCTCATTGCAATTGGGATTCGGAAGCCGACGCCTATCGGGAGTATCTGGGATGCTTAGTGCGTAGTTCATCCAGATGGAGGCACGTCTCCCTTAAATTTGGAGGAAACTGGCGCGTTGGCCTACCCTCCGGAGCTGGAAACCTCCCATTGTTGGAAACCCTTCATGTCGAGTTTTCCTCGAGGCCCACCGTCTATCCACCCAACCCCCCCAAAGCACTCAACTTCTTCCAGAGTGCACCACTGCTACGCAATGTGAGGTTCAAGGAGACCGAAAACGAGATCATCCAACTTCCCTTCTTCCAGTTGACCGCTATCCAGTATTACGGCGACTCGGGACTACGCGTCGTGAAACGGGCACATAGCTTTCTACGGCACTCCACGCGCCTGGAATCTCTTACCCTGCTCAATGACCTTCCCGACGAGGACGATCCCGGATCGGAAGAGCTCGACCGTCACCCACTCGACGTTGTCTCGTCCCCCATTCGTGTCCTCCATGTCTCGTCTAGTGGGCGTCGATCTTTTCGGTGGGAGATCATCTTCCAGGCGCCGTTGCTCGAAGATCTTCGAGTGGATCATGTCGATGCGTTTGGCCCGATGGTGGAATTTCTACGGCGGTCGGACTGCTCGTTGAAGCGCCTCCAGCTTGGTTTTGGGCGATTCAACCCATCGTATATCGAGATATGTCGTGCTGTGCGACAGTCATCGGCATCCCTCGAGAGGGTCACTCTCTGTACACAGTTTGTCGCTCGGGTTTCTAAAGCCATTCGCGCTATTGGCTTGGTCAGGGAACTGCCGAAGCTCACCTCATTCGTGGTACACGACCAACATCATGATCTGACTGCCATTCTTCGATGAAGTCGCATTTTGGACGCCCTATCTGTACTGTAGTATCTACTAAGGTTGTATAGTAGACGGTACGGAATGCTTCATGACAAATGACTTCTTCTGGAAGTAGATATCCATAGCAAATACCCTGAGGCTCGGTAGCATCCTCGACACTTCCTCGACCGACATCTCCTGCACAAAGATCCCCCAATTCTCATCCCAGGCCAAATAATCATCCTGAAACCAAGTATTGGCAACAAAGCTCAGCTCCCTCAACTTCGGTGCTGAGCGACAAATTTTCCGAACCTCCGTCAATAGTCCCGTAGTACACCCGACTTCCATTTCTAGTTTTTTCAGCTGCACACATCCTGATCGCTCGACAAACGATGCTGCATCTTGTAGGTCCGTGACCGATGTGAGGCGAAGCTCCTCCAGGGCCGGAGCACTGAAACACCCAAGCTGGAGTGGATCCCCAGTCAATTGCATGTCGAGGCGTCGAAGATGTGACGCCACAACGGGATTGGCAAGTTGAGGGAGTGCACCGCCATCGTTGAGGTTATGCCGCGTCACTCGGAGGTGTTGGAGGTTTGAGCATTCAGAGAGTATCCGATACGCCTCTCTCATGGCGGAAACCCCGGCGTATGGGATCAGCGTGATTGAGAGGAGTTGGGCATAAGGAAGGTGGACGAGGTAGTGATCCGGGGAGAGAAGGGTGACTGTGTCGAGGAGAGGTGCGCGATGAAAGGCCTTGATGGTGGATGACAGTAAGAAGTTAAATGTCCATTTCGTCACGAAAGGAAAAGCGAGAGACAAGGTGCGAAGAATTGGAAGCTTGTCCTCCAAGACGGACAGGCTTGATACGAGACTGGCGTCGTAGAGATTGAGATGTACGTCCTCCCATCTCGGAGAGTGCTCCATAACAAAGCGGAGCCACTGTAGTTGCATTGACGATTCTGCTCCCCCTTCTTGATTGTCCTCTCCATCGTCGTCATAATACGCCGGTAACGACGCGGGTGGACAGAACCGAATCCGTAATGGATGCATGGCAGAGCGCTTTGTTGCAATCATGAGGAGGTTGTACCATCCAGTCGGAAATAAGTCTTCGTTGGTAAAGCACCAAGACGACCAGATGCGTGGTGTAGACAAAGCGACAGCGCGCCAATGGCTGGATACATAGCTCACAAGCCATGGCCCTGCTGAGATGTTGAGAATGTGGGGGTCCGGGACCAAGTCCTCTTCAACTACCTCCAACTCGTCCTGTGTACGCAGTGGGAGGTCGCTGTCCGGGATGAAGTCCTCTTCAATTTCCTGCGACTCGTACTGCGTACGCAGTGGGGTGTCGCTGCCACGACAATACCATTGGAATATTTCGGCGAGGATCTCAACTGGAACACGATGCATGGCTAGAGAAGTGGTTGAGAGGTAGAGGCTGAAGCATGTCAGCGATATAAACGCACCGAGATGGTCCGTGCCGAATCAGAATAGGATAGAGGATATTCGCTACCTCTCTCGACGGTATGGATGGACGATTTCGGTCAATCTGGAAATCGTAAGATCAGGGAGAATCATGAAACAAAAAACGGCACGGACTTGGTGTCGATTTGTTCAGCAGTGCCAGAAGCCTGCTCGAACTTTTCTAAGTGGAAAGCTGGTGGAAAGTCCCTTTAAGTCCGTAACAAAGGAGGACTTGCCGTGGGAATAAAGCCACTTTTGCGCGGCCGCCCCTTGCCGGCCCTCTTCATTGCAAATTGCAATCTACCAGGTTACCTCTGTGTCCGTCTCGTTCAAGCGTTCAGGTGATCCCACATCTACGCCGCGTTGTTGATGAAACCATCACTAGCGTTTTCATCTCTTCGAACGCGATTCTCGCTTGTTCGGACGGACTGAGTGTGCCATGACCCCCTGTTTCGTAGTCTCATACCCGACGGTCATAGCCACCCTAGAAGGGAACCCGGCTATGACCGTCTGGGATCGACCAAATCAGTTTGGCGGGGTGATGCGTTCGGTGTTCTCGGGGTCACGTTCCCCTCTGCCAAACGATGCATTCGCAGCCTTTCGCAGCGTTGAGTGGTCACATCACGCAAAGTTGTTTGGTGTTGGGAAGGTGAACACAAGTATGGACTGATTTTTTCTTTTCACAAATCACATCTATTCATTCACTAAACCAGATTTCTTGGTGCACAGTGGGCTCAATGGTGGGTGTGGAAGGTAAAAGACATCAAAAGTTGACCGTGAATGCGAGCACATCACCCTGCCAGATTGATTTGATGTATCCCAGACGGTCATAGCCGGGTTCCCTTTTAGGGTCGTCGGGTATGAGACTACCTGTTTCGCACAAATTTGCCAACTACTCGCATACCAGATTGCCTTCATCATCCCGACAAAACATCTTCGATTTCCGAACTCGCTGTCGCACCCCTCCATTTTTCTTTGTCAAGCTCGTTACTTGTTTTTCATCCACCTGGATCACCTCCGAGGCGACTCGAGGTGTAAAGATCAATCGTACAGTAGCAACGCGCTTGCACCGCTGCCATACAATGAATTTGACATAGTGAAGACTCTGTGACCCTCAGGCCCCCGCCGCCATTTTGGTCAGACTCGACTACGGATTGCCCGGGCTGAACTTGATGCTAAGGGCGAATCGTGCAGGTTCCCGGTAGGTAGGTAGGTAGGTAGGTGACGGCACAAGGTCCCATTGAGGAACGGCTAAGAACTCTTGGTCCCAGATCCCGGATGTATCATAGTTGGCTGAATCATACGGGCATTTTTGCCTCGGCCCCGGTGCGCGAGCGACAGTAACTAATTCATTGTATTCATAATCCTAGCTTGTGAAGACTTCATACGCCGTAATTCTCTTGTCCCATTATTGGGCTTCCCACACAGATAAAAGAACCCGGGGCGATGTGTTGGTCCTATCATCCTCGCCCGACTTATATATCATCTAATCGGCTTTAATAGAGGCAATGCCATTCAAAACTGTCGCCATCGCAGGATTTGGAGCGCTTGGCAAGCCCATTGTTGATGTCTGTATCAACCGTCTATCGTTCTTGCCTGTCCTGCTCACACACACACTTGTAGGCACTCCTCGCCGCATCCATCACGCCTATCATCCTCTCGCGTGGCTTATCTAAGCCCGACCTCCCTCCATCTGTCAAGGTCCTCTCTACCGGATACACCGACAAAGCCGCTTTGACTTCCGCGCTCAAGGAGCATAAAGTCGAAGTCGTGATATCCATCCTCGGTCGCGGCGCGTTGGATCTCCAAGTTGGGCTGGCAGAGGCAGCGAAGGAAGCCGGCGTGCAACTGTTCTTCCCCTCAGAGTTTGGGTTCTCGGCGGAGGGACCTAAAAATGGACTCTCTCGTAGGTTTCTTTGCAGTTTTTCCGAAATTGTTGCTGATTGAAGTCCTCAGAACAAATCGACGAGCTCGTCCCCACCGCTCGCATTTTTGTGGGTGTTTGTGTTCCTTACTCTTTTCATCTTCCTCTTACTTTCCCCAGACCGGCATATTTTACGAATGGGTTCCCTTTCTCACCACGACATCCAAATACCCCGGCAAGATCGTGGTTGTGAAGGGTAGTACCGCCACCGTCAAATGCTCCCTTACGTCGCTTGTCGATATCGGCGGATTCATCGCGCACATCCTCTCCACGCTCCCAGTCTCCCAACTCGCGTCAAAAGTATTCCGTCTGCAAGGCGAATCGTTGTCGTTCCATGATATAGCCAATCTGTACGGCAAGGAGGTGGTCTTTGTCGAGAAGGAGGAGTTTGACCATGAGGTGGTGCCGGCGCTGCAGGGATTGGTGGAGAAGGGGTGGGGAACTACGGGCTATGACCACCAGAGAGCGGGGGAGCGGAAGGAGGTGGCCGAGAAGAGGGCGGGAGAGGCGAATGCGTTGTGGGAAGGTCATACCTTCCTTTCTTTGAAGGAGGTATTGGAAGAGTTTTAGGATCAGGAAGTCAGATCATGTACGTCGCAGAGAGAATCAAACGCACATCAACACCATTGATCTTGATCTTGGTCTGAGGACGGAAATTTTGAGGCGGTCTGGCTGCTTGCCCAAGCGCCTTCCTCTTTGTTTTAGGACATCATATCCCAAATTTTGCCGCGTAGTGAGCTCATTTCGCTCACTGGTGAGCGTCACACTCGACACGCCACTAGTGACTAAGTTTTCAAAGTAATTCCCGAGGATGGCTGCACGAGCCCTTCCAAATCTCACGTAATTCGTATAGTACGCAACTACCTCGGTGGTCTGATTGTCATTGTTCCCTCATATCGCATTGTCGTCGCTCTTTCTGTACTGTAGTCTCTACTCTTCAGGATTGTATAGTAGATGGTATGGTGTGCTTTACGATAATTGAGTACGACTGGGTGAAAATATCCACAGCAAACACCCTGAGGCCCGGTAATATCCTCAACACTTCTTCGACCGACATCTCCTGCACAAAGGTCTTCCAATTCTCATCCCATATATCACGATCCTCATGTATCGTAGTAGTGGCATCAATGCTCACCTCCCTCAACCTTGGTTGTGCGCGAAAAATTGCCCGCAACCCCGTCAATAGCCCCGCACTGCGCACTACCTTGAGTTCCAGTTTTTTCAGCTGCACGCAAGCTGATCGCTCAACAAACGATGTTATATCTCGTACGTTCGTAACCCATGCGAGGCGTAGCTCCTCCAGGGCCGGAGCACTGAAACACTCGAGCTGGAGTAGATTTCCAGTCAGATCCATGTCGAGGCGTCGAAGATGTGGCGCGACGACCGGATTGGCAAGTTGAGTGAAAGCACCGTCATCGATGTTGTCCTGGTACCTCACTCGGAGATGTTGGAGGTTTGAGCATTCAGAGAGTATCTGATACGCCTGTCTCACGGCGGTAGACCCGCAGTATGGGTTCAGCGTGACTGAGATGAGTTGGGAATAAGGAAGGAGGATGAGGTAATGATCCGCGGAGAGAAGGGTGATTGTGTCGAGAAGAGGTGCAAGACGAATGGCCTTGATGGTGGATGACAGTAAGGCGTCGTATGACCATTCGTCTAGTGCGGGAAAAGCGAGAGACAAGGTGCGAATGATTGGAAGCCTGTCCTCCAAGACGGACAGGCTGGATATGAGGCTGGCGTCGCGGAGATTAAGATGTACGTCGTCCCATCTCAGAGAGTACTCCATGAGCAATCGGAGCCACTGAAGTTGCACTGACGGCTCCGCCTCCCCCTCCTCGTCGTCCTCTCCATCATCGTCCTCATCGTCGGACGCGGGTGGACAGAATCGAATACGTAAGGGGTGCATAGCAGAGCGTTCAATGGCAGTCATGAGGAGGCTGTACCATCCAGTCGGATATAGCTCCTCGTCTGTAAAGCACAACGACGACCAGATGCGTGGTGTTGACAACGCGACGGCACGCCACTGGCCGGATACACAGCTCAGAAGCCATGGCCCTGCCGAGATGTTGAAAATGTGGGGGTCCGGGATCAAGTCCTCCTCAGCTTCCTCCAACTCGTCCTCCGTTACCAATGGGGCGTCGCTTCCATGACAATACCACTGGAATATTTCGACGAGGGTCTCCACTGGGATACGATCCATGGCTAAAATAGTTGATTGAGAAGCTAGGATAGTGCAATCCAGTCATAGAAACGCACTAAGATGGGTATTCGCTACCTCTCTTGACGGGATGATTGGATAGTTTCGTTCGATCTGAAAATGAAAAGATCAATGCGAAGCATGGATCAACAGACGACACCGACTTGGCGTTAAGATGTTCGGCCGTGTCAAAAGCCTGTGCGCGCTTTTGTCAATATAAAGTGGAAGCTACAATCAATTGTCAAGTCTTAGTTTTGAATGTGGAGTTGCGTAAACGTGGCACGCCTAAAACGTCCGTGTGCACTCTGGCACTTCGGGCCGAACTCCTGGTTTGCTTTTTATCCTTGACCATCACGACGTTCTTCGTGATGTGGCACGCCTCTCACTACCCTCGGGAAAGGGAGCAACGGCGCAGTCAGTACACATGATGCCGATTGAATATAGGATGGCGCGTACCATAAGAGGTAGCCATCTCTTCTTGCAATGGTCCTCGCCGCACCTCCCGATCTGCTTCCAGATTCTGCCATGGATCTCTGCTGCGTATGGGACCCGTATCGACGCCCTGGAGGAACCATCGTCCACTGGTCATATTTGTCGAAGACCGGTTCTCAGAAGATTTCGCGTAGCCGGATCACGCCTTGGCCAGATGTCTAGGCATCAATCCATAACCAGTCCAAGGCGCTTATATATGCAACCTCTTCCTCCAGACCCTCTACCGCTATCTGAACGGCGGACTCACTGGCAGAACGTCCTCCTATCGAAAAACTCGACCGGCAAGGCGTGAACGAGGCTCGAAGGACATCATCTGCTGGGTCGTACTCTGATGCAACCGAAGGGGAAATCTCGTTTTGGGGATGATTCGGGAACTGCTGAAACAGTGCGTACCTTTCTAGAATCTGCTGCACATTCTCTAACCTCTGTTTTTGTAGCCGGGACGAAGCTCAGACCCGTCAACAGGGTCTCAAGTTTCGCGATCTCAGAGTACAGGGAGCGGAGACTTTGAAGTCGTATCAAGCCACCATGGCCTCCGTCTTTGATCCATTGAGTCTTCTACATGTCATCCAGAACCTCAGACGTCCCAAGGTGCACGATATTATCTGTGGCTTCGAAGGTCTGATCAAGCCAGGGAAGATGCTCCGTAAGTTTCTCTACCGAAACTACTTTTACTCCTTCGGATACCAATTCCTCCTGACAGTCATCCTTGGACGCCCCAGATCGCTGTTCGACCTTTCTCATTGCGCTAGCCAATCGGTGGGCCGAGTATCATTCCGACGGTGGAGATATCCGATACGACTCTCTGTCGCCTGAGGACGTCAAACGGCACTATCGCGGCGACGTGCAGTATTGTCCCGAAGAGGACGTGCACTTCCCCACTCTTACTGTGCAATGAATTATTCGGTTCGCTGTGAAGACGAGGGCACCGAGGGGGCTAGTGGGTCTCGCTGCGTCCCAGGAGGAGTACGTGGATCTGATCACGGATTTGTTGTGTACGGTGTTCGGACTGCAGCATGCGCAGCATACGCTCACAGGGAACGCGTTGATAAGGGGGATTAGTGGAGGCGAGAAGAAGAGAGTGTCGATCTGTGAGCTTTTGGCTATGCGGGCAAGGGTCGCGTGTTGGGATAGTTGAGTACTTGCTTTCTCATCGGTAAATTTTTTGGTTCTGATGAGCATCATTAGTTCTACGCGTGGTCTGGACGCGTCTCCCGCACTGGAATACATACAAGAGCTCAAGCTCGCAACGGCAATGCTCGACATCACAACGCCCAGACATGAGATTGTTGCAGTTTTGTTCATGCCCTTCTTTGCACTCGTGATCATATTGTGAGTCTCTTTGAACACCTAATTTTCCGGCTGGCTCATGGGTTGCACAACAGTAACGGAGTGCTACATACAGTCACTCTGGTTGGTGGCAGTGGATGTATCGCTTATCGCCTTTCACCTACCTGTTGGAAGGCGTCATCGGCCAACATACGCCATTCTAAGTATTTCGTTCTTGTCTGGGGGATACCAAGAGCTGTCACCATCAGCGGTCGGCCGTTACCAACTCCAATGTGCTGCTTTCGATTTCGTCACCGTTGCCCCACCCTACGGATATTCCTGCCGCGACTATCTGGACCCTTTCATCACAACTCAGCAAAAGCCGACGCGCATGCGTCGTAGAGTCTTGTGATGCCTATGACGTGTTCTCCCCATACCGTATCCGGTGGAAGAAGGGTTCCACTGAAACGTTATCCCTACATGGCGAGTAGATCCTATATTTGCTTTCTCCGCACCTTAAACTAACTTCTATACGCAGTTATTATTATACATTCTTGCCACAGTAAATCCGACTTCTCTCTAAGGATTCTACATCGAGCACGGCATGCTCTAGCATTCGAGCCGTCGTAGCATCACATGATGCCAGTTCTTCGTTCCTCTGTCACTGTGTCTTCTCAGACGCCGGGTCTCATCCACTCTCTGACGAAGTGCTCATCGGAGATTCTGCGCCCCATGGAATCTGCTATAGGCCTTCTGTGCCCTCGATAGCCACAGTGATCTTCTTATAAGCCGCGTTCGTTGCTCCCAAGCAGTAGCAGCAATTTTCGCGATGCGACTGATGTCTTCTACAGGCATTGCCGGCTTGGCCTTTGCTTTCTCCGCACCTCTTTTCGTCTCTGCCACCCCCGCTACCAGTTGCTTTCCCGCTCTGGACTTCACGATGCCCAGCACTACCCCCAGCTCCCTCAATGGGTGGTGGTGCAACAAGAGTACTGAATATGGCTTCGTCGGGTTTAGCTATGAGGTCACAGCATGTAGGCAATGTTTTTCCATTGTCAATATGCCGACTGACATCCATTTTGTGATCAGGTCAAAGCCTGACGACTCTTCGCCGCGAGTTCCTCGATATTCGCAACACCTTTGCTGGACGTTACGTTCGTCTTTACGGATTCTGTGATCGAACAGGATTTTAGTAAGCACCTCTTGTTCATCCTTAGCGTCTTAGCTCATGCCCTCGCAGCAACGACATTGTCACCGCCGCATGGGAGGCGGGTCTCGGCGTACACGCTCTGATCTGGGTGAGTGGTCATCGCCATGGATTCCAAGCCAGTCCTGATGCTTGTAGCACAGTTCGGCTTTGACGGTACAGACGAATGGATCGGGCGGCGCGACACCCTCTTTGCTGCACTGCACGCCAATCCGCGAGCCAAATTCGTCACGCGCGTATTACAATTTGGAAGCGAACCGCTATACGATTGGGTCCTTGACCCGAACGACCTCGCTTCTCAAGTCGTTGCTGCAAAGGCAAACCTCTCAGACTTGGGAATTCCGGTGACTATCTCAGAGATGGCGTACGTCTTCAAACCAGTCTAGGTCTGTCCTCTCGTTTTGATTCATTTTACAGGTACGGCTATCAGGTATGTCTCCTGGTGATCCCTCCGCCGTCTTCTCTGATGTTTTGGTAGGAACACGGAGGCGCGCTTCCAGTCCTGAACGCGATAGACCTTATCGACGCTCATATGCTGCCGTTCTTTTCTCAAACGGCTTCGACAGGTCCAGAAGTCTCCTACCAAGTATCTGAACAATGCTTGACCTTTCGTCAGCTAACAACTCTTGGCCGGACGTCACTAACGACTTGAACTGGTATGTCCCTCTTCTGTTAGCTCAGTAGCCAGAGTACATTCTTGATAGGTTCATCACCAATGGGCAAGGAAAGAAGATATATCTCAGCGAGGTTCGCGGTGTTTGTGCTCACCATTGCGCCGTTACTGACGAGATACTCATGAAGAATGGCTGGCCATCGGTAACGTCCGACGGTGTACAACCCAACAGTCCCAACGCCGTAGCAAACATTCAGAACGAAGCTGTGTGTCGCATACGGTATCCCTCTAAGTATCGCTTGACTGATGATATCCAGGATTACTACACACTCCTCGATTCCAAGTGCTCCTTTTTCAAGACGGTTGCTGGCGGCGGAGTCGGGTGGTTCGCGCACATTTACTCCGACTCACAGGAACCAGGATATGGGATATATAACACGCAGGGGAAGCTGAAGTTTAATTTCCGGCCTAGGACGTCCTGTTGAACCTTTATCAATCAATTGAATACACGCCAAATAGCATCGTACTCTGATTTGGAATGGCGCTATCCGTCTATCTGTTACTGTGGGTCTATGTGGCGCACACTATTGACGGTCTCCAGTACAAGTTATGGGTGCTGAAATGATCAGAGCCCGAGATCGCGGCGTAGGACACAGGACGCCATACAAGTCCCGTCTAAGTATCTCCATACTTTGAATTCATTGTGGCGGCGCCTATTTGATAATAATCAGCTCTGGCATCGTGCTTGATGGCGAAGTCGCGTGGGCTATTTATACGATGACAGCCATATAGCATAGACGCCCGTCACCTTGTCTCCGCCCATCATGTCCCTCAACAGCACTTTCCAAGCGAGGAACAGCAGCTACGAGGACCTCCTCTCCGCTAGCGACACCGACACATCCGAATCTGCCTCACCTGTTGGCGACCTTTTCAGCATCGCTCCGGAAGTCCTAGTCAACGAGGAGAATACCAGGGTACAATGCGACAACTACCTGCGCGTTTACAAATGCTGGTCTCTGAAGCAGTGCACCTGGATCCCGTTCGATCCGTCCACTATGCCCCCGGCGAAGCCGCAGGAGAAGCAAGACCTACGCAACTACTTTCACGAGGAGGTGCGCTATGCGCGTCCCGGGTTCAACCCTGCCGCATGGAGCCCCGGCGTTTTTGGCAATAACAAGGACGACGAGGACATCGGGAGCTGGGTTCCGGTGACAGTGCTTACGCGCTGGAGCGACATCCTCTTGTCGTTCCTCAGGTTGGCCTTCTCATGTTCTCGATCCGGCGGGCCGCTCATATGATCTTCCCTGCTCGACAGGAAGACCGTCGGCGACAATTTCTTCGTTCAGACCCCAGAGTGTGGACCCGAGAAGCTGTTTCCCTTCCTCACCGCCATGCAGCGGAAGCTGAAGGATGCGTATCAGTTCATCGCCACAGCTGATGCAAAGACGGAGAAAGAGTGCCTGGAGTGCATCAAACAGATTGCCGGAACTGTTAACCTGAAGGGAGGTTCGTGCGCACTGCAGCCTATCTGTATGTCTTGTGCTCAATAATCCTGTCGACCAGATATGTCGCGCGAAGCTATGATCGCCTATATGAACAACATGATACCTCAAGTCGTTGCACTGATTGAATACCTCAGCAGGGAATTCCAGCCCATGTAAGCCCCTTATGCAATCCTCGTTTGCATCGTCTGATGGTCTCTCGCAGTGCCGACAAGCTTGCTTTAATCAAGGACTATGGACACGTCGAGTACGATCTGTACGTCTCGAACCTTTCCTTCGTGGGCGAGCAACTGATGTTCTCTTGTAGGTTGGAGTACTTCTTTGACGTCGATCAGGAAGTCGTTTTCGACTCGTTCAAGGACGACATGAGCGTGGAGAAGATCGCATATATCGTCTCCCGAGTGCATTTAAACAGGTAAGGAGTTATGACCCCTTGCGCTCATCGTGCGTAACCATACTAATGCCATCGATAGCAGAGACAATCAAGTTGTTGTTACCGGATACAATTACGTCTGGAACGGCGAGGAATATGAGCGATTCACCTATAGTCAGGCCATACCCCGATTCGAGGCAGGTTCTGTTCGTCGAGATGTTGAGCCATACTGATTTTGACTCCAGGGAACAAGGGAGGCATCTGAGCTCCCAGTCGTGCATCTCACGGCCGAGAGAAAAGCGGAACTCCTAGGTATTTTCCAGCGTACACGGCCATGGCATCGTTTAACACTCGTATCAAGAACGCGGCCGTCTTTACACAAGCTTTTCCGGCATCTTTCACCGACTCTGTAAGGACGTCTCTCGTTCATCTCTCTTTGCTTGACCCGTTCTCATTGTAACTCCCTCCTAGACGACGGTGTACGTCCAGATTGCCGTCATTCGTTCGTTTCCCGACTAACATCCCACACCACCTATAGCACCGGGTCGTGATCGACGAATATCAGTACCGCAACCCTACTTACATCATGTCCGCCATCCCACCTTCTCCAGCGCCCATGCCAGCCCGAGCCTATCCTCGACAGCAATCACAATGGCCTAATGGACAGCAGCCTAACTACGACAATGATGATTACTTCTGGGCGCACGTCTAGTCAGCACCTTTTTTCCTGACCGAGGCTTGCGGTCCCGACTAACTTTATTGTACCCAGTGAAACACTCTCATCCATCCCAGAACACAAGCTGCACCTTCTCCCTGCACACGTCAATGGCTTCGATCTCCAGAGAAAGATCTGGGTGAGATGTCCCGTCGAGAAAGTTGAGGAGGTCAAATTTGACGACAAGGCGTGGGACCACCTCGTGCTGGACTGGAATACCAAGGTCGGTCCGCTCGTGCTAGGCGCATAAGCTGACGAACGCTCGCGAGTAGAAACTCATCAAGGGCCTGGTGACGGTGACGACCAAACGAAACATGTCGGAGAAGATCATCTCGGATGTCATCGCTTCAAAGGGCGGCGGCCTGGTACGCACTGTCTCTATTCATGTTCGAATTGATGTGTATTTTGTAGCTTGCGGTATTGCACGGACCTCCGGGAACAGGAAAGACACTGACCGCTGAAGCCATCGCCGAGCATCTCAAGAGGCCCATCTACGTCGTCGGAAACGCTGAACTGCCTACCAACGCCGGAGGTCTCGAATCCAGTTTGCGTAACATTCTTGAGGTCCGACTTTGCTTGTACCTATCAACGAGTAATAATCTGATATCCTTGTCAGCTTTCGACGCGCTGGGATGCCGTAGTCCTCATTGATGAAGCCGATGTACGGAGTAACGTTTCCTGTTGTCAATATCGTTGTCTGACCTACGACTTTTCTTAGGTATTCCTGGAGAAACGGAGCCTCCACGAGGTACATACATGCATACGCCTTTCCTTTGATCATGACAACAAACTCATCCTTCTTACGTAGATCGACCGTAACGCTCTAGTCTCTGTTGCGCTCCGCGTCCTCGAATATCATCGCGGGGTCATATTCCTGACCACCAACCGTGTAACCTCTTTCGACGACGCTTTCTTGTCTCGCTTCTCCATCGGTAAGTCTGAGTCCTTCGCCATCGTTTGGTCCCCATACTTACAATTCCTCGAGCCATCCACTACCCAGAACTCGACCAGACTGGACGACACGCCATCTGGAGCAAGTTCTTCGAGCTTGCCGGGTGCCGCGTTGTCACCAAGTACGATGCTGTCACGCCGCAAGAAAGCGTCATCACAAAGAGCGATGTGGAGCGTCTTGCGGATAAAAGTCTCAATGGTCGGTTCTCTCCCCCACATTCAGTGCGTATGTGTGCAGTGTGCTGATATATGACTTTTAGGCCGCACGATCAAGAACATTGTGAGCTGATCACCTGTCACAGCATCAAGAACACCATTAACGTATCTTACTCGTAGGTTCGGACAGCGCAGGCTCTTGCGCTCGCAGAGTAAGTCACGTAAACTCCGTCTGCCACACCCTCTGATACAGTATCCTTGTTTTCAGAGAGGAGCCTTTCGGCGTCGAGCATGTAGATGTAGTCCTGTCCGCCCAGGAAAAGTTTCTAATTGAGTTTGCCTCCTAATTAATTTTGCACAAACCGTGTTCTGTATTTGTATTTTGTCTACCATTCTTTGTTCAGTTTGAATGAATTGTTGAATTACTTTGGCCCAACAAAAATTCTTTCAGTACATGCATCACAAAAACGGCCCTTGCAACACGTCAGTTCAGGCCTATGTCCGTGTATGGACATGAGCCAACCGGCAGGTTCTTGCCGAGTCCATGAGTTCAATCCTCAGCGGCGCCAGGCTAATTTTCACGCGTATCCACGCACGGGTGCATGTACATAGCGACACAGGTATGTTTTAGACTTGAGCAGTTGTTCTAGGCATTTTATAACACAAACAAGTCATTTATAGTGTTTCCATGATGCTGGAAACTGTGAGAGATGTGCAAAGGCAGAGCCGCTGCAGCAGCGGGCCAGCCTGAGGCTCCGCAGAGGTTAGCATCTGCAAGGAACTAAGCGCCACAGGCCCAATTTTTTTTTCACAGACAAGTACAGTACAGTCAAATATTCCATTCAAAAATGTATACAGCAAGGGTATGTAATGTAATTGAGTAATGTGAGATGCAGGTAACAGGGACGTGCAGCTTTCAATTGTTAGCTGAGTGGACATGTGGGTGTGTGCATAGCGGTCTTCTGAGTGCTGCACGTCGAGATCTGGAGCGTAAGCGGGTGCAACACTGAGAAGACGGTCAGTGAATAGACAACATGTACTGCGCGAGCAACCAACATCAGAGTAGAAAGGATAAGAAGTCCATATGAGCCTACCAGGATACATGAAGCTGCTTCCAGTCACTGGAACACGTCTCCCTTCCTACCCCTCCCTTCTACAGTCCTTGTGGCATTGTGTGGGCAGAGGAGATCCACGCAAATCCAAAGCTCTGAAAGCCATTGTAGGCGAGCCGCGTCAGTTGCACCCTGTGTTCTAATACTCGGGTGTCCTGTACAGAAGCGGAATGCAAATTTCTTTGCTGATACTGTTGGCCGTGGTGGTCGCGTCTGTCGAGAGTCGTCTTTGTTGTTGTTGCTGATGCTGCCGTCGCCAAGAGAGAATGATCAATTGATTTTTAGTCCGTGGCACCCGCTTCTACATCCAGTTAATCTTATCTGTATGATAAGAAACTTGAAAATCATTGGCTGGGGTCTATGTCCAAAGATAGGCCGTGCCCCAAATGGACATGGCCTTGAAAAGTGAATTCCCTGCCAAATGAGCGCATAGGCCACACTTGAAAACAAACTGCTGAACGGGCATATTTTGGTCCCAAGCTCATTTGGCATTGGAGGCTGTTGTCTCTGGATTGGTATGTATCTTGATATAATCCTCCCCCCTCTTTTTTTTCTTTCTCTTTCCGCAACTTGAAAAAACTTGAAAAACACTTGGCCTGAACAGACGTAAACTATAGGCCACAATGAGTAGATGTTTGCTGATCCCTCAAGAGCAAGTTCAGGTGTGTAAAGACTAGACATAACATGGACAGCGGCAGACTGTAGATGCGAGCACATCCTTAAAGCAGTGAAGGCAGCGGCAGTAGCGGTGATTGTGACAAGATAGTGGGAGAAAGGAGAGACGGACAAGTTCCTTTATTTTGTGTTGACGTGTTGTGAGATCTTTCTCATGATCATGTCAATGACGCAAGCGCCCCACGCTGCACCACACACCCCAAATTGTAAAAGTTGATACTGTACTGGTTGGTACAAAGCCTCTATGAGTCTAACTTCTGCTCTTCATGGTATTGGGATGTTTCTCAATATCATCTGAATACATGTACTGAATATGTAATTTTGGCTTACATACCTTTGGCCTAAGCGACCAATACTATTTAATTGGACCTTCCATATTATTTCCATGTAATGTATTACAGAGATATTCAATCAGCTCACGCAACTTTTAAGTTGATTGTAAGTTACACACATCACATAGTATACTGAAATCTATCTTATATGCCTAAGATTGTGCTACACATTCTACATTTCTGCACCAAGCTAGAGCTTACTTATGTAAACTGTGTCAGTTAGACATAACTGAGAGCTTGCTTATAGAAACGCATCCCAGCTAAGCATCATATGCCCAGCTAAGTCTTGATGTATCATGTTGCCAATGTTTTCTTTGATTGGCAGTAGTAGTCTAACACCACCGTGCGTGTCAGACAACTTGCAGTCGTGCGGGCCTCTCATGCATGTTACTGACCCTTGTCTTTCTTGAGTGACTCAATGTCCATTAGAATTTTTGTGTCCATGCTGACAGTGGTATTTTGTAGAAAATAGGCACTGCAAATATTACAAAAACTGCCAAGAATATCATTTAGTTGAGGAACTTCTTCAAAACTCATATAATCTATGCAGTATGTATACATATGAAATACAAAATAGTACAAGCAGAAAAATAAGGAGAGGTTCAGTGTACAGTATCTCATGTTGCATATCAACTGCTGAGACTCATACAACTTGATGTTTCCACAAACCTCCAAAGTCTATGGACAATGACATCAAATGTGGTAATCTATCAAATAGTCTGCTATCAATCTTTCCCATAAGCTCTTGAAAATCCTGTTCAATGATTGAAGCATCATCTACCAGGAAGTTGTAAGTGCTGTAATTTACGGTGATGTGCACATTATTTTAGAGGCGTATAATCACACCTAACAAACAACACAACTCTTAATACTCCGAATGAGAGTAAGGTTTCTGCGGTTTTTGGAATATTGGGTTTTTTGCAATAGAAAATTGAGCTTGATTTACTACAACACTACACTTGAAAAACAAGGTTCTTGCGTAACAGAAACGTAGGTGTGCACAAAGTGCGAGTTTGAAGGGGGTGATAGGGATTTTGACCGATTGACAAATCGTCTGGTTTTCAGGGAACAATACACAAGCCTCTGACTGAACTTAAATTATGCGACTTTCACAATCCTCGCGCTGGAGGGGTTGTATCAAGAACACAATAGTCTATTGCCACACTTGGTACGTTTCTTATAACCTCGGTAGGAGCTTATTCTTCGAGTCTTAGTGTTTGCGTGGGTTTTAGACCAAATCGTGCTCGAATTGCACTTGAACTCTCAAGAGGTTATGCTGGTTAACGCTTTTCGCGACTGAACGGTCCTCTCTAGGGAAAGGCTGGCTCAGACTACAAAGTCTCTGTAGTGTCTCTAGGGAGATACTATGCTCAGAAACACCGCCTCTAGTACGTTGAATTCAAGGAACTTTGCTCTTCGATTAAGTTCACTTTTGTTCTAAACCCTTGCTCTTAGTGCGATAGGTTTGTTCTTTGGTTCTTAGGTTGGACTCGAATTCGAGTTTCTTTGGGTGCGTGCAAATCGAATTCGATTTTGTACAGAGTTAGATTACTACAGTAGAGCTTTGTGGGCTCGTGGCTGCGGGTCACTAAACTAAACTACTATACTGTATCGATACTTCTTTTATACAAACGGGTCCCTACTGTACACTAATCTTAACTTACTAACTAATAGCCACTTGGAGTTAATTTCCGCGCTGTAGACACCAGTCTAGGCGCTTCCATTTCCTTATTATGCCAGTTTATTCATGACGAACCCTCTAGAGTTGATCCACGTTGACTAATTTCAAGCTCGGATTGCAACATCCTTGCGTGCTATCGGTCGAATCTATCACATGGGGTTCATCTTTTCTTGGCTCTTAATTGTTCTGAATGCTTCTTTGCGACTCGGATTCTTCAGATTGCGTCACCAATTCAGTCTCGATTATCTGATTGAGTCTAGAGCTTCATTTCGCTTAAGAATTCACTCTAAGATCCATGGTAGATCGTTGACTTGTTGTTCGCAATCTGTCTGCTTGTTCCAATCTCTACTGATTTCAGGTCAGATTTAATCACCTGAGATCTGAAGAAGCTTGGCTTCTTGATTCTTAATACTCTTGGCATACTGCGGATTATTCATGAAGAACACTTGATCATCTTTATCTTTATTGGCTTCTTCGAATAGCTCGGCTGTTACTTGATTTTGTGCTATTGTGGGTTCTAGACTTAGAATTCCAAGGGGATAGTTGTATCTTGTGATAACATTACTGGGCTTTCATCCCCATTTATGCTGACCTAGACCATTCTGTAGCTTAACCCCATTCTACTCATCAGCAGGAAGTGAGCTAATCAAACTCTAATCGTCTATGAACAACACTGACAAAGTCGAGTCCGAATTCCTTGGAACTCGAGTTCGTTTCTTAGACGAGTCCTCTTTAAGAATGTGTACGTGATGTTGACTTGATAAATCAAGTGGGCACTTTTGATGGTGATATTCGAAGATGAATTTCTCCTGGAGGCTCATTCTTGCCCTAATGAGGTCTCCGTATTATCACTGGCAATCTTATGGTCTCTCGTTAGATGTATCGTGCATTTCGGCTTCGAGTCTTATCTAGAAATCGCAAAATTCTCGGTTTCTAGGCTCAGGCGCGCATAAAGCGTGTCATCTCCCTTTAACTTTCGATATGTTGTCCGCAACATCAAGATCTTCACCCTGAACCATAATTCATTTCGCTTATTTTTCTGGTTCTCTCTTCGGGTTTTGTCTGCACGGATGCAATCCCAACTCCAGTTGGCGCGAACAAAGCGCTCGCTGGGTCTTCGTGTTATCTTTGCAACTTGGTTAAATAGTCGGCGGTTTCTGGTCGATTTGCCCCAGCACCTGCTAACCATTTCACCCTCGAAATTCTTCTACACTTCTCACAATGCCTTCTCTTGTTTCCAAGAAATCGTGGACCGGAATCGTCAACCTTATCCCTGATGAGGCTCCCGACACCGTCCCCGAGCTAGTTGAACGTCGCCTCGCTGATGGCAAAGCGCTCTTCATCCATATTAAATATTGGGATCCGCCTGCTACGGGTTTGGTTCCCGCCGTCTTGACGCTTTACAACAGCCTCTGTCCCTTGGTCCTTAAATCGGTCGAGTACATGGACCGCTCCAAGGCTTCCGCCAAGGATAAGGCCGCGTCTTTGGACATGGTCATCATCAAGGTTCTTGTGAGTCGATTTTCTCTTCTTATGAATTCATGCTCGATTTTCTAAAAATCTTTATAAGGGAGCGAACCTTCCCAAGGACAACGTCTCCGGTTGCATCTATCCCGAGAAGCTCGCCACGTTCTCTTGCAATCTGCGATCGTTCTTAGGTTTGGCGGTTTCCGAGTTGGGTGTCAGCCCTCACTTGCATACCGTTAACCTGGCCAACGTGCTTAACGCGTTCGTCATGACTTGCACCAAGAAGGGTACTATCGCGGCGGAAGCTGCCAGTCTTCCTTCGATCCATCCCCTCCATCCCAAATGGAAGAAACTCATCGAGGCTTCTTCTTCCAAGGGTAAGGAGAAAGCTAAATCTCCCGAACCCAAGGGCAAGAACAAGCTCAAGGTCTTGGTTCGTATTTCGATTTTCTGTATTTCAAGTTCGAATTTCTGATGTCTTATATTATAGAAGGCTTCTTCTTCTTCCACCGTTCTGGACGATCCTATTCGATTTGCCTCTGGCGACATTAGTAAATCTTCTTTTACTAATGGCTTCCAATGGGCTGATGATCATTCAGAAATGGGTGAAGTAAACTCTTCCGACTCCGAAGTAAGCTTCTGATGCCTTTTCGGTCTAGATTACGAGGCTGATCTGGCTGCTTTTCTTAAACAGCTCTCCGTGGAGTCTTCCGACGAAGAGGATAGCGATGAAGAAGTGGTCGAGGTTGCTACACCTCCCGCTTCTACAGCCTCTGAAGCCGTGAGTTATTGGTTCTTTAGCTTTTCGAGCTCGATTTTTGACTTTTATATAGTCTGCTCGCTCGGTAAAATATCTTTACTATTGTGAAGTACCCGGCCTGGATACTAATTCTTCCTTGTATCACAAGGCTGTGGCGACGTCGGGATCCATTCCTACTGCTCAGTTGGAGACGGCTCCCAAGCGCAAGGCCACTGTTGCTCTTCCTGAATCCAAGAGGATGGCCAAGGCTCTTAAACCCGCTGGGTTTAACGTCGAACCCGTCCTCATTGATCAGTTGTCTTCTAGTGAGTAACAAATTCGATTTCAATTTTGGGTTAATCTAACTCGAATTTGTTTTCTTGACAGCCGCTCAGTTGGTCAACGCTTACCAAGGTGCCAGTTCTGCCATTGTTCGCAGAATGCAGATCTTGGCTGCGCTTCCCGCGGACTTGGCTCTTTCCGCGTCGATGGTAGCCGCGGAACACGGCTATCGCCATGAGTTGTCCTTGACCATGAACAGGGCTCACGGGGAGGTTCAAACCTTCCTGCGCACGAGGGACCTGTACCTGGCCGCGACTGATTCTTTGGTCCCTTAGATCATCTGGAGCCAAGTCATCATTGATACTTCTTAGCATAAGTAATTGATGACTTGTTCTTTACAAAGTAACTAGTCGGAAATCTTGGCTTGAACTGTGACTAGTGTACCGGAGGCTTGGGGCTTACGTGACGGACCTTTATCTTTTTAGTCTACTCGCGCATGTATTATTATCTGTCGGTCTGCATATAGACATTCTTACTCTTGATCTTGGATTCGATAATCGGACCCGAGAAATTCGGGTTCGATTATCTCCTATTGGTTTCTTTACTTAGGTCTTGGTTCTTTTCTTAATCGGTTTGGTACCTTTCTTCTCGATTCTTATAAATTTGATCTTTTCGAGTGGTGGAAATTCATCACCATGACTCAGATGAATTTCCCTTTTCTCTGCGAACTTAGGTTCCGCAATCTTCACTCCAGCTTCGCCATTGTTCCCGACGATGTTGCCGTGTTTCTCGAGGCTGAATTAGCGGTTGCGTCCGCTCTGGATCTTTATAGCGTACACCGCGACTTTGTGATGGTGGAACGAGAGCCCGACGGTAGCTTGGGCAACGTGGATCATCGAGAGACGGCTTTCCATACGGATCGTCATCTTTTCTTTGGTGGACACCACGGTAACTTGGACGTTCCTACCTTGCGGTATATGGTGTATGTGCTGGTGAGAAAATCGAGCCAGCATTCCTTGTTCGAATTTCTCTGACTATCCTCCTAGCGACGCTACAGTAACTTATGGCGACATGTTGCCCCCGTTACTGCTCGTGGTGTGGAAAATAGCTTTTTGTCTATGTACATTCTCTGTTGGCATCTTGTGATGTCCTTCTTTCACGAGGAACCGCTTCGAGGATTGGACGGGGTTACTCTTCCCCATATCTTACCTTCATCGATTATTCACTTGTCATTTGGTGAATTTCGAGAGAAGTTCCTAGCGGTTACCATGCAATCTTTGGTATGTTATTTCTTGGCTTAGAAATTCGAGATCGATTTGCTTATTACTTCATAGGAAACCGTGTTCTTTTCTACCGAACAATCATTGCCTCGGTACTTGAACACCATAATGTCACCCGAGGACGTCGAATGGATGCGCAGCATCCCTCCCTCCACGCGAGGCATTCCAGTGGACATTCGCAAGCTGATTACTTGGATTCCACGTTTCTATGAAGACCGGGTTCTTGACCCTATGCCTGGTAGTCAAGGACTATTTCGGGATCGCGAGTTCAGTTTCTCTACTCTTCGCCAAGGTCTTAATGCTGCAGGCCCTATATATCCCACGTAAGCATTTGTTAGAAACTCGAATTCGAATTTCTGACTTCTTTCTTAACAGGCTTATCGATCAGGATTTTCCCAATATACCTAAACGTTTTTGGGAAATTACTTGGTCAACTGCCTCTGCTGCGGACATTCGCCTCTTACAACACGTTGTAGCTTCCTTGTTGCCTGAACAACTTTATACTTTTTATACTAGGCTGTATAATAGAGGTAACAGTCCTTTGTTTCGACACTTTTGTATAGAGCCGCATTGGAGGGAGTAGTTACATTTCTTATATGTCTCCCTTTAACTTTGAATTGTTCGTACCGAATCGTTGAAATTCAACATGTCTTTTATCCACATCAAGTTTCTACAATTCGATCTTGAATTTCTTATTTGCATCTTAATCTTTTTCGTTCTTCAAAGCGTTCGAAGCGTCAAGTAAAATTTTTAAAATCTACAAGAAATGCGTGTTTGTAAAAGAAAAAGTTAAAGTCCAGTAAGTAAAACTAGTCCGATTGTCTATTTTAGAAAAATCGAGCTCGAATCACTCCTTCGCTTTCTTCGCCTTCTTCAACTTCTTCTTCAGCTTGTCGATCTCTTCCTTTGCCTTCGTCAACTCTTCAGCCGCCTTGTCCAATTCGACATCCTTCTTGGATTTGTGCTTGAAGTAATCGTAGCGGCGCTTGGGCGGTGAACAAGTGTACCTTTTGACCCGGCAACGGTCGCAAGATACACAAGTCTTCGTCTTGACGGTGTCTGGGTGGTCCCGCTGATTCAGCATATACTCCCAAGTGCACTCTTGCCCTCGCTGCTCGCAGGTGAGACACTTGCGATCCACGTTGATCTTCTTCTGCATCGCCTTGTTGTCCAACACTTTGCCGTGCTTGTCCGCTTTGGACGGGCGGCTAGTGGAGGATTTCGGCTTCGAATTGGTCTTCGGTTTCTTGGGCTCTGGCGCTTCCTCTTCCTCCTCCACTGGGGTCGCGGCACGTTTTCGCTTTTGAATTCGTTTAGGCGCTGGCTGAGGGGAATGAGAAAGGGCCTTGGGCGTTGGCAGGGAATTCGAAGGCGAATTTCCTGGTTCGGGTTCCAACGCTTGCTTGGAAGTAGAAGCTATGGGGGTGCGCTGGACAGGGCATAAGAAAATCTCATTCAAATTGAAGATATTCAAAGTCGATTTTCTTACCGGTGTCTCAGCTCTAGCTGGCTTCCCTTTTTCTTTCTCCATCCTTGCCTTCGCTTCGGCAGACTTCAACGGAGTGGGTCGAGGTCTAGGCTTGGGCGTGGAAAGGGGTGTGGAGGATTTCGGGGTCGAGTTTCTGGTTGTCAACTCCGATTCTTGATCTTCGCTGTCCGTTTCTGAGGCGGACTCGTCTTCTTCATCGTCAAAGAAAATCTTATCTTTGTTAAGTAAGGAATTCGCGTTCGAATTTCTTTACTTACCTCTTCATTGGACACTGTAGGCCGTTCCAGAGGCCACTCTTTTTCTTCTGCGATTTCTCGCATCTGTTTCAAGACAAGTTGCGGCTAGAAGGTTTTATTAGCTTCAGTCCGAATCTTGTCTATACTTGAATCTTTACCGAGCTCAGCAAAACCTCGTATTCTTGAACCATCCACTCAATGTCGATTTCATCTTCCCGCTCCGGTTCTCCTTGTGCAAGCGTCCAAACGAACCATAGCACGCAGGCTTCGAAAAGCAGGGCATCGACCTTTTCGATCTCGAATTCCAGTTGGAAGTCGAGCGGATTGATGGTGCTAGCATATCGAGCCGCGAATTCGTAGAAATGGTGTTTGGGCGCTAGCTTGCGCAACGAATCCGGGAAGTACCACAACTGAGCTGCAGTGGCTTGTGTGGAGAAGACGGGGACATAAATGAGGGGGTCCACATGTTTCCGGCCCAAGAACAAGAAGTTATGGCCCTTCGTGATGTTGACTCCGCCAACCCTAAGCTGTCCCTTGTTTTGAGTCTGGTCCATAGCGGCTACAATGTCTTTCATGGACATGGTGGTGGGAAGAAATTCGAGGTCGAAAAGGTGGAAATCGAAATCGAGGGTCGTAGTGCGAGTGGTAAGCGTCGTGGGGGGGGGAAAAGAGTTTTTCAGACTCGAAGACCCAGCTTTTATACGACACCGATTATCGCTTTCCGAGTACCCGACGGTGACAACTTCTTCTGACTCGAATTTCTAAGTCCGACATGCGCAGTTGCACACGTTTATGGATCAGCGCCTTCGAACGATCTAGATTCTTGCCTATTTAGGTCATAGATCTCATCTCCAGCGCTTCCTGACCCTTCTTAAGCACTTGATTTTGCCCCTTTATTTCTAGGCTGATTATCTTGATATTCGAGCTTGAATATTTCTTCTTTTTCTTGGTAACTTTCTCTGGTGATAGCTAAGAAAATCGAGTATGATTTTCTTCAATTCTCTAATCTTACAGCGTATTTTGCCAGTTCCTTAGTGCTTTACTAGGCTCTGAAGCTTTTCTTTTCTATGACCCTTATGTTTCTTACTTGTCCAAATGTACCCAGGTCAAATCAAACTCGAATTGGCCCCCATCGATTTTAAACTTTCTTTACCCCATTAGACCGACAGTAAGGAATAGACCGTTTTTCACTTTGAAAAGTGATTCTGGTAGATATCGATGCCAGGATTCCAAATCTGAAGTCCGATCGTCGATTGGATCATTTTTCGCGCCAGAAAAGGCAAAATACTCCGTTTGGCCCCAAATTGACCGATTGGCTCCATCTCACTTCCTAGATCATTATAGGAAGATACGGACTGTTTCGAAGCTCACAAAGGAGTGTTGTGAGCTTCGAAATTCGAAGTGTTGTGAGCTTCGAAACAGTCCGTATCTTGGCAGGAAACCTTCTATGGGCCTTTTAAGGTCACTTCTTTAATATCTCTGCGTACGGCGCTCCCCAGGCTTTGTGCGAAAAAACTGAGGGGCTTATTTTTGATTTCGAACAACTTTCCAACTAAGCTCAAGTCAAACCGACCACACAATAAAGCGTTACAGTATTTCTTGATTTTTGACTTCGTTTGTACTCGTTTTTCGAAATTTCTTCGATTTTCTATCTTTTCATAGCTATTCGAACCCTTCTTTCTTATAGTGCTAAGCAAACCGAGAACGTTTTGTTTTTGGCTTATTCGAGGCTTACTGCACCCTAAGTCTGTCTAGTTCAAGAAAATCGTATATGAATTTCAACTAGAGGTAAGAAAAAGTTCAAGTCCCAATAGTAAGTCAAAGTAATTCGACTGGTAAGGTCAAATCGAATCCGATTTACTCTCTTGCTCTCTTCTTCTTATCCTTAGCCAACTTCTTTTCTAACTTCTTCTTGGCCTCTTTCTCCTTCTGCAGCTCTTCTTCCAAATCCTTGATGCGTCTTTCAGCATCCCTCAGCTCGGTACCCTTGTGTTAGCGTCCGTCCTAGGATCCTAAGTAGGTCGGACCGTCTATCGAGATCGAGGATGTTCCGCTGGCAGGAATCAACACGAGCGAGGGTCGAGATGTCAATCAGACGGACTCCCCGAGTCGTCTATTGGTCTGTTCTCGCGAGAGGTCGTTCACTTTAGAGATCGACCCGGTCGATATCTTAAGAGGACGGTCTGTTTGGATGAGGAGACGGGGACGAGGACGAAGAACGGGATGGTTAAACGTAAAGTCCACTCTAAGGTTTTACAAGTATGATAGCGCTGTATTTATACGTCGGGCGGCGGGACCGCGCTGTCCCGCCATCTACCCAAAAGGGCGCTCCTGACTCATTCTCCAAACATCGAGAACCTTCTTCAAGGTTCCGGCTAAAAGCGTAAACGACCCAGGCCTGTCCGGCGATGGCGGGTTGTCAGCCGACGCGGCGGGAGTCGATGCCGATCAGCGGCGGGATTCACCCATGCGGTCGCGAAGGCGGAATCGATGGCGATGGGCGCGATAGGGCGGGCGGTATCATGGGAGCGCGTGGTGCTTCTTCTCAAGAAGCGCCAGCCAGCTCTACCAGAGGAGAGAGCCCTCGTGAACATAGTTGTGCGAGGGGCGGGCGATCGGGAAAGGTCCTCGGCCGAGCGGAGACGGTCGGGCGCGCCTTTCTCCTACGGTGGTCGACCGCCCTGCTGAGTCTAGACTCGTACGAGCGAGTTCGGTAGGTGATGTGGCGAGAGTATTCCTTCGGGCTTCCCTGTAGTCGGACCGAGTGATCCGGATGTGGGCGCGTATGTTACTTAGTTCGCTAGGGTTTCCCTGAGGTGTCGAAATGACGGAGAGAGTCCGCAACCTGATTGCGCTGGCTTCTCGTAAGGTCGTATCCAATGGTACGTTTGCAGGGGGAGGGAGGAAGACGGTGCTTCCGCGGAGGTGATATCCGTGAACGGAGTTCGTGGTGGAACAAGATATAGGTTTCGCCCGCGGGTACGCTCCTCGAGCGCCCCGAGGGGTTTCCGACGACCTTTCGGGAACCAGGAGGATGGCAAGGCCTTGTGCCTGTCGGACACCCGGACCAAGATCATAACAGAACCGTTCGATTCATTCAAAGATTTGATTGATAATCGAAAAGGTTTTGCTCAGACAATTGTAAATTCGAGCTCGGTTTTCTGGCCTGGCAAGTATAAAGAACAAAGAGACTTAGCTCTTAGCGGAGCAGTTTCGATTGAAGAACTAGAAGGATGGCTAGCAAAGGATGAATTCCCAGTGTTACCTCGCAGTAAACGAGAAACTAACTGGGAGCTTCTTTTGCCTTATATGCAAGATTATATACTTGATCCTGAGAAGGAATTTGTGTCGCTAACGGAATCAGAAGTAGCCCAATTACAAGAGTGGAGCAAAGATTTCTTTATCCGACATGAGAAGCTATATAAGAAAGATAAGGATGGAGCACATAAGAGAGTAATACAAAAATCGAGTCGATTTGCTATTGTAAAACGACTGCATGACTCGAATGGACATAAGGGCCAATACTCAGTGCTTCAGCTAGTCAAGAAGAGATTTTGGTGGCCTGGTTTGGACACTGATATCAAATGGTATACGAAGACTTGCATACTATGCCAGAAGAGACAAAAGACCCTTATAAGAACCGAACCTGTGATTACTTCAACACCTGGTATATTCGAGCGAGCCTATATTGACACGTTTCGAATGCCAAAATCGGGTTCGAATTCCTCAAAGGTTGATAAATATAAAGACTATAACGCAGTAACCGTTGCAAGGTGTGGACTCACTGGATGGCCAGAAGCTCGAGCGTTGAAGGTAGAAAACTCAGAAACGCTAGGTGAATGGATATTCGAAGACATACTATGCAGATGGGGATGTCTTAAGGAAATCGTAACCGATAATGGTCCAGCGATCCTAAAGGCTATACGTTATATTGAAGACAAGTATGGTATAAAGGGTATTGCAATTACGCCGTACAACAAGACGGCTAACGGAAAAGTAGAAAGAGGACATTGGGATATCAGACAGTCGCTATTCAAAGTTTGCAAAGGCAATCCTGAACAATGGCCGCAATTCCTCCATGAAATTCTTTGGGCTGAAAGAATCACAGTCAAAAGATCCATAGGAACTTCCCCCTTTTACGCTGTAACAGGTTGCGATCCCATTCTACCCTTAGATTTGGAAGAAGTAACTTGGTTAGTGGATACACCAGATAAAATCGTATCGACATCCGATTTACTAGCTTATCGAGCAAAACAGCTCATCAAGCACAAGGAAGATGTAAAAGAAATGAAGAAGCGAGTTACCCTCAACAAGAAGAAAGCAGCTTCGAAATTCATGGATGATTTTGTCAATAGCATTCCTCGTTATCAATTCGATACTGGAGATTTGGTATTGGTAAGAAACACTAGAATTGAGAAGGAAATGAACGCAAAGTTCAAAGAAAGGTTCATGGGACCATATGCTGTAGTGGCAAGAACTACTGCAAATAATTACATCTTGTGCGAACTAGATGGCACTGTATTGAAAGACAAAATCACTCAATTTAGGGTCATACCGTTCTACTCAAGAAAAGAACCTATTTTCTTGGGGCATAAATTCTTTGAAGCACTTAAGAGAATCAAGGAAGGCGCTAAGAAAATAGTAGAGGACTTGTCAAAGATGGGTAGAAAAGATTAAGAAAGCAATTCGAATTCGATATTGCTAAGAAGTCAAGAGTAGTGTAATCGGTCAGTGCTTGAGAAATTCGAGCTCGAATATGAAAATCAATTCGAGATCGAATAACTCTACAAACAGTGGTACCGTATGCTACTAAGATAAAAAGACGACTTTAAGTCGGGGGCCCAATGGTCATATTGGGAATCGAACCCAAGTCCCCCCTAGAATTCTAAGAGAATAGGGTGATGCGACCATTACACCATATGACCTTAAAGTACAAGAAGGGTTGGTGAATCCCCTGAGCCAAAATTCCGTCGAAAAAGAAAAAGATCAGATGCCGAAGCCGCAAACTAAAGTGGCGTCACTTGGATTTGAACCAAGATCCCTCCTGGCAACACTGAAGCCCGGAATAATCGAGGAGGATGTTACCATTACACCATGATGCCTTAAGAATTTATGAAATGTCCGAGACCACAATGCTCCAGATATTACATGAAATCATAAGGTCCTGAAGATATTCGAACTCGAATAGGTGGTGCTGAATTACGATTAAAAAGGCGAAGACACAGTCAATTTATAGGGACATAAGTGGATTCGAACCAACTGAAATCTATCACAATAGATAGATGTGTTACCACTACACAATATGGCCGGTGGAAGATCATAAAGCCACAGAGTCCCATGGAATTGTGAAGAAAAACAAAAAGTGGTATATGGACGTTTGTGGGTCCCAGATAAGAAAGAAAATCAACATAGATTAAATTCATGTTGAATTCGAGAGGTAATCAGACGACCAAATCGAAGTTGATTTGGTGAAAGTTGATTAAAGAGTAAGACTAGATGGTGCGGACACCATCAAAAGAAAATAGAGGGGATATATATGGTGTATTAAACAGGAAAATTACAATAAATTTTTCGGATCTACTAGATCTGATGCGCCAAAAACCCCAAAATGAATAAATCTGGACCTCAGATCGGCTTAGGAACCGATACTGGTACCAGAGTAAGTAAGAAGCGCGAAGACAAACGTGCGTGGCGGACCTGATTACCAAATTGGGAAAAATTCAGGAACGTTGGCGCAGGGCGCACAGCAAAGATCAGCGTTTTCCAGAGTAAAAGAAAAATCGGAGTCGAAAATCGACTCATAAGAAGTTGTGCTCGTCGGGTGCTCGGATTTATCGTTCAGAGGGGTATATAGGAAAGGACACCGAACTCGATTTGCTTCCTTTCCGTCCCCATATTTACGATTACCCGGGCTAGCTTGCACCACTTCGAACTCGATTTTCCTCAATGCCTCAACCTATTGCATCCACGTCGACCTATGATTCGCAGCGAACTATCCCTACACAGTCAAGTGGGCAAGGTAGAGCTGAAAGAATAAAGGATCTGGGCAAACGGATGGGAAGATTGAGCGTTGAAGAAGTAAGTCAAATCGAGAAGATACGAATAAGACTTGACTCAATTTTAGTCGCAACCAGCTGGTCAGCACAAAGAGTCGAGAAAAGGAAAAGAAAAGGCTCGAGTAAGAAATTCGAGCATGACTTTTCATCAGGCTAATCACTGTGACAATAGACAGTTGACGCAGCGATGGAACCAGAGACAAGGGACAGTTCGCATGAAAACGAGGTAGGTAGAAAATTGAAGTTCGATTTTCTACTTAGTTAACATTTCGAACTAAGACCCCGCTTATGGCTCTAATGCCAATCGGAAAGTACTGGACCAACCCAAAGAACAATGGAGAGCTTCATGCCTATGCGTTCTCAAGCCAAGTTGACTACAGGTGGAAACTCAACCTGAGTCTACTAGAACGACAGGAATTCATACGAGGCAACATGGAGAAGATCAAGGAAATCCTTATTCGAAAAGGTATCGATAACCGCGATCTACATGTGGCTAAGTCTTGGTGTTACCTAGTAACGGCAGTGATAGTCGACCCGGCATTCCAGAAAGCAGACCCGAATAGCCGTTGGTGGCGCCTAGCCGGTCTAGATTCGTTGATGGCCAAAGCTGTCAATGGTGCCTTGGAGAAAGGGAAGGGTTCCAATCGACCTATCCCCGCCGTCGAAACACCGCCAACGAAGTTCCTGTACTTCGGCAATACAAATCTTCCCAGCAAGTACCGCATTCGACCTTCACATGACGTGTGTGGGGACATTGTGCTTGGAAAGCGGCGGATTTACGAAGTAGCCATGGAGCACTTCAACCAGCAGATCCCCCCGCATAACCACTTCGACGTATTCTTTTGGACATCGCTACAGCAGGCGGTAACATTCGAGAAAATCGAAATCGAAAATTCGTTTTACTACGTGCTGGACAAGGCGATATCCGAAGGTCTGAAGAAGATGTTCAACAGAGAACCGACAACCTCGGGACTTAGAGAGTTCTTCGACTTCGACGCAAGACAGGATCTTAACATAGAACCTTTCACACGTCGACCCGAAGACCAGGATTGGCACCTGGTAATTGAATCAATCTCGTACCGGAGAGAAATGTATAAAGTCCCAAAGATGCGAAAAAGAGAAGAACCTGCGCCCGTGCCCAAAACCTTGCAAAAGGACCAGGCGAAGGCAATGGTAGAAGCTCCAACAAGGGAGATGAAAGAGGTAAGAAAATCGAATTCGAAGTTCTATTCGAGCTAGATTTAATTGGTCAATTTAGAAGACCACAAAGAAAGCCAAAGCTAGAAAGAGCGAGTTGGAAAAGACCAAGAAGAGAGTAAGTAGAAATTCGATTTCGAATTTCTATAAACTAACTTACACTCGAAGAAATATAACGAACTGTCGTTCATTACTGAACCCAGAACGTTAGAAGAAGAGGAAGAAGACCGTGGGCCGCCACCACCAAAGAAGGTCAAGCGACAGTACAAAAGCAAATCGAGCTCGAAAACTGTTCCGCCCGCGCGTCCTCCAACCCCTCCACCAGTAGCCTCATCATCCAGAGTCCAACTCCCTGCGAAGCTCGACTTGGGACCAGTATTGGGTATGGAGACTGACGACGACTCTCATCAAACTCAGGATCCACCTAAGCAGAAGAGTCCAAAGAAGTCGAAGGTAAACGAACCCAAGGCCACGAAAATCGACAGTACTGGGGCAGTGTACACTAACAAGGAGGTTCAAGAACGAATTGACACCCTCAATTCGTGCTCGAATTGCTTGAAGGGTCACAGGGAATGTACTTGGGTTGCGGTTAACGAGCAACTTTGGGAACCCCAGGCGGCCAAAGTCAAGATTCGAATTTCTTGCGACACTTGCCATGACCGTCGAGTAATGTGCCAACCACCCGATGTCGATGGTGGTTTCTTCTATCACCAAGCCAAGAAGATACCCGCCTTCGAAAAGATGAAGGATACGTTGGAAAGCAAGGTGTTATGATCTTGGTCCGGGTGTCCGACAGGCACAAGGCCTTGCCATCCTCCTGGTTCCCGAAAGGTCGTCGGAAACCCCTCGGGGCGCTCGAGGAGCGTACCCGCGGGCGAAACCTATATCTTGTTCCACCACGAACTCCGTTCACGGATATCACCTCCGCGGAAGCACCGTCTTCCTCCCTCCCCCTGCAAACGTACCATTGGATACGACCTTACGAGAAGCCAGCGCAATCAGGTTGCGGACTCTCTCCGTCATTTCGACACCTCAGGGAAACCCTAGCGAACTAAGTAACATACGCGCCCACATCCGGATCACTCGGTCCGACTACAGGGAAGCCCGAAGGAATACTCTCGCCACATCACCTACCGAACTCGCTCGTACGAGTCTAGACTCAGCAGGGCGGTCGACCACCGTAGGAGAAAGGCGCGCCCGACCGTCTCCGCTCGGCCGAGGACCTTTCCCGATCGCCCGCCCCTCGCACAACTATGTTCACGAGGGCTCTCTCCTCTGGTAGAGCTGGCTGGCGCTTCTTGAGAAGAAGCACCACGCGCTCCCATGATACCGCCCGCCCTATCGCGCCCATCGCCATCGATTCCGCCTTCGCGACCGCATGGGTGAATCCCGCCGCTGATCGGCATCGACTCCCGCCGCGTCGGCTGACAACCCGCCATCGCCGGACAGGCCTGGGTCGTTTACGCTTTTAGCCGGAACCTTGAAGAAGGTTCTCGATGTTTGGAGAATGAGTCAGGAGCGCCCTTTTGGGTAGATGGCGGGACAGCGCGGTCCCGCCGCCCGACGTATAAATACAGCGCTATCATACTTGTAAAACCTTAGAGTGGACTTTACGTTTAACCATCCCGTTCTTCGTCCTCGTCCCCGTCTCCTCATCCAAACAGACCGTCCTCTTAAGATATCGACCGGGTCGATCTCTAAAGTGAACGACCTCTCGCGAGAACAGACCAATAGACGACTCGGGGAGTCCGTCTGATTGACATCTCGACCCTCGCTCGTGTTGATTCCTGCCAGCGGAACATCCTCGATCTCGATAGACGGTCCGACCTACTTAGGATCCTAGGACGGACGCTAACAATAAGTCCACTCTCTACTATCGCTCCCAGGAATAACACGCCACGATGAACCACCTCGAATTAGCGGGCGCTGTAACGACCGCAATCGCCCTCGCACTCCTGGGGAGATGCGTCTGGCTACTGGAGACCAGGCTGAAGGGTGGGGATCGGGGATCCTCACCGCTTCAGAGGAACAACCACTTCATAACCCCGTCCCGCCCCTTCCTCTCGAGGCCCCCTACCATCAATCCCGTCCGAGTACGACGCGATGTAGATCAAGTCGCGGAACGCGTCCTCCACTCGTTCCGTACGCACCCACCCGTCCCGCATCACATTGGAAACCCCCCTCGTCCAAGGAACCAGCAAGCGATCACCACGGAGTGCTTCCAGTGTCGACGCGTGGGACACTATCGACGGAACTGCCCCCAGCTCCCCCTTCGAACCTAGACGAACGGAACGACCACGAACTTATCATTCAAACGGACACATATAACTACTACGGAAAATCGCTATAGGACACCCGAACAAATGACCTGATCATACACCAAAGATCAACACACGAACCTCCTCACACTCGACGATGAGGCAGAAAGGGGAAACTCTGAGAAGGGCGTGGCGCCTTCCGGGGACCCCGAGGAGGACGAAACTCCGACCGAGAATGATACTCGGGAAGTTCGTCAAACGCTGCATCGCCCTCCCCAGTCCCATGAAGCGGACAAACCCAGGAGAACCTCTTCCCCTCCATCGACTTCCCCGTCTCGAAGTAATGGCCGGTGTAATACGCCTCCGGGAACTCATAGTTCACATCGCGAAGGAAGCGTTGAGTGCGCAAGTGCCACTCGTAACCACCCCGACTATCCCCAATAGCAACACAAGCTCGGAGCGCATCTCGAGCCTCACGAGAGGATCGCAGGACCAAAGCCAGCGAGCACAGAACCCCCCGAGTTCGACAGCACACACAGGCAAAACTCCCCGCCTTCCACGCCCACTGGTCCAGACGAAAGAAACACGGATGACTTTCGGGTTGGCCCGACTGGGAGCAGGAGCGACAGTCTTGTTCGGGGAACAAGCGGACCTCATAGGGTACTGGATCTGCGGCGGCCACAAACGTCTCGACCTCCGAAATCTAGAAGGCAGAGAATTCAGCAAAAGACATACGACGAACTATATGAAGAGGGAAACACACCGTCTCTTCGAACTCGGGGAGTTCGAGGGATGGTGCCGAAGATCGCGAGTCCGTCTCCAACGAAGGCGTCGAGTTCACGCCCCAAGAAATCGCATCGTCATCCTCGTACGATGCCTCGAACCAGTCCAAAGACTTGGGCTCTACGACGACCGATGGCACAACAAGAGAAGGCTCGGCGACGGGGCGGACAACGCTAAGCTGGGTCGGCCTCATGGAAGAACGAGGAGGATCCCATCGCCCCTCGAAAGCGTCGTCCCCTTCCGACGGTTCGTACGCCAGGGAAGCGAAGACCGGGGGGTCCTCCCTCTCCCAACAAGTGACCTGAAGGATGGACAGGTCCAGGGGATGAGAATCCGAGTCCCACCAGTGAAGAGCCTCGGCGAAAATCCCCTCGGTAACGCCTAGGTCGAACATCAGGTCCAGTTGGACAACGCACTTCAGGCAGATGACTACGTCTCGGAGCTCTGGACGAGCCCAGAGGATACAACCCCAAGCTCGTAGCTCTGCCGTCACACGACACAGGGATTCCTATCCAAAGAAGTAAAGAATCAGAGCACGCCCGAGGACCCCTCGACGACCAGCACGCACCAACGGGACCCGAATCTCCGCCCAGCGTTCCAACGCTGGGACGTCCGACCCATCTACGACCGCGTCGCATAGGATCCCCGACTGGACCGCTAGAGAAATCAAGAGCGCAGGCCCTGCCAGCGCATCATGAATCTCGTCCTTCGCCGCCTCCGTAATATGTGACAACTGCCGCGGGATGGCCACGTCCAGGAGCTCCGCGCCTAACCAGAAGTGGGACAAGGTGGGATCGACAGCGACTGGCTTGGAAGGGTTGGAGGAAACGGACATGGCGGCAGCGATACGGGCGAAACGAACGAAGGCGGGCGGGTGGCGACTTCGCAGCCCCGTCCTCCCTTTAAAAGGGCGTCAGACTTGGGTAACGAAGGGTCGATTCGATTCTGGAAAGGCGGCGGCCTCAGGGAGGACCGTCGACAGCTACGACGAAAACATGAGGACAAACGACCGCGAGGCGGGACCGGTTGTACCTCGCAGAAGAGCGAGGCTCTGAGATTGGGTGGCAGCCGCAGACCCCCGAAACACCGAAAGCGAATAGGAGAACACGATCGCATCGTTCCCCCAGAACTGGGATCGCCGAATTTAGGACGAATCGACACCCAAATACTCGCATTTCCAGGCGATCGCCACACAACGGGAACATATCTTACCCGACAGATCGATCTATCATTTCACAACCATTCATAGGGACTCGCCTGTCCCGGTCCTCGAGTTTTCGAAAAGGTTTCTTAGACGCACGGTTAGCGCAGAAGGTGGCGCAGGTATTCACTCTGCGCCACACCCCGCCTGTCCCGGCCCCGAATTCCCGGTTCTCAAAGCGTCGATCGGTGATACCGATCGCCGAGAGGACCGGGCTCCGCGCAAGCGAATGGATTTGTCCTTTGCGATTCTTGGGGACAAGAATCTTGAAGAGGAGATATTGTTATGATCTTGGTCCGGGTGTCCGACAGGCACAAGGCCTTGCCATCCTCCTGGTTCCCGAAAGGTCGTCGGAAACCCCTCGGGGCGCTCGAGGAGCGTACCCGCGGGCGAAACCTATATCTTGTTCCACCACGAACTCCGTTCACGGATATCACCTCCGCGGAAGCACCGTCTTCCTCCCTCCCCCTGCAAACGTACCATTGGATACGACCTTACGAGAAGCCAGCGCAATCAGGTTGCGGACTCTCTCCGTCATTTCGACACCTCAGGGAAACCCTAGCGAACTAAGTAACATACGCGCCCACATCCGGATCACTCGGTCCGACTACAGGGAAGCCCGAAGGAATACTCTCGCCACATCACCTACCGAACTCGCTCGTACGAGTCTAGACTCAGCAGGGCGGTCGACCACCGTAGGAGAAAGGCGCGCCCGACCGTCTCCGCTCGGCCGAGGACCTTTCCCGATCGCCCGCCCCTCGCACAACTATGTTCACGAGGGCTCTCTCCTCTGGTAGAGCTGGCTGGCGCTTCTTGAGAAGAAGCACCACGCGCTCCCATGATACCGCCCGCCCTATCGCGCCCATCGCCATCGATTCCGCCTTCGCGACCGCATGGGTGAATCCCGCCGCTGATCGGCATCGACTCCCGCCGCGTCGGCTGACAACCCGCCATCGCCGGACAGGCCTGGGTCGTTTACGCTTTTAGCCGGAACCTTGAAGAAGGTTCTCGATGTTTGGAGAATGAGTCAGGAGCGCCCTTTTGGGTAGATGGCGGGACAGCGCGGTCCCGCCGCCCGACGTATAAATACAGCGCTATCATACTTGTAAAACCTTAGAGTGGACTTTACGTTTAACCATCCCGTTCTTCGTCCTCGTCCCCGTCTCCTCATCCAAACAGACCGTCCTCTTAAGATATCGACCGGGTCGATCTCTAAAGTGAACGACCTCTCGCGAGAACAGACCAATAGACGACTCGGGGAGTCCGTCTGATTGACATCTCGACCCTCGCTCGTGTTGATTCCTGCCAGCGGAACATCCTCGATCTCGATAGACGGTCCGACCTACTTAGGATCCTAGGACGGACGCTAACAGGTTCCGGTTTATCTTTCAGTTCTATGTCTTCAGGTTCTTCGTACTCAAACATATGAAGAACATCTTCTTCTTCATCAATATCTGGTCTAGGAACTTGTATATCTAGTTCTGAACTGGGTCTTCTGCTTAAACCGTCTGGACCATGTACTTTACCTGGCACATGTACTAAGGTAAAGTGATACATCAAAATTTCTTCTGCCCAACGTTGTAAATTAGCATTCGCCAATGAGTCAACGTTCGACAACATTCCTTTAATGTATTTGGCATCCACTTCGATTTTCAGCTTTCGACATCCTAGCAAGTAATATTTGCAGTGCATCAAAGCCCGATACAAGCCAAACAATTCTCTTTTCGCTTGCGAATATCTAGCTTCTCGCTCATTCAAGGTAATCGACATGAATTTCGCAAAGTACTGCTTCTTAGGTTCTTCGGGATCGAATTGCGACAGATAAAACCCTACTGCTTGATATGAAGTATCCACAGATAGAATGATTGGAGTATCCCAGTCATATCTTAAAGGTTTTAACATGGGGCAAGTCTCTATTGCTCTTTTTAACTCGTCCATACTTGCTTGTTCTTCATCTCCCCACTTAAAGGGTATGATCTTCTTAGTCAAATAAGTCAACGGTCGAGCTTTCTTAGAGTAATCCTTAACAAACGCCCTAAAGATTCCAGCCGTTCCTAAGAACGATCGTACTTCAGTAAGCGATTGACAAGCGGGCCAGTCTGAAATGACCTTTACTCTTTCTTCCGCTGGTTTTCTTCCATAGTATGTACATACATGTCCAACTACAGTGATTTCTTCAGCACAGATAACCGCTTTCAAACCTGAAAAAGTACCTCCAGCATATTTCATACGCTGGACAATACGATTCATGTTACAAAAGTGTTCCCAAATGAACCGGCGGATTTTCGGGTTCGATTTGAGGGTTTCGTAAGTACCATCTGCTTGTTGATACCTGCTACTTGGTCCTTTTACTGGCACATCGTCAATATAAGGTCGTGTAAAAGCTGGTATCTCGTCTCTTAAGATGTAAGTTACATCGTCATGGAAAATCGGAACCGAATTGGTCCATCCCATAGGCAAGGTTCTTAGTCTTAATGCTCCATACGGTGTAGAAAATGTAGTCATATCGCGACTGCTAGTGGCCAACATTCTTTCATCGTATCCTACATACAAATCTAATGTCCCTCCGCAAGACAAACCCGCAAAAGCCTCTGCTAATTCTTCAGTGGCTGGAGGTAGACCTGAGTGAGCAATGGTAACCGCGTTTAACGGTTCCAGACTATGGACTAATCTCAGTTTCTTTCCATCTTTCTTGACAACACAAAACCATCGACTTCTATACGACGAGTTCGAAGGCTCGTATACTCCCGAATCGATTTTGTGTTTTATGATCTTGCATACTTCTTCATAGATTCCTGGCGGTATAGGTATGTTCTTTAACACCCAAGGAGTATGAGGTATTACTGGCATATCAACAGGCGGGAAGAAATCCTCTCTGAATTTCCCCTTTTCTGTTTCATCCCAAGCAAATCCTTCATTCTGTAGACACATAAAATGGTCCAACAGTTTCCGTTCTTCCGGCCATAGGAAATCTCCAGTATGGTCATCTTGAATTTGTTCCCTACGTTCCGCTGTATAGCGTCCAGTTGGTACAAATTCGTGCGGATTTTCCGATAACTGAGGCATATCTTTTAAGGGATCTCCTACAATATGTCGTTGAATCCGAAATTCTTCTGGTAAGGTTCCTAAGTGAGCCTTGGTCTTCAAGTGTACGGGTTTATATTTCTTCGTGGCAAATACTCCCCGACTACTTCTTTCTTCCTTGATATTCGAAAGGAATTCCTTTCTTGCTTGTCCAACATAATCTATAGGCATTGATACCTTGAAATTACTGAACACTTCTTCTAGTCCATTAGGTACGCCATAAAACATGTCCATGGTAGACATGGCTTTGATTTCTGGCAAATCCAAGTCGATTTTCTCTTTTCGAATATCGAACAACTTCTTAAAACCAAATACTTCTTTAGTAGGGAAAATCGAATTCGATTTACTAGGTGGTGTTACCATGAACGGTTCCACTCCTTGTTTCATAAATCGATACTGATTTCGAATTGGTTTTACTAGTTGATTCACTCTATCCGAGGATTTTCGAAGGTACAGACTAGTTATTGCTTCTGGGTCAAACGTGTCCTGCCCACCATTTGGAACATACGTTTGCTTAATCTTGATTTCACCATTCAGACCCTTCTCAATCACCAATGCCAACTCTCCTTGATATTCGTTCAAGTCCTCGAGTTTGGGTGAAAACCCACGGGTTCAGCCTTAGTTTGATGACTTGGTATCTGACCCCTTGCATAAGTGGGTAAAGTCATTCTTTGGCCATTCCCTGGGTCTACAACAGTTACTGTGGTTAGACCGGCCGCCGACGTTTGTAGGCTTGCTTGAGACACAGTCTCAAACGGTCTACCCAGTAGAATGTCATAGGCAGGATCGTGTAGAATGTGAAACTGAAGGTAATACACGATTCCTTCACAGTTTACCGGTACATTTCGCGCTAAGCCTAATGTTACCGTTCTTCCTTTATCTGCACTTTCCATAGTGATCTTAAAACTTGGGTCGTACGCTAAACCGAGCTCAAATGCTGTCTTGAGAGACATCGAGGCAATCTGTGATCCCCCGTCTAGGAGACACTCTTTTCGATTTCCATGGTTGATTCTTAACCATAGGGTTCTGAGGTCTACACTTTCTGGTGCCATGTACAACTTAGAGACATGGTATGGTCCTTGAAATTGCGTCGTGTTGAAAAATTGTTCTATAGGATCTTGTACGACTATTGACCCTTTAGGGACCTCTTCAGACTCGATTTGCGAAATCGAATAGACATGCTTAGAGGTAGTCTTAACATTCCTTGTCTTTAACAATTTCTCTAGGTTCTTTCGCCACTCAATGTTAGTTGCAAGTAACTTCTCTGGTAAAAGTTCCTTCCAAGCTTCTTTCCATTGAGGATTTTCTTCAAGAAGTAAATCGATTTCCGATTTTCTTTTGTACGACTTGAACTTTTCTATTTTAGGTAGAGTTGAATCTACCGTGGAAGATTTAGGTAAATCGAGTTCGATTTTCGGTTCTGGTTGATTAGCAGCGTCTTTTACTTGCTTTTCAACTTCCCCACCTTCTGACTCTTCGTCAGATGAACTGTCTTCTTCACCTTTATCTTCAAAGCTAACTTGCTTAGCTTGAACTGTTGTAGTAGGTCGCTTTGGTATTTCTACCGTGACCCTCTGTCTTGGCCATACCGTCTTAGTCGGTACTGTAGTCTTAGGCATTTCGGTTTCGAATTGTAAACCGTTCTGATTCTTATTCTGACTTCGAGTATTAACAGCGTATGAGCTTTCCGGTAAAGATACTGTATCTTCTTCCTTCATCAAGCTCAGTTGAAACCCCCTTGATTGTGAGGTACCATAGTATTTGCATACGAGGTATCCAAACGCATGTCTTCTGGTGCGAAGTCATCCGTTTGCCCAATAGTGGTTTGCGCTTTAACTTCTCGAAGACTATCTTCTTTGTACTTAAGAACCTGTTGCAAAGGTGACTTTCCACCAGCCCTTTCCTTTCTTAAAATCGGAAGGCCATTGTTGAAAAAGTCCCAGTTGGCTTCCGTAATCACTAGCCAACCTTCCGTTTGCAAGTCAAATCTTTTCTTACACTGATCACGCATATGACCAGGTTCTTCACAGAAAAAGCAGCGCCCGGGTTGTGAATACGACGTAGTTTGACCAGCTGGTACCAGACGGTTAGGGTTCTGCAAAATTCGAGTCGGATTTGCAGTGTTCCCTCCCGTATAGGGCATCTGGTTGGATCTGTTCGTACCCATAGGCGGTTGAACAGTGATAGGTGCCGATTGAACAAAATTCGAGATCGAATTGGTATCTTGGTAATTCATTGTTCTCGCATTCAACAAGGAAGCGTTGATTGTATCAAGGAATCGTTGATGATTCTTTTGATTTTCTTCCTTCTCGCGCGCCATCTCTACTCGATCTTTTTCTCTAGCTTTTTCTGATTGTATCAGGATATCCCTTAGTGCATTGAGTGCACTATTGGTATCCGTCAAATCTTCAGTCTTGACTCTTGAAGTACCGGTTTCTGTCTTGTGGGACCCTTTGGTCCTATAGACTGCCGTTTCTTCCAACACGCTGGTAATAGCGCCTACAACATTGGTGATGTTGTTGTACCAATCCAACACCGTTGTTGCTGCCGGTTTGTTGGTTCTTAAATGACCAGTAGTACTGGCCCAAACTGCATTTGTTACACAGTCTTGGATTCTTTCCACGGCTTTCTTGTCCGTGATTTCACCCTTCTTAACTAAGTACCGCAATATGTGCAGTACTTCTCTTTGAAAAACATTCCACCTGTCTTTGTGGTCAACAGGCCGTTTTTCGAATTTGACAATAGCATCCTCTAGATCGTCTAGAGAATACTTGGTGTCATCTTTGCCTCTGTTATAGCTAGACAACAAAGCCGACTTGAATTCTTTCCACTCTCCTCTAATGAAAGTAGGCATATTTAACCATTGGTCTCGAATGGTTTCTGGCACAAAGTTACACGCGATTTCAATCATCGTGCCTTCATCCGTAATACCAGACTCGCCAATGATTTGTTCAATCACCCTTAGAAAATCGGCTATGTTTTCCGATTTTCCATTGAAGTTTGGCGCATTGCTGGTGCCATACTTGGGTATCTTTTTGTCTTTTATGTCTTCTCTCCACTTCAGAGAAGGAAATTCATCGATGACTAGCGCTCGAACAGTAGTCATTCTTGGAGGTATAAACGTAGGAATGTTTAAAAGATCTTGGTAGTTTTCTAAGGCTCGGCTTAGAAGTAGAAATTCGAGTTCGGATTGTTCAAGATCAGAATAACTCTTTCTAGGAGCTAATCTTCTTCGAATTGGCGGGGGATGTTCAGCTAACCTGCGAACTTTTTCCCGTACTTTTTCTGGTTGATCGTTGAATAGGGCTCCTACCCGTGGTCTGTTCTTTCTTAAACTTCTAGTTCCTACTTGGACACTTTGTAGTTCAGATTCTTCAGGAGCAATTCGAGATCCACTAGCAACCGGTGGTGTTTCCGGGTTTGCGTCTAGTTGACTTCGGGTGTATTTAGCAGACTGTCTGCCTTTCTTAGACGTTTTTGGATATAAAGACCACCGATTTGGTTGATCAAAATATAGGACCCCCTCGCGGTGGGCTCCAAAAAGTTGATGTGCACGTTATTTTAGAGGCGTATAATCACACCTAACAAACAACACAACTCTTAATACTCCGAATGAGAGTAAGGTTTCTGCGGTTTTTGGAATATTGGGTTTTTTGCAATAGAAAATTGAGCTTGATTTACTACAACACTACACTTGAAAAACAAGGTTCTTGCGTAACAGAAACGTAGGTGTGCACAAAGTGCGAGTTTGAAGGGGGTGATAGGGATTTTGACCGATTGACAAATCGTCTGGTTTTCAGGGAACAATACACAAGCCTCTGACTGAACTTAAACTATGCGACTTTCACAATCCTCGCGCTGGAGGGGTTGTATCAAGAACACAATAGTCTATTGCCACACTTGGTACGTTTCTTATAACCTCGGTAGGAGCTTATTCTTCGAGTCTTAGTGTTTGCGTGGGTTTTAGACCAAATCGTGCTCGAATTGCACTTGAACTCTCAAGAGGTTATGCTGGTTAACGCTTTTCGCGACTGAACGGTCCTCTCTAGGGAAAGGCTGGCTCAGACTACAAAGTCTCTGTAGTGTCTCTAGGGAGATACTATGCTCAGAAACACCGCCTCTAGTACGTTGAATTCAAGGAACTTTGCTCTTCGATTAAGTTCACTTTTGTTCTAAACCCTTGCTCTTAGTGCGATAGGTTTGTTCTTTGGTTCTTAGGTTGGACTCGAATTCGAGTTTCTTTGGGTGCGTGCAAATCGAATTCGATTTTGTACAGAGTTAGATTACTACAGTAGAGCTTTGTGGGCTCGTGGCTGCGGGTCACTAAACTAAACTACTATACTGTATCGATACTTCTTTTATACAAACGGGTCCCTACTGTACACTAATCTTAACTTACTAACTAATAGCCACTTGGAGTTAATTTCCGCGCTGTAGACACCAGTCTAGGCGCTTCCATTTCCTTATTATGCCAGTTTATTCATGACGAACCCTCTAGAGTTGATCCACGTTGACTAATTTCAAGCTCGGATTGCAACATCCTTGCGTGCTATCGGTCGAATCTATCACATGGGGTTCATCTTCTCTTGGCTCTTAATTGTTCTGAATGCTTCTTTGCGACTCGGATTCTTCAGATTGCGTCACCAATTCAGTCTCGATTATCTGATTGAGTCTAGAGCTTCATTTCGCTTAAGAATTCACTCTAAGATCCATGGTAGATCGTTGACTTGTTGTTCGCAATCTGTCTGCTTGTTCCAATCTCTACTGATTTCAGGTCAGATTTAATCACCTGAGATCTGAAGAAGCTTGGCTTCTTGATTCTTAATACTCTTGGCATACTGCGGATTATTCATGAAGAACACTTGATCATCTTTATCTTTATTGGCTTCTTCGAATAGCTCGGCTGTTACTCGATTTTGTGCTATCGTGGGTTCTAGACTTAGAATTCCAAGGGGATAGTTGTATCTTGTGATAACATTACTGGGCTTTCATCCCCATTTATGCTGACCTAGACCATTCTGTAGCTTAACCCCATTCTACTCATCAGCAGGAAGTGAGCTAATCAAACTCTAATCGTCTATGAACAACACTGACAAAGTCGAGTCCGAATTCCTTGGAACTCGAGTTCGTTTCTTAGACGAGTCCTCTTTAAGAATGTGTACGTGATGTTGACTTGATAAATCAAGTGGGCACTTTTGATGGTGATATTCGAAGATGAATTTCTCCTGGAGGCTCATTCTTGCCCTAATGAGGTCTCCGTATTATCACTGGCAATCTTATGGTCTCTCGTTAGATGTATCGTGCATTTCGGCTTCGAGTCTTATCTAGAAATCGCAAAATTCTCGGTTTCTAGGCTCAGGCGCGCATAAAGCGTGTCAACGGATACTACAATCACTGATGGAATGAGCTCAAGAATTTGTGGAATTGCTGAGACCAGAGTAGAAGTCCTTGGGGAATGGACCGTCAAACGCTTCAATGGACATTGAGAGCGTTTCAGAAAGTCCAAGACTGGTTGGAGGTTCTCCATCCACAGGACAGTCAAGTTTTCCAATAGGAGAGCATTAAAGCTAAGCTCCCTTGGGGAGTTGCACAACTTGATCGAGAGATGGCACAGAGAATGTGCTATCAGAGTCTCCGTTTGCTCTCTGAGATCTAAATTCTGATCCAGGAAGTGATATTTTATTGTAAGAGAGATCAAATGCGGACTGAGAGTCAAAAATTTATGAGCCTCATCCACTATGAACTTGGACGACCATGGTACAAGTGTCACACTATGCAACTGGGAATAGGGGAGAGGGGGAATGTTGCCGTTGGTAGGCTGGTAGGTAGGTAGGTCATAGTCATTCAACTCCACGGAACAAAGTTGTGGTGCATGCAGAAAAGTGTGGGAAAATTTATGGAATGGGAAGGAAGGAAGAAAGGAAGGAAATGTGGTAAATTCATTCCCAGGTGGTATGCCATTGAGACTGAGTGAACGAAGTAGAGGTAATTCTGCTCCGAGAGTTGTCATCTCCTTCATAAGACCGTCATTAAGTGCCAGACGGAGAGAACAACACTGCGGAAGTATCTTCTGTATAGTTTTCAGAAGCAGGCAAAGCCTCCCATCCAAGTCATCATCTTCCCCTATAGAGATATTGACCGATATGGGATAGTTTTGTGTGCCTCTAATCTTTGTCATAAATAGATCTGCCCAACCAAGAGGTATAGCATCACCATGATGAAAGCAAAAATGAGACCACAGAGAGGGTAAGGATAGAACAATATTCCTCCAGAACTGGCATACATAGCTTAGAGCCCAGGGGCCAGTGGATATGTCAAAGACAGCATGGTCTATCTCTGTGCAGTACCATTCAAAGATCTCGCTGAGTATCTCAATGGGTATGAGGTGCATTGTTGAGATGAGATCCTGAGACTGGAAGCCTATATCTGACAATCTATTCTTGTTTGCAAGAAGCAATTGTTGGTCTTCCAATGGAAGTGCCACAGCAGTGTCCAACTGCTCAAACTCTTTTTTCAAAGAGGATATGCTTTCCATAGTTGTGGGAATGATGTGGTCACAGACTCTCAGCACATCAGCATTCATAGCAGGATTATTTGGGGAAGTGAGTCGTTTAAAGACTTCCAAAGTGAATGCAGGGGAGGACACCCAAGCTGTGTTGGTAAGGTCTGGCTGTCCGCACAAAGTACAAGGCAATAGGGTGGACATATCCATTGTCCGTTGCTCTGATTAAGTATCTTTAGAATTGTGATAGATGAATGATGAAGTGGACTACTGACAACAAGTGAGCCAGTCAGTGGCAGTGTGAACCAATTGAGCAAGCAGTTAGACAGTTCGCTGTAACTATGGGCAAAAAGCCAATTTGAGGTTATTCTGTGGTATATGATGGATTTTAAACCTTACAGACACTAGAGAATGATGAAGATCAGAATTGAAACACTAAGGGGAGTGATGCATTTTGGGACCCCAAGAATGCATATGAAACTGCTATTCTTAAACATTCTTGGAGGATATGATGTTGAAACTAGGGTTTTAAAGTCCAGTCTATGTGGACTGGTAAGACCGGTGAACTGGACCGGACTGGACCAGTCACATGACCAGTCCAACATGGACCGGTCCTACCAGTCCTACCAGTCCCGGTCCTAGGTCCAAAGCTCAACCCAGATTTATCTGGACTGGTAAAGACTGGTCTGGGACCGGTTTGAACCGGTCTACTCAGGGTCCAGTTAGGACCAGTCAAATGTCCCTCAAAAGGGTCGTTATATATGAGTTCATGGTAAACTTACCTTGACTTAACCGGTCCAATGGTAAACTTACCCTCATTGAGGCGTTCTTATGGTAAACTTTCTGTGACTTATATACTCATATGATACATTTAGCTGCACATACTCTTTCATATTTGAAAAATCCATCTTACTGTGGCTAAAACATATCATGTAAGGCTAACAAGTCATTAATTTAATTGTCAGATACTATCTGATCTATGTGGTAAACTTATATGATGGTAAACCTACCAAAAAATTGCGGAAATGTAAGTTTGAGCTTGTAATGATATGGACCGGTCCTAGACCGGTTTAGGACCGCAAACCGGACTGATTAGGACCGGTTTTTGCGGTCCTAACCAGTCCAGTCCTAGGTCCAGCCAGATTTGAGAATTTGGTGGACCGGTCCGGTCCTCAGTCCATGACCTCAGAGATCAAAAGACCGGACTGGACCGGACTTTTAAACCCTAGTTGAAACGATTGCAGGCTACATCACTGTAATATGAAGAGTACCATTTCAAGTGTTGTGTCAAATTCTGAGCATCAAGAATGCAGCGAGTACAGTAGCCTCCTGATGTCACAACGTTGGGAGGTGCAATGACCCGGTGCCGCAAATTGGAGGTCACTGCATTGCAATATCAGGACATCACTCTACAGTAGTGTGAATATACAGGCCACTGTAGGTCATCCTATATGTGAGATCTCACCACCGGCAAGAGTTGAAATCAAGAATGCATTCTGGCGTGGGTTCTGAGGAAGATACACACAGAATACTAGGACTGCTGCCCGCAGGCCTATAAAGCGCGGAGACGCCTGTATTTGTTTATGTACGGCGTCGCTTTCCAGATCAGATTCGTTTGCTGTGAACTTCAGCTGTTCTTACTCGATCTCACAGGCTTGTTGAACGCGCCAATGGTCTCAGCCAATGTGCCAGGGCTTGACTGGGTGGTCCGGAACGTCCATAACCATATACCGAAGCGTATGCTCGGACGCTTCGGGTGTCGGCCATGCGTTTCTGTCGCAGTCGAATAGGCTGAGCGTGGGAGCTACAGCCGAAAAAGGAGATTAGCCGCATCCCGCCTCCTCAGGGGCGATCTAGGCTTGCCCGCTCCATCCACAACCGCGAACATCGTCCTACATCGTCTTCATTGCTGAGCTAAATTTCGACAAGATCATTCACAAGCGTGTTGAGCCAGGCTGCTCTTTCCTTCGAACAAAGCAAGAATGGCTTGTGCGAGGCTCCTTGGATTAATAATAGCAAGCAGGCGGCATCCTCTTTCTCCCGCCGTGCGCAAGTTCAGCCGGGACTGAGCACCCGTCGTTTCCAAGGAGCTAAGGCGGCGCCTTAAAATGTTGTGCCATGGTCGACTCCTAGCCCCCCGGAAATCTTCCTTCTTTCTTACACCCACCTTCCCCAGCCATGGCCCCTTCAAATATGATAGCGGGGAACGCTACTCCTGGAATGCAGCACGGTGAGCGGCGATTTGCTGTTGCGGGCGGGGAGAATGATGCGCTGATGCAGCTGTTGCAGGGAAACCCAACATTGCCGGTCAATCCGAGCACGTCGACAACGCAGGCCCTTCGTATTCCCAGCCTACCTCGGGCTCGCAGACACCTGTAGTCTCTGCCGTCAACAGCCGGACGAATTACTCTGGCAAGCCCGACGCCGATAATGTCATCCTTGTCACTTTCGAGGAGAACGATCCCAACGATCCTTTGAATGTACCTTCCATTCGACAAATTTACCTGGACCGCAACTGACTGTGCTCTGTAGTGGTCTCACGCCAAGAAGTGGCGCATCACCATCTTGTTGTGCTTGATGTGTCTCTTCATGTACGTCTCCTGGCTGTTCAAATGTCCCCAGTATGCTGACACCTTTCTAGTGGTCTCGCCACCGCCTCCTTCTCCGCTGGTATCACAGACATGTGCGCGGAATTCGGTGTAGCCATCGAAATCGGTCAACTCGGAATGTTCGTTTTCAATGGTGCGTTGCTCCCTGTCCTTGACGTCTTCGAATCGTTTCTAAAATGTCCTACAGCCTCGTTCGCCGTCGTCCCTATGTTCTTGGGGCCCCTCTCCGAGTTCATTGGCAGGAATCCTATCTACCTCGGCTGCTACGCGCTCTTCACCGTCTGGTTCATTCCCATCGCCTTGGCCAAGAACATCGAGACGGTCATCATCGCTCGTCTCCTCTCCGGATGTTTTGGTGCGGCTGGTACCACTATCATCCCCGGTACTCTTGCGGACATTTGGAGCACGAAAGACCGCGGTCTCCCCGTCGCCCTTTTCAGTTTCGTCGCTGTCTTTGGAACAGTCGCTGCTCCCCTATACACTGGCTTCATCAACGAAACCATCGGCTGGCGGTGGATCGAATGGGTACGCTACATGTCTTGTGTTTAGCGAATTTCAGCTGACCTTCCGCCCAGATCCAGCTGATCTGTAATGGATGCTTGCTCGTCGTGGAGTTGATCTTCCTTACTGAAACGCGTGGAAGTCTGCTTCTAGCCAAGCATGCAAAGAAGCTTCGTGCCGATACTGGTGACGACCGCTACCGTGCGCCATCTGAACTCGATACCCCGTCCCTCGGTGCTCTCCTGTACGCCTCGACCACCCGCGCTTTCATCCTGCTCGTCCGCGAGCCAGTCGTCTTCTTCTTCTCCCTCTGGCTCGCATTCGCCTGGGCGATCATCTTCCTGTTCTTCGCCGTCATCCCCCTTACGTTCCAGCACAACCACGGCTGGAGCCAGGGCATCACCGGCCTAGTCTACATCTCCTCCATCATCGGCTGTTTCCTCGCATTCGGCGCTTCGTTCCACCAGAACGCTGTCTACGCCAGGATCCGTGACCAAAATGGCGGTGTTCCCAGTCCAGAAGCGCGCTTGTGGTGGAGTCGCGTTGGGGCGATCTTGCTGCCCGTGTCTTTGTTCTGGTTCTCGTGGACGCAGTTCTCAAGCGTTCATTGGATAGTGCCGACGTTGGCTCTGTGCCCTATGGTGTTCTCCATCTGTACGTCTTTCGTCCTAACATCCATTTGAGCTTAGCTAAATTTTCTTTATAGATCTCATTTTCGATGCCGTCCAAAATTACCTCGCCGACGGATACGGCGAATACGCGTCATCCGCCATCTCCGCACAAGGCTTCGTCCGTAACATGCTCGCTGCCTCCTTCCCGTTGTACAGTCGCCAGATGTTCACGAACATGGGATACCAATGGGCTGGAACGCTCTGCGCCTTGATCGCCACCGTGATGATCCCGCTACCTGTTAGTCGTCATTTGTTTCTCGCTACAATCTTTGTACTGACATGTTCGTTAGTTCATCCTGATGAAATACGGAGAGCGCATCCGCGAGAGGTCGCCTTACGCCGCTGCCACCACGCAGATCGCTTCCGCCGCCAAAGCTCCTCCGTTGGAGAAACGCCTCAGCGAGGCAGTCTTCACGCCGTATGCGAAGAAGAGGTCTGCGCAACATGATCAGCGTATGGTTGACACGCAGATCCAGTCTGTCGAGGAAAAACACGCTTGAACGAGGAGGGAAGGAAGTGTAACCCATCGATAGGAACCGCGACTGGTTCCTCCTACGTCGCTATGTCATCCCATCTCATGCAATGCCACATACATAAGTTCACATCTTAAACCGTAATACCTTATCACTGCTTTTAAATCATGACATAATGCCTCATAGTTGAATTGTCCGCGAAGTTATCATGGCTCATACAAGAAGGTTCAAATGGGTAGCATAAGACAGAAAGAGTGGATACAGCATAGACATATAGATGACTAAAAGTAAGTATTGTAACATGAACGTGGACGTGATATAGTGTTAGAGCCCTTCCGATGAAACTTCATAACGTAACAGTGAGGCGCAGTTTGGGAAGTGGGCGCGCACCCCCCTGAGATACCCCAACGGGATGAGGCAGAACGGACATAGGAACTGCCGGTCGACGTGCACCGACTCCAAATGATCTACGAGTGCTTTCTTGTTCGTGTATGAACGACGGCACGGGACGCACTGCGCCTCGGGGCTCAGCTTGTGATCCCTGTCGACGTGGGCAATGAGATCCCGCCCTCGAATTTTCCCGGTGCCACAGCCCAGAGGACACAGGAGCTCCTCGTTGGCCTTTTCGAACTTGGAGTAACAGACATCGACTCCGGTTATACCGAATTTCTCTGCAAGGTAGATTTGCGCTGCGGGCCCGAGAGGTACTGGGTCATAGCCACGCGGACTGACAAGGGAGATGAGTGATTTCGAGAAAGGAACACAGCGAAGAGATACGTACCAATTGTGAGCCACCTGTCCCGCAGGAGGAAAATTGGTCTTGGGCGGGAGCTGCCACCTGATACTATCATAGTATTGTGAAGCCGTACTAGAACTTATGAGAACATAGACGAGGATTCTATGTGAAGAGAACATACCTTTGTTGATTGGCGATGTTGTTGGCTGAACGAGCAAGTTCGCGGTTAGGAGGGTTGTTCTGGACAGGAACACCGCCTGCTGGTGTCCAGTTATGCGAATGAAGATCGGAGGTGACGATGTTATGCTGCAGGCTGTCGCCAAACTGTACACCTCCACGACGTTGATCCCTGAACACGGGAGGGCGGGGTTGAGAAGATGAAACATTGGAAGGCAGGTGTCCTCTTGGCGTGTCCCAGCTTCATAATCCCGGTTGTTAGAGAGCGACTCGCGAAGGTGAAAGTCGAAGACTACTACTCACTACAACGGGGCCCCAACGGTTATGGTGAGCACTGCAGGGCGATTCGAAACATGAGATGCCGGTGCCCCGCGCAGCATCTCCGATATGGATGGCAGAGTCTGGCTCTGTGCGTTTCTATGTCAATAGTGTTAGTTGTGGTGGCTATGAAGAAACAAGAGAGCCCTCGTACTAAGGCTCCAACCATATACTATATGTATACGCCCGCCAGCAAAGATATACATATAGGGTATAATATATAGTACTACTGTATATTATAGAGTATATATATTGTATATACAGATGGCATTTCTTTTGGCTTGTATGGTCACTTGTAAAGCACAGTTTCTGATGTAGACTCACATAAATGTTTCCTGGCACGCATTGGACCTCTGTATGCTCCTACATCGTGATGTGGCGTCGCTTTCATGGTGTCAAGCTGTCTGCCGGGATGATGCCGGGTCCGGCAGCTCGGTCATGTGCATTTGCCGCGGTCTGGATCCCGGCTCTGAGGCTCGCAAAAGAACGGCACGCACTTCCAATCAAGGTTAGACGAGTGCCGAGTGGGCCAGTCACCTGCACCTTCACATTTGCTTGCCCGTATCTTTGGATTTGCACTACATCAGGAGCTAACTCTATACTATATATTATATGTATATCTACTCTATACACCACCTACGTGACATGGGCGTATACATATACATATACTTATACGGTACAACTGTATATATACAGTTATATATAATATTTAGTTGGAGCCTTACCTCGTACGAAGAGAAAGAATAGTCAACTGGACGAGACATGGCGGTGAAGTTTTGGATACGAGAGTGGCCTAACGATGAGTGAGTATTTATACAGCCAAAGCGCGCCGCGCTTTGTTTGCACGGTCAAAACATTGCCTATACTGGTAGACGCCCTCAGGGACGAACAATGGTTTATGGTCTATCGCCGTGTGCTAGGACCAGCGCCTCGCATACCATTTACGGAAAAGAATAGAACATTTCGGTCCAATTCCACCAACTCCGTACCTGTGGAAAAGGAAAAAGATGTTACTAGATGTGTCGGATTACTTAACTCTTAGTCGAATTCTGCTGCCAAAGTCAAACAATTTCTCAAAATGAGTTGGCAAGAAAGAGAAGCGTGATTTGCCGCCGGCACTGTCGAAGCCCCTGAATTATAATACGTGTGCTGTGTTTGTATCTTTCTTTCTTTATCGCCCTTGTCAACTTGGGGATGTTCAAGTGCTTTTTTGCAATGGACGCGTGGCCAACGGACGCGTTTGCCTGGGAGGGATAACCTCCACGATCTCCATTGTCTCGCGCGGACCGTTGTATTGTTTGTTCTCCAAGAATGGACGCGACGCGCTGTTGCAGGGTAAGACCATTGTTGTTCCCTGAGGATCACGCAGAACGGGCAATATTTGCCAGTGGCCCAACACGCGACGCGTCCGATAAAAAGCTGACTGTCCTCAGGCTTGCCTTCCTCAAGTCCCGTCCACAGTGCGACTTCAACAATCTTATGGGCTTCACCTTTGACTACCCCAGCTCCTTGTGCGGTTTGAAACCACTTGTTTCTTGATCTTACTGACCTGCTTCTGGCAGTGCCAACCTACCGTCCACATATGATACGGCTGATTACGACTCGGACCGTCGTCGCCTCGCCGGATCTATCTCCACCACGTAGGTCAATCTGTATCACGATGTTCTCTTCCTCATGTCACAAAGGCCCACCTTCAGCGAATTTGATTACCCGCAGTCTTCACTTAATCAAGCCTTTCCGTCATCGAGCGCACCTTCTCATCCTTCAGCGCTCCTTGCGCCTATGGGTGAAGCGTCTTAGTTCGTCATTTCCATCTGCAGAGAATTTGAACGTTCTTCTGATCACCTTGAAGCCTGCAGAACGAGGGAAACTCGCTCCCACCGATATCTCTCCTATACCAACCGCTATTTGCTGCTCCAGTACAGCCTACTTTTCCTTCCGACATGTTCGTATTTGGACACAATCATCGCGATAGCGCTCCATTTGGCCATACGCTGCCACGGAAGTTGAGCAGCTCTGAGGTTCAGTGGGCACCCTTGGGATACGGAGTCGTCGAGGGCCTCCCCACTCCTTCGACTAGTCACACGTTTGACGGTCCAACAAATGGAGTAGTGGACCGCCGCAGGTACGCCGTGAAGCCGTATGGCCTGAGCTTGATTGTGCTGACAGTCCCTAAGGTCGAGTCGTCCCGCGCCGTATGATTGCTTCTCAATGCGTAAACTCCCTCCGAGTCATACAGAGAAACTTGCTCAGCCATGGTGCGTGATCTCGTAACCTCTTGTTCCAAACGCAAGTCTGAATCGACAAACTTCGCTGCAGTCCGCGTGGTTATCACCCAGTCCCTCTTGGGCTCGCAGCAAAGTCGTATCTCTCCGAGAAATTCGCCATTTGGCATTGACAGCGTCGGCGTGTGCTACTGCAGATCAGAAAATGACGACGTGAAACTTCAATGTCCTCTCGATTGTGGCCTCGATGGTATCCGAGGGAGGGATCTTGTGACCCATGTCTACGAACACCATCGCGGTGGATTTGGAAAAGAGTTGGAGACTGACTGCCTCTCTTGTCAACTATCATACTCAAGCCGAACAGCGCTCAAGAGCCATTTGGAGACTGCTCACATCAAGATGCACTACCTTTGCCCATTGTGTCTGACGCGCATATCGAATACCCGTAGTATACGCGCGCACTTTTCGTCGTGTGGGGCGTTGTTCAAGTTTAAAGACTCGGCTCTTTAGAAATTTTATCATACATGTCTATCCTGCTCATGCCAATTGCGAGCTCTCAATGTAGTTGTAAATGTGTCGAATTGTGATCTCTAGTCAGGACTTGAAGTTTCACTTCGCTGTTGAGAAGGCATCGACTACCGTAACACTGTCACAATCAGTGGCCCCATTAGAAACTATATCTCAGAGGCCATCCGGGAGCAGCCGCAAGACGCTTTACCAAAGTCTCCGCCCAAGTGAGCTCGCAGCTCTTTACCGTTAGCATTCAGTCACTCTCTCTCTTGAGCTGTGAGCGGCAATGTCCGATGTCGGCACGCTCATGGGGGGCTTGACAGCAATACATTCCATTCCGGGCGGATGCTATCATGTTACAGTTGGGACCGTTACGTGGATCATCTGGGCACTATGAGTCTGACGAAGACATGTTCCATGGATGATAGCTCTATACACTGCTCTTGGTGTATTCATAGACTCGGCATGGCCCGGGAGGCGCGACAAACGTATTCAAGCCCACCGAACAAAGACCTTGGTGACAGATTGCTGAGCTGTGTGTGTGGTATGAACGCGTGCCAAGGACTAGCTGCGAAGATCAGTCCAAGTATGTGAAGGCCGAACATACCGGTCATCAGCATGTCCAGCTAAGCAGCACGACACCTTGCTTAAACGCCACACTGCGCCGTGGGTATGCACAAGTAGTATACGTCGGGAACTGTATTCAGGGACGTGCTGTTGTGAATTAAATACACGACGCACCTGGCTCCAAACCACATACGCCTGTACTCGTACCGCTGCAATTTGGATCCGGGCCCAGCACACTGGGCTGCGAGTCATGGCGGGACCGACACAGACCAACTGATGCGCCGCCTCATGTGCCAATTCCGTATGACCCTGATCTGACTCGTCCATCGTCAACGACGCGTGATTGCTGTGCGCCCAGTCCCATATCCGCATGTTTTTTGACAGCTTTTGATCAAAATCCGACTCCGATTATTGGGCCTTTCCAAATCAGGGTGTGTAGATCATCTTGCTATGACATACTCTACAGCTGTTATCCAAGGGCTTAAAACACAGCCAGTGGTATGCGGGATGGCTTCATAACATACCGTCACGACCAACACTACAACTACTCTATCGCTTTGCATATTCAACTTTTTCACGACATATATCCTATTCATGCCCGCCGGACATCCCTCTAAGCGTGAAGCTGTGCATTATCACGTTGAGACCGTCATGGAGGAGTACGAGCAGAAGCCAGAGAAGGAATATCCTAACGGCTATCCGCCCACACCCCGCATCCCCACCCTCCCTTTGGGCTCCGGAAACACTCCCCCGCCTCCCACAGATCCTGTTTGTGCCACTCATGGCAGGAAATTCAGCGGGTCCTCCTTCGCCTCGTCTACAGCATCCTCTGCTTCCAGTGACCTGTCCATTTCCCCGCCTGAATCTGTCGATAGCTTGACAGAGACTATGGCGCGTGCGAGGATAGGCCACCGCTACAACAGCAGTGGATCCTCCATGGCGTCCGTCGACGCCCATTCCGCGATTGGGAGTGACCATACCCCATCCAGCGTTTCCACGGTGACTGCGCAGTATTCCGCCAGCACCCCAGCGGGACACCTAGAGCAGCGCAGGACAGTGCCACTGCCCGCGTCAGACCCATATGCTCCTCGCAAATCCGCCCCGGTCCACAATACAGCTACCAAATTGCACCATTCATTCATTGGCGTGGATGTCACCCTCTCAAAGGACGCCCGTTTGCCTTCGAGTTACTCCCGCACGCTCGCCATGAAAGATAGCAGCACGTCCATGAAACTCGAGTTCGCCCCCGAGTTTGGCAAGAACTGGGATGCTATCATCATCGAGGGAAAGGACGGTGGACCTCTGACCGTTGCGGATGTCGTCCGTGCCATTCGAGCAGCGTGTCCAAGGAATAAGCATGGCGAGGCAGTCTACACCAGTCCCCGCGACGGAAGAACGTCCTTTTACTCTCAAGCTGACAACAAGGAGATTGTCAAATTCACGCTGGTGAACGCGAAGGACAACGTGTGGATGGTCCACATTTGCCAGTGAGCAAAGAGTGGGGAACGCCCTTCCTCCTGATTTCTAGATCCATGGACGTTTTGTATCTGTATCATTAGCAACCACTCCGTCTTACCAGTACCCTACTTATCCTCGATTAACCTTGCCCCCACTCTCGCTTTACGTCTACCTCTCACAAACCTTATGTACCTTCTTTAGTTATCGCTTGTATCACAACCTGTCAGAAGAATGACTCAACTCAGTGATTGACGCAAAGTTTGAACAGGATGGGAGTAACGAACACATCACAACATAAATTGTATACAGAAAACTCACATCACTCTAGTCCGCCTTCTTCGACGTCTCGTAAGACTCCGGTAGCCATGAATTTGGTATAGACTGCTCCAACCCCACCCGATATGCTATCCTCTCCTCCAGATCCTCAGGCTCACCCTCGCCCTATCAAGCTCATCGTACCCACGGCATCCGGTTCGAATATATACGACGCGCTGATATTAACGCGCGTCGCGCTAACATTGAACACGCTCATCGCGCGTATTTGCCCATCCTCGGGGCAGAAGCTAAGCTTGACACCGAGAATCGATGCGATGGCCCTTTGGAATCCAGACGATTTCTTGGTATGGATCCGCTGCAAGCGGGGGAGTCGTATCCTTCTGCTTGAGCGCGGTCTCGAGCTTGACCTTTGCCGGGTTGACGAGCTCGTAGCTAGCGGAGGGTACCATGTCGGCGTCACAGGTGGAATTAGTAGGGGCAGACGAGGCGGGTACGCGGGACTAGACTTTGACTGGTCGTTGTGGGAGAGCCTCGTTCTCACTACGATGGCTCTGGACGATCTCCTCGCAAGGGTCCACCCAGTTCTGGTACGGGTTCTCCTTCCCTTCATGGTAAGCACCCGCTTTCCAGGTGGAACGTGTCGACCGCCGGCTATCTCGCCTTGAAGATCGAGGGGATCGATTCGGCCAAGTGCTCAGCGCATTCTGCCTGGACGCGTTCGAGATCTAGAATGATATTAGCTGAGATGAAGAACGATAATGGATGGCGTACCCGCTTGTAAAGAGGCATGCGCCTCATTCTCTAGCACAGGTTTGTCTTGGGGTACCATCGCCCGGAACGTCTCCAGCCCTGTCGTCTTCGTCTCCGTCGTCATCCTGTAGTCGACAATGAGCGTCTCAGGCTCCTAACCGGCTCGTCCGGCGACTGCTCGCTCTCTTGCTGGAAGCTTGTCACTAGCACTTTCCAGAATCCCATCTCACGTTCCAACAGCGAGACCTGCTGCGTCCGGCCATCGAGTGCCTTGGCCTGGCCTTTCAGCGCTTCTATCTGATCCATCACCTCATTCTCCCGCTGCTGTATGTCGAACATCTCCCCCTCTTTCGTCCGTTAAGATGACTTGGAGGCACTAGCCTCTTCTAAAGCCTGGGCGTGGGCTTGATAAAATTCGGGTGTCTGTTTTGTGACGGATGTTGGTAGATTCCGTGCTGCTCCATCTATTCTCTCGCCCTATAAGGTGTCAGACAGGTTTTTCGGAAGAAAGGCGTGCATACCAATCTTCCCGCTCCTTCATCGACGCGTCAGGCTGCCCTTCAAGCTCGGCTACAAGCTGCCGTAGTTCGTCCATGCCCCGTACTCCCCTCTCCAGCACCCGCTTCTCGTCCCGGAGGACGTCAAACGCGACAGTTCGGCTTTGAGCTTCGTATTCACCTACTCCAACTGGCGCAAGTGTGACACCTTTCGACGCAGCCCCTCTCAAATGACAGCTATATTCTCTTCGTCCTGGGCGGTCTGCTTTGCTGCTGAGTGGGGTGGAGATATCGTCCAACTCGGCGCGGAGATGCTCGACGTCAGAGGCGCTGACTGGCGCAGTGTTAGGAGCCAGTGGAGAGTGGGTGTCCTACAGGTCGGCATGTCTTTGCTCCAGTCTGATAAGAGAGAAGCGAAGGGAGAGTAGCTCGGCATCAAGCGCTTTCTATGGACGTCGGTCATTCTTTGAATGGCGCAATTCGCGATTACCCATACCTTTTCTCGATCCCGCGCAACCTGCTCCTTCTCCTTGCCCTTACACTCGACATCTTCCTGCTCTCTCAGCCGCCACCATTCGTGTTCCAGGTGCGCATTGTCGGCTTTGCCTTTCCTCTAGATGCCGCCCCAATTCCGTCTTTCAGATTTTCAGACGTACAATACGCGTCATGGAGACGCGAATGCCTACCGTTTGAGGGGTTCGAGGTCAGCCGCCCGAGGGCCAGGCTTTCTCGCCAGCACCGAGCGCGACAGCGAGGACGGCGGCGGGCCAGCGCCGCGTCGGTTCATGATGATGGTTGTAAATGGACAAGTGACATCGTGTGACAATCACACACAGGTGCTCTCTTGATCGCGCTTTATCATTTCACTCCCCATCCCTATATCTGACACCGGGGGAAACCACCCTTCATAATTGTAGATAAATATTTGAGCCATTGTAGCTATTTCACTTGCTCGTGGTCCTTTAAATTTTCCAGGACCCTCGCCCATGTTCCGCCCTGCCATATAGAGATATCCTTCCACTCAGCACTCTCCCTTCCGAACGTGTTCCTGATCCAAATAATGTAGCTCGCGAGAGCTATATCCGCATAAGTCAGCGTATCTCCCATCACATACTTCCCATCACCGCTCGTCTTCTTCACCAATTCCGCGACCTTGCCCAACTCTTCTTCGAGCCTCTTCCACCCCACCACTCGCTCCTCCCCTTGTGGTACGACTTCCTCCAATGGCTTTCCAAACTTTTTAGCACGCGTCTTCCCACAGTACTCCCTGCTCTCTGGGTGTAATATCTCTTGTTGTTTCGGGATTATGAATTGGAAGAGCGGCTGTAAGTGTGAGAGGACTGCTTTGTGGAACGCCTCAATTGATGCCTCAGAGCCAGAAGGATACATCGACGGTGTGGATGGGTAAGTCTCATCGAGATACTTCGCAATGACGGCGGAGTCTACGACGAACCGCTGTGTGAGGGGGTCGTAGATGACAGGGAGGGTGTGTTTCGTCAGAGAGTTTCCAGATGCAGTGGGAATGCCATTCGAGGCGTAGAGGTTGGAGATCTGCGGAAACTCGACCCAGGTGGTCTCGTAATCGAGTCCTTTCAGATTCAATGCATACCTACGGAACGAGCAGTGAATATATTTCATTTCAGCATGCTCAGTGACTGGGACATGTACCGTGCTTTCCAAGTGCTTGGAGACCAGGCAATATCTGGCTGTGTTGACGGTATGTCGTATAGCGTCAGACGGTCTGGCAGAGCCCTATTTGCGCGCGCAGACCTCAGCCTCAGTCCAGTTGGATACATACTTGGTCTGCGGCTCGCTCACCTTGGTGGCGAGCCTTGACGCGACATAGGATGTGTTCAAGCTCAGAAGGGATGCCACGTAGCTGTCACGGCAAGAGGAGAGACCGCATAAAACACTGGAAGGTCAAATACGTCATAAGGCCTAGGCCTGGCGACCACCTGAGGTATAACGGTGCAAGCCGGCGTGCCGCCCTCATTCTTCCTCGAATTTTTTCGCCTGATCATGGAATGCCTCGTTTGCGAAGACAGCTTGGATTCCTTGTCTTTTCGGTTTAAAGAATCACTGAGAGTTTTTATTCTCTGATTTGTCGGCATGTTTCGTGCGGAATGCTGGCATCCTTCGGTACGGCACCCAGGCCACAGACTCATTGACACTTCATTCAAAGGCTTACCACATCGCGTCCAGCTGATGCAATTACCAAGTGATATCTATCACAATACCATCGTGTACAGCTCTTGTACAGTCGCCGTCTTCCAAGCTTCTACCATGGAGTTGAACGACTTATCCTCCCCGCGAGCGCCCGCCGACGAGGAGAGTGCCGCGCCTCACGTTGGGGGCAGCGTCCGTTGGCGCGTAGCTCGGTGTGTGGAATGTCAATACAGCTTCTCTATTCGTCCTCAAACTTAGTCGGAAGACTGTGTACGCTCTACTTTGTGTGCTTGCTCCAGGTTTGTTTGGTTGTTTACACTAAACTTGGAAGTTCCTCATCCGCGTCTAAGAATCATGTTATGATCAAAATGCCCTTACACTTTGCGCTGAAGACCGATGTGTCGCAGGGGAATTTGTATCAAGCTAGAGGTATGTGCTGCAGTCTCCCACTCAACGCGTAGGGAAGTCGATTTGCGATTCACTAGTCATCATGGCAATCTTAACGGCGACAGATCTTCTCATGTTTGGCTTCTGGCTTCGCGCTGCTGAAGTCCACGGACAGAAGAGTATCATGATGGTCACTGTCGTCAGCACGGTCATGATGTCTGTACCGTTTCACTGTGTCATCAGTGCAATCCGGACTGATAGCCATTCAGAACTGGCCTTCTGGTCTACGTTCTGAGAACTTCCTCAATGAACCTTCCCGTCGATTGTGTCGCCACGTTGATCATCGGCTTTCTTGCCGCTAACACTGTGCAACAAGCGGTCATATACAGGTATGCCAGCTCTCATCTTATTCAAATCCCCTCATGTAATAACTCAATTGCCTGCGCACAGCTCACTCGCGCGCATGATCGAGTCGATCCAGTCGAGGCACATGTGATTCTCTCCTTTGACACGGGCTGGCGCTTAAAGGTTCCTAGATTCATACTTTTCTCATGTCTCTCTGGCTTGAGCAGCCTTTCTTGGATGATAGTAATCTCGGTACGTCCGAGTCCTTTACGACCTCCTAAGCTACAACATATGGCCTGGCAGATGGATGTCTCTGAAGAATCATCCTACAACAGTTGGATTATGTTACCTGTCATAAGCATAGTGGCCATCGCTGCAATTGCCCTCTTTATGCCAGGTGACTCCCACAGACGCTTGAGGGGCAACATACCAACGGGAGCGACGACTCCAGCGTCAAGACTCCTATTTTTGGCGGAGAAGAGGCTGGTCATGCTGTCGAGTGCCATTGTCCTGTATCAATTATCCACCGTGGTCCGTAGGGACTGCCTTCCCGTCTCTGTAATCACATGCTGACCTTCATGCAGGTGTCCCAACAAGTTGCATTGAGATATTGGATCAGGAAGCATGGACTCACCGACGCTCCATTTCTAGTGAGCTCATCAATGCAGGCCTTGGACAGTGTCTGAAGCATAGCAAAGCGTGAGTGGGGAACATTTATATCATCCTGCTTGCAAATTATTATGCTCTGTCTTGTTATGCCTGGTATGTCTTCTCCCTCTTGTGATTGCATCTGAGCCTCAAGGACACGACCTCCAGGAATTGTATGGCTTTACACAAAGAGAATCCAAGAGCGGCAGCTTCTACTTCGTGTCTTCCGCCGACTCATCATATTCAGCATCCTTCTTGATCTCGTTATGACTATCATTGTTCTTGCAGTGGCAAACCTGCTCCAGGCCCCCTTCCCATTTTTTCTATTCAACTATGTTCTCGGGATCATCCCTGCCCTTCATACGCTAGCCTCGGCATCCAACACATCGCCGCAGATGTTCGGTGTCCTCACAATGGCGGAGACTGTTGGGAGCATTCTTATGGTCAGTCCACGTTCTCATTGTCTCGTGAACTTTGCGTTGATCGGATACTCGTAGACGTCGATTGTCCCTTTTGTGTCGGAGAGATATGGCGAAGAAGAACTTCCTCTTGCAGATTTGGGGATGCCCGTGCTTGTTTTTGTTACGTTGTTGTCAACGGTGGTCTTCCTCGTCCAACGCGCGCCTGATCGTATCAACCACTAGTTTGACTGTATTCGGACCCGTGTTCTTTGTAATCGCGCATCATGCTCATTTCAATACTCGTTGCGGAAAAAGTAATCTGTTGTGATGTCCATAGAACCACGAGCACATCATCATGCCAATGATTTGCTCAACAAGTGAGAGGCGTCGCAAGGACAGCACCAGATACACTGACAACGATACATATACAAGGACGCAGACATATCTACGGTAATGCAGTCCGTGATGCACTACCTCAATCCTGCCACCTGGACTGCGATCCGGTACTGGGCTGCTTACAACAGTGAATGATCAGTCATCACACAACGCGTCGGGCGGCTCCTTAACTCACTCTCAAAGGCTCCAACTTCGAGCTACCACTGACAGGAGACATGATATACTCCTCCGTGTACCCACTCTCCACCGTATCAGTCGTAGTCTTGTACGATATATGCTTCATGCGCCCTGCATTGTAGAGCGTCCCACTAGTCGTCTCAGTGTCCGTGTCCATGTAATCGGGGTTCAAGCCAGCGGAGAACGGCACGCTCCCCTGGGTGTGCCACGTCGGGTAGTTGCCCATTGTCGAGGTTTCTTGAGCCGGCTTGGGCGCGAGAGAGGAGACCGTGGCGCGGTTGTTGAAGGTCATTAGGAGGGTGTTTGCATAGCTAGGCAGGGGTCAGCGTGAATCTAATTGATGCTGGATCGTTACTGACATCTTTCCCAATACCAGGGTTCTGGACAAAAGGCGTGTTAGACGAGTAGGAAGAAGAGAGATTAGGAGGGTGACGTACGGACAGGTGAAATAGGTCTGGTTCTGCTTAGCGGCGAATAACGCCAAGGAGACGATGGCAATCGTAGCAGAGGCGACGTTCGTTTCGATGGTCAAGCTCACGATCTTAGCCATCAAGTCCGCTGTTTTTTTGTTCTTTTTGCTTGAAACGAGCTGGGTAACGGTGTGAGAATGACGAATCAGAGATGGGGAAGGTTCGTACGAAGAACGACATGACGAGGGCGATGGCGACGTCAGCTACAGCATCTCCGATAAGCCAGAGCTGCATTACGGAAAAGTCGAATCAGCAAGATACGAGGTCTGGAGGAGGGAAACATACATAAACGAGGGTGTTCTGACCATGCGCATGTCCTGACTTGATGTCGTCCACAAGAACCTTCGCCTTGTGAGATGTCAGACTCGCTTCCATTGCGGCAAAGTCGCAAAACATACCCGAACGCCCCCGACAAACCCACAGACTGCCTGAAGCAAAGCAATCTACGGGGGCGGTGTAAGCTTGGCCGTTTTCACTGGACTCGGAAGCAGGTGGACTGACGAAAGCAATACCGGCGCTGACCCACCACAAGCCCTTCCTGATGATGTAGATCCTGTAGCAAAAGAACATCTGCACAATGAAGGCGACGACGGAGCCCATGACCGGCGTATAGATGGGACTAAGACCGGGGTCCGTTGCGACGAGCACATTCCCAAAGCCGCGCGCGTATAGGTTGAATGAATCGACGCCGTTGATGATCGTTTGGACGGTCTCCCATATCAAGACGAAGTAGACTGAGTACAATCAGCTCAAAATCCATGCTACGACAATATGAACTGACCGAGAAGTTTGATCTTGAGATTGTCGTTTGGGAATGCGAGGTGGTAGATGTCTGATGAAAGTGAATAGGCAACCCACAGAGCATGGGGACGTTGCAAACGTACATCCTTGCACGGCCAAGATCCCATACAGTGTGAAGTTGAAGAACGTTCCGAGAAGCTATGCAAGATCAGCGTACAACTGGGGAAAATCATCAAGATGTTCGACCTGTGGTCCGATGCTGATGTTACGGTCAACGGATCGCCAACTCCCTAGTAACAGAGCACGTACAAGTTCTCGATGTTCGGTGGAATCGGGGGCAAGACGCCGGGGGGAAGAGCGGGTGCGGACATTGTTAGCGAGAGAGAGGGACCTCAACAACCAAGGAGCAGAAGTGAGGGGAAGATAGCTTAAAGAGAGGAGACCCCAGGAGGTGGGCGCTGAAACGCTCAAAGGGATGGCTCCAGATTGGCTTGCTGCTTGACCCCGGCTTGACCGCCTGGCAAAACCGGGTTTACGCCGATTGCATTGGCTGTTTGCCATGCTGATAGTGTTTTGTATAAAGATGGTAAGCAAGCGAGCCGATCCTTGATGATTACCGTAGGTCGGACTCACCGTGGGCGCAGGGGGGCTATTGGATGGTTATCAACGCGGGGATGTCATGACAGGATCATGAATGGCAACTTGGACCCTGTCAATTCAGATGCTGAGCGGTGGCAAGCCTTGTGAGATGTGGATCTGGGAAGGTGCGCTGGCGTGCGCCGTGGACGTTGCGATCAGACGCTAGATAGCCCTCGCTGAGGCTAGTGCTCGTATCATCGTACCCCTCCATATAGTTTCTGAGAAAGCATTACGGGATGGACGCCATCCGCTGATTGAGCGACGCTGCCAGTGCCAGGCGTTCGGTTGACCACCATGACGGCAAAGGATCGAAACCCAAAAGGGAAATATTTTCTCTCCATCAGCCCTCCATCATCCCCAGTGAAAAGTCCCGATGTATTTATCTGTATTTATCTGCACGATCTGTTGTATTCTGTATCCTTCTGTATTCAGAAGTAAAATCAGGCCAGAATATGCACATTCAGGAAATGAAAGTTGAAAACTTCTAGGAAGTCTCAGAGTTCTAAAATATTGTTTCTCGGAATTGAGTCTTTGACGAAAAATCAATGACAACTTTCACATCCTCGCCAGATTGAAAACAATATTGTGTGTTTTTCGCTCGATCCCGGCGTTCTCATTCTGTCCTCCCGTAAATCAACTCGAAAGATTTCATAAAGTCCATCAAAGTCATCATACTTGCGATCGGCCTCGCATACACAGCTTGTCTTCTTACCATCACTTGCCCCGCTGCGGTACTGCCTGCCAGTCGGAGCTTTCGTCCCTTCCACGCCGCCTCCACACTCGAGCTTCGCGTTGCAGCATTGACTGGCCTTGGACAATCCACGGACATGGCCTACAACGGACGATGGCCATCTATGACACCCACGACATCGCGGACGACCGAGTCAAGGACGACGACTGGCCCTTTGACGGCTACTGCGAGGAATCCCCCCGAGGACGAGACACCTTGACCACAGTGTCCATTTAGACGCGGACGAGGAGAGACACGAGACGAGGACGAGGAGACACACTGGGCCTGGCCACCAATGCCTGTTCCCTGTGGGCACCACACCACACCGACGACGAGACACTGGCGAATGACGCGATGACGTGGAGAGGGCGGCGGTGCGTCATCATTTCTCTCTCCTAACTAGCAGCTCATCCGTATTCCTCAGATCGTCAAGGACGCGCGACATGGCAACAGCTGTGATGACGGGAGAGCGACGCGAGGGCGTTTCAGTGCAGTGATGCATGGGCGAGGCGAGAAGCGTTCGAGAAGCAGGGCGGCGGCCGCGGGCATTCCATCGCCGGCAGAGGCGGAGGTATCCACAAAATGTATCACTACCAGCACAATAAATGAATTTTTTCATCTCATCTGTATTCGTGTGCTTTTCGATACAGATAGAAACCGAAGAATACACCTCCTGAGCTGTATTCCTGCAGGTCAACTGTATTCCCCGATAAATACAGAAAATTACAGAAAATTACACATGGACTTTTCACTGGGCATCATCTGCCGTCGGATTTCATTCTCTGAGTCTTTAGCGCGCTTTTGGTAATAACCATCACCCCCGAACAATACCTTCTGGAATTTCTTGATACACGGAGACCCCACAACGTGTGAGATGGACACTGCTCGTCTGCCACGACCGTCGCATAAAGGAAACTGCTTGATCTGTGATTAGACCAACCATGTCTTCCCCACTCACCCCGCTCGTCGATCTTATCACGTCGCAAGTCAAGGTCCTTGAGGCGGCCTATTCTAAGGCCGGCCAGAAGGTGCCGTCGCTCGATGATCCCTTCATGCCTGGTCCCTTGGACGCCGACATGGCCGTCGACATGACCAAGCGCATCATCGTCGCTGCCGCCGCACAGCTCATCGCCAGCGTCCGTTCGCCTCCCGAAACTTTGCAGATCGAATCCACCGGAACCTATACCACAGCCGTGTTAGGCGTCATCGAGGACGCAAATGTGGCGGACATCTTGATGGAGGCGGGTCCACAGGTACTTCGTTCGGCGTGAATACGGTGTTGTTGGCTGATGTCGTATTTACAGGGTCTTCATGTCAAGGATATCTCGGCTGCCAGTGGTTTGGACGCGTCCATACTTGGTATGCAAACATCCTGCCGAATTAACATTCCGACTCATTGCATTTCCTAGCCCGATTCCTCCGATTCCTTGCTACACGACACATCTTCAAGGAGATCACCCCCGATGTCTTCACAAACAACCGCATCTCCATGCTTCTCATGAAGTTGATTCCCGTCGCGGCTATCAAGGCCGAGTAAGCGAGCTGTATTCGTTCCTCCATCCGTCCACTCACCATTCCTCGACCCAGTCCCGTGGCTCGCTACGATGCGGGACCTCTTGCCGGTTTTGTCTCCCATATGTGCGTTCCGTCATCCCAAGAAAGTTTCGTCGCTGATGGGCGATGAAAACTTAGGGCCGACGAAGCGCAGACGAGCTCCCCCTTCATCAAGCCATTTGTGAAGGGTACTGAGACCGCGGATGCTCCCTTTAACATTGCGCTCAAGACCAAGGCGAAGATGTGGGAATGGGTTGAGGAGCCTGGTAACGAATGGCGCGCTCGCCGCATCGCCGCTGGCATGAAAGCCGGCGCTGCCCTTTTCTCGCCCGATATTTTCATCAAGGGTACGATGCACTCTTTCATAAGTGTCTGACCTTACACTGACTGGTGCTAAGGTCTCGATAGTGCGAAGTTGAAGGAAGATGCAGTCGTTGTCGATGTTGGCGGAAGTGTTGGCTCTTTGGCCCTCCTTTTGCGCAAGGCGTACCCGCACCTCAAATATGTCGTCCAGGATCTGCCCAACCAGATCGATCTCGCCGGTCCTGTATGTATTGTACTTCATTCATGCCATCGTCTCACTAACCCTAACCGTTCACAGTTCTGGGAGGAAAACGATGCGGAAGCTGTCAAGAGCGGAAAGGTGCAACTACAGGGTAAGACATAACTCGCTTCCTCAGAGCTTCCATTCTCATATCAACTCTAGCACACGACTTCTTCGAGCCCAATCCGGTCAAGAACGCCGCCGCCTACCTCTTGCGCGTCGTCATTCATGACTGGGCCGATCCCAAAGCGCGCATTATCCTGAAAAACATCCGCGACGCAGCCTCCTCCTCCTCCAAGCTTGTCATATTCGATTCTCTCGCCCAGCACACCTGCCGTGACGGGCCCAGTCCCGTGCCAGAGCCGCTGATGCCCAACTTGGGTATCGCAGGTGCAGGCTTCTTCACTGCGCTTGATATCGAGGTATTTGTTCACTCCAATGCGAGCGGATCGCATGTGTACTGACGATGGTTGTAGATGCTGGCGATGTTCAATGGTAAGGAACGGACGGAGGCTGACTTCAGGGCTTTGGGTGCTGAGACGGGATGGAAGCTTGAAAGTGTTACGCCGGGGATGTTGGCGACATATACCTTCTCTGCTATTTGGCGGACATGACCATGTAATATTTGGATCTAACGGATCCATGTACTTCGAACTGACTTCGATCTTTCAATGTATCGTATAGCTGACTTGAGTTGTGCCCCAACATACGCGGGAGATACGGAAATCCTTGCAAGCCTGAGGCTTGCAATGTGGTCCGAGGACCATGGACACGAGCTTGGGTGTTCATGTACACTATCCAGCGCCCGTTGGGTGTTCGCCTCTACACGCCTGAAAGATCTTACGAATACGATCTGAGGACCATAGAAACACTATTTATAAAATGATAAAGATTTACTTGTGCGCATGCGCATGACTATTGGTGTAAAGAAAGGGCGTAATCTAGCAATAGACCGCCCTCTACAATAGCGCCCATATAGAAGCCATTGTTGTGAAACTAAAGAGAATACGTATCAGTGTGGGGAGTCTTGAAAGTCGAACTGACGTACCACTGCCCAACAGCTTTCCGGTTGCCCCACATTAAGAGAAGAAATTTGCCAGACGAGATGTGCCGCCCCTCCTAGAACTCCAACGAGGAAGTAGGCATACGAGAGGTGGTTAAGTACGCCAACGACTATAAGAGATCCCATGAAACACAGTCCAAAGAAGGCAAGGCACGTCTTGACGCGACTGGGACCAAAGTACAGCGCGGTCGATTTGACTCCGGCCTTGACGTCGTCCTTCATATCCTGACAGGCGTAGATAGTATCTTGAACCGTATCAGAAGATCGTTGTCAGAGGGCTTGGAGTGCGTCAAAGGCGTACCATACCACATTGTCCAGCTGATTGAATGAGAAGGTCAACCGTTAGCCTCCTGGAGTCAAAACTACTCCGGCGGAGTGCACTCACCACCAAGTCCCACAGGCTAGAACCCAAGCAGAAAAGGGCACGGTGTTTGTAACACATGCCCACCCCATGAATATCCCTGTGTTGATGGCAATCCCTATTGAAGGACATCAGAAATCACGGTGCGCATATCGAAAATAGAGATATCTGACCCAGCCAGGCCTGTGGCCACTGTGTGAGCCGTTTCATAAAGGGATACATTCCAGCCAGGGGAAAAATTGTAGCGTTGCCAACGAGCCATCTATGATGCGGGAGAGACGGTGAGAAAAGGGGATTATATTGATAGAAATGCTCGGGTACTTACGCGAGACGGTCTGAGCGCCAGATCATTCCAAGAAGGATTGAGATGTGGAGTGCGAGGAAGAGCAATGCACCGGTGAGGGTAATTCGCCGTGCGGCCATCGGTCGTTGCTTAGTGCGCTCTACGTTACCTAAAGTGAGCGATATGTAGCATCTAAGCCTTCTCGGAGGCTTACCGACTTGAGCGTCGATGTTCCGATCGACAATATCGTTCCAGACACATCCGGTACCTACCAGTAGGCGCTTGAGTGAATGACAGAGGCGGCCGATATTTGACACTTACTGTCAATTGTCTCGTCAGGGTGAGGAACTGTTAGAGAGGGAGGCGGCTAACCTATGAGATATACAGGCGCCGCCGAAACCCAGTATGAAAAGATGCAGAAAGGAACCGACAGGAAGAGAGACGGAACGTGCGGCAATTGTCAAAGCCCAAGCTTTGTGCGCGTCGGCGAGAGTTCATTGGGGAATAGAGGCCTCGTACCGTAGGGCCAGAAGGTAACCATGGTCCCGGCAAAGTGCTTGACCCTTGTTAGAGCGATCTGCGAGCTTCGTCGTAAACTAGAGGAGGATTATTCGGAGGCGGTAGCTACCCATGGTGCTAGTGCTGAGCGGAGAGTGGACAGGTTGGAAGTTATTACTGCGGTGACGGTCATTGAGAGCAGTGGGGAGGGCTGTGGATGAGGATCTGTCTCCAAGCTGTGGTGACCTTAAGGTCCTGGTCCTGGTCGTTGTACCCTTCCCTGCCTATTTGTGTCATTTCTTGAGTAAGAATTCAAGGCCAGGTCCTTATTCGGCCGCGGAGCGGAAACGGAGTGGCGGGAAGCAGTACAAACCCCTTTGTTGGTAAACCTTACAGTGGCTGATGACTCTCATGCACGTCGCTGAACCGTAGGATGTATAGTTGGCAGCTCATTGATTGCTTGGTGCACGGAGCCAGATCGGTGCCGGACAGCGGCAGTTTAGTGGCGTACACAGAAGCGATCTCCTTGAGGACTCTGCAGGAATGACGAGTCTCGACATGGTGCAATGTTGGAGTATTATTCAATGTAAAAGGAGCCCTGATGGGCGTTTATCAAACCCTATCGTTGCTTCATCGCTTCTGATTCGTGGTGGGATCACAGAGGAAGACGAACCTATCATGAACCACTTCAGGATCACAGAGTCCCGTCAACGGGGTCGTCCACATAGCACCCAACACTAACTAGCGAGAACGAAACGTAAGTCGTGATATGGAGCACAGGGTTGAAACGTACACCGTCCAAGCCCGTACACTACTGGCCAAAGAGATATCGGCAATAGATCACGGACCTGATTCAACGGTTTGGCATGAGCTCTGTATCTTGTGTCCGCCTTTAACAGAGCCGGAAGGATCATGCTTGCTTACAGGACGCGAATTAGAAAGTCAAGTTTCCGTTAAACCGAGACGTCAAGCAGCTTTATGGAGGTACGATGTTGACGCCTCCGTGGAAGCTGTTTGTAATGTTTGCTGTGGCTTGGGATTTCGCCTGTCAGGTATAGAGAGAAGGTGTGCACCGGCACCACGAAGGGCAGGAGGCTCAGAGAGGAACGAGTCTCGACGTCGATGTTGGAGGGCGAGAATATCGGCAGTGGTCGGCAATCTGTTTTTGTCACGTCATGTGATCAATGTCACTCTGTGCTCGGCCCTGAACGCGTGACAGTACTGAGTAGGTGCTCTCGAAGTACTCGGTAAGATTGAAGGGAGATACAGCGACAGTTTCGTCAGATGATGATGACCTTCGCTTGTCACACTAGTACATTGAACTGATTTGCGCCACGGTAAAGATTTAATCTGCCCTAGACCTACCATGGCTCCATCCGACACAGATCTGAGGCGCAAGAAAGCTAATCTAGATCAGTCCGCCACAGTTTCTGACAGTACCTAATCCCGTTTGACAGTTGTAGGTCTACAGTGCCCGTTATTGGAACCGCGGTGGATTGTGTGGCCCGAAGCGTGCTCATATCAAATCACTGTCATCTGTCGCTCATGATCTACGCTAGTATGTGCCAAAGGGGATATAGGACTGTTGTTGTATCAAGGTGCGTTGATACAGGACAACGTATATGACACTCTGTGTGGGTTTGGATCACTTCTCGCGCGTAAAATCGATAGGGTTACTGTCGAACTCTGTTGGCGGATTGCTGAGGATGAGTTGACGCGCAGCTTCCGACCTGGGTTGAATCGAGCACTCGAAGGGCGTGGGCGAGCTACAACAAATTCAGCTTCCAAGACCACGCGGACTTGCAGAGAGGAAAATCACCTAACGATCCCGTCCATGTACGTTCCCACGATCTCGATCTCTCTCCCATGGTCATCCTTCGCCTTCCCGATAGTGAAGACAGAGAGGATCGAAGCAATGGCGATCCACATACTGGCATCCGCCGCCCAGCGCCCGACGCAAATTCTAGGCGGTTGAAGTCAGGAACAGACGAACTTTTCGACGGATGCTAGTGGGCAGCACGCACCGCCTTCCGAAACCGAACACAGGTGGGTGAAGATCAGAGATAGAGCCGTCAGAAAGGATAAAGCGCTCCGGTTTGAACTCGTATGGGTTCTCATAGACACGCGGGTCTCGAGACATCGCCCTAGAATGAAGTCAACACAGCTGCCATATCAAGTTGTGAGAACCGTTACTTACCACTGATTGTAGATGATGGTGGTGCCTGTGGAACGCATCGTTAGTCAAGGGACCCACGGATAGTATGGAAAGAAGATACACACCTTTCGGAATAAAGTAACCGTTGTAGACATCGTCCTCGGTCGTGGCATGTGGGACCCCTGGGCCATTAGCGTAAGTGATGAGATGTACAGGACAGAGACGCACTCACCTAGCGGAAAAGGGCCGTGCCAGCGCAGAACTTCACGGAGTACGGCTTCAACGTACACGAGAGACTCGCGGTCTTCGAAATCAGGAAGACGGTCTTTTCCGATAACGGCGTCGATCTCAGCTTGAGCCTTGGCCTGGACATGAGGGAACTGGACCATCGCTAAGGTAAATGAGAGCAAGACCGAAAGGACCTAACGTTCAGACGTTCAGATACCGCCGAGTTTTTGAACGGCGACTTACAGTCTCCATAGCCGCTGCATAGAAGAGGCGCCAGAATCAGCCAACGAACTGATGAGTATGACAAAAATGTTCGTACCTGCGAACGTGGTGACACCGACAGCTTTGATCACATCCTCCGGAATGCTTTGGCTGCTATCAGACTGATTCTTCTCGACCATCTCCGAAGTCCAAGATGGAACCGCCTTTCCCGCGGCCTAGTAAGGAATGAGCCAAAGGTGAGAATTCCACGGAACGAGTACATACCATATATTTCTTTACAGCATCGAATGGGAAGTTCTGCGCTTGCCTCAGCAACTTTTTCGAGTATTCACATCGTTCGTGGAGTTCCGGCAAGATCGGAAGAGGCACCCATGGGGGGATATGCCGCACTTGTTAGCGTTTGAGTTCAGTGATTCCATCAGTCGACGAAGATCTTACGGAGTGGGCACATATTCAGTAGATTGGTCCCCGGGAAAAGAGCGCCGGAGAAAAGCCCGATGGTTTCGAATGTCAAGTCAACGAGCGCGTCATTGGGCGTTGCGTTGTGCCCGTAGACCGCATACATCATGACGGATGCCGGAAAGCTTCGTCAGTCAGTCAATGTGCGTGCAAGGAAGGAGACTGGGAGAGCTCACAGCTTGTAATGATACTCATATTCGCGTGGATCGTTAAGGAGGCTGTGGAGTAAGGCGTGACATTTGGATGTGTGTACAGGATGGAGAATTCCAGTCTCCTCCCGGCGAAGTCGCTGCTGCATGATACGGCGGTCCCGACGCCATTCGTCGCCGTAATGCTTGAGACCCATGTTGATGTGCCACCCATTCCTGGGCGTTGTCAGGATAACGATAGAGATCTGGAACTGCAAACGTACATGCCCATTACAGTAATCTCAGGTCGGTCGGAATAGATACGCGACCGTTTGGTGAGGAGGTCCTCCGCGACTTCCGTAGAGTTGATTATGACGAGGTTCTGACCCAGTGCTCCGACGTACATGATGTCGCCTATACACGCATCAGCTAGCGGTTTCGCATACGCGGACTAGCGCTTACCGTAGGTATCTGCCCATTTCTGGAACGTATGCCATTGATATGTGCTTGGGAGGTCAAGGAGATTCCCGATGAGTGGACGCGGTGGGGGACCAGGCGGGTACGGAGCGAGAACGCGTCTCCTCGACTTGTAGATGACAAGGAAGACAAGACCAAGAAGCACGGGCCAAGTAGAACTGGCAGTGTCGAAAATTGCCATGGGTGGTCACGGTATCAGGGAGAGGCTCTGAAGGGCTCTGATGGCTGCAGGTTTCGAGGTCATTTTGCACACTGGTGTTGCTGTGGTGAACAAGGGAAGACTCAATGGCGGTGTGAAGCAAACCTGAAGCGCACCCTTGAATGAACCAGTGAGCTGGCTCGCATTATGTACACCCGAACGGCGCCGTCTGCCGTCGGCATCTGGAGCGTCCGATCGTGTTTGTGGCCCTGCCAGGACCCAGGTTGCTGCCAGGCGGTTTTCTTTTTGCGTCTGACTATCAGCGTCATGACATCTAGCTACAGGCACGATGAATTGTTGCTCTATCCGGCCCCTGGAAGGAAAGGGCTGACAGCAACCTTAACGCCTCTTCCAGTACAAACTGCTCCATCAACATCACCTACTTGCGAGCGAAGACTTGTTACTCATGCCGTCGCCCAACTTTTCCGAGCCCACGACCTTTCTCGCCCTTGCGGGCCCTGAGCGGTTGAGCGGTCTGCTCTGGCTTGCGGCGGGAGCTGCAGCTGTATGGATTGTGTATCGCATATCGCGACCGTCGCAGCAACTTCCTCCCGGACCCAATGGCCTACCAGTGCTTGGAAACGTCTTTAACCTTCCGAGTAACGACGATCCCTTACCATGGACAGACCATCGAGTCAAATACGGTATGTCTTCACTGAAAATGATCTCGTATAACTGTTCAAATGGTCTTGAGGTCCCATTAGCTCTGTGACAGTTCTCGGGCAGACCATCGTTCTGCTAAACGACTGGAAGAGCTGCATGGAGCTTCTCGATAAACGCTCCTCATTGTATGCTGGTCGTCCTTTTTTCCAATTCGCCAGCGGCCTGTATGTGCTTTGCCACAATCGAAATTATCATCGCTCACCACAAACGTAGAGTTGGCTGGGATCAACAAATGATCATGTCCCAACCGGGCGACCACTTCCGAAGGATGAGGACACTTCTCAAGGCGTATGTGGGATCTCCAGCAGCCGCATCCGCGTTCTATGGCATTCAAGAGCTTGAGACGCGTCGCTTTCTTCTTCGCGTATACGAGCGGCCTGGGGATCTAATCACCCAGATACGGACGTGAGTGTCGCTCTTCACAAACGTACATGACCTCGACTCAATCCGTTCAGTGCAGCAGGTTCAATAGCACTCCACATCTCGCATGGCTATCAAGTCGAAACCGAGAAACCTGACATACTAGTAGAACTAGTGGAGAACGCTGCCAAGGACTTCTTCAAGGCTACGATGCCTGGCGCTTGGCTCATTGACATATGTCCGTGGAGTACGCTAGTCCTTTCCTTTTTGCAGTTTCTATGTGCTGACTCTAGATGACTCATGATTAGTGAAGCGTCTGCCTCGTTGGTTCAAGTTCCAGAAAGTCGCCGCTGAATTCCGGGTTCGAAACTTCGCGCAGACCGAGCGCCCGTACCAATTTGTTAAGCGAGAGATCGTAAGCCATTTCGTACTAACTTCATAGGTGCTAACGTTGATTCCGTCCGTTTCTCGACAGGCCGCTGGTATCGCGGAACCATCGTTTACGTCCCTAGCCTTATCTGAGAGCCCTGATGCCCTCACCGAATACGCGGCCAAGTTCGCGGCTACTGCAATCTATGGTGGCGGATCCGATCCTGTGAGGACCCTGTTGTCAACTATAATGCTTTAGCTGATACACGTCCACGTAGGCCGTGGCTGCTCTTAGTGCCTTCCTTCTTCTGATGGTGATGTACCCCCAGTATCAAGATCGCGCCAGACAGGAACTAGATACTGTGATTGGCTCGAAGCGATTACCGAAGGTGTCTGATCGTACGAAGCTTCCTTTCATCGAGGCGTTGACCAAGGAAGTGTTGAGATGGCACTGTCTTGGGCGTATCGGTTTGTACCTTGACTAAACGAAGATCTAGAGCTAACGTCGGTTGATAGGCATCCCCCATCGAGTGACGGATAACGACGAATACAACGGATATCTTATCCCCAAGGACGCCATTATTCTTCCTCATATGTGGTGTGTACTTTACTCCCCACATCTCCCCCAGGTCCCGACGAATGACATTACTCATCTAGGAACATCACGAGGGACTCACAACTCTATTCATCACCGGACGAGTTCAACCCAGATAGGTTCCTCGGAGACTCACCGGAGCGTGATCCCAGGGAGTACTTGTTCGGCTTTGGCAGACGGTGAGATCGCGTTCACATCGTGCGCCTTCAGAAGGCTCAACTAGTCTGCTTAGGGCATGTCCTGGCAAGGATCTAGCAAGTTCGCATATGTTTATCAGTGTTAGTATGATACTGGCTGTTTTCAAGATCGGGAAGGCAAAGGACGTGAACGGGGACGAAATAGAGCCGGTTTGCGAGTTCCTGCCCGGGACTGTTAGGTATTTCGGTCTCAGATCGTTTCGTCGGGAGTATCATGTTGAACAATTCTTTGTAGTCACCCTCGCAGCTTCGAGTATTACCTGCAGGTGCGCTCGCCCGAGGCGCTTTCTCTGATCAAAAGTGTGGAGGAAGAGCCACCGTCGCGGCCAAGTGATGGATACAAACTGTAGTAGTTCATGTACAGGTTTGAGTTCACGATTTGGTATCTCCGTTGTTCATCTATCGTGGTACATGGCCAGCCAAAACCTCAATAGATGTGTAGACATAGGATACAGAACTATAGTTATGTATGCGGGACTTCACGATTTGTTGGCGGAACGTAGGGTGGGACTTTATTCCTCTTCCTGCCGCATGTGTACCACTTTTCCTTGGATGGACCTTGATATCTGCTTGAGCCACCCAAATCCAACATCTCTGGCACTTCTGAATCCTCCTTTTCAAAAATTTCCACAAACTTTCCCTGATATTTGTGCTGTGATTGTGCATTGTCCTCTCTTGAGGATGTTGAGGAAACACGATCTTCCGGCCAAGCACCAGGCATAGATGGCGTGTTGATGTCTTCTGAATCTCTATGGCTTCCGTCTGGTGTTGATACCACATATGAGGAGTCGTTTTCCGGCGTAAGGGCGGCATCAAAAGTAGGAGGCAGTTTGAAGGTCATCCACTCTCCACCTGCCGCTGGAGCAGATACAGCACTGCTTCCGTCATCCTGTGAGAGGTGGCCAAGCGCGCACTGAGTCTTCTTTAGTTTCCTAGTTTTGGGGGCCGACAAACATTTCAGTGGTAAAGAATCCGTCGGAAAGGTGGTTTCTTCCGTTTGAGATACGTCTCCAACGGGAAGAGATCCGCTGGAAGTAACAGGCTCAGCTGATTGCAAGGAGAAGGCTTCGGGTATCTTCTTCAAGGTTGTTGCAGTTGGAAGACCATGGCGCGGGTGGGGCGGAACAGCTCTCTCTGCCATAGATGTGTCAGGCATGGGTGCAGGAGGGGAGTAACTGTTGTTTGGGAGTGATGCTGTAGATACCGGGATCCTGGGGTGTGCATCTCTTACATCCGATGTAGGCAATGCTGGATCAGTACCAGAAGTTGTGTTTGACTCTGATGCAGCATCCCGACTGACATTGTCATCAAGGGAGAATGTCCCACCAGTTTCACCAACCTCATGGAATGGCTCTTGAGCCTCTTGGTCTGGCTGACTGAGAGCACCGGGATCCGTCATGACCAGGGGACTGCGAGGCAAGTCCCCAGCATGCATGGAGACAGAATGGCCACTGGGAAATGATGCAACGGGATACTGAGGACTTTCCTGGGCGTCTGTGTTGCCAATTGAATCTCTAGCAAAGCTTTCGCCATCCGTGTCTTTTGTGTGCCGTCCAAAAGGCAGGATATATTGAATAGGGTGTGATTCAAAGTTCATGTTCTTGAATTGGAGGGTGTACAGCAGCTTTATGGCATACCTGTGGTTAGGTCAGTGTGTGGCACATTGCATATTGAGTATGCTCACAGCTTATCAACGAGAATAAGTCTGGTGGAAAGTCAGTTTTATCTGCGACGTGAGGACAAGAAAGATGTGCCACGTACGGACAGATAAAGAACATATCATGCTATAAATATACATGGTGAGCAAAATGCTTGCAAATAAACAATGACTCTACTTACAGGCCGAGCTGCCCAGGCCACAAATGCCCCAATTGAAAGTAGTGCAGAAAGGCACCAGTACTGCCAACAATGGACGGATGTTATCTCTGTGTACCGGCTGCGCGTAACCTAAATGGCTTGTAAATGTGTTATACAGGCATTCTGATACACTCACTGGCCAAGTGACAAGCACAGCCAGACAAATGTTAATTAATGCTTCTATGAAGAGCCAGGACTGTGGTGTCAGGTGTGTTGGTATGAGGACAAAGGAGACAGAAGATCTGAGTGTAACATACAAATATCACAGTAGTATGGTTTGTGGTATGAATTTCATGAAGATATGTCTCTTTCAGACTACCATCACGAGCCATCTGTATCAAATTTGAGGATGATACGCAAGAAATAAAGTAGTCTAGGAATGTACCTCTATAGCATAGAATATAGCCAAGACAGTGGGACAAGTCATAACCTTATTAAGTTGATTAGAGCATTATTATCAGAAAAAAAAGATATTCACTATGAGTGGACATATGGCAAGGCCAAGGCTAGTTAATGACCTCTGCAACTTGCCACTCATATCTTCCAAGTGAAAGATCAACAAAAACGAGTGCCAAAGTGGGTAGCAAAGAAGCAACTGGGCAGCCAGCGCCATGAGAGGCCCCATTATTTGAATATAGATAACAGTAAAGTGATACCGATGGCCTGTCCACGCAGTGTCAACAAGGCTGAAGACAATGGTTCCTAACTCAAACACTAGTATAGCTACTGCTGCAACTAGTCGCAAACAGTCCCCAGTATAAAGGAAAGGTTGTGCTTCAATGTTTGTAGCCAATGCATGCTTGGGTGCTTGTAGTTGATCTGAGTTCAACTTGGTGGACTTGTCAAGATGCCACCAAAGAAACACTCACATATTAGACGAAGAAGAGGGAAGCTGAAAAGAGCCAATCCAACAAGGATACAGAGAACCTGTGGGAGCCATCTGCAAAGAGTGTCACTTTATCTGATCAAACAAGCCAAGCCAAGAGAAACTTACTCCTTGAGTGACTCTGCAGATGCTGGTGTAGCTGAAGATGACATCTTGATCAGAAGATGCAATGCTGGGCAGAAAGATTCCTATGCTTAAGAGGCTGCAGCTCTATATATTACGCTTGGCTCCATTTTTCTGTCCATGGCAATGGAGACTACATCATTGATTGACTGGTCAGACCACTCTGTAGTCACACACTTCTGTTCATTCTTTTGCAAATCCTATTTTAGGAAATTTGATGGCTGAGAATCTGACATACTATAATCTATGAAATGTAGATTCATGCTAGTATTTAAACTGTGTTATGCAAAGCAAGTGGATGATTCAGAATGAAGCTCATAAAGCATTAATCACTGAACTGCAGTTAACACTTTCTCAAGCTTTCCAAATAGAGTCTTTCATGCTAATCATGTTGGCAGACAGGAAATAAGGTTTAGGATAGCTGATACAAGTATCTGGATCATCAGTCTCAAGGATTCTTTTGTGGCAGTTAGTTCGGATGTCATGACAGTGTGGAAAAAGTAATGCACAATAATAGGTAGATAGGTAGATGACAGCATGTTAGCGTCCATCCTAGGGTCCTGGGTAGGCCGGGCTGTCTGTCGAGATCGGGGGTGACTCGCTGGCAGGAATCAACATGGATGAGAACCAAGACGTCAATCAGACGGACTCCTCGAGTCATCTATTAGATTGTCTCGCAAGAGGGTGTTACTTAGAGATTGACCCGGTCGATATCTACGAGGACGGTTTGTTGGACGGGGAGACGGGGACGAGGACGAGGACAAAGAACGGGATAGTTAAACGTAAAGTCCACTCTAGGGTTTTACAAGTATGATAGTGCTGTATTTATACGTCGGGCGGCGGGACCGCGCTGTCCCGCCATCAACCCAAAAGGGCGCTTCTGACTCATTTTCCAAACATCGAGAACCTTTTTCGAGGTCCCGGCTAAAAGTGTAAACGACCCAGGCCTGTCCGGCGATGGTGGGTTGTCAGCCGACGCGGCGGGAGTTGGTGCCAATCAGCGGCGGGATTCACCCGCGTGGTTGCGAGGCGGAATCGATGGCGATGGGCGCGATAGGATGGGCGGCATCCTGGGAGTGCATGGTGCTTCTTCTCAAGGAGCGCCAGCCAGCTCTACCAGAGGAGCGAGCCCTCATGAACATAGTTGTGCGAGGGGCGGGCGATCGGGAAAGGTCCTCGGCCGAGCGGAGACGGTCGGGTGCATCTCTCTTCTGCGGCGGTCGACCGCCCTGCTGAGTCGGGACTGCACGAGCAAGTTTGGTGGTTGATGTGGCAAGAGTGTTTCCTCGACCTTGAACCTTCCCTGCAGTCGGACCAAGTGATCCGGATGTAGGCCTGTATGTTACTTAATTCGCTAGGGTTTCCCTGAAGTGTCGAAATGACAGAGAGAGTCCGCGGCTTGGTCACGCCGACTTCTCGTAAGGTCGTATCTAATGGTACGTTGCAGGGAGGGGAAGACAATGCTTCTGCGGAGGTGGTATCCGTGAGCGGGACTCGTGGCGGAACAAGATATAGGTTCGTCCGCGAGTGCACTCCCCAAGCGTCCCAAACAGCATCCCAGAAGCCAGAAGTGGGACGGGGTCTCGTGCCCGTTGGACCTCCGGGCCAAGATCATAACACAGCACAATGTGTCACTTTCTGCGGGAAGATACAAATGATTAATTGATCATTTTGCTTGATAAGAACATCACTAAAAGATTGCCAATTCAATTCATGGGAACTTAGTGCTGATTGACCAATACATATACATATAAATATACCAGTCTCATCTATGTTGTTTCTCTAAGCAGATAATATAAAGTCACCTCTCTACATTCTCTGAACTAATGAGCCCAATCAACTCAGTATCCACCTTCACAAACCCTCAAGCCCTAAGTCTCTGTCTCGGGCTCAAGACCTACAAATCCTCAGCCCCGGCCCAGCCTTCTCCAAAGCAAAGCAAAGTAGGGCAGGGCAGGGCAAGGCTGAGGGCTTGGGCCTGGGCTCTGGCTTGCATATTCCTAGCAGATAGGGATGTTTCATACAATGACATATAGGGCACAATATATATAGGCTTGGCCATTGGAGCAGATACAGCACTGATTTTGGGATTATCTGAGAGGTGCCCAGTCATGACAGAGTCAGAAAATGATTGCTCATTTTGACTGAGACTCTTTTTGAGTGTCATAGTCTTGGCAGCCAATGAAGTTCTAAGTGTCTGACTCAAGATGAACGGCTCAGCCTCGAGCCGAGGCAACAACGTGATGTGATCATTGTGAGGCTCGTATCTAGGATGAAAGCTTGAAAGCAGATTCTGTGTATCTTGGACCCTTGCCATAGAATGCACAGATGAAGATTTGATTTGTGACTTTTTCCGAGTAACTAGAGGTCTTGGAGGCCGTTCAGGCAAGAAAGGTGTGTCCGCCACAAATGACCATGCAGAGGGCACTGGTGACATTTGTAGAATTTCTTCTACTCTGCGGGGAACAACGGGAACCAAAACATCATCTGTGCTCTCTGAAGCCTTGGGCCGTAGTGATACCTTGGCTCCGGATTCATCATGCTTGTTGGTCACAAACAGATGTGGTGACAAATTTCTTGACAAAGTGGTTTTCTCCAATTGCAATACATATCTGGTTGAGCTTGTTGCCCCATCATCAAGAGCAAGACCGTGAGGTTTATAAGAACCGCTGGGATTATCCACCTCAGCTGATTGAATGGAGAAAACTTTGGATGTTGTCAAGGTTGTTGTAGTTGAAAGACAGGGTGTGTCAGTTCTTTCTGCCATGAACACGCCAAGCATGTGCGGAGGAGGGGAATGACTGTCACTTAGGAATGGGATAGTAGATACGGGAATACCGGTATGTACATCTCTTCCATCCAATGTACGCAATGATGGACCAGAGCTAGACGTAGAATTCAATGTTGATGCAGTATCCCGGGTGACATTGTCATCCAAATAAATTTTTCCTCCAACGTCACCAACTTTGTTGAATGGTCTGTGGGGCTCTTGGTCTGGCTTCCTAACAGCACCAAGAACTGTTGTGGCCTGCGGACTGCAGGGCGAGCCCCCCGTGCGCATACAGCCAATATGTCCACTAGTAAAGGATATAACGTGATGAGGAGAACTTCTCCGGGCGTCTATGTTGCCAATTGAGTCCCTAATATACGCAACAAAGTCCTCGCCAGCCATGCCTTTTGTGTGTTGTCCAAAAGGCAAAGTAGGGTCTAATTCAACGACCACATCGTTGAATTGAAGGGAGTACAGCAAGATTATGGCATACCTGCGTGAGGGTTAGAGTGTGGCATATTGGATTGTTGAGTATGCTCACGACTTATCAATGAGAATGAGACTGATGAAAAGTCAGCTCTGAGTCTATATAGGACATGAGGACCGGAGGGACGTACGGGCAGATCAAGAATGCATCATGCTATGCATGTACACTGTGAGCAACATGTTGGCAAATAAACAATAATTTTACTTGCCGGCCAAGCTGCCCAGATCACAAATGCGCTAACTGAAAGTAGTGCAGAGAGGTACCAGTACTGCCAGCAGTGAACAGATGCTATCTCTGTGCACCGGATGCGTGTAACCTGGATGTCCTGTAAGCACGTTCTACACTCATCCTGAGATGAGAACACTCACCGGCCAAGTCACAAACACAGCCAGACCAATGTTAATCAATGCCTCTATCAGGAGCCAGGACTGAGGTGTGTATCAGTATCAGAGCATCAGGAACAGAGAATTCAAGTGCAACATACAAAAATCACAGCAGTTTTGTCTGTGGTATGAATTTCATGAAGATAGGTCTCTCTCAAACGACCGTCACGAGCCATCTGATTCAAATTTAAAGACAACATTTCGAAGCTGAAGTAACTTGGAAATTTACCTGGATAGCGTAGGATATAGACAAGACAGCGGGGCAGGTGATAACCTTTGATGTTGACATGAGGAGTGTCTGGTGACTCAGAGAAGAAGTTCTCCTACGAGTGAACATACGGCGAGGCCAAGGCCAGCCGATGGCCCCCGAAACTTGCCACTGATTCCTTCGAGGTGAAATACGGAACGGGAAAGATGCCAGGTCGAGTAGCAAAGGGGTAGCTGAGCGGCCAGCGCCATGAGGGGCCCCATCATTTGAATGTAGACGACAGCAAAGTGATTCCGATGGCCTGCCCACACGGTGTCGACGAGGCTGAGGACAGTTGCGCCCAATTCAACCGCCAGTATAGCTGACACCCCAGCTAGTCGCAAACGGCCTCCCGTACAGCGGTAAAATCTATCGTGGCTGCTGGTAGTCAGTGTGTGTTTGGGCGCTTGAAGTTGACCTAAGTTTGGATCGTAAGACTTGCCAAGACGCCACCGAAGAACGCTCACGGATGAAGCGAAGAAGAGGGAAACAAAGAAGAGTCAATCCAACGAGGATAAAAAGAAGCTGCGGGAGCCATCTGCGAGGAGTGTCACTTCATTTGATCGAACAAGCCAAGCCAAGACTCGGAGAAACTTACTCTTTGAACGACTCTGCAGACGCCGGCGTAGTTGAGGACGGCATTATGATTAAAAACAAGATAAAATGTTGAGCAGAAAAAATGCTAAGGTTCAGAGGCCGCAGCTCTATATATTAGGCCTGGCTCCATTTTCTGTCCATATCAATGAAGCCAGATCATTGGTCACACTCGCGTCCATTCTCTTGCGGATCCTATTTTTAAAGATTTGGTGCTTGATGTTATGGGACGAAAGAATCCACGAGATGCAAATTTACGCCGGCATTCAGACTGTGATATGAGAAGAAAGTGGACGGTCAAGAACGAAGCCGGGAAAGTGCCGATCATGTTCCTCGGGCTTGGGCGGTCGCCGGTCCTCAGAGCCGATTTGCCTTTTCCTCGTAACCACGATGATGTTCCCCTCGGACGCTGCAGTGCCCAACTCGAGCTTTCCCACCTATGGACATCCTTACCGCATGTCGGCTTAGAATGACGGGGCCGCTCCCAAAATGTTCTCTACCTGCCATATCGCCCCCTCGCTCAAAATTTCAGGTGACTTGTACGAAAAACTTTGCGTCCACCACTCTCGAGTAGGTAGGAGTTGCTTGATCTCCTTCATCCCACGCTGATTCTGCGCAGGCGCCAGAGAAGCCATATCGATAATCGGAGCATCATGATTTCGCGCCCTATATACCCTCATACCCTATAATACTCCCATCGCCCCAGGCTCGTGGAAGAAAATGCAGATTTCGCGTTTCAGCGCGTTTATCATAACCAAATTCCGTCACTGAATTCTGTGGGCTCGACGAATGGAATGTACCCACTAGGGACTCAAATATCTTGCATCTGGTGATCCCCCAATCGCCGCTACAAAACCTCTCTTCTCGGGATGGCGTTAGCCAGATCGTTTGCGACGGAATTCTCGCGGTACGTCTTCCTGCTCGTCTTCCTCTTCACGCGACCTACTATCTCTTCTTCTAGGGTCGGAATTCCGCAATTTACTGGAACAGTGGTGGGAACCATGCTCTTCGTCATTCTTGTGCTACAGGCATGTGGGTATCTACTATTATGTCCCTTCTTTGTACCTGTTCGATGTTGAACTGCTATTAGTTGCGTACTATCGTCTCGCCCGCGAGAGAGATTCAGTGGCAAATGTCATCGGTGCGGATATCGAATCATGTTGTCGTATCGGTCGCCGTCTAACATCGCGCACAGTCTCCGTTGTCCTTCTGCTCGAAATTTTCATCACGACGCTTAGTCTCCTCGACACATTTACAACCTTGTCCTCGGGTATCGACACATCACACTTCAACTTCATATACCTACAAGTCCTGGGTCCCGTTATCATTGTCCTTGTACAGGTCACGCTCTGCCTTCAAATTCTGAACTCCGTGGACTGGCCTTCACTCTGGATGTACACCGTCGTCCCCCTCATCAGTGTTACGGTGATTTTCGTATGTACCTGTCTCTAGTGTGAGCGATAACCATCACTCATGACGCGAATCCGCAGACCCCAATGACTATGGCAGTTCTGGAGGGTATCCTAGTACGTTGTTCGTGATGCGGTCATCGAAAAGTTCTCAAACCGAAGCGTTCAGACGTTCAGTTCACTGCAAACTGCTTTTTCGGCCGACGACTTCCTAAGCCGAACTCATAGCCAGGAGCTATTCACGAATGTACGATGCCTTTCTTCCTGAATAGACTCTCGAGCTCATCGCTCATGTTACATGTAGATTTGGCTTATCGGGACTGCCGCCATTGATTCGGTCATGGTCTTCTGCGTAAGCGGCCTGAGCCACATCTCGTTGTATCTGACATCTATCCCAGCTACTGTACAGCCGTAAACCAGAATCTAGGACGCTCGCTTACATGTGTCAGCTCCTGGTCACGTCAAACGTGTGCTCTGCTATTGTCTCGATTGCTACAGTGGTTCTTTGGTTTGCTGCGAAGGTGAGTTCGATCCAGCACGTCATCTGCCTAGCTCTCATGCGTATCATGAAACACAGAATCAGACCCTCTTCATCTGCCCGTACGTCTCTTATCCCGCCCGTGTCCCTCTAATGCTTATCAAGGATTTGCCATCGTCTCAGACTCATCATCTCCGGAAGACTGTAAGTGTGTCTTAACTTCACTTTCTGTAACAATGTACCTCGCTGACCATTCGCACGTAGATCTGCAAACGTCTTCATGGCAACGATGAACAACACCAAACTACCCCAGGACTTCGAATCTATCCACAATGACACTTCTTCCTTTGGCGGCGGTGGCAGTATCAAGTCCGCGGTTTTGGACTACGACTATGACAACCGCAGTATGGGTTTGGGTGCCCAGTACTTGGAAAACTGGGAACCAGGAACGAGTGTCCAGAAACCTTTGGCATGCCATGCCCGTGTTGGCGAGGTTCTGCGATACCGCTCTGAGACGCCCAAACCCTCCAGTCTGCGTGCCAGTCTTTGGTCTGGCGTCCGTAGGTTCGGCGCCAAGCGTTCAGGGCCTAGCGAACACAAATTGCAAACCGACGACGAGAAGGTCGTTCCGAAGAAGAATTTCGGGAGCGACGATCTGGACGTGCCCGTTGTCCTACCGCTTCGCTTCGAGGGGGTCGATTCGGACTCGGTTTATTTGCGGGAGTTGGACCGGGAGGTGGCACGATGGGGATCGAATGGACCTGAACGACGCGGGTATGATGACCGTGAAAGTGATAGGCAATCTAGTTTCTATGAGAACGAGGATGAGTTCAGTGATGTAGACGTGAATGGGGGTGGTGATGTGCAACACTGCAGAGAATCGGGCATTTCTTTATCGGACTTCTACAGTACTTATGCGCGTTCTACTATGTACGATACTCGTTGACTGGGACGTAGATACCTACAACACTTCTGAACAATAACCTCTTGCTTTGTAATATGTACGCACCAGCTCTCCTGTTGTCGAGACTATTCAAATTGCAATGCTTGACCCAGCACTCGCGTGGCATCACATGACGTTTCACAACTTGATTGTGGACCACGACATGGACCTCCTCAACTCTGCTTTCCTGCCGTCGGATGAGCATGCGGAAAATCTTTCTTGCACGAGGCAAGGCTTATGGATGGGAATGCTTCGCTGCTTCCAGGTGTCCTTATCAACACGCATGCACGCACGTATTCTTGGTGCGGTATTCTCGTCCTAGCGTCTGTTGCGGCGCGTCTATCGGGTCTTCTGTCAGTCTGCCTGACCCTCTAGTCTCGGATTTTTTTCACGATCTTTCGCAGCTACCGCATGCTTATCGGTGTTCAACCAGAAACTACGCCCGACAAGGACCACTAGTTCATCCGGAGACTCTGTTCATGGTCGGCGGTTGTCCACGAGGCTCGTCTGCTTGCTTTGGAAAACAATTCTATTCGCCCCACACGCGTATGCGCTATATATACCAGAGAACAATACGCGCCAGGGCCAAGGTGCTTCTTGTCCATGTTGTCCGATGACGCGACAATGCGGTTACGATACGTTCGGTGGGAACCCGGAATTGTGGGCTATATAAAGTATAGCTATGCTCATTGGGGCTCCTGATTGCCTCCACGATGCGTCTCCACTCTCTGAGCCTGCTTGGCCTGCTGGCCGTGTCGGTCAGCGCATTGAAGATGGACAAGAGCGAGCTGCACGCGCGGCAGGTGGAGGCTGCCAAGAGGATGAACCGACCATCGCCATCTCGTGTTGGAGCAAGAGCAGAGGTCAAGAACATCACCTTTTCCAACCCCAAGGCATCCGGTGCGTGATCCACTCTGCAGATCATTACCATTTCTTGATGGAAAGCAGAGTTCTACGTCGATGGAGCGACCATACCCGAGGTGGACTTTGATGTGGGCCCGAGTTGGTCAGGTCTATTGCCGATATCTGGAGCCGCGAATGAGACGCGCAAGGTCGGTGCAGAGTCGCAATTGTCTATGCCCGTGCTTATCACATTCGCGCAGTTATTCTTCTGGTTCTTCCCTCCCGGACCGGATGGCAGCCTTGATGACCTCATCTTTTGGTTCGTCGCATGCTGTTTGGAGTCTAGTTCATACTTACAAGATCGCTGATAGGACAAACGGTGGTCCTGGATGTTCGTCCCTCGAAGGTTTCCTCCAGGAGAATGGCGTAAGTATTGATTCGGTCCTTTGAATGTCGTCCTTCTCATTGTTACTAGCCCTTCCAATGGGGAGTCGGCACTGCTAAGCCGATCGTCAACGAATGGAGTTGGACCAACCTCTCTAGTATTCTCTGGGTCGAGCAGCCCGTAGGTACAGGATTCTCTCAAGGGACACCAAATATCAGAAATGAAGATGACCTCGCGGCACAACTTGTCGGATTCTTCCAGCAGTTCTTGGAGGTCTTCTCGGAGTTGAAGGGAAAAAATTTCTACCTTTCAGGTGAAAGTGTGCGTGTGTTCTATCCATCGCGTGCCCGTATGACGAAACTGACCTCGAGCGTAGTATGCAGGCATGTATGTGCCATGTGAGTATAATTTGCACCATTGAGCATGCACTTACACTCTGTCAGACATCGCAAACTTTATATATGAACACCCGGATGACCTCGACCTAAACTTGAAGGGGATCTGGATCGCAGACCGTACGTTCTTACAGAGCACGCAACGATGATTCGCTTACCGTCTTCCTAGCTGTCCTCGGATGGGACGTCGTACAAGAGCAGATCCCCGTCGTCGACTTTGTTCACAAGTACGAAAACGTGTTCGCCTTCAAGTATGTCTCTCTTCCAGTCCCCACGACAATCTCCTGTCTGATCTCACCCGTAGTCAATCGTTCTTGGCCCACTTGGACTCGGTCGCACAAACATGTAACTATGCTGGTTACTATAACAAGTTCGCGACGTATCCGCCTGCTGGACCTCTTCCTTTGCCTGGGAGGAGCACCGAGAACGACCGCGGATGTGATGTCTGGGATCTGGTCTTCGATGCCGCCTTACTCGTCAATCCCGCGTTCAACATTTACCGCATCTTCGATACGTTCCCGGTTCTATGGGACGTCCTTGGTTTTCCGTGGGCCCTTTGTTGACACAGATATCTATAAAGGACTAATCTCTCTGCAGCGGCTCATTCGAGCAAATACAGCTTTCTCCGCTCTATTTCGATCGCGAAGATGTCAAAGAGGCCATACACGCGCCAACGAGCATCAATTGGACGGAGTGCTCCAACATAAACGTCTTCCCTCGCGGTGACGCCAGTCTACCTCCCGCTTTCACCGTTCTTCCGAACGTCATCGAAAAGAGCGAACGGTCGGTCATCGCGCACGGGCTTGCAGACTTCATTCTCATTGCTGAAGGGTGAGAGCCTCTTCACCTCGCTCTGTAATGCTGGAGCCTGATCAATTGACTAGTGCACGTATCGTCATTCAAAAGTGAGTTACCTGGCCCAACATAGGATATCAACTAACGGTGTGGTGCGCCGCGACCAGCATGACATGTACGTTTGTTTCACTTTCTCTTATAGTTGGCAAGACTCAACTTCGAGGACAGGGGGTGGCTTGCAAGGATTCCAGACGCCGATCCTCAATGACAGCTTCATTGTTGACGGAATGGGTGCCCTCGGTACCGCACACACTGAGCGTGGCTTGACGTTCATCGAAGTCGCTTTAAGTGGGCACATGTGAGCTCGTTGGTCATACATTTGTGACTTTTTACTCATCGCATGTCATTAGGGTGCCGCAATTCTCTCCCAGGGTATGTAGCCGCATCATGCGCTGATCAACTGACTGACGGCCCTTCAGGCAGCCTTCCAGAGCATGCAGTTTGTTATGGGCTTCCGCGACACTGTATAACAGATGTAAAGCAGCGTGGACCTCGTGCATTGATTGTGACTTTACAATAAAAACCGGACGGAATGATCACGTTGCTGTGAAAGATTCCAAGGCCCCAGCACAGCGATCTCCTGACTCTTGCCGAGCCGAACACACGTTGTCGCCCAGTGACACCCTGCGCTTCTAAATTGGCGGGGCGGTTTTCGATGGCGACAACCGAGTACGCCCTAGAGCTATTGTCATCACTCGCGTCCCTTTTTCTGGTCCAGTCGATGATTGTCCCTCAATCTCTGCACGTCTTGGGGCGCGTCCTCGAAGGTATATGGGCTAAACTAGTCACACAAGAATGAGGATTCTGCTGCATACACGTAGCCGTCTTCCGCGGCAGTCCCATCTACGCTATTCAGGATGCTCACCGTCCGATATTTATGCTGCATGACGCACTCGAGCCGTTACGGTCCGTTTGTATATGAGGCAGTTCGTACGGCTTGTGCAAGTCTTGTGATCGTACCTTCGCGTGGCGGCCCGGTTACTTGCCCCGCGTGTCCTCTCAAAATAAGCTTTTCCCGTCGTTTTGCCGGAAAGTACTTATTACGAGCAAGCGTGAGGAAGGTGAGTTACAAGAGGAGCAGCATGATGTACCTCAGACTCATCGCAGGGTTCTTCCTCATCCAAACCGCTCTTGCGGCGACACGGACGACACCGCCTACTGGTGCGCTTGTTGTACGCGCTGGTACGACCGCGACCGGTGAGTATAAGACGGTTCAGAGCGCAGTCAATGCGTTGCCGGCCGATGGGAGCAGCCAGACCATCTTCATTTACCCCGGGACGTACACGGAGCAGGTCTACATCGATCGCACTGGTCCTTTGACTGTATGTTATCCTTCGTGCTCTCTTAGAAATCTGATGGCTTGAAATCGAGACAGGTATATGGATACACGACAAATACCGCCGCTTACTCGAGCAACCAAGTGACCATCACTTATAACGCCAGTTTACTTACCGCTGCATCGAACGACGCGACTGGCACGCTGCGTATTCACAAGGATGACTTCAGGTGCCTATCGTCATACATCTCAGTCGTGACAAAACCTCATGGTTCTTGGCTCATAGCCTGTACAACGTCAACGTGGCCAACACTCACGGGTCTGGTTCCCAAGCGGGTGCTCTCAGTGAATATGGAAGCCGAGCTGGTTTCTACGCATGCAGCTTCACCGGTTATCAAGACACTCTTTACGCCAACGTGGGAACCCAAGTATACCTCAAGAGCTTTATCCAGGTACGTACCCGAATGCTCTTCATTATTCTCTCATCGAACCAGGCGCTGCCTCTTGTAGGGAGCCGTCGACTTCATCTATGGGCGACAAGGATCCGCTTACTTTGGCGGGAACACAATCTCTGTAAATGGACCTGGGTATATAACGGCTAGCGGGAGGCAGTCCAACGACTCTACAAGCTGTACGTGCCGCATTTGTGTCTTCTTAAACTGTATCTTGATATTCCAAAGATGTTTTCGAGAGCAACACAGTCGTGCTTGCTAGTGGTGCCGCATCTGGAACCAGCGGGGCGGTATATCTTGGTCGCCCGTGGGATGGTGAGTTCGACATCATAAAGTTGATGCTTTGACTCACGGTCGTTCGAATCTTCAGTGTACGCCAAGTAAGTCTCACTTCGTACTGACGGCTGATATCAGAGCTTCAATGTTTGTGTAGGGTCATCTTCAAGAACACGGTCGTTACAGCTCCTCTGAACGCTGCCATTTGGTCTGTCTGGTCGTCTACAGACCCCCACACCGATCATATTCTCTTTGCTGAATACAATACGACGGGGAGTGGTGTAGCAAACGCCAACCGAGCAAGTTTTGCCACTGTACTTTCAGCAAGCGCAGCGAGCGCGTACTCTATCTCTAGTGCCGTTGGGAGTGATTATGCGACTTGGGTAGATGCAACGTATTTGTAGTGTATATCGGAGTTTGATGATTATCAAAACGCTAATATATTGGGGTTAAGTTTTTTTTTTGCAACCACACGAGAGCCTGAGGCTCAATGTGGGCGGCGTGAAGCAACTCGAACGAAGAGAAAGCGACTGTAGTCGATCAGGACCGTTCCGGAACTCGGACCGAAGACGTGTCCGTCAATGAGGTAAAGCAACAAGGCCAAATATCATGATCTTCGCTTTCCTCCCACTTTCATCCTCAATATCATGTCAGACTCTTCGACGTCCACGTCACCGCAAATATTGACGCCCGAGTCAACGGGCACGTCCCCCGAGCCGTCGGCCTCGACATCGTTCGCGGCCAAGAAGGCGCGCCGACAAACCGCCATCTACCCGAATGTCAATTCCTCGAATAAACCACAGAAGCCGTTCAGTCGGAGCGCCGCCAAGCGCGAGAGCGTCATGGCGCTCGGCAGTATCGAGCACCTCCAATACTATTTCACGAAAACGGGCATCGCGGCCCGCAAAAAGTCGGTATTCCGCTCGTGTTATACGCGATCATTGCTCATAACCACGACAGCCCGACAAAGAATCTGAAGGGCCTCGTCCCTGCGCTCGGCGGCCTTCAGCATATCCGCACTACGAGCAACACGAGCGCGCTCGGCATCGATCTCCCTCCGACTCCCACTATCCCGGAGATAAATCGTCCAGCCTTTCCGCCGTTTGTCAAGTCATATCAAACAGACCCCGAAACCCTGCTCCCCGGCGTTGTCGACGATCTCAACTATGTCTCACGCGCATGGCATACCGACTCCCCAACTGACTCGCTCGACATTGCCCCATTTGACGTCCTGAATGCCTTGAAATTAACGACGAACGCTATTCGCTCGGTGCGCAACTATGTCGTATCTTTGCCCGACGAGTCAGCGGGCTCCATACGTGCGCAGTACCGTTCCAAAGTGCTCGGTCCCGGGACTATTCGCTCTGCGAAATTGCCCTCATCTGACTCGGATCCTCTAACCATGATACGCAAGTCTGCCCTGGACGTGCTCACTGTTTTGCGCGAGCTCGAGGAAAAGAGCCGACTGCCTCTTGACCACGACGCATACGATGCGCAGAGCGACGGGCGTCAATCTCGGAGCGGGGTTGCCAGTCCCAGCAGCACCTCATCTGATCTCCCTGCCAGCGAAGGCAGTGGCGGCGATGGACTTCTCCATGTCGACGGCGATACATCGGTCTCGTTCTCCCTTGTACAAGTCCAGGGCAGGTACGAAAGTGTGCCGGTTTGGGAGGACTCGGACCCAGAAGACGAAGTGGAGGAAGAGGTCAAGCGTGATCGATGGGACGAGAAACTCGTCGTGGGCAGTGGATGGTTGTATCGACAAAACATCAAGTGGGATGAGCTTGTGAGCGAGCGGGCTGTCGTCGGGAGGTACTTGGACATGGTTGACGATGTGCTGTTCGGAGGGAAAAAGGACGGCACGCGAGGGTGGGAACATAAGGCGAAAAAGGTGGAGAAGGGAAATAGGCGGCGGGTTAGCGCCGGAGATGCGGATGGACGGTCGCTTGGGTTGATGCTTGGTGGCGGGATGATGGATCTGCATATAACGGAGGAGCCGGACGAGATAGAACAGCAGGACACGGAGTCAATCGATGACGACGACCTCCCCGCTTGGGCCAAACGACACGCATTCGAGGAGGACGACCTGGGTCGCGCCCACTCCCTTCTTGTCTCCCTCCTTCCGTCCACACTCCAATCAGCACTCGCATCACCGTCATCACGAGAAGAATTCCTCGACAGCCTATCGAGCGGGCAACTTCTCTGTGTCGCATACAACGCCGGTGTCAGACAGTCTCGGAAACCATGGGGATACGTCAACAAGGACGGCATACACGATATCATCGCGCTCTCCGCATCCTCTGAGGGTCAGGCGAAGGGGTGGACGTTCAGGCGGACAGATAACCTTCGGCTATGGGTCGGTGCCTTGAAGCTTCGCTACCTGTTACCCATCGTCGTGCCTATGGTTTCCACTCCTCATACACCGACGAGCTCGCCTGTACCGGCGCAGACAAGGTTCCCAGCAGGCGTGCATGAGCCGCCAATCAACTTCGACGCGAGGGTTGTGGCGAAGAAGGATGAGGGGTGGGAGGATATGCTGGAGGCGGTACTGGTGCGGTGGATGAAGAGGGTTGTTGACGAGACGAGGACTGAGGGGTAGCAGGACGACGAAACGACGACAAGGGCAAGGATAAGTGAGTTATGAGAATGTAACGAACTACGATACGAAGAAGGAGCACACTTATTATACCACACTCACACTATCTGGATACATACCATTATGATTTTAGTTATTTGGCATTACTTACTGTACCTCTCTTGCGTCGAACCATGCTAACTGGTACACGAGGGCGGTCTCACGAGGTAATCATCGCCACAGGCTGCGGCAATCGTAGTCTCGTACGTCTCAACAGATTCACCTCGTGTTTTAGTACCTACCTTCGCTATCTCGAGGTTCTCGTCAAACCAAACAGGATCTCAGTGGCCTGTGCAAATGTCATAGCCTGAGAAGTGGTTGTGACTTAAGTTCGACCAGAGAAATCACTGACCTAGTCGTGCGTGCAAGGTGCGAATGTACTGGTTTCGACAGTTACCAGCTCGGTTTATGCACAAGACACGCTTACTCTGAAGGATACCAGAATGGCGAGGTGATGTGAATTGGCCTGCCGGACAGAGTCCAGTACTAAGACAATTATTTTACCTGCTCGTAATCCTTCATACATCAGTAAGTCGGGTCGTGTCTGGTTGGTCTGGTGTCAGACCAACCAGACCAACCAGACACTTATATTCCGGTATGGCTCCAGATGAGACTTGCATAAAGCCATACCACTGAGCCATACCAACCAGACCATCGTGCCATACCACCCATACACATCAAATATACCATCCATACCGCCTATATGACACCTTTCAATGCATCGATAATGGCCATAATAAAGCTTAATATTGCAGACAGATACAACACACACTGATACGAACTCTACGGTAAATACACTGGCATGTATAAATATCGGTGCCCAAAGTTCCCGGGCCGACGAATGGGCACAGACACTGCGACTCGAGGAACGAAGACACTAAGGAAATGATAAGATGTTAGGGTATAATGATAGATGAAAGCACATACCGAATGAGTATGTCGACGCTAAGTGCTTGGACATAATGGGGTCGTCGCGGGACTGTCGCCGTGCCGCGCAATCATTGGACTATCAGCGCTCGTTGTTATCGTGAATCCACCGCGTCGTCATGATGATGAGGGTTGCTGTGATGACAGTGCATTCGTCGGGATGTTTGCCGTCGTCGTCGTACACATTGATGATGAAGATCGCGATGCTCGTCCTGGTTGGGCTTTGTCCTCGGCGTCAAGTTTCTCGTCCTTGTCAGTTGGAAGACTCGTCCTCGGAATGTTCGCCAGGACGCTCGCCCACTTTCCGTCGTGCCAAGAGGCAATGTCCTTCCACTCCTGACTATCTTTCCCAAAGGTTATCCTGATCCAAATGAAATAGCTCGCAAGGACGACGTCGGCATAAGTCGCCCTATCTCCCATAACGAACTTCCCGCCACTCTGGCTCAACCAACCTGCGACCTTGCCTAATTCCTTCTCAAACTGCTTCCACAGCACCTCTCTCTCTTTTCCTTGCGGTACCATTTCCGTCAATGGCCGATGGTATTGCTCTGTGCGGGTGCGGGCGAAGAATTCTCCGCTTCTTGGGTGGAAAATTTCGTGCTCGCGTGGGACGATAAATGGCATAAGCGGTTTGAAGCGGAAGCGAAGGGCTTCGTGAAAGGTCTCAAAAAGCGTTTCTGAGCCGCTTGGAAAGAGCAGGGGAGTGGAGGGATAAGTGACGTCGAGGTGCTTAACTATGGCCGCGGAGTCCGCCACGAATCGCATTGTAAGTGGATCGTAAATAACTGGGAGAGTATGTTTTGTGTGAGGGTTCCCGGAGGCTGTCGGGACGGCGTTTGAGATGTAAAGCGAAGAGATGTCCGGGTATTCGACCCACGTAGTCGAGTAGTCAAGCTGCTTGAGATTCAATGCATATCTGCGAGTGAATTGTATTTCGTCTTAGTTCATCAATCCGTAGAATTCGCAGCAGGGCTGCTCTTACCGCACTTTCCACACATTCGGTGACCAGGCGATTTCAGGCTGCTTTGAAGGGATGTCATAGAGTGTGATTTCATTGCTTCCGGACAGTCTTAAACGGCCTCAGCTTTGGCCCACTTGTTCGTCGTGTATTTACTCACCTGGACTGAGAGTGTTGACGTGACAACAATGCTAGTGGCCGGATAATGGCTCCATGAGAGCGTACGTTCAAGCGAGCCAGTTGTGTCATCAGCGTTTGCAGCAAGTTTACGATTCGTCGGAGTTCGGTTTGAAGGGCCATCACGTGCGCAAGAGAGCGAGACCATAAATGATAATCGGAACTTCAAGTCAATGGAGAAGCAGCAATACACACCCGTACAGAGCCACCCTTGCGACCCTCAGGTGTGAGCCTCGTGGTTATCTACTGCGAAGAGCTTGAGATACCAAAACACTTGACCAACGATACCACGCATCGCGGCTCTTTCCAATTGAGCAAGTTTCAAGGGCATCGACGACTCGCGACTGTGACTGTATGAGGCTATAGCAAAAAGGGTCTTATCGTTTCATCGGCTTTTACTGCGCCACATCTTCTTGAATCGCGGCATATCAAGGAAACATCACTTCAGACGACAGAGTATGTTAGACATGTCTATTGCGACTGGCCGACATCCTTACAATGCCCCAGGAGAAAGGTTCTCGTTAGCCATCACACGCTGGCAATGCGCACATGCTATACTTTATTGCGGACGTCCAGACTAATTGTCTGTTGCCTCAACGTTTCAACAAAATCGACAGACGTCTCGCGGCTTTTTGCGACTGTGCAACATCTCTTGGCGCCAATGATAGATTACATTATGATTGAATGTTCGTAAACACATAACCGTAAGTAATTGCAGTAGAATCACATCAAGTCACAACAAAGAGACCTGAGCGGGAACCGGCCCACTTTAATCCGATCCGATCCTCACTTCTCAAGATTCTTCAGATAGGCGAGGACCACGTCTGCCGCGCGATCCTTGGCGACATACTTCTGTGGCCCCGTTCCGCGCCCACGCTCGACACCGTCAACTGTGGGAAAAGTCAGCTCCGTCGTACCGGAAAACAAGGCAAGACGCCACGAACTCTTGCAAACGGCGGTCCAGGTTGGCGTATCCTGAGGACCGCTCGGCGTCTCGATCCAAGAAAGGCTCGTGAGTTTGCCTTTCGATTGTAGGTCTATGGGAAGCGAGGTTAGTAGGGTAAAAGCGGGTGCGGAGAGCTGAAAGTACAGTTGTTCAACGCGATGGTACCCTCTACAAAGAATAAGTCAGAAAGGCGGAGAGCAGCGGGTGAAGTGGCATACGAGTTGCTGGAGGCATAATTGCGTAGTTGATATCGTAGTAGATATTCAGGCGTTCGTGTGTTGAGCCTGTAAGACTTGTCCATCTCAGCAGGACCATTTATACCATGACCTGACACGGCTTCATTCTCAGAAGTGTCCGTCCGCAAATGAAACAGACCACTCCCATGCAATTCAGCAATGAAACAACCTGGAAAAGCTGCTCGTTCCTTCATGGAACGTGCGAAGAACAAGGACCAGGCTGGAGCGGATCGGAAGAAATCGTTGGGATTGGTTCATGGCATTTGGTAGCGACGGCCATCTTCTTCTGTGAAGTGTAATTCAGGCTGGTAATTCCCCATGAAAGGAGTGCGAGATACGTACGTGGTAAAGGCAAGGACCGATCGACCACATATGATGCGTCACCGAGGAGTGCAGAGCCCTCGATAAAAGGCTCCGATAGTATAGACGCCGAAGAGGGCCATCGCCTCTTCGAACGCACTAAGCACGATGAATGAAAGCTATCCAAAAGACTTGACGAAGGTAACGTTGTGATCACCGCTGGGAGACGCCGAGCTGCCTTCGGGGAAGTCCACCTTGGCATGCGCAATACGAGCGGGTTTCCGCGCACCGCCATGCACATGGCGTCACTCGCAAATGAAGTCCTTGAACAAATCGGCAGGCAAGCTAGCCACTAACTCGGGTATGTACACGGCGCGCGTTTCTGGCGGCAACGTGTATGGAACGAACGAGACTCTTCTGTTTTCTCAGGTCAGATATGCCGAAAGTTACATTGCTGGTGATACTGGCGCGGGAAAATTAGTGAGCTAACGGAGAATCACTGGGAGGAAACGGCCTACCATGTTCACAGTAAGATACAGTGAATGCAGCGGGCGTATAGTTATTAGGTCGATTTTCCCTTCGCTGTGGCAGCAGTAGCGTCATCGGTGACAGACAGTTTCTCCATGGCGTCTTCGAACTCGTCCTCGCTGCTACCCTCGGAGACTTCCTCATCTCCGTCGTCCCCATCCTCCTCTTCCTCCTCGTAATCTTCATAATCAAGCTATAATCACAATCAGATTTTGAAATAACAGGCTCTGAAAACGCACCGGATCATAGATGACACGAATTATTAGGCTACAGCTGGGACATGTTGCTATGTCTTCGTAGTTTGCCAGCTGTTGGCGAGATATTTCAAAGCGGTCGCCGCAGGGGCAAGGATAGTGGTACAACCGCTTCTCCGCGTCCCAGACCATGTCCTCGATCTCAATCTCGTCATAATAGGCACCCATGATAAGAAAAGAGACAAGATAAGCAACGAGAACTGTAGTATGCGCTAGCAGCACAACGCGGACATGAAGGTGAAGAAGTAAGAAGCGAAAGCTTTCGGAAGTCAAAAGATCCGGTGTTGTGCTACAACCTCCGAGAAAAACAGGGATTGACCGGTGCGCCCCTTCTACCCGGTTCCCGTCTCATTTTCTTTGTCCTTGGCACTGGGCTGGAATACGAGGTAAAAGTTGCGGTGAAATGCTTACTATCGGATGCCTTTCACGTTCACATCTCGGCATATTTCGATTGACTCTCCGAGTGTGGCGTCGCAGAATGCGACTAATTTCAATACGGCACCACGACCCCCTTCGCTTCATGGGGCGTGGATACTCTGGATACTCATTATCCCTGCTCTTCTCGTAGTCTTCCCACTGCCATGCTTCCGTCACATCGTGTCCTGCAGGAAAATATTTCTAGGTATGATCTTATCTGCTCATGGAAGCGGTTCAATAGCATACAAGGTTGAACGCTGACTTGAAGAGACGCTCAATAAGCGGTTTTGGACGCCAACCTAGTCATTGCCGTCCTCTCGTCTCAACGTCAGGTGCTAAGCTCTAACGTCCGCCGCCTGGGCACAAACCTTGCAGCCGATCACGTCGGCCAGCCCAGCTACTGCTTCATTCCACAAAGTGTCCAGCGTCATCCCAAGGAACAGTCTATCGCTGAAAAGAACACGGATTCATTTCGGTGCGTGTTGCAAGGGCTCCTATCTCACAAGTTCTGTCCGTTCATGTCCTCTGCTTCTGTCCAACCTTGAGGGATGGTGTGAGTTATTTATGTCGGCGAATCAGAGTCTTTATGGCAAACCTTCGTCCCAGGAAGGGTATGGGTCCGCTAAATTTGCTACTTGACGCAATTCGTTGCTTGGACTCACCTAGACCTAGCGGAAACTGCGAGATCCTTTCCATCTCATATTCCTTGCGAAATGAAAGGTTCTCATCACTGTCGCTTGTTCTTTCATCCGTCCTTCTTTCTCTGACACTCGAAATGCTCTGACGCGTCACGCTTGTTTCCGATCCTATCTCCTCCGCTGCTATTCTCCACTCTTTTCCGCCGTCTGCAGCCGTAAGACTCGTGTAGTCCAGCAACACCCGTCACATATCAAACGGGCTTCTCTGGAAACGAGTGACCGTTCTTATGTGCTTTGGACACGGAACGCGAATCTTCTGCGAGTGCAAGTGGCATGTCGTTGCGAGTTGTCCGCCGTTGTCTTTCTTCGACGACATACGTTGATGGCTTAATCAAATTATTGTGACCCTGGTTCAAGGGTTTCAACAATGTCTATCACAATCGACCTCACATCTTTCTACAGGGCTCAGACTTACGATATACCAGTCGGCGGCCGCTCGGATGATTCCTACCTATCCAGTGCACTGTGACTGTGCCTCGCGGTGTCTTCGATTCGTGCGAGCCCTTCATGACCAGGAACGAGTACACATTCAGCGTTTGTCATTCATCGCCCTCAATAGTGGTGATTCTTAATTCTTCAGAAACCTCTGTGAGAGGTCGCCGTTCCGACTGACCGAGACTCAGTCTCAAGCAATGATGCTGAAACGCTTCATGATTCATCACGATGATGACGGTGAGTGAGAGTCTTTCGGAGCACCTGCACGAGAACTCAGATGTACAGTATGCCGTTTCCATTCCATGTGAGCTTTGACAAGGCGGTAATAGACTCGGGATGATGATGCAGCGGCTGGTGATGTTGCTCTCCAGTGCCCTAGCACGGTACTTCGTCGCTCTTCATCGCCAGTGTTGTCCTACCCATTGGATCAACACGAGGCTCGCATATAAGTGGCATAGCGCTTACGCACGTGTCTTTGCGACGATTCAATTGCAACGGAGAAAACGGGAAGTGCGCCGGTTGTCATGATCGGAGCCAGAGAGCTCGAACTAAACAGAGTTTGGTGTGACCTGATTCCCATGACGCTTTCGTGTGTCCTGACTCTCATGACATTCGAAGCTTGATCACACTAACAATACTGGTTGGATCTTCTTTCACGAAGGTCTCCGCATTCAAAATGGCATTAATATTGCGCAATTCCTCGAAGAGATATGAGCTAGGTCCTATTCTCACCATCTCGGTGCGCGAACCAATGAGAAAAGCTTAGACTGAGGCAATACAATGCTTCCGCGACCTATTGCACTCTCAAGTGAAAGACGCCATAACGGCTGGTGACCTCTCAGTCATCCAACGCCACAATACCACCATTGCCAACTTCCCACGAGGCTCGGTAGCCCATCTGCGCGCCTGATTCCGCAGTACAGAGGCTTTAACAGAGATATATCACGAGACCACATACAACAATGACTGTCAAGGTGCGTCAGAATACAGAAAATTAAATGCAAGGAGCCTCACGAAGGATTCGGATTGGATTGAGTGAGCTCTGATCGCAAAGCCGAAGCACGGCATGCATACGGTCGGCAACGCGGCCGTCTGTCGGAAATCAAAAGGATTTCGCCCTGTGTCATATTTTGATGTGGTTCTTGAGGGGTTACCAAGCTTCAAGCAATCCACACGCTTTGAAGATATGACATTTCTCTAGCTTCAACCCACAAATCCACGACTCACGGAGGTCTCGTGGTCCCGGCGATCAAAGGACGGCATGGTCACCATCATGGCCGTCGCTGCCGAATCCACTCACAGCAGAATTCGCCGTTCTTATCAAAGCTGAATCCTGCACTCAATCCGATTTATGTATTCGTGAATCCAAATTGTGTTTATCCACTTTGACACACCTGGCCTGGTGTGACTTGTAGTTCGCTAGGGCAAAAATCATGGCAAGGGCCGAACGGCATAGTGCGGCATACTCGGGAATCAAACCGAGAGGCCCGATCAACGCAACAAAATTTGTATATGGACTTCTTCGTCTTGCAGTGTGCACGCCATCGGCAGGACAATAAGTGATATCTTTGCGACTACCAGTCCATCTCTGACTTAAACTGACTCAACTACAGCGCCCGAGATGACCACGTCGACACCTCTCCCTGATTCGGTGATGGACATTGACGTTTTGCTAAAATCACCACATCTGTGCCATGTGGTCGGTTATCCTGGATTTCGAAGGTCAAGCCTGAGGTTAAGCATCGAATCCTCTGAATGCACAGCTATAGATCAATCCTTGATGTCTGTTGCGTTTGAACACAACGCCCGGAGTTCTCGGGGCACGCCTGCCGATAAGTGCAATAAAAGCACATACTTCAACTCTCACGCCGACCGCCTCGTGAGCAGTATGTTTCGTATCCCCGCTACACGTACTCAAGCCAGAGCATTCATTCAACAGCTTTCTCCTTCCAAAACCCGTGCCTCTGTTTCCTCGCCAGTGTCGGGAGTACGTCGACTCGAATCCATAATTCCACGCCGCTCCACCAGAGTAAGTTTTCCTCGCTTCATTGACATCAACAGCACTCAAGACACTGTTATCTGCGCAGCTCTCCTCTACATCATCCGGGCAGCCATATTGTTCCGTCTTTGACTCTCTGGGCGTTGTACCGCCCTGGTTCGATCGTCTCGCTACCTCTGATGACAACGAGCTTCCTACGGAGACGCAGAGGTCCTTGATTCGCGAGCAGATTATTCCCCAGGCCATGAGAGACCTAGGCATCGTCGAGAAGGACATCTAGGAAAAGATGGACGATCTCAGGCCCCCGGGGAAGGAGCATCTATTGGCGGCGAAGAAGAGGGTGTTGGACGTAGTTTCCAGATCGCATGGCCTTCTCTTCACCATGCACCAATTCCCCGTCGAGATTCTCGCGGAGATATTCGAATGCGACTGTGCGCATGCCAAGGGTTCAGAGACTTCTGCGCACAATATCTCGGAAGGTCCTTGGCTTCCCAGCTATGTCTGTCATGCATGCAGGAACATTGTAATATCTATGCCGGGCCCACTTTGGACGTTCATTCGCCTCGATCTTTATTCCTATTCCCATGGCAATGGGGGGGCAGCTCCTCACAACGAGGCTGGAGCGCGCTAAAGACTATCCCATTTCCATCAACCTTCAGGGACGCAAGGCGGAGCTTGACTCAATGCTCCGCTGGATACAGTCCATGGGTCTCACCTCGTCCCGATGGAAGGACGTCAAACTCGAACTCAAGCAGGATGCTTCAGACGTTGAGCAGTCTGATGACGGCTTCTCACTAGACAGTGTAACTGGGGAAGAGGGTCTCCCTAGACTCTCATCCCTCAGTCTTAATCTCCGCTCCTTTGACGACCTGAATTTGACCCACTCCCTCGCTGCGTTTCAGCATGCGCCACGACTTCAGTCTGTCACACTTCACCGTTGCGACGATTACGACATTCCTCTTCCGTATCATCAGTTGCGCAGCGTCATGCTCGTACCCGACTCTCCGGAAACTACAGTCGAAGAGACTTCAAAATTCCTATCTTGCTGTCTTAATCTCAAATCCCTCAGTATCGGCTCCTCTGCGGTGATCTGTGGTGACAACGATTTTAGTGTCAGAGATCACGGTCCGGTGTCTTCCTCTCTTCGCCATCTTTCCGTAAGTCGACCGGCTCTCCAATGGAGCTCAACTTCTGCGCTCCATCACCGGATTCCCTGAAGATTCGACACATCGAATCCTTCGAGCCGGTTTTAGCCTTCCTGAGGCGCTCGCGTTGCCCACTGAGGTATCTGTCGGTTCAATCCGAGTACCCACAGTGGAAGGAGGACATTCTGGAACTGCTTGAGCTGGTTCCATCCGTGTATGTGGCGGTTATAGGTACAGACTACCATGATAGGTGGTATGGGGACTCGATGGATCAGATCACCAAGATGTGCATGGAGGATGAGTTCGAGATCATATTGATGCAATCCAAGACAGTGGCATTTTACAGAAACTACCAAATCTGGCATCATTCACCGTAGATTCCGGCGTTTGTAAAAAACAGCGGATTGTTTGAGTACTACCAAATTACTCGCACTATTTTGAATCGTTGTGTTCTGGATCAGGCGGTACCTGAGCGGTACCGGTGTGACTGGATGTCGGGCATCGGGCATCGGCGGCATACAAAATGGCCCGCAGCAGAAGCATGTGACACAACAGCACTTGCCTCCTGCTCCCATCTCTATGCTTGAAGCAAGCGATAAGTGCTTCCACAGTTTATTCTATCCAATCTCTATCCCAACGGGCGTGTCTGGAAGCCAGTCGAGTGATTTGTGCGTGCCAATTGAAGTGCTATTTGACATTTTGGAGCCGCTTTTCTCGCTTTTCTCGCTATACGGCTTTTTTTCTCTCGTGAACCCCAACAAACGATCCGTCCATGGCTGACAGAGGACGCGGGCGCGGGCGGGGTCGAGGTGGACTCCCCGTCATCTTCAAGGCGGGCATCCAGCCTGGCATTCCCGACTACCTTACCCCATCGAAACAAAACAAACTAGTCGCCGTCCTTCGGAAAGTTCCCAAGGCACCCCAACGCCCGACTCGTCCTGGTTTTGGGACGGCGGGCACACCCATTACGCTTCGGTCAAACTTCTTTCCCCTCACGACCGGCTTGGACAAGCTATACGACTACTGTATTCAGATCGAGCCACAGCAGTTTCTCAGGAAGCACAAGGCGCGCCTATTCGAGCTTATTGAGGAGAGTCCCCAGTTACAGCCGCATCGGGCATATATTGCCCATGATGGGAACCAGCGCCTCATTGCCGCCAAGAAGATTCCCGACGTTGAGCTCACCGTTCCTTTCTTCGAGAGGGGGGAGAACGGGCCACCGCTAAATGGTGACGTGTATCAAATATCCATTACTATCGTTCGTGAGCTCGACGTCAAAGAGATGAAGAGGTATGTCTCTTGGTCTTAGCATTTATTCATCCTAATGTTCCGTTCCAGCTATCTCGATGCGGATGTCAACTCGAAGGATTACGATCCTCTTCCTCTTGTGTCCGCTCTCAACATAATTCTCCAAGACATACCTCAGCGTCTGGGCGTTCGGGTTGGGCAGAACAAGTACTTCTTCCAACCACCGGCGAATGGACGCATGCATCTTGGCATGGCGATCGAAGCGTGGCGTGGGTATTTCATGTCCGTCCGCCCTTCGTACAAGCAACTGATGGTCAACATGTATGTATTTCTCTCTTTCTTGTACTACTCTTGAGCTCATTGTGTTGTAGTAACGTGACGATGGCGCCTTTCGTCGAACCAGGTAACATGGGAGACCTTCTGTTGGCCTTCAGAGGCAATGCGCGAGGTCTCCCCACCATCCCCGAGAAGCTGGCGAGGAGTATCACGGTTACGACTACTCATCTTGGGTACAAACGCCGATGGAAGCTGATAGGCATCGGAGGACGGTCGGCTCGCGACACGACTTTCCCCTGCGACGAATACGACGAGAAAGCCATGTCCATTGAGGCATATTTCAAGAAGAGTGAGTCTTTGTATTCTCCTCCCCTATGGAAACTAACACCTCCGTCCGCAGAGTATGACATCACCCTCCTCCATCCCACCGAACTTCCCGTCATCAACGTCGGGAGCGCTAAGCGCCCCTCCTGGCTCCCCGCCGAAATATGCGAGATCGAGCCAGGTAACCCTTACAGAGGCCGGCTCACCGACAGGGAGGTAGCCCAGATGATGAAGGTCGCATGCAACCCGCCTCTTGTCAACGCCAACTTCATCACCGGCGACGGGTTCAACAAGTTAGGCCTCCTCGACCAGGACCGGGGCCGACGTCTGCAAGATCAGTTCCAGCTAACGGTGGACACGGAGATGGCGGGCGTGCCCGCGCGGATGCTGCCGCCACCCACTATCGCGTACAAGGACGGGCATATTGATCCCAACATGGGGTCATGGAATATCATCAAAAGCAAGTTCATGGAGCCCGCGCATATTGAGCGGTGGTGGGTGCTATTGGTGCGGGACCAGAACACGGGGTCCCAGCTCGATAAGATGACTGTGATCATGCCGCTAGTGATAGCGTTCTACAACAAGCTTCGTGCGGTGGGGATTACGACTGGAGGCCCGGCGACGATGGTGGAGACGGATACGTTGCAGACGGAAAAGACGGATCCGGGGAGGGTGAAGGCGCAGGCCCATATTGAGGAGAAATTGAGGAACACCGGGAAGGATGGACCGAAACCGAGTTTTGTCCTGGTGTTGTTGTCGCAGAGGGATAATTTCATCTATAGTGGGATCAAGGTTCGTCTTCCTTGCCCCTTTTTCACTTCTTCCGCCGTTTATCTGACTACTGCCCATGTAGCGCATCTGCGACATCAAATTGGGCATCCCCACCGTTTGCATGCAGCTTGAGAAATGTCTCCTCGGCGAACGAATCGATGGGAAGAAACAGGATCAGTACTTCTCCAACGTCGCGCTCAAGGTCAACACCAAGCTTGGCGGGGTGAACCACACGCTGACAGCTACGCACATGGAGTGGCTGAACAAGGAGGCCACCATGGTTGTTGGGATCGACGTTACCCATCCTGGACCAGACTCGCGCTGGGGCACGCCATCCATTGCTGCGGTCGTGGCAAGTATTGATGACAAGTTCGTGCACTACCCCGCGAGCTTGAGGATCCAGAAGCCGGATGAAGGGAAGAAGAGCAAGGAGGTCGTGGATGACTTGGAGGGGATGGTCAGGGAGAGGCTGCAGGTGTACAAGCAGAAGAACGGCGAGTACCCGCAGAGGATTCTTGTCTTCAGGGATGGGGTGTCTGAGGTTTGTCTTTCTTTCCTGACGACCGCCAGGGGATGACTTACGAGCGGGTTTGTAGGGCCAGTCTGATATTGTCATCAAGGAGGAGCTGAGCAAGATCAAGCTGGCGGCGCAGAGCTTGGACGATTGTAATCCGAAGGTGACAATTATTATATGTGGGAAGAGACATCACGCTCGGTATGTTACTCTCTCTCCTTCTGTTCCGTTGAGGTCGTATTCTGATGAACGATGTGTAGTTTCTATCCGACGGACACAGCCAACGCTGATAAGAATGGCAACACCAAGCCCGGGACCATCGTCGACAAGGGTATCACAGGCATGTACGTACCACCATCTCCCTGGCCTCATATGTCCTCCAAGACTACGCTACTAGATTCGATTTCGACTTCTACCTGCAAGCGCACGCCGGACTCATAGGCACCGTCAAGCCCACGCACTACAATGTCATCTACGACGAGAACAACGTGGGCGCGGACGACATCCAGGTCGGGACGCACACCGCCTCCTACGTCTACGCGCGGGCGACCAAGGCGGTCAGCCTCATTCCGGCGGCGTACTATGCCGACCTTGCGTGCGAGAGGGGGAGGATCTATATGAACAAGTTGATGTTGGATGATAGGAAGTCTACGGCTGGGAGGAGGGGCACGCGCGAGGAGAACGTGGAGGGCGCTTTGGGGGAATGGGGTGAGTGGGCGTTGGTTGTGGGTGGTGACTAACCAATAATGTTGCTTTTATGTAGATCCACGAGGACATGAAGAATACGATGTTTTACATATGAGGCGAAGGGTCGGAAAGGAGATTTGCCATACGTCTCGGAACTGCCTCTTTTTCAAAGTAGGTGTGTCTGGGAGATTGTACGAGACGTATATAATTGGTCAGTAAGTAAGTAAGTTGTATCGATCAAACAGTTCGATGCTGATAAGACCCTCCCGGGTTGACAAGGACAGACGCCAGATGTGGCTTCCCTCGACGAACTATGTTACCCAACCTCTTCACCCTCTCCCTCAGACACCTCGCCCATCTCGGAAAGTACAACCACCGTGGCCATGGAATATGGGAGAGAATTGAAATACAGGACGGGGAGAGGACGGGACACGCTGTCGAGGATATGGGCATCAGAGCAGAGCACAATGGGGGAACGAAGACCCACCTCTCGCGTCTCCACCGACATGAGCGCGTCTGCGAGGAGAATGTGGCATTTGTAGCGCGTCACAAGGGCTGAAGGGTTGATGATAGGCGACAGAGTTCGGGCGCAAAGAGTTGGGGATGTGAAACAAGAGGGCAGGGGGGTTAAGACCGTGGACGCACGCGACTCGGAGGACTAAGGCAAAAGGAGACGCACAGGAGGATTTGCAGTCGCACGGTGTGCTTGTATGCAATCCCCGTTGTTTCCATTTGGCCGTTCTCAGTCGGACAACCGAAGCGAACAGAATGCCTGTCTGGTCTCTGGAGTCTGGACAGGAAGGAGTCCCGGTGGCGGACATCGACTTTCTTCTGAGTTCTTTGGCTTGGCGTCTCCGAGTCCTTGGCTGCGATGAGAAAACGCGTCCATCCATCCATCCATGCCGCGAATTGTCTTTCGACTCGAACCCTTCTCACTGGATGGTGTGCGTCCGTTCACCCGGACAGCTGGAGCGAAACTTGTTCTGAGCGCCATGGTGTTCAGCCTCCGAGTCTTTCCTCCCCCGGCCTCTCTAGCTGCACGATGTTTCTACTTCGCAGGGGTGTCTTTCTTCTCTCTCGGCTCAAGTCTCGTTCCCTGACGACCTACCCGTACTGGGGAAGGACAACTCACATCGCTGGTGGGATGTCTCTCTTCTCGACAGGAATCCACTGCCCGGGAATGTGACGAGACAATGAAATGTCGATACGGATGAATGTTGGACGTCGGGAAGAAGAATATGAGCACACTTGACCGTGTTGAGAAGCCGTCGGACATGGTTATGGATAGCAGGAAAAGACGATCATTCGACATTAACGCATGGCTCTATGATACAGACTTGGTTGGGTATGGGTGGGGATGGATGGTATGGGTGCGCTAGCTGCCGCTATATCGTCGACCCGCCGCGACTCCTGCCCCGCGAGCCGCATCTGCAGCAGATGATGTCCGCGATCACGTTGAATATCGTTACGATGACCTAAAGACGGGACGCGAATCAGCGAGGGAAGAAGAGGATGAGAGTAGATGGGGACGCACGGTGGTTATGGCGCTGACGATGGCCATGAAGACGCTGGCGATGGCGGAGATTATGGCGTTGAGGCCACGTCCGATTGCTGAGAATACTGAGCCCTAGAATGTTTGTTAGCGAGGAGAAGACTCGGCGGAAGGGTAGGCGTACCATGGTGATTGTGTTGTTGGATGATTGAATGGGTGGGATGAGATGGTTGGAGAGTATGGATTATCGTCGCAGATTCTGGGCGCTCTTATAGGGCGAGGAAGAAGAAGAAAGCGGGCGAGGAGCGGAGCGGAGGGATGATGACATCGATGATGAGTGGAGTGGCGACTAGCGCGAGGTCCGCATGGTCCAGGCCCCCGTTGTGGCTATACGGCGTATTTAGTGGTGTTACTCGACGTGCCCTGACGATCGGCATGTCGGCCATTCGAAAAAAACTTCCTTCTCCCGCCTTACTTTCCGCTTTCATAGGGGACTGCAGTCTCTTTGCTGGTTCTGGATTGCTGGGAAGCGTTTGGGCTGGACGCTAACTTGCTTTCTCCGCTCCGCTGCCTCTCTGCCCTGTGCCCTTGCGACTATCTCCGCGTCATAATGAAATCCGCACTAATGACTCTCCTCCACGGCGGCTGTAGTCTATTGATACACAGGCTCCAATGGCCATGACGCGGATGCATACACCAAATCCAACGTCACCACCTTACGCGTCATATTGATCGGCGGCGCCACACTCGCGTCATTGCAGGCGAGACCTTTATAACGTCGAGGGCGGATTCCACTGTTGAACACATCAAACCACCTCTACGACTTTCACAACACTCACACTCACATAACATTATGGTACGCTCCCGTGGCGCTCCGCCTCCCACAGACGCTAACACGCATCTTTGCAGGGATCCATCTTCTCCGCAATCGGCCGCGGCATCAACGCCATCATCTCCGCCATCGCCAACGTTATCATGACCATCGTCAGCGCTATCACTACGGTGCGTCTCTTCCCTCATCCCTCCCCTCCCTTATTTACATCTGCTACAGGTGATCGTGACCATCTTCGACGTGATCATGGACATCCTCTGCTGCAGATGTTGCGGCCGCGGGACCCGCCGCGCCGGGACGCGCAGAGGCTTCGGGAGCAGCAGACGCGGCGCTACCACCTACTAAGCGCGGCGCTCCCACCTATTAGGCGCCTCGCTACCACGATCAGCTAGCCGCCCCGCTACGCCATGACTCATTCACGCCCTGACCCAATCATCCACCCCATTTAATACCCCCCTCACCCATCCACCTTCTTCTTAGTAATCTACACGCCGTTGGATCTGTATCGTTACCTTTTTATGTATGAATATCTCATTGCGCGCTTTCTGTGCTTTTTTCCTTTACCCTTCTGTCTGACTTGATCGTGCGCGGACAATCTACATTCAAGGCATGTGTTCGAGTCGAACGCGAGGGATGTACATACCTCCTTGGGCCTCTTCCTTCACCAAGTATTGCATCCAGCGAAACGTTCATAGACAAATCTCCCAGATGGAACGTTCTTGTAAGTAAACAACAGATGGGATTGGCGGGAGGGCCGGGAGTGAGAATTGTTTTCACGAGCCTGGGAAGTTCATACCATGTGCCCCCAAACGGAAGGACGCAGCGGTGGGATGGTGGCGTGGACCAGACATTTCGTCGCAAGGTTTTTCGTTGTTTCAAATTCACAATGAGAATGCAAAATCAAATGCTTACAAGACATGCCAAGCTCGGTATCAAGAGTCGGGGCGTGCAAGCTCGGGAATCGAGAATCGGCTTGGACAGAACACCATCTCACGTTTTCGCATTCGCGAGAAGCGCTACACCTTTCGCTATTTTTCTTGCATCAGTGCATATGTAGCCGCATCTCTCCTTCCTGCCAGTGGTTAGTGCACACCCCGTGGATGGCTCACGCACATGCCCAGTTGACGCGCTAGTTATCTACCAATACACTCTACCACGGTGACTGAACTTCGAATAGGAAGATGGAAACTGGTAGTATTCATTGAGACAATCCGCTGGTTCTTGCGAATGCCGAAATCTACAGTAAGATGTGGTAGTCTCCACTGTCTCTAATTGCAGGCCATGAGATTTGGAAACCACGTCCGACGCGCTCTTCTTTGCCGCCACTAAACACTCCCGCGAGCGCGTCTATCTGTCGCAGGTACTGCTTGATGATGCCTAGGTCCCTCATTGCCTGGGGCAGAACCTGCGCACGGACGACAGACACTTCCCTTTCCGAAGGAAGCACATCATTGGAGGCGGCGAGGCGATCGAACCTGGGCGGGATGATTCCCTGAGAATCGGGGACGAGGATTCGATGAGGCTCTTTGCATGAGGGACAGGAAAGCATGGGGCTGCTATTGCGTCAGATACATAGGAATAGTTTGCCCAGGAAGAGCGACATGCCGTTCATGATGTGGTTGCGGTATAAGTTGAAGAGAAAAAGAAGGCCGGCAAGCGTGCCCGTCAAACACGAAATTCATGTGTCATCTAACGATCTGTGTGTTTCCGTGACATGAGTCTCTGGATTCTAGAACAAACGCAGTAATTCTCCCAGAACAGCATCATCGGGACAGCCTCCCGGGCGCGCTGAACTGTCTTCTCATGGATATGGATGAACTTTCAGCTTTGCTTGATACCCCCCTTCCTTCTCAGATCGACATCATTCACTGGCACCGGCACCAATCGTCCAATCCCACCGTCCCACGCGATTTCCAGCCTCAGTATCCCAAAGTCAAGCCGCACGGGTCGCCCACACGTGGCCCTCGTCCATGTCTTGCTCATGAGCGTCCTCCCGACAGACTTTGAATATCCCGCTCGATATAGCGGCTGGGCCTATATGAGGGCACCACGGTCATGACGGCGAGGGGCAGAACCTCGAGGAGGGAGAGTAATCCGGTCTATCGTGGTAGCACATGTACAATCAGAACTGGCCTGGCACTGGAGGACGCTGAGACTTACAACCAAACGTGCTGGTGTGTCCTCCCCAGTCTTGTGGAAACAGACACCTACCGCTAGACGAGTCAGACTTCTACAGTGCGTCGTCAAGACGCTGAGGTAGTCCTGACAAAGGGACCACTGGCAATCGGTGTTGTCGCCAGGCAGCACGCTGAGCTCTACCAAGCCCGGGGCCAGAGATGGAAGCACCTCCATCCAAAACCGTCGGCCCATCCCTGGACCTATATTCGGACTGGGACGGAGAGACAATCGTTTCAAAAGTGTACACGCCACTACACAGTCGAGGACGGCTGGTGTGATGACGATATCTTCCAGCGTGAGTGAAGTCACTGCCAAGGCTGAGCTACGAAACAATTCGTCGGGCAGAATGCATGCCCTCAGCGAGAGCGAGTGTGCCTGCGAAATAGACCCCCACAGCAGCGGAGCCTCTTCACCGCGGACAACCACTCCATGCAGACTCAATCGCTTCATGTACCGCGGCTGGTCCTGGCCCTCAGGGAGTATATGCGCCAGGCTAAGCGGTACGTGCACGTTTTCGTGGAATGCTCGCCACGGGCCCACAGTCAGGTCTACGATACCAGGATTGTTCTTCATCAGCATGGAGACGAGGTTCGCAGACCAGGGCCATACTACATGGGACACTGTGAGGGACTCGAGCTTTCTGAGGCAGGATAGGGGAAGAGGAACGTCCCCGCCGGGCGTTAGGTGCAGGGAGGTGATACGATGCGATACCAGGAGCAAGAAGTGAGTTATGTCTTCTCCTACGACGTTTCTTCCAGACATGTCTATCCTGCGCAAGTCGCTTCAGCGACCAAACAGGATGATGATGGCCATGACGTTGACGTACTCAAGAGCGTGAAGAGATGTTAGACTCGTCATCGCCCGCGCCATGATCTCCGCACCATGTTCATCCTCCAACAGACGGGAAGGCGAGAGTCCACCCAGCGCTCGCCGAAGAAACGCGATCGTGGATGATGTATGAACGGGATCGGCATCCTCGGTAGGGAAACTGATACGAATAACCTTGACGTACTTTCCAATGTTCTTTGAGATCAATTTGATAAAAGTAAACGATAGACGCCTGAAGAGGAAGGGATCGATGAACGGAGGGAGAGATCGCGATACGAGACGGAGGTTCTGAAGTGTGCGCCTGCTACCGCAATCAAACTATTAATGGACTCGATGAGTTTCAAGTTGTGGTATGTGTGTTGGAAGTGCAACGCACCAGCGATAGGACTATCTCGTGCAGAATCTCGGCGGGGAGATCCAAAAGCATCGAAGAGGGGGTCAGAGTAGTATCTGTGGGAACGGGCATACACGCTGTCTTTGTGTGTGGCCCACGTCCAATGTGATCAGAATGTCTCGCGAAACCCGAGAGGGCGTCCCCACCAACGTTAAGGAACGTCGCAAATCTCTTGATGTAGTAACGGCATTGTTCTGAAATCTTCGCCATGGCGGTTTCTCTGCAGCTTCGTGGTCACCACCATTCTTTTCAATTGAATCAGACTTATCGAGGGGTGATAGGCATACAAGTCACAATCATATATCGCTAATGTCACAAATCTGCGAAGTTCATGCCCACTTGGATTCTACCCGAGGAACGTAGCAATCGATTGTGACTGAGCCCTCCACCAACCTGGCCTTGGTAAGTTCACGCTTTATGAGGAGGAGTTCTATGCAGAGACGTACCTGCTCCAAAAACGCGTCAATTTCATCGCCGTCTTCGAGATTATGCTGAGAGTTGAGATGATGACACGGTCAGTCGACAGTACTCAATGAGAAAGGCGAGACACACATCGGCAGGCGTGTCAGTAGGCCGGATACGGTCTCCTTCTGCTGTCACAAGCTTCAACGTTCCTAAGAAAATCGACACTATGAGTAACGGCGAGCAAAGAATGCAGGATGAATAGCGCGCCTGGCTCCATCTGGAACCGTTTCTAGAGGACATGAGTAAAGGAGATTAGCTTTTTTGAAGGGTGATGGAGCAAGATGACCGAACAAAACTTACCTCCGCCACTGGTAGTATCTTTGAAAACTTCGTGTTGACCTTTACAGCCACTGTGATTTCTTTGACGCGTCACAATCGCCACATCGGACGCGTAAGGTAAAGGGGGCGTACTAGGTCCATCAGAGCCGCCGTACTTGACGATGAGGTTCAGTTTGGGCTTCTTGTCCTGTTCCTCAAGTTGGGACATCCTGGCAGTGGGTGATGATGATAGCGTAAAGACAAGGGACGTGCATTGCCTCCGAGACTGCCGCGTGATCCGGTATCAATCACTGCCGAAGCGGCCTTCCCAACTTCGGCACTTGCATATTGCTTCCATCTTTGATTGTCATTCGCCCTCTCCGCGTTGCAGCGCGTCGCGGGCTTTCATAGGACTGCATCTACGCAGTAGATAGGTGGAGGTACGCTCAGCATTGTCCCTTCGATGACCTCGGATCAATTTACGTTCTGCTCCATAGAATACTATGTCAGGCCAGCCTGACCGAGGGACCTTCATGTACGATTACTTGACTATGCTTTGGACTATGTGGACGTGTGAATGCCCTAGTGTGGCGCGACGCGGGTAATCGGTCCGCCAGCTTTTGCTCTGAAAACAGGCTCTTTGTACTCCAATGCACAATCGATTACTACATGCAACGGCGCTCTACGATCAATCGTAGTGATCTCTGCGCGCATACGTGCTAGTACTGATAGCTTCACAGATCCAGTCCGACGAAATCCGACTACACTCGAGGTGTGATCTTCCGATGTCATAACGATTATGACTTGTTCGCCTGCATGTCGCTATCATCCCGTTCAGTTCTTATGGAGGTAAGGACCGTAAGGCCAGGGTTTGGTACCCCAAACCTATCAGAAGCATCAAAAATTTACTACCATCGTCACTGTCTAGCCCAAATAAGAAAACTCAGTTTATCGATAAGATTTTGATTCATCCGTCTCACACCGTTTCCCGTCCCTCATCACACTCCTCTCTAATCCTCAGCTCGCGGCGCAGTTATCCATATGTTCTATGCGTGAAAGGTTGACGAACGCCTCTTGAACGTCACTTTCGTCTTCTAATTGAGTTTTCAAGTCCGCGACGAGCTTACCTGCCACGTGTAGGTCTAGGGACGTCTTCTTGACAGCTTGTTACCATGTCTGGCGGTGATTTCAAAAACTTTAAATCACACTCCCATAGACGTTTTACGCCAGATCGTCAGAGGCCTCCCTCCCTCTGACCGTGACCCTTGCAAGTCGATCTCACACTGTCCCCGTCTCGATAACGCTAAAACTTTACTCAGCGCTGCAAAACACGAGTAGCCTGTCATTCCGAGGTCCCGTTCAGGTGCGGTTTACATAAATTGGCGTCCCGAGGTGCAGGTCGCGAGTTGGGACCGCAATAGCCAGACGTGTCGGCATAGCACTTTGTACTACCCCGCCACCTTCCCTCCAGCTCGCGCGCTGGAAGTTGCAAGATTGTAAAGTCCGACGCAAAGTCTTGAGGGGATCCACGGCGTCCATGTCTGTTCATTAAGACCGACCCGGCGCAGGATTTCCTCGGACGTTCCATCGCAACCTTCGTGGTGCACCTTTGGCTTTTAACTCATACACCAAAAGCTTTGTCGACTATTACTCTCGTCGAGTACGGAGCTTGCCAGTGGGTGCGTGGCTCCTCGGCGCAATTTTTATAGCTCTCTTTTGCCCAATAATGTCAATGTCCATGCACCCAATTCACACCTCTGCGCTGTTCGCACCCGGCAGGCCTCTTGCTGTGGTCACTCTTATCCTCATCGAGAACTCTCGCACCGTCTCAGCGCTCTGGCCAGATCTACGCGATCACTACGTGCGAATTCTCTTGGGTCGCCTCGAGGCAAAGCATCCTGATGTGGTCGTAAGTCTTCCTTTTTTCATCCCCCTACACGCGTCCGCTAAAACCTCACCCCGTCCCCTTCCTACTCCTCTTCGTTCTCTCTGCAGCACACCCCTTTGCTCCTGGAAACGCGCCCGGTCCTTCCTCAATCCGGCGTCCGACGCTGTGACAGCCTAGACGCGTGCCTTGACGACGTAGAGTTCAACTTTGACGTAGGACACAACGTCGTTTCTGCGGTTGACGTTTGGAATGCTATCGAGGTATGTTCTCAATTGCGTTTGGTGTCTCGGGTGCAGTCTTACGCAGTGTCTTGCCTTGCGAAATCAGATACTGTCTTCGGAGGGAATAGGCCCGTGCGTGCGCAATCTCTTGATCATCGCAGCCTCGACTTCTGCTGGTCGGGCATCGAATTACAGCACATTCTCTAAGAATGACGCTACATGGGCCGGGTTAGCAGAAGGCCTTGCGCAGGTGTGTTCCACGATCTTGCAATCGCTTCGGTGAATTCAATTGACGGGCGATTGCAGGCAGATATACACTGTCATATGGTTCTTAGTACCGAGCAGGATTTGGGGGTCCTAAACGGTCTGTTTAATGAAACCGTGAGTAAATCAGGGCATATGTTATAAACAGCCGACAATTCCTTTTACCCCCACTGACATTCCCTTCCATTAGATTCTGCTGCAGCACGCTGGCGAGCAGACCTTGAGGGCCGCGATGGATTCTGACAGGTTTGCGATCCGTCACTCCGTAAGATCCAAACAAGCTGTGTATGATTCTCCGTACCAAGGTTCGTAGCGTTCGCCCATTTGGATTCTTCGAAAATAACAAATTCGCGTATGGCTTTCAGAGCCCTTGCAGAACGTACGTAACCGGCCCTCAATGTTCCAGAGTGTCATCCTTATTACCACCACCACCTCAACAGGCTCCTCGACATGGACATGAACATTCACGCCAAGATATATATGCCTCAGGCCCTCCTCCCCCATCTCTGCATCACATCCAGGCACCTCCGGAGACACCAACGACCGACGCCCCAAGCCTCGTCGCACAGCTCCAACAAGTCCACGGGCTGACCAAGAAGAAAGTGTACGGCGCCAAACCCATTCGTCAGCCCTTCTTCCGCGAAGAGAAGGTTGTCGAGAAGCCCGCCGCTCGCAAGCTCGCGAGCCCCAAGCCGAGGATGCATCCCTATCACAGCATTCGGTCGGCCACTTATCCAGGCCCGTCTGCGGACAAGGTGGAGTTCCCTATTCTTCCATATGACGACGCCGGGTACCCGTACCCCCGCAGCTCGCACTCTGATTACATCCCTTCGCCCGTCCAGGAGTGGTCGTCGTCTTCTTTCCCCAGCGCCTCGTACCATCCCGCGTTCAGCGACCCCGGCCCAGGTCCGATCCTCACCCCGTACCAGTCGTCGTCGTCGTCCTATTTCCCCGGAACCGACCCGGCGTTCCAGCCATATCAGCCGCAGATGTACGAAAATCACGAGGTCGAGGTCGAGACGGCTCCACCGCGAGAGATCCCCATTTCTTTGGAGCCAGAGCCAGAGTATCCGTACCAGGACTTTGCCGGGGAACTCCAGTCCGACTCGCGATACAGCTCCCCACAGTCCTCTACCGGGAGCAGCTCGCTCAAAGGCTGGGCAGGCTGATTGCTGATTCAACGAGATCTACTCCCCCACGAAAACAGCCACCCGTACTTTATTCTCCTGCTTGCTCTCCACTTCTGCTTTGTCATAGACCACTTGACGCACTTCTATGCTTGTACTTCGTTTCGTGCGCAACTCTACCCTTCTACTGTACATATGTAATCCATCCTTCATTGTAACCGACTTCAAATACCTTACCTACCCAGGGACTTCGCAGTTCGCCTTCTTGTAGCTACCTAGTTCTTACCTTACTCGCTATGCTATCACTTCGCAATGTACATATACTGTCTTCACATCCTACCGCGTAGGGATTCAATTAGAATGCGGCGCTTCGTTTAATTAACGAAAGTCAATCATGCCTGCGAACTTTGAGAAGATTAGAGACTTGCCTCTAGACCACAAGAAGCTTGGTCTGCTGCTGTGGAAGGACGGCAGAGGGTCCATGCTCCGGAGAACAACGAGAACTAAGTTAGTCATGCACACGCGCGGGGACTCGGAGAATACTTCCACCAACCTAGGATCCACGACCAACTACAAGGATCGGCTTCAGAGCTGTCTACACCTTCGCGGAACAAAGTAAGATGAGCAATGGAGAGGGACGTCCGAGAGTTTGATGGAGTGATAGACGATGGACTGGGAGGACTCCTTCGCTTTGGGCTCGTAGAAATGTGCGTATACGCATGTGTGTGGACACGCAGGACACGCACATATCCACGCACCCACGCACCACGCATCACGCATGGACCGGAGTAAGCGCCCGTCTGTTGTACCAAAGGCCAACTTGTAAAAAATGGGATTTGAGATTATACCAGATGCCTGATTGGATGACTTACTATAGTGTATTCCAGCGACAATTGAGCCCGAATCTTGAGGGATTGTCATGGAAGAAGCCAAAGAGTCATCTCGCACCCTCACGCACGTCCTTTCCTAATCGGGAAGGACGCGCCAAACGCATCGCATCGTTTGGCGCGTAACCACCAATGCAAGTACGCCGCCTTGACGTACCATAATACGAGTTAGAACGTTACACTACCTGACTATCGCTTGAGTTCTGGACCAACAATGATGTGGCAGTCCTTGTTCTCCCAGTCGAGAGCACTGGCAATGGCATGCCCGAAAGCTTGCATTCGAGGAACAATGAAGCCTGCTATAGAAATCATTGAGCTTTGGCAGATGGGGACTAACCATCCGCACGTACAACCAAGTCCACTCATGAGTCCACGCATGCGCCGCATCTCATCACGCATCCACGCACGTATCACGCACGCCTTCACGCATCCACGCACACGCACCCTGCGTGTCCACGCACGTCCACGCAAGCGTGATGCAGCGTGACAAGTGTTTTGAAAGCTGAATGAGAGCACTGAGGTCAGATCTTTTGGAGTTTAGCGAGCCCGGGACGTGTCACTCAGAGTAAGGACGTGTAACGGTACCGGACCCGACGAAGGATACGACTCGTGGACGCGACTTACAGACACGTAAGTACACGTTATTGTAGAGCTAGTAGTAGCGTTAGGGGACACTACACCCGAGAGAGGGACAAGAGGGTAAGATGGACATTTGAGGCGCACCAGGATGCGTCGAAGTTCTCGAAGAAATGTTCCGAAGACTGAGCAAGCGCATGAGTATGGGGACTGGTGCTTACTGATCATAAACATCTGCGGGGGTACTATCGATGCAGCGTGCCAAATTTACTTAGAGATGACTGATGGCATTGGTGATTGAGGTCAGAACGGTCGCTTTCAAGAGAACAATGAGGAGAGTCGAGACAATCTATGTAGATGTCATGACTGACTTGACACGACGCAGTGCTTTTGAGTATTTTTATGATCATATGTAGATAGCGCTACATAGTGAGAGCTCTGACACCAGCAGGAGCTACAGCAGAACAAAGGGAGCGACTCAATATACCTACAGCATAGATACTCACCAGCGTCGGCCTCGAAGTCCGCTTCAACAGGTCAAGGCCCCAACGGACTTCCGGTTCTGGTCAGCAGGACGAAGGCAAACACGGTGGCAAGAATCTTTTTGATTTACCGTCCTGTCAAGGAGTGCTGCAGCTTATCTACGGGACAGGCAATAGGTGGAGGTACATGATCATCGTCAAAAGAAAGAATTTCCAAGGCCACCAAACTACCGTTTCGGCTGGATTCGGCAGATCACCGACTGCTCACTTAGTTGCAAGTCTTTGCATAGCAATGTGAAGTACCATTCCGCTCCTCCGCACATCCAACATACAGTCCCTGTACAATGGTCTGACGACGCGACATGCGGGTGTCACAGTGTGACACATGCGTGTACTTACGCACCCACGCACCCCGCACCCACGCTCGCACGCATGGGTTCACGCACAATTCTACGGGCCCCTTCGCTTTGATTCATGAATCAAACAGTCAGGTGAACAACAGATCCCTCGGAAGATCTCATGACATGGATTTCACGTCCTCTGCGAACACAGCGCCCCGGGCCGGAGTTCTCGGAGCACGCCATTGGCTATCAGGGCAGACAAGATTTCCAACTCTTAAACTTGCACGGCATCCACATCACCGCAGATCCACATCATGAGCAGTAAGTTGCTTATGCGAGCGCCCTGTACATTTTTGACGCAGTAGCAGCCCACCAGATGACTACGTCTACGTCCTCACGCGCGCCGCCTCATCAGATACTCGTCCCTGGTTCTCTGGGATTCGTCCCGCCTCGGCTCGATCCCCTCCTCGCATCCAATGATGAGCTTTATACGGAGACGGATATGTCTGTCATCCCCGAGCAAATTCTGCCCCAGGCCATGGGGGACCTAGGCATCATCGAAAAGAACTCGCAACAGATAGACCCGCTCACATCGGCGGAGAAGGAGCGTCTCTTGGCGGCAGAGAAGAGGTCTTCGGACGTCTTATTCAGACCGCACAGTGTCCCGCTCTCCCCACTGGCATTGAGTCGATTCCCTGTCGAACTCCTCGAAGAAATCTTCAACTGCTACTGTGCGCATGTAGCATACACTCCTGCGTGCGACATTGCGAAGGGCCCTTGGGTCCTCAGCTAAGTGTGTCAGTTGTGGAGAAACGTTGTCATTTCCATGCCCACCCATTGGACGTTTGTCCAGCTCGATTTTCTTTCTCGCTCGAAGTCCTGTGGCAATTGGAGGCAGCTTCTCGCAACCAGATTGGAGCGCACTAGAAGTTATCCCTTGTCCATTGACCTTCGGGGACGCAAGGCAGAGCTTGACTCGGCGCTGCAGGCTTTGAGACACACCGTCTCCCGGTGGAAGGATGTGCGACTCAAACGCGAACTGGGTCGCTCTGAGTTCGAACAGCCTGATGAAGAGTTCGCACTAGACATTCCTGCCATGCAAAGTTTTCCTGTACTATCATCCCTCAACCTTGATCTCGGCTTCGTCGACAATATCGATTCGTCCCGCTCGCGCGCCGCGTTCCAACACGCGCACCACTCGCTCTCCGCGTTCCAGTACGCGCCACTACTTCAGACGTCACATTGTGCTATTGCGACGGTTTTGACATTCCTCTCCCATACCACCAGTTGCGCAGCGTCGCGCTCAAGCCATTCACTCCAGACATTGCAGTTAGGGAGGTTGGGAAATTCATATCTCGCTGTATCAACCTTGAATCTCTCAGTATCGGCTCTCACGAGGTGCTCTGTGTTCCGGATCATCTCAGTGGGATACGTCATGGTCCGATATCCTCTTCTCTTCGCCATCTTTCCGTCAGTTCGACCGGCTCTCCTCTGGAGTTCAACTTCACGGCTCCTTCACTGGAGGCTCTGAACCTTCGTCACTTGGACTACAATGAAGCGGTCTTAGCCTTTCTGAGACGCTCTCATTGCCCACTGAAGTATCTGTTGATTGACCTGGACTTTCCACAGTGGAAGGAGGACATTTTGGAAATACTCGAGTTGGTTCCGTTGGTGAATGAGATCGTCGTCAGAACAGACGACCGTCAGGAGTCAGGCTGGAATACGTGGAGTGTGATCATGGAAGAGAACTTTCAAGAGGCTATTCGGACAATCCACGACAGTGGCGTTGTACAGAGACTACCACACTTGACATCGTTTACTGTGGATTTCGGCATTAGTAGGAAACAGCGGATCGTTTGAATACCACTAGATTTCTCCCTCTATTTGTCTCTCACTGCTGTGACCGTAGTGTGCTCGTATAGGCTCGGCCGCTATGTCTTCTCAACACATGTCAATGGGCATTGGGAACACTGATGGGAGGGACACACGCGTGAGAGGCCCGCACGCATGGTCATTGGAAGACTGAGCTGTAAATGGACGACTAGTACCGATCCAAATAGAAAATGGCAATGTTAAAGATATCATTCGGTTGCGGGAGTTCTACAAGGTCCATACGATGTGTGCAGTATGGCTATGTATGATACAATACTTACTTGCTCGTCATTGTTCGTTGTCTGTCTAGGAGAGACTAGGTCCAGTGTGCCCCGTGATGCATTTCGACCGCCGAGAATCAAACAAACTCACGTTCCCGCAAACCTCCAAAATAGACGAACAACGACGTCAAATGGGGTAATCCTTCGAGTAGTTGACTATCAATTTTCCCACTGAGCGCCTGAAAGTCCTGTATAGTGGTCCGATCAAAATTTTCATTCAACAGGGAGAGGTCAGGGTGGTAGTACACAGATACCACGTTCACCGACGGGATGAGCTCAAGAATTTGGGGAACTGCGAAGACCAGGGTGGCAGATTTAGGGCAAAGGATGGTCAAACGCCTCAATGGGCATCGAGAGCGTCTTAGGAACTCCAAAAGTGGCTGGAGATCCTCTTTCTCCAGGACAGTCAGGTCCTCCAGCAGTGGGGCGTCGAAGCAAAACTCCCTCGGGGAGTTGCACGACTTGATGTGAAGGCGACGAAGAGAGGATGCCCTCACAGGCTCCGGTTGCTCTTCGAGATCCAGATCATCATTCGGGTAAGTGTAATCCGTCGTAAGAGAGTTCAACTGCGGACACAGAGCCAGAAATTTGAGAGTCTCATCCACAATGATCTTGGACGACCATGGTATGAGTGTCACGCTGTACAACTGCGAATACGGGAGAGGAGTAGTGTTGCCCGTGTAGCCATCGAATTGCACGGACCGAAGTTGTGGTGCATGCAGCAAGGCGTGGGCAAAATCCACTGGAAGTGCTCCATGGATATTAGCGAGTCTGAGCGAAGAGAGTAGAGGCAATTCTCTTGCGGGGAGCGTCAACTCTTCCATTATATCTTTGTTGAGATCCAAGACGAGAGAACGACATCGGGAGAGTATCTTCCCCACACCAAGCACAAGCTGGCGGAATTCTTGGGGTCGATGTCCCCCTCCAGCTATATCGATGGATAAGGGATGATTCTGTGTGCGCTCCATCCTCGTTGTAAGTAGATCTTCCCAACCGAGAGGGAGGGCATCATCGTGATGAAAGCGGACGACCGACCACAGAGCGGGGAGGGAGAGAACAGCATTCCTCCAGGAGCGACATACGTAGCTTAAAGCCCAGGGGCCGGCGCATATGTCAAAGACAGCATTGTTCGTCTCCGCGCGCCATTCGAAGGCGCAGTACCATTCGAAGATCTCGCCGAGTATCTCGACGGGGAAGGTGCGCATTGCCGAGATGAGACCCCGGGATTCGAAGACCATATTGGAAAGTCTATCCTTCTCCGCAAGAAGCGAGTCGCGGTCCGCAACCAGAGCCGCCACAGCGGCGTTCACCCGCTCGATCTCCTTTTCCAAGGAGGATATCCCTTCCATGGCCGTTGGAATGATGTGGTCGCGAATTATTGGCGTGTCAGCCTCTGGAGCTGGATCATTTGAAAAAGCGAGTCGCTCAAACACCTCCGAAGTGAAGGCTGGAGAAGACGCCCATGTCGTGTTGTGGCGGTATGTCTCTCCACACGATGTACAAGGCGGTAGAGTAGAGATTTCCATTTTCAGTTGCCCTGGTTGAGTATTAGAACTGTTGCAGAGGAAAGAAGGAGGGGACTACTGACAACGAGGGTACCAGTGTAGAAGTGGCGGCGTAAATTGATGGGCCAAGCGCTTGGACAGTTGGCTGAGACTACTTGCGAAACGCTGGTTTGAGGTTCTTCTGGGAGATGTGACAAGTTTCCAACGTACAAAAATGTTGCCAACACCAGAGGATGATGGAGGTAAGAACTTGAAAGCAAAGGTGATGATGGTTCCGGTTCCGAGCCACGCGATGATTTGATTGCCGGCCCACCGACATCGAGCCGGCGCTCTAAAAACCTTTTCGGATCTTGATTCTTCCCGTCGTCATACCATGCAGGACGACGACCAGGCGCCATTGCTTGTCGATCCTGAAGCCAGCGACGAAAGGCAGGAGCGCGCCGCCAATGCCAGGCCTTCCGCGTTCAGGTGCGCGTCGACGTGTCGCGTCATGATGGTCTTTCTCAACAGGGCCATTTAGACTGTTTCTCGTGTTTGGGGTGTTTACGTTCCATGTAAGGCGGTTAACACTGGTCGAAATCTACGTCGCTCATCCATGCCCAGTCCCAAGTTTTGTACAGTGTCGTCGACTTCGGCTTGACGCGTCGCTGGCTTTTCAATGGTGACCCACCAGAACAGCATAACAAGATGCTTAGTACGCTCTCCTCAGTAGTCATTCTATGGCTCTTATTGATCCTGCCGCAGCTGTCCTCTTGCACTGGATTCCACTTCTCGGGACTGCCCTCACGCTCGGGTGGTGGGTTCGCTTGGCAGACACCGCAGGTCGAAAGACCGTCATGATGATCTCTGTCTCTGTGACGTGGATTTTGTATGTACCTGCCAGCGTACGGTCCGGTATCAACCCTCATTCATGTCAGGATGCTCGCAGTGCTTCTCATCCTCCGCTTTGGCTGGGCCGAAATAGCTGGAGTGGGCATCACATTGATCCTCGTCCTAGGCCTGTCAAGCGCGAAGATTATCTTCCAGACCTTGGTGTATACGTACGTCCTAAGGCCTTCAGCTTCGGCTCTTACTTTTGGCTCTTACTTAGACTGATTTGGTATCTAGATCGCTTGCAGAGGTTCTTCCGTCGCCTTACCCTAAGTAACTTCATACTATTGCACGTCCGGGCGTAGCCTTACGGTGAACACAGGTTGGCAGCGTTCTCACTACTCCTCGGAGTGGCATACTTCCTACGGTCCCTGTCCGTTATTGTACGCATTTCTGCAGTGTCTGATCCTTTCATCGCGATGCTTACATCACTCAGTTCATATTCCTGGCGGATATAGTACGACTATCAACGCACAACTCGCCTGTCGGATGGATTATCTCCCTCCTAATCCCTGCACTTGACCTGCTTCTCGTCTATCTGCTGATTCCTCGAGACGAGGGCAGTGGACTCGGAGACGATCATGGCATACCAAAGTACATCCTCTCGCCCTTCTCATCCACGTTGCACACCGGGGGACGGAACATGCTGCTCCTTGTAGTAGCGCTCTTTCTTTATTCCATGTCGCGGGTAAATGATTTTATATTGGTTATTGGTGCCCACTTATTGACTTCGTTATGTGGACAGGGTTTCGAAGACATGAAGTATATCTTCGTCCTGTTCGGCTCAGACGAAGCACCCGGTGTACGTCCCATGGCTTACCCACAAAACCAAGAAAATCAATTTACCATAACGACAGAACTTCGTATTATGGTTCAGTAACGTCTACATATATGGCACACTCCTCGTGCTGCTTGTCCTTGTCCCAGGTCTCTCATTCTTTTCTCATCCCATTCGTTTTCCTTATCGTATATTAGGCATATCCATCTGGATGCACAAACGTCACGGAACCTTTCCTGGATACCGCTTCGCACGAGACCTCATAATTGGCAGTCTCACCCTCAACATCCTTTCGACCGTGATCGTGCTAGGAATTGCCAAGACGTCCCCCGTACCCCATGCCATCTTCACTCTCCTAACCATCTTCGCCGCAGGCACGATGTCGGCGTTCTATACGCTCGTGTCTGTCACACCCAGCGCGCAAGTCTTTGCCGGGGTATTGTTCTTGCAAAGCGTGGGTGGCCAACTTTCGGTACGTTGATATTGCTTCGTGCGCTTGTTGATGATGACAGTGTTATCGCAGCACGAGATTTTGCAATCGCGGGACCTTCTCTCGCCCGACATGAAGACGTCTTCGTTCCGTGTCATGTGTGGGATTCTTGTTGCCTTGTTGGTATTATCGGCGGGCCTTGTGGGTCTGACGCCTGTCGGGGTGAGTGTCAGTGCGGTCACAGAAGATCTGGAAGGCGGCGAGACGTCTGCGCTTGCGCCTGCTGATGAGACGGAGTAATGCCCGCACACGAAAGATGTTACTTGTACCAAACTGCACGCTGACTAGGCGGTCGCGACGTACTTCACCATAGTCGAATGTACCTGACATGTTATGGACATGTTGTATTATGAGAACAGCTACACATCGAGACCCATGTATACTACTTTGAACAACGTATAGTTTATTAGTGCTGGACTCTTCAATCTAGCGATTGTGTGGCGCATGTGATATGTCGAACGGTCACATTCATCATAAGTAAGTCATATATGGAGAGCGTGTGGATATCCGAACCGAATGTCAGTGCCGCTTCTACACATGACGAACACGTTACACGTGAGCTCAGTAAGACCGTCGGACCCAGCAAGTTCGAATTGAGTGGCGCAGTTGAGACTAAGTACGACCTTCGGGCTTGGTCTCAAGACAATTGGCGTGGATATGTGTCGTAATTCGGTATTTTCGTCTGACTACCAATTCTCGTAAGCTTCGCAGCTTGTGGAACCTTGTTCCGTTCTAACGTGAGCCTACTGACATGGTATGACCCTTGGCTCGAGGACGAGCCTCGCCCTGCGCTAGTCCTCTCACGGATATCCATTCAAGCGCTTCTTGCATGTTCATTTCCGCACTGAACCTAATGATCTAGACATTGTTCCCTATTCAGCTTTGTGGACCTGCACGAGCGGAGTCATTGCTGTAGACATGAAGTGCGACAGGAAACGCGGCGTCTTGCCTCCTCCGCTATTGTTATTTGCTTCTCACGTATCGGTTCGACTTTACGCCAACCCTGGACAGAAGAATACCCAGGTTGGTCCTTGTCATGAACTGAGAGCGTCTTTTGTTCTCGAATATATGATTCACACTCTTGGAACAAAAGCGTGACTGTGGATCCCCACAGTTAGGCCCACGGTAAGATGCCCGCGTCGCAACGTATCAAACCAAGTTCGTTTACCCTCGACATCAACCCTAGACAGAGGCTAACCTCGGTTGGTCCTTGTCATGAATTCAGAACGTCTTTTGATCTCGAGGGATGTGAATCACTCTCTTGGTAACAAAAGCGTGAGTGTGAATCCCACAATCATGTTGCAACGTATCAACTGAGCTTCGTTTCGCCTTGACACCAACCCTAGACAGAAGCTTACCCTGGTCGGTCCTTGTCATGCAATCGGAACGTCTTTCGTTCTCGACGACGGATGTAGTTCACTCTTGGAACAAAGGCGTGAGTGTGGATCCCCACAATCAGGCCTACGGTGAAAACGCCCGTGTCTTGAGATCCCGATGATGGACATGCCCCACAGAGGTTGTGCTATTCATCACAACGAAAAGGCACGCTCGCGTAAGTGAACAATTCACAACCCAGAGGTCCTCAATATGGGTAGCTGACCGCGTGACAAAACGGCGATTGTACCGCGATTGGTACGTACGAATCAGGAGAGGAATGGGAGGCATCACGGAGTGATGTGTTAATATGTCGCTTTCTCGTATCGCAGCTGCTGAGATGTATTACAAACTTTCCACATGGTCAGAAATTGAGTAATAGGAGGAGCGACTGCGTGGGTCGTTTCGCAAGGTAATTCACTGGGGTTTAATGAGCCAACTATAGTAAGGCAGTCAACTTCCTCCCTGTCTCAAATCGCAAACGGCCACATGCGCCAAGAGCGTCGCGCGAAAACGCAAGAACCTTCGATACGATACCAGTAGGTTTCTCACGAGGAACAAGATGCGCTGCCCCATCTATTACAACACATAAGCATAGAGACGTGCTGGTTTAATGCGAAGACTACCTTTCGTGATGGCGATAGAGAGCTTCCGCGTCATACGCTTCAGCAATTCGCGTGTCTTTGGAAGGGCGGCTTCGTTCTGAAATTTGTGAGGGTATGGCGAGGAAGAGAGAGCTAACGCATACCTCTTCAAGTACGGACATGATATCGTCGTCATGTACGATGCAGATACCGACTTTCCGAGGACACTAATGTAGTGTTCAAGATTAGTTGATATTCGCAGAAATAGACTCACCGATCGGTGCATGAGCTCACCAACCACACGAGACGGCAGGAAAACCTACGAATGGTTAGAAGGCATCAAACAAAGCCCAACAATTTACCTTGAAATTTCTAGGTGTTTCTGATGCTACGGGCGGACGGAAGGAAGGCGGAAGGAGAGAGACAAAGTGGGTTGGACTTCCAAAGAATGCAAGGGGATAGGAAAGTTTCGTGTTGAATATATAAGGCTGGACCGAGATGTAAAAGGCGCGGAACGACAGGCACGCGCGCTCTCCACTCAGTTTGTGGCTCGATTCAGTGACTTGGTGTGACTCCATGATCCCGTCAAAATCTGCCTCTTCGATCCGCAGAAGGACTCGGGAGTATTCCGACTCCCTAGTGGGCATATCCACGTCGCGGGAAAAGGACGTCTGCTTCGACCAACTGCGATAATACCCCGCAGCCCAGTAAGAGGCCTTGTTGCAGCCCGTGATAACGCAGATTTCGCCGTTCCACCACTTGTATCCTAGCTCGTGGATATGGTAGTTGAGATCCAGACCATACTCGAGAACGTAGTCCAGGATCTTCTGCTTGCCCGACGGTGTACATTCATATGACGACGCACCGAACGGTAATGCGAAGAATGCACCCTCTTTCGCTGCGCTCTTGATAGTGTAGTGATTTGTTTCAGAGTCTCTGAGGTGTATATTAGCATGATATGAGTTGAGACTGGGCGACGCACTTGGGTTCCAAACATAAGGGCTTGTCTTTAGAGGTTGTTGTACCCAACAAGCCATTTGGAGGAATTGCCTGCGGCGTGGCCACCAAATCACTAGCAAGATCGAAAGAGACAGGGAAGTGATCCTTGGGCGCTTTTTTATTGCGCGGGTGCGACGGTGGCAGCGTTACGTTGAAGATGTATATGCCCCAGTCGTCATTGTGTAGGTAGATGTCGCCTACTTGGAGGCCGTCAAAGTCTAGGGTCCCGTACGAGCCTTTTGCTGGTGTAGGGATCCAGAGAGGAGTTCCCTTGACGTGAGGATACAAGACGCGGGCAAACTCCTTGCTTGCCGCGAAATGTGGCATCACGGTCGGGAAGAGAGAGTTACACGTGATGTTCGAGAAAAGCCCAGTCTGAGTCACGCACTTCAGATTCACTTACGGCATGTCCGGGCATTTCTGTTCATCATCATTCACGGCGACAGTCACATACCGGCGCCGTAAGTAGCATCCCCGATATGTACTTGTATCATGGATCTGTATCGCATGGTAACCCATCAAGGGCAGACAGTGCTTGGAGATTGGACAAATCGTCGGGTCGACTCTGGTCTTTCAGAACACTTTGTGCCGTCACCTGCCTACCTATCTACCTCCATTCATACATACAACCTGTCTACGACTGAGTTGCAAGTCACCGCCCGTTGCCAACGCGTCTTTCACTATTGTCCCGCTTTCGCTTCCCTTGTCTGTGGCTTTCAAGACTCCGCGAAAGGAAATCGAATACTTTGGCCAGTATAAATAGGAATACGATCTCTTCGGTCAAGACAATCCTCCAAACATCTATCCTCCGCGTTCATCATGCCAGCTTCCGATGCTCTTTATACCTCTCTTCTGTACTCCCAGATTGCTGGCCACATCAGCAAGTCCTCCCGATCACTTGTCGCAACTTGTCACAACTTGTCTCTGCCAAAAAAATGCCTGACAAGTTGACAAGTCACCAGCCACCAGCTATGTCAAAAACGCTCACAAGTTCGATTCCCGGCGGTGTCACTTGAAGTGTTCTTCGGGTGCGCTGGCTTCCTCCTTCCGTTCAGTACCATAGAACAGATAGAAAAATATTTTATTAAACTTCGAGGGGGCTACATTGAGTGAGGGAGGCGGCAGGACACCCCAGGTTTTCGTTGACCAGCGGAAAAGTCCGAAAAGTCCACCGGCGATCGGTGAGACTTGCTGATGCACTGGTTCTTAAGTCCTGGAGTACGGTCGGGAAACCCAGAATTCATAACTACTGGCATTAAGCTTGGCGACGTTGGATACATCGACAAGCATGGTGCTTTCTTTTACCTATTCAACGTCTTCCGTGTAGCGGAAGATCCACGGAATCGATACACTAGCAGCTCACCACCACACACTCCGCGCGACTTCCAACCTATCCCCCCAGAGTTCCGCCCCGACTACGAGTTTACAAGTAATGAATTCGCATACAAGGAGGTCTATTCTTCTGGTGTCCGCCAGACATACAAAGGAACCATTGGAGTAAAGTAAGTTGTACTTGCTATTTAGATTGACGCACGCTTACTTTTTGGGTTTTTCCGACAGTGCGGGGAGTCTCGTGCAAGCGGGAGCCCACGCCTCTTTTGAATCCACCTCCAATCGAGGAGCTGTTGTGATCCACCACACCGAAGCTCTCGACCGCATAGTGTTCTTGGGATTGGGAAGATTAAGCCAATACTTCCATGCCCATCTCGACTCCTGGTACAAGCATGTCAATGAGGACCGCACTCATGGCATATATAACGACGACTTGTACCTGATCACTGACGCTGACAAGACGAAGAACTGGAGCAACGCCTTTTGGAACTCGCGTTTCAAGTCTTACAGCTTTGCCTTCGAAGCCACTGGTGGCCCGGCACTCCCAGTTACCGCAGGTGGCTCTTCTTCCAGATCGGTAGAAAACGTTCATATACCGATCACGCACGACGGCTGTACGGAACGCCGTGTAGATTGCACGCGAGTTGGTGGGTACAAGATGGTGGTCAACTGTTGCGCTTGGAAGGGAAGATCGACTCCTATCCTACAAGACGTCGACATTGGGAGCAAGCCTCTGCGCCTGTATGGACTTCGAAAAGTCCTCTATCGCTTCTTTGGGCGGCGATACAAACCGTATTTTCAGGAGACCAATGATTCGCGGAATGCTCGCGTTGCTGCCGATGAGTCTCTTCTTTCGGGGTCAGCAGATGAAGCTGTCGACTTTCCATCATATCCCGGGTCCCCGGCTTCCGGTGCAGCTTCCCAATATCCTGACTCTGCGTCTGCGGCCCGTGCGAGGGCTTCTCGTTCTCGAGCTCAACCACGCCGAGGTAAACGCCAGCCTGCGGATCACCGTCCTGTCGATCCATCTTCCTTTCGATCTTCAGCGAAAGCCTCTGGAAAACCCACCCTCACTGCAAAGGGTGAACGCGGCGTAGTAGAACGTCCTAAGCACTCGTCCGCGGCTCGTTCTGGTCCTAAAGCGCGGCCGCGCCGCAGTAGGCGCTCTCTCAGTAGTGCTGCTTCCGGGGAATGTACCGACGCTGTACAAATCTGTGGAGACTCGGGCGGCCTTGAGGTCGGCGCCGAGGTCGGTTTTAAGGTCACGGTTCAGGGCGAAGTCGATGCCGCAAATGCTGATGAGTTCGAGGTGGTTGCTCATGCGGGCGCCGTGGTCGGCTTTGAGGCCAATGTTCGGGATGAAGCCGACGCTCACAACGAAGATGACAAGGAGGACGAGGAGGATAGCGAGGATAGCGAGACTGATGACGACGGTCTGGATGGAGTCGGAAAGAAGCAGGACAAGGACGACGAAGATAATCAAGGGGGCCAGGATGGGGACATGAACATGAATGACGGGCCAGGTAACGATGAAAATGGAACCGGCGACGATCATGAAAATACCAACGATGAAGGTGAGCGGATAAGTTGACCAATGAAGGAAAACTCTAACCTTTTGCGACGGTAACGAAGACGTCGACGATGACGAGTATTATGATGCCGAGGATGGCTTCGAGGACAGCGACCCTTCTGACGAAGGTGCCGACGGGGGCAACACTTCTTCAGACGATGATGATGATCATCATCCTGACCTGGACGGCGCCGGCGGAGCCATTTTGACTGGCGGTAGTCTCTGTGACACAGGCAGAGGTCCAGCCGCGGATGAAGACCCAAATCGCTCTGGAGAAGTCGACGAGTTTGATATTCGCCGCCATTTCAAAGGATGCATCACCAGAAGCACAATCATTGATGCTATCGTGGTTAGTGCTCTTTATGCTGTGTTGTAGCGACTGTACTGAAGCGAATCGTAGTTTGGGTTCTGGCACCCGCTCAACATCATACTCCTGGTCATGATTGAATCGGTAATGATATTTTTCCTAATACGGCAGCCTTCCTCATAACGGTATTCCAGGCTCCGTGGATCAAGTTCGCGTCCGCGCATGACGACGACATTGCGTCCGTGCTCAATGCAGTAAGTCCACACGTCAACTATAGCGCATATCTGGCTTACGATTACTCCAGGGAGAGCCCTTGCCAGAGCCGCAGGAATTGATCCGCCGAATGACGCTGAAGTACGTTCTGGAATTGGATGAATGTAACTATTACACTGGTAGCTCCATCATTCTGGTGTACTAATTATCTTACAGACGGCACTGCTTCGTTGATAGAGCGCCCATCGCACGCTTCTGAGTCTGTATCAGCTGAAGCTTCCACTGTCTTCAACGTGAGCCTGGAACGCAAGATCACAATGCCGCATCTTGGTTTTGACATCCTGCTCTCGGACAACATACCTCCCGTAAGCACCGTCTCCTTGCCCGTCCATGGAGATTTTTTTTGACCACATCATCTGTGTACAGGGCTATCTCCTTGTTCCAGGAGGACAAGGGCGTGGAGTACACCTGTTCCGCGACTCCCTCCGCCCTTCAACTTCGTCTGAATTGAGCTCCGAGCTTCCCACTCCCGAAGAGACCCTTCTCTCGGCTGCGTCGCGAGACCTTGAGATGGGCAAGGAGTTCACTCGCATCACAGAGGATCTTTTCTTCGAAGAATCTGAGAGTAGTGACCTCCGCTGGCAGCTCAGTCGCTCGCGAAACCTCCATAGCGCCGGAGTTCCAATGTACCGGACATTCATGGATCCGAATTGTCAAACGGAATGGGTGGACAATTGGCATCGGGAGATCAATGATGCGTATTTCAAGCACTCTGGGGAGAAGCTACTTGTAGGGCATTCACATCCACATGCATAGACCCTACTGAACTTCCGCAGGACATCAGGAGCAAAGGGAAACAGAAGACCAACGAGACGACTGGTAGTCAGTTCGGGGAAAAGCTTTCTGTACGTCATCAAACTTTGCATGCGGGAACCTAGCTCATCTATTGCAGGACGTGAAAATTTGGGAAGACGTGGAGATAGTCTCCTTGGTTGAGGACCCCCCTCCGTACGGTCTTATCACCGAGCTTAACAGCATGTCCCTCGATTCTGGCAAGCTCTACTCTCTTTCCAGATTCAGCCTCTCTGACGGTCACATCTCTGCAGACGCGACAGAGTCCGATTACATTCAGAGATACCTCACTCGAAGCCCGCCCAGTACCGACTTGTTTGCACATACAGAGAAGCTCACACAGGAGGGTCTTGCAAGGCTCGCTGGTACTGGTGACAAGAAGCTCTCGCATGAGGAACTTATGGCTGAGGTTCAACTCTACCTCAAACTCAGAAAGATGGAAGGCTCGGACGATAGGCCTTCTTGCCCGCCTCCTTGGTCACTTCCTTCACGATCCTCTACGATGGGTAGTTTCACATCGCAGGACACGGATACTACTGATGACGATCCTGAACCTGTATCGGACGGAGGAGAGCCCGAGGTGGACTTCGGCGGTTCCGCCAGCGGGAGACCACGATCGTAGTCGCGTACTTCATTCGGGCGGTTGCTGATGTTGTGTTTAGCCAACCTACCGTGACGCGCTGCGCGCATGTACGAAATGAACGAGATATTTGATACCCTTGAACCATGTGCTACAGCTTACTTACTTATTTATACGAGAAACGCATAATTATTGGAAATTTTGTGTCCATAACTTCGTTGTTCAGCTGGAGTCTCGCTTCGGTTGTCTATTTGTCTTGTCTGGATTGAGACAACCTGAACGATAACTGACTCTCTGACCTGTTGTCATTTGACTGGAGAACTAGTCAGTGATTACCGCCACCGCTTTCCCACCTTCATATAACGGTCTCTATCACACTATCCTGTTTCGACGCCACAGCCTCAGAGTGGAGGACCGTTGGTTACCGCCACTGCCTTGCCTTCTGTACAACGACCTCCATCCCACTATCCTTTTTCGCCGCCACAACCTCACCCGTATCGTGAACAATGATGGTGCGGTGATAGTTTCAACGTCCCTCGCACGGACTCGGAGGACAACGAGCAAGTATCTACTGTAGCTATAGCTGTACCTGCACTTGGAACAAATTATAGTGTATACAAATAAGTAGAGCCAGTCCGTCCGTTCGTACCTACCTATCTACAGCTTCTTCGATTCGCGTCTCCTACACCTTCTTCTTCTTGTACGCCTCCAGCGCCTTCAGCCTCTCGCTCAACGTCGGGTGCGAGTGGTGGTATGCCGAGTACAGCCAATCCACCCACACCGTCGAGAGGTTCTTGACGTGCAGCGTGATCAGCGCCTTGCCCAGCCGCTCGCCCATATCCGACGTTTCCCCATCCCCATCTTTCTTCCCCTCGCTACTGAACTTCTCATCAAGCTCACAAGCGAACCGGTCCGCCTCCCACTCAAACTTCCTCGAAAGCGCGTTCATCCCGATGCTGATGAACGCCTCCAGCGGCGTGAGGATCATCTGGAACAGCAGGAACGCGACGATCGTGGGCGGTTTGGCCGCGACGTACTTGGGGAAGTCGAACGAGCGGAGGAGGGGCGGCGCGTGCAGGAAGGCGGGGAAGAGCGCGAGGATGGTGAATATGTGGAACTGGGACACGGCGAGCATCTTGGTCGGGTGGAGGTAGTACCAGTGGCCGAGCTCGTGCGCGAGGACGGCCTCGACCTCGCCGGCGGAGCTTTGCTGCATGAGGGTATCGAATATGACGATGTGCTTCGCCCACGGCAAGCCGAAGAAGTACGCGTTCGAGTGCGAGGAGCGTTTCGAGCCGTCGATCTCGTATAGGTGCGTGAGCGGGAACTTGAGCTTGGCAGCGAGGGCTTCGATGCGCGTGCGGAGCTCGCCGTCCTTGATCGGCGTGAGCTTGTTGAAGAGGGGCTGGATGACGGTGGGGTAGAGGATGATCATGATCATCTGGAAGGAGATCATGAAGACCATGACCCAGGGGACGAAGCGGTCGCCGGCCCACTGGAAGATGTAGAGGAAGGCGGCGAGGAAGGGCGCGCCGAGCGCGAGCGCGACGCCCCAGCCTTTGAACAGGTCGGCGACGAACAGTCCGGGCGTGGTCTTGTTGAAACCGTGTTTCTCTTCGAGGACGAAGGTGCTGTATACCGTGACAGGGAGATTGGGGATGGAGGAGATGAAGTATAGAAGGAACGAGAACACGATGGATTGGAGGATCTGTGGCGCTTTCAGAGAGGAAAAGCGACAGGCGAATCGAAACGCACCTCGTATTGCTCGCCATAGCCGACCTTGCCGAGCAGTGTGCCGGCCGTCGTCCAGCACCACGCATAGAATCCGTACTGCAGCAACAGGGAGTCCAATGTCTGACTGTACAGCTTCGAGAACAGCGCGACCTGCGCCTTTTCCTTGCCGTATTTCTGGCTTTTCTCAAACGTCTCCCCGCTGATGTACGGCTTCAGTGCCTCCGGCGCTTCGGTTTTGGAATAAAGTGGGTATTGGCGTAATCTGGTAGCAGGAAATCAACGAAAAAGACGGGTGGTCGAAGGACGGACACGCACAGTAGATATGATTCCCAAAGCGTTACGGACCATGAGAAAGCCTGGACGTAGAATTTCCAGTCGATTGGGTCCACGGACACAAAGGCCAGTTGCCGCTGGACGACGGCGAGATTGTCGTGCACGAAATCCATTTTCGCGCAAGGTGGAGGCAGGTGGGGGAGAAAGAAAGGGCTGTTAGACCCGTGACACGTGGAAGGCGACACGTTGCCTCGGCTGGCTGATCCGATCGCCCCGTTTCCCTGTTTCAATTTCGTCGCCCTTTCCTTTCGCCCATCATCCGTCTCTTTCTGAGGGCATTGCTGAGAGACGGTCGGCCGTCTTGTCATCGCACATCCCTCCGTCAGTCAGAGGCCGTGCTCTGGCAATCACCAGAACTCGGCCTTTGACTGTCGACCGCGATCGTGCGATGGGGAGACAGCGATCTTATCTCGCAGATTCAACCAGAGACTATTCTCGGACTCTACACCGTGTGAGTGGCGATTACCAGAGACAAGCGACAAATACGCGTTGAAACGCAGCGTCAAGTCCTCTACCCTATTCAGTCATCGGTCCATCTAAAGTACCTAAACTAAAGCCACGATACTCTATGTTGAGCGTTCTGTGTATCATATATCTCGAAGTCACCAAATTTGCAGTCAATCGGTTTGGGCGCTCCGTAGTAGCTTGCTTGAATACCGTCTACGATCCTTGCATCCAGGTCTCCCTGGATTGGGTTCTCGGTCGCAGGTAGACCTTCTCCCATCTGCAGTGATAGGGCTGAAGGTGACTACGAGAGTCTTTGAGCTGATGCTCAGAGTGCAACTCCGAAAAGGGCGGTGGACCCTCCTCGTCATTGTCATTGCCATAGAATTTATTGTCGGCTCCCTGTGGTGCAAAGCTAACCTGGGAGGCTCGCGTAGGACTTGGCCTCGCGAGGGACTTGACCGAAGATGCGGCTCGGGCTCCGAAAGGCGCGGCGGTCCTTCCTCGTCCTCGACGTGGCCATTGAAATCACTATCCGCTCCCTGTGATTCCAACCTACCCTTGGTGAAGGATGGCGAGGGACTTGGCCAAGGAGACGGATTGTTCATGCCTTGATTGAGTATAACGGTATATGGATTAAGTACAAAACAGTGCAAGCAGGAAAATAATAAGAAGAAATCCAGCGACACCTCAACTGCTGAAAATCAAACAACCTGATATTTCCGCAAACCTCCGAAATCTATGGACAATGACCTCAAATGTGGTAATTTATCAAGTAGTCTGCTATCAATCTTCCTGATGAGCTCTTGAAAATTTTGTTCAACACTTAGTTCAGTGTTAATTGGGATGCTGTGAGAGCTGTAATTCACAGATACCACATTCACTGATGGAATGAGCTCAAGAATCTGTGCAATTGCCAAGACCAGAGTAGATGGTTTTGGGGAATGGATGGTCAAATGCTTCAATGGGCATTGAGAGCGTTTCAGAAAGTCCAGGACTGATTGAATGTTCTCCATGTGCAGGACAGTCAGGTCCTGCAAGAGTGGGGCACTGAAATCAAGCTCCCTTGGGGAGTTGCAGGACTTGATTGAGAGGTGACAAAGAGAGGGTGCTATAACAGTCTCCGTTTGCCCTTCAAAATCTAAACCCCAATTTGAAAAATGGTATTCCGTTGTGAGGGAGGTCAAATGCGGACTCAAAGACAAAAATCTATGAGCCTCATCTATCACAAACTTGGACGACCACGGTCTGAGTGTCACACTTTGCAACTGTGAATATGGAAGCAAGGGGATAGTGCTGTTAGTAGGCTGATGGTCGAGTAAGTCATAGTCTCTGAACTCCACGGATTGAAGTTATGGTGCATGCAGAAAAATTGGGGAAAATTTATTGAGTGAGAAGGGTATGCCACCAAGGCAGAGCAAGGAGAGTAGAGGTAATCCTTCCGTGGGGATTGTCATCTCTTCCATAAAACCACCATCAAGTACCAGATGGAGAGAACAACATCGGAAAAATATGTTCTGTACAGTTTTAAGAAGCAGGTGAAGCTTCCCATCCAAGTCCTCATCTTCCCCTATAGAGATATTGACTGATATGGGATAGTTTTGTGTGCGCTCAATCTTTGTTGTGAGTAAATTTGCCCAACCAAGAGGTGATGAAAGCGGAGATGAGACCACAGAGAGGGTAGAGATAGGACAATATTCCTCCAGAACTGGCATACATAGCTTAGAGCCCAGGGGCCGGTGGATATGTTAAAGACAGCATGGTCTATCTCTTGCGCAGTACCAATCAAAGATCTCGCTAAGTATCTCAATGGGTAGGAGGTGCATTGCTGGGATGAGATCCTGAGACTGGAAGCCCATATTTGACAATTTATCTCTCTCTTCAAGAAATAATTGCCGGTCTTCTAATAGAAGTGCCACAGGAGTGTCCAACTGCTCAATCTCTTTTTTCAAGGAGGATATGCTTTTCATAGTAGTGGGAATGATGTGGTCACAGACTCTCAGCACATCAGCATCCATAGCAGGATCATTTGGGGAAGTGAGTTGCTCAAAGACTTCCAACGTGAATGCTGGGGAAGACACCCAAGTTGTCTTGATGAGGTCTGGCTGTCCGCACAAAGTACAAGGCAATAGAGTGGACATATGCATTGTCCGTTGCTCTGATGAAGTATTTTCAGAATACAGTTAGCTGTAAACATTGGCAAAAAGCCAATTTGAGGTTATTCTGTGGTATATGATGGGTTTTAAATCTTACAGATACTGGAGAATAATGAAGATCAAAGTTGAAACACTAAGGAGAAATGCATATGAAACTGCTATTCTTAAACATTATGAGAGGATATGATGTTGAAATGGTTGTGAAAGATATCAATGTAATATGAAGAGTATTATCTTTGAGTCTTGTGTCAAATTCTGAACGTCAAGAATGCAGCAAGTACAGTAGCCTTCTGATGTCACATTGTTGGGAGATGCAATGACCTGATGACGCAAATCTAAAGATCACTGCATTCTAATGCTAAATAAATTTTATATTTCTTCTCCATATTTCCTGTGCAAAATGGTACAGTACCAAACCTAGAAGCGAAAATGGGGGGGAAGCGAAACACGGGTTTTTGTCCCGTGTTTTGTTCTGAAAAAGCATGCATGACATTATAACACGCTGTTGAGTAGATACTGTGATATATTTGTGATAAAGCATGTCCTCACCGGGCGTTATCCTCGATGTTATGTTTCTGGGCTGCACAGCCACACAAAATAACGACCTCAATTTGCAGTCCAGAAAGACCATATTCTCAGTTGAGTTTGCCTCAAAATGGGGGTTTTTTGAGGTCACTGAATGAGAAAGTGAAGTCCCTTTGGTTGTCAGATAGCGGTGATAGGCCCATTTTCGCTTCTCCGTTTGGCGGGGCCATAATTGCGCCTCATTCCTGACGTGTGTATTTCCAAAGGGCCCCGGATCTTTTCAGTGATAGACTTATGACATGGCCTTACATCCTATACACAAAACAGTTCATCTCAAATACCCAGAATAACGTCAAGAAAACAAGATTTGTTAGGTCGTTTCGCTTCCGGGTTCACTACTGTATGTTTTATGCACTGCATAAAGAGTGTCGCTATCAATTTCTGCTTGGCTGAGGTCTCTTTCTGATTGCATACTGCCCAAACATCTGTCTTTGCAAAAACCCACTTTTCTAAGAGAGCTTGCCGACGCTTCTTGATAGACTGTTGTATATTCTAGAACTGTCATTCGTCTTATTGCAACTATTGCCATCAATCTCGCAGTGCAACCATGCAGGCGCACCCTGCCGTTGTTTGGCATTGCGCCCCGCTATGTTGGCTAGTGACCCAACGCCTGCCATAAGACCTGAGCGGGCTTGTGCATTTGACTGACACTCTAAAGAATATTCTTGACGTTCAGAGAACAAGTCATGAGAACTCCTTTGGGACATACAGCGGGACAATGTAGTCCCGCTGCCCAATATATAAATACAGTGCTATCATACTTGTAAACTTTAGAGTGGACTTTGTGTGTGACTATCCTGCCTATTGCTCCTCTTGCTTCTCCTTGAACGTCAACCAGGTCAACTTTCAACTACTCTCCCGTGAACCTATTGATACCAACTTGGGAGTTGAGTTAATTCTTGCCAACGGGTCACCCTTTGCCACTGACTATGCCGACAATTCACTTTGGGCCCTAAGACAAACACTAATACTATAGTCAAAACACTATAGTTGTTACGACCTGATCTCGCCCTGATAAGGACTCACAGACACCAATTTACTTCTGTGTTTTGAGTGTGGCTTTCCTGCAGGTACGACAGACATATCCGAGGGATGCACTTGAGAGGCTGGGTAGGACCAGCCATGACAACCCTTGACAATGGTCCCTCCGCTTTGCTAAAGAAGGAAACACTGTGGGAACCCCATCCCAAGGCATTGCGCTCGTCTGCGGACCTTGTCCCAGACATGGCACATGAAGATCCCACCGGGAATGAGGGGGTAGCAGTAGCAAAGTTGTTGAGGGGAGACATGGGATGACTCTCTGTGCAAGGAGGTTTCAGAGTATCCGGCAAGGGGATGCGGAAGGAAACTTGATAAGGACAAAGTCTCAGTATCTACTACAAAGGACATCTGTACTTATACTACAATTACAGAAGGGAAATCCTATTCTCTTAGACTCTGTTGGAAGTGCTCCCAATACGTTGGGAGTGACGAGTGTATTGGTACCGTGCAGTTATCCCGCTGCGTTGGGGACTGGCGCGGGATCGGACACCGCTGATTGGATGATGGGTGAGATAAGGTGGGATAGGGCGGGCCGCTGTCTACACTATGCGGGACTGATAGCAGAGATAGCGCCTTTATTGTCACCCCTTGGTAAAACGGCGTATTACCACATAGAGTGTTTGGGAAGACGGCTGACGCAGGCAGCGCAAGTCCCAATGTCCCAATGGACACCTACTTTGATTAATAACCGCTCATTGGTTGTACAGGCCAGATTGGTCTGGTACTGACTCCCGCTGCCTAGGTATAGTCCCAATAAGTCATGCACCATATGGGTTTGCTCCAAAGTGTCTCCGGGGGGCAGGATGCTTGACAAGGGCAGGCTTGTATGACTCCGGCTCTGCTACCACAAAGGATTGAACCACCAACTTCTGGATATAGACTTCAGCATCTCTTGTCATAGCGCAAGTTTTATAGCAAAAGGTGATTGGAAATACCAAGTGTTGGCGGCGTAAGAGGTATGTGACTAGGACAGGATTGCACCATGACACAAGTTGAGTTACCTGATGCAAAAAGTTGTGTTGCTTAAAGCAATTGAATGTCATACACCCAATCAACCTTTATGAGTATTAGCAGATTACCTGGCTGATGGCTATGTCCACAAGAAAATGAATAGCCTCCACATGATGGCTACATTTCTACCAGTCAGGAGAATGGACAACAAATGATGTCTTGCCCTCTGGAATGATAAGTGTCATTTATTCACAGAATTCAGATGCGCAAAATCTAATTGGAAAATGTTTTGTGTAAGTGTGTCACTACTATATTCAAGCATTGAAATTGCAAGGTATAGAATGCTAACTATGATAATCTTGATTCCTGTTTTCATTTAACTACAACTGAATTTGTATTGTTTTTCTTGACAATGGTGGAGGAAAATTCTGTCTGCTCTGGAACTGTATAAAAGCGCACTCTGTGCAAAGAGAAAATTACCGCACCCAGATATCTACACCACAAATATTCACCATTGTCCTTGAAACCACCTACTAATCTATATGGATTCCTTTGAGAACATCCCCACTGATGGCGAGGTTGAGGATCTGGAAATCATTGAGACTGTTGACGAGGCTGACAGCAATGGCAGTTCTTGTGTTGTTGCCTGAAGTAGTGAGCAGGCCACAGTCCTGGTGCCAATGAGATGCTGATTGCCAGATTAGCGTTGCACGGTCTGACTTCTTAGTGATTTGTATCTGTAGTCATGTTTTGCCACTGGAGGCTACGGATAGTCACAATGTGATATTGATTATCATCAAGCATTCTGGCTGTAATACTGTCCAATACAACGGTGTATGCTCTGAGAGAAAGAAGCACCACACCCTTTATGCTGATGTATTGACCAGATGGTGCGGCACATCTTGTCCCTCGGGAGAAACCTGGAATCTTGTCAAAGATTATTGTGCACTCGCTTGGGGTATGCAGGCGTTTCCGATTCGAGACACGGGGCGCCTCTTCTGCATGATTATGAACCTTTCGCGGAGCGACCCCCACTAATGGGCGGGGTGAAGTCTATTTTTGACCGTAGTACGATGTCCGGTATCAAGTAGACTTTCACAGCTCTTCATTCTGCGATGGTAGCCCTAGCAATAGAATAGATCATTTGCCCGAGTCGGGAATGTTAGCCCGTCGTCGTGAAGAATTATCGTCAATGTCGAGGCGCTGGCTCACCTGCAGACATATGCGCATTTGCAACTTGTTCCTAGCTGTTCCTGCATATGCAGCAATCACGCCCAGTTTCTCGGATTATTCTCGCCCATAGCCGAAAAGCTGCATATGCAAGGTCGGGCGCCATCACCGGACACCTAAATCTGTAGATTGTAGAACGGCTAGCCCGCCTTTTTTCCCAAGATCCCGACGCTGGTGAAAGTGATGTCAATGACTGTGAACCCAACAGTGATACACGGATGGTTGGTAGTAGTATAACACTTCAGCACAATTGCAAGCATTGAATCCGGAGACATCCGATACTTATTGACATCAGGGCAGTGATTGAGCTCTCTGCTGTACAGTCAAGGATGTGTGCACGGTATGTATATCTGTCCTGGGTCCAACCCTTCACCGACCACTTACTGTACTCGTAGAGTTGCGCCACATTTACCCCGCAACTTGCCATACACTCACAATTATACCATTTTCCATCATCAGCCTGTGACACTGACCACGACGCGTCAGACCGACACTCAGTTTGGCGCGACCAGGCGGCCAGGGTTGTCACGATCGGCCTCGGCCGAGTTGACGGAGTTCTAAAAAATCCTGCAGCTGCAGCTTTGAAACTTCGCCAAACCTGTTCCTGCATCTGCAGGCGCTTGCATATGCGCATATGCAAGCAAATGTGCCAGCGCCTGGACGTTCTCGAATTATCAGCAGTTGCGCGCGCCGCTCGAGAGCCGGGGAATTGATCTTGCCATCCACTCTTCAAGGTTGCGGCACCTCATCCTCCAAAGCTTGGGCACCTCATCCTACGTACCCACTCCATTTCCGTTGACCTCCTCAAGCCATATGCCGGCAGCTTTGATCAAATGACGGCTTGCTCGCCTTCTATTGTGCGCTGTTCCGTGATACCTTTTGAATAGCACGCATCGGGCAACGGGAACGTCAGCCCATCGTGGATGGATGCTACATATACAATGTGGAGATCCCAGACCGGCGCGCACGCGGGGGAGCACCTTCAGGGCCCAGCTGGTTGACAATGATGGGCGCGAGTGTATTGTCTCGCATCAACCTCGTGATAAAACCGCTTATCCCGAGTAACCGCTGCTTTGCTCTGTACTTAGACTGAATGGGGGAGCTGGGCGAGCTCTGCGTGTCACACGCTCTTCCCGGCAAGGTCAAGCATACGTCCTCCCTCGATAAGCAGCTCTATCTCTGGCGTGTGCTCGCTTAATGTGGACGCATTCACACAATGGTCTTATGACGCACGACCAAACGCAATCCGCGAATAGTAGATCTTCACACACTCGCTATATGACGCGCTAACACCGGCATGCAATGCAACAACGAGCGTCTTCATGAAGGATTGCAAGAAACAGTTCCATGTATTAGTATGTTAGCCGCAGCAGTAGGTATGTAAGTATGTCCGGGTCCACAACGATGAATAACCAAAAAATAAAGCAAGAATGAGTCCGACCGAGATGAGGGGGTATGGTATATCCTCCCCCCGCCGGTGTCGCTAACAGCTCCCGTGGTGTCGCGCGTCTACGCCAAGCCACTCTCCCCCGTCTCCGCCATATATCGCTGGCACTCAACGAGTGTGCCGACCATCTTGCCCACCTCCTCGAGTCTCCCCAGGACGATCTCGTTCCCCTCAACAAACCCCTGACACCTATACTCAATCTCCGTCTTGCTGCAAAACTCCCGCACCATCTTCTGCACCTTCCTTAGGTTATGCCGCGGGACGCGCGGGAAGAGATGGTGCACCGCCTGGAACTGCAGCCCGCCGTGCAAGAAGTCGAGCCATTCGGGGCAGTCGACGTCCATCGTCGTGCGGAGCTGGTGCTGCGCGAAGGACTCGGTGGGGCCGAGGTCGGAGGTGGGCATGCCCCAGTGCGAGAGCGTGATCTGCACGTGGAGGAGCATCGTGATCGCGTGCGAGGTCATCACGAACCCGACGCGGATCGGCCACGTCGGGAGCGTGCACCAGACGAGGCCGTACCCGAAGATGGCCCAGAAGCACAGCATGAACACGATCTCGACGGGCCGCGTCCAGGACGCGGAGCCGAGGTTGGCGGAGCGCGGCGACATGAGGTGCAGCCACGAGAGCATGTAGAGGTTGAACCGCGCCACGGCCATGATTGGGTAGTACGTGTACTTCTGGTACGGCACCAGCGCGTCGGCGGCGCGATCCCACAGGAGGGTGGCGTTCCCGTAGTACGTGCTCTTGATGGACTTGAAGAAGGCGGGCGAGGTGGCGAAGAGGGAGAGGTTCTGGATGTCCGGGTCGTGCTCGGGCATGTTCGTGATGAGGTGGTGCACGTTGTGCGACGACTTCCACCACCCGATGCTCAGGCCGCAGCAAAAGTCCGCGACGAACGCGCCGATGAGCGTGTCGACGACGAAGTTGCCGGTGATGGCGCGGTGCCCCGCGTCGTGCGCGCTGAACATGATCTGCTGCCAGAACATCCCCAGGAAGACGGACGAGGTGATGTACCACTCCTTGCGGAGCAAGAACAGGAACGCGGAGAAGAGGACCGCGTAGCGCACCATTTCCTTGGCGTACTCGCTGTACGGGCACGCATAGAGCCCGCGCGCTTCGACGAGCGCGTGCAATGCGCGGTACTCCGTCCGAATAGCCTCCTGCGTCGCCGGGTCGAGCGAGGGAAACTTGCGCATGTCCGCTGCAATCTCCTTGCGCTCCTGCACCGCCGTGTAGCCTTCCCGCGAGAGCAGGCGCGGCGGCGGCTTGACCCCCGCCTTGTCGTTGTCGTTATCGTCGTCGCCGACGCTCGACGAGCTGGAGCTCGGCGGGGCGCTCCACATGGACGACTCGGACGAGGACGACGTCTCGTTGTCCTCGTCGTCGACCGTGAGCTTGGCATGCCGGACGCGGATGGGTGGTGCGAGGTTCGCCCAGGGCAACTGCACGCGCCCGATGCGGAAGCGCCTCATCGTCCGTCTCGTCTTGGCAAAGTGGTATCTGCGACAGGCATCAGCGCGGCGAATCTGGGCCAAGGATGGGTCCACGTACACGTTAATCTCGTCGCTCGCATCCCGCCCAATCATATGCTCCACGACCAGCCGTCCGCCTGGGTGCTTCCCTATCCACCCGTCGAGTTTGAGAGCGTGGCCTTCGTATATCACGATGACGTGGCCCTGCGCGATGAGGCTGGCGACGTCGCATGGCTTGAGGAGGCGGACACGCATCGAGGAGTGGCGGCGGAGAAGAGCTGGAGGAGTCCTTGGAGGAGTATGGGAGAAGAGAGTAGCGAGTGGGGGAGGAAAGGAATGCTGAAAAAACGAAGGAAGGGAACGTCGTCAAGGCAAAAAAAAGGACGTGGAGGTAAGAAGGCAAAGTATAATAATCGTGCATAGCCCCGGACACGCTCAATGGGGCGGACACGCTCGATTGGGCGCGTGCCTGCCTAAGTTCCTCCGCGCAGCGTCATGCAGCGAGGGTGTGAACATCTGCTATCGCTGGACAGCGCGTCTCCTCTGCGTCATGCGACGATTGTGAGAGCCGTCCACATGAAGCGAGCAAACGCCAAGGAGCGAGCGACCGACCGAGGAGAGACGTCCTGGAGCGGATAACGAACGTGCACCGCACCGGATGCTCAACCTTCCGCATCCCATCGGTACCTTCTGTACAATGCCCAGACAGCACGCACGTACGTACGCCCAAGATTCTTATAGCAACCCCCATGCAAACTGCAACTCCGTCGGAGACAGGCTTATACGGTTGTAAAAGTAACTCGGGAGGAGCATTTTATCACGAGCCTGATGCACGCACCCCAGAATTTGATCGACAATACACTTGCACCCATCATTGTCAACTGGGGCCTGGGCCCCTGTCTGTCAGGGACCCAGCCAAGCCTCTGGACCAGCGTGCGTGTTCGGTGCGCGTTCATTCGCGCGAGTCTGTTCCCAACTCCGAGCTCGTATAGCTTTCATTCCGCGACCGTAAATAATTGTCCATCATAATCTATATCATGATGGGTGCGCAACGATCAGCGCCAGCCTGCGATCAGCTCCATTCCGATTGCCAAGGATCCGGATGACTTCCAGTTCCATGCCTACAGATATGCATACCATCCCCATTGCTACGGATGAGCATACCATTTCCTGTGGTGCTACGGATGGGGACCATTTCTGTCGCTACAGATGAGCTCCATCCATTCCATTCCTATCACTGCTGCGGATTGACGAAGGATGCACGGATGGATGAACGGATGGATGGATAGATGGATAGATGCCAAGAGAACCCCCACCGCCTCGTCAGGAGAAACGATACACAAGACCTTGAGGTCCAGCCAGGAGGAAGGCGCCAGTGCCACTGAACCCGGATAAGCGCATCCCGTGATAAACGATGGTGAGTGCAATTCTCCGCTTAGAGCGACAATGCACCGGGGGAAACTTCAATGTGATTACAGAAATGCCATCCTGATTTATGAATTGCCAAATCGTCGAGTCAAGATGTGTGAAGCGTTCACCGAGTCGTCCACATCATGATCAAGCGAGCAAGCAGAGAAACTTTATGTACTCAAACTACGTGCCCGCACGAAACGACGCTCGACGCCAAAGCGGTCATCTATCAGTGTCACGAGATTGATCACTATACTATACAATACACTTGCGCCCATCACCGTAAACTGGACCCTGATTCCAAAGCGTCCGACTTGTTAGGGACCAGCAGCCTCGTCCGACATGTGAGGGACCCGATGTATATATAGAGTACTCGCATCGCCTCCATTCACTTCACGACGGGCTGACGTTCCCGACGTGTGCAACGATCAATCCAGCTTGCTGCGGAACAGCGCCCTAAATTGACTCGGAAGGCGAGCAAGCAGTCGTTCCATCAAAGCTGCCCGCATATAGTCTGACCTACATGTGAGGAGGTGGACGGTAACGGAATGGGTACTTTGCTAATTGAGGGTGAGACGCCAAAACCTTGCAGGATGAGTTGCCGCAGTTCTGAAAAGCCCATCCCGTGAAACACCTGGACACGTACTATGAAACTTCCAGCGCTCAAGTAGTACGAGAAAGAGGAAGGCCGCTCCCAACATCTACGCGCAGCTGGTGATGAGTCTTCACGCCGACGGGCTGACATTCCCGGCGACGTTTCGGTAACAATCATTCCTATTACTGGGGTTACCCTCGCAGAGTGAAGAGCTGTGAAAGTATCTACGGTCGGAAATAGGCTACTGCCCCAAGTGTCGCTCCGCGAAAAGGTTCATAATCATAACAGAGAAGTGCTCCGTCGCTCGAATCGGGAACCCCCACAGTCGCGCGAGTGCAAAATAACCTTCGACAAGATTCCGGTTGATTGCTCGCGAGGGACAAGATGCGCCGCCACATCCTCTATTTGATTGATAAGCATAGAGACGATTTGACTAGAGCGAAGACTACCTTCCGCGATGGCGGTAGAAACCCTCCGCTTCGAACGCTTGCGCAATTCGCGTTTTATGGAAGGGCGGCTTCGTCTTGGAACTGGTGTGATGATGTCGAGTGTAGGGGCGTCAATGCGTGCCTCACTGGAGACCGACATGATATCGTCGTACTCTAAGAGGAGACTGATGTAGTATTTAGAACGAGTTGAACCTCGCAGTAAATAGACTTACCGATTGGTGCGTAAGCTCACCAACCGCAGGAGACGGTAGGAGATTCTATGAACGGTTAGAAGGCACGAAACAAAGTATGAGAGTTTACCTTGAGATTTGTAGGTGTTCCTGATATTACGGGAGGACAGAGGGAAGGCGGAAGGAGAGAGACAAAGTGGATTGGGCTTCCAAAGGGTGTTAGAAGGTAGGCAAGTTACGCGTTGAATATATAAGGCTGGACCGAGATGTGAAAAGCGCGAAACGAAAGGCACGCGCGCTCTCCACTCAGCTTGTGGCTCGATTCCTTGACTTGGTGTGTTTCCGTGATGCCGTCTCGTTCCGCAAAAGGACTCGGGGGCATTGCGACTTCCTACAGGGCATCTCGACGTCGCCAAAAAACAACGTCTGCTTCGACCAGCTCCGCAGCCCAATAAGACGTCCTGACGCAGCCCGTGATAACGCAGATCTCGCCGCTCTATCACTTGTATCCTAGCTCGTGGATATGGTAGTTGAGATCCAGACATACTTAAGTTGGAACGTAGTCCAAGATCTTCTGCTTGCCCGACGGCGTACATTTGTATGACGATGCACCAAACGGTAATGCGAAGAATGCACCCTCTGGTGCTGCGCTCTTGATAGAGTAGCGATTTGTCCCAGAGTCTCTGAATTGTGTTAGCATGAGATTATTTGTGGCAGGGCGACGACGCACTTGGGTTCCAGACACATAGGTTTATCTTTGGAGGTTGTTGTACCCAACAAGCAACGCGGATGAATTGCCTGTGGCTTGGCCACCAAATCAACAGGAAGATCCCAAGAGACATGGATGTGATCCTTCGGCGCTTTTCTTTTGCGCGGGTGCGACAGCGGTAGCGTCACGTTGAAGATGTATATGCCTCAGTCGGCGCAGTGTAGGTAGATGTCGCCTACTTGGAGGCCGTCATAGTCTCGGAGTCCATATGAGCCCTGAGGTCACGGTGGTGAAAAGGTCCAGAGAGGGGTTCCCTTGACGTGTGGATACAAGACACGGGCAAACTCCTTGTTTGCTGAGAAGTGTGGCATCGCAAGAGGGAGATACTTTACAGATTGTGGTGTTCGGCAATCGTGGAGGATATGTGCCGTGTGTTCATGAAATCATCTTTGGCCAGGTGAGAGACCAGAAAAAAGACTCAAGACACGGCAAGTGCCGGTCGCCGGTCGGATGTTTGACTGTTCGAATCTGGGCGATAGCATTGATATTTCTCTACCATAAATCCACGAATGAGGCTTAGTCGACGACTGTCCAGCAAACAGAGGACTGGTGCGCTAGTGGTGATACGCATGAGCGAGCACGGGCCAACGTCAAGCTTATCGGTTTTGCCGCTAACTTGCGGGAATCCGGTCCGAGGAGAGCCCGTCGATGGCCCTTCATGTTGTGGGTCCCCGATCGCACGTAACTGTTGGGTTTCGTTTGTGGCGATCCGGACCTCTCACTTCTTCTACCACCATGAAGACAGACCAAGCATACATTTCATGCATTTTGTTCGAACTCTCAAGGTCTATAACCTTACCCCCGTTTGAGACCGTTCAAACGCGTTCATACACTGCAGCACGGTGAGCCGGGCGGATGACTACTCAGAGCATTCGAACCGCTTACCCGTTTGACTCAAGCGTTCAAGCGTTTGACTCACCATTCATTGTCCACATTGAAATCATCCATGAGCAATCATATTATGACGTAGACAAAGAGTATAGTAATGAAAGTGATCTAAACTATGCTTTAGCCGTTCAGATGTTTACCGCTTGCGTTCACATTCGCGTTTAGATGTTTGCCGTTCGAACGGTTTGCTATGAATGTCAAGCAGCAAACATAGGAAGGCCAGATAAGGAACTCACTTGTTCGAACTCAAGAGCAGTGCGTGCTTGGGCGTTCGATGCGTTCATGTGCTCGACGTGTGCAAGCATTCGAGACGTTCAGCCGTTTGAAAACCCGCCGCCGCCGAGGTGATGCATGTTTGAAATTATAGGTGCTCTTTGTGATGCGCAAATCGGGAGGGTCGACATCCGCGGTGACGGGCTCGTTCGACCTTGTCATCACGTTCCTCGCACTCAGCATCCTCGTGGGCAGTAGTGACAAGGGGCCATCACAGTCGGGGATATCGTCGGCGTTGCTCAGAGGAGTGGGTGGTGGTTGGACGCCGTCGTCAGGTTACAGAAGGCGGGCATCTTGTCCAGGGGGTTGGTCGATGTGTGCCCTCTCTTTGAGGTCGATCGCGTCTTGTAGCAGAACAGTTCAGATGAGCGGCCTTGACGACACGCTTGGACGCGCAAAATGCGACTAGAATGCGACTATTCCGCGTCGCGTCCAGGGAATGTGAGCCGACGAATGGCACGACTCTACGGATGACGCACCTTCTTAAAGGCGAGCCTAAAGAGGGAGGAGATCCCGACAAAAAAAAACCAGTGCCGCCCAAGACTGTCAACAGTCAGCACCGCGTCCTCACCGGGGATGGTGCGTGCGTACGGCTCGTGTGTCTGGTCGAAGGCGTTGTCGGGGTCTGCAATGTGCAGTGGGTGAAAGACACACACCTTCAAGAATCCACAATATGAGGTCACACCGGGTTACGATAAACGAGCAGTCCAAACAAACATTGCGACGCTCTCTTGACGGGGATGAGAGCAGGATGTTGGCAGGAGGCGAGAAAGTTGAAACAACTCCAAGACTGACAAGTCGAACAACACGTGATGAATGTCGCGTGTCACCGGTGCCGCGTGTTTGTTATGTTCCTAGTTTCGTAACTTGTCTCTCTTTCTACCACCACGGCACAGGCCATGGCCTTTGCCCAAACTTTCACGGCTCCCCCAAGTTACCGCTCCCGCTGCTCTGTACACAAAAATGGCGCGTCTATGATTCTTCTGAATGCGGTGAGTGCTATAGCGTCACCTTGGCGTCACAGCATTTTTTTCTACCTTACCACTCTGACAACACTCCCAGTAGGCTTCTCGTCGCTGCTGCCGGCCTTCAAGTACGTCCCGTTGTCTGCGAGACTGCCTATTTGGCCCTTACATATCGCTTTGACTAGGCCAGATTTGACGCCCTCTTCAACCTACCCTCACGTCTCCCGCTCTGCTCAGTGACCTCATCCCATACCAGCATACCGGGACACGCCAAACGCTGCCAGTGTGTCCCTGAACACCTGAATGTGCCAAACTGAACACGTCAAACGCCTCAACACGCCGAACGTCTCAACACGCCAATGGGTTCAACGCATTGAACACCTGAGCATGTCGGACCATCCACTGCTCTGAGGTTTAAACACGTGAGTTCTTCATCTAACCTTCCTACTTTTCCTTGATAACGTTGACAGTCCTTTGTCTGAACGTCGAACGTCTCGACGCAAACGCAAATGTGAACATGAACGTGAATGCAAACGCAAGTGCTAAACGCCTAAATGTATATAGCGTAGTCTGAATCACTTTTACTACTCATTGTGTACATTAGAATATGACCGCTCGTTGATTTACTAGTGTCAACAATGAACGGTGAGTCAAACGCTTGAACGCTTGAGTCAAACGGGTAAGTGGTTCAAATGCTCTGAGTAGTCATCCACCCGGCTCACTGTGCTGTAGTGTTTGAACACGTTCGAACGGTCTCAAACGGGGGTAAGGTTATAGACCTTGAGAGTTCGAACAAAGTCTATGAATTTACTGGACCAAGGCCCTCGTGGCTTCGTAGAATGTGACTCATTCTCGCGTGTGTTTTATCCCACTTCCAAAGGCAACGCGGTCTGGTATGCCTCCCCAGCACAAGGCGACATATCCCACGACAATGGCGGTCTCCAAATCGGGGACGTTTATCTACAGATTAGAGGCTTAGGCGCATGCGTCTTTAACTTGACACTTCCTCCGGATCATCCCAAGAACGTGGACGCTCCTCCGTGGTTTGAGCAGGTCGTTCTCGAACCAGGTATTGACATCAAAGTCAATACGGCCCGATTTCCTTCGCCCAGTCTCTACGGAGGAACTAACGACTCGCAAAAGCCTCTAATGCTCGCCAAGAGGTAAGAATGATGACTCAAAGTGGCTAATTGATTGACCTTGCCTAGCTCAACTGCGCAACAGTCAAACCAGTACAAGATCACCAGCGATGCTAGCGAGGGCACGTTTTTTGTTCTCCCTTTTGGCGGATCGTCTCACGAATGTACCTCCTCGGGAAAGGAGAAGCTGCGTCGCTATGCTCTCGCCAACGGTCATCGACTCTACGAGCACCTGGCAACCGCGCTTGGGTTGAACTGGACAAACGGGGTCCTTTGCATCCTCACAGGCTGCGAGAAGGCGTCACTTTGGGGCTCCGGATACTTTGTTTCTCAGTCTCCAAGCGCTCCATTTGGCGTCAATGTGCACATGCCCACACACATGCCCACACCAACTTCCGATTTCGGATATCTCTTCTCTCGGGACCACCTCTATCCCGGAGAGGTTCGCTTTCAACAAGTCTCCAAGGAGGATGTTCAACTTGGTGTAGAGCGTCACTGTTCCTCCTTCCGTGCATTCAGACTGTCTCTCCAACCTTATCTTTTCAACAATTTAGACCTGTTGCGTCCGGTCAAGTTCTGGGCTGCGACAAATTTGGTTTCCATCTTCCCTATGTCTATGCGCCCGCCCATCAAATCCGTGACAAACGAATATTATCCAGTAAGAATCACTGTCAGCTACAAGTGGGAGATGTCACTGACGAGTTGCAGATGCTTGTTCCTGCAACAGCAATCAGTGACCTGATGCACGTCTGCGTATATTCTATCTCCCTCTTTTCGATTGTAACTGCTCATGATTCATGCAGGCACCCACCGCTAAGGTTTTCATTGTTCACGACGACGACATGATGGCTGTCATTCCCGAAGTATGTCCCTTCCTTTGTGTCTCCTCTACTATGTAGATTTTGACCGTGCCACTCATATTATTAGTAGGATGAACACAAGTTTCCTGCAAGGACTGATCTCTTGTGGCGCATGATTATGACATTCTCTGTTGAGGTCAATGAGTGTATGCCATCCCTCCTCGCAGCTTAATCCTACGTTGAATGTTGTCTCAGCAGGTGGAGCCTACTTGGTGCATATGTCCAGCCCAAAGCCTGGCATTGCAGCAAGAACAAAGCTCTGTATCAAAGCCTTACTTGCATCCGCTGGACTGCTAAGTTTTGCAGTTTGTAGACGTTGTAATGTGTAACTCTTGGCCAATGAAGTAGACATGAGCACGAATGTTGGATATTTTCGGATATTTCAATTATATTCGTATCCGACATCTGAAGATATTCGGATGTCAGATGTCGAATACCTCTCGGATGTCGGATACCTCTAGGATGTCGGATGTCCATTTTCTGAGCAGACATCCGAGACATGATAGTGTGGGCTGTAGTTTATGAGTGTTCTGTTATAGCTATGTGACTCTAATTGACATTTACACACAGTGTAATATCATAACTCATAGTAGGTATGGTTTCAGGCTGCTCTTGATGCAATATTATGCCAATACTCATGAATATTCAGATATATTCGAATATATTTGGATGAATATTCACAAATATTCGGATATTGGACAATTATCTCGGATGCAATGTCGGATATTCATCCGAATACGAATATCTGGGTTTGAGGTGCACATATTCGTGGTTCGGATGTCGGATACATCCGAATAGACACTCGTGATCATGTCTACAATGAAGAGAATAGTCTCTGTCTGATCTTCTTTCTATGCCACAGCCCAAAGAGAGACCAATAGGTTGCAAACGTTACACAGTAATTCCCGTGCAACCAAATGATTGAGCTACTGTAGTATTTTGACCGTATCTTTTGGTCACAGGTCACAGACCTCTTTGAAATGAAGATCTGAGCACTTTGTCCCAGGTCACAGACAAAAACCTGAGGTACACAAGGCTTAAAAAGGAAATTTTTCTCCGCCCGCCTGATGGCGGGCATACAAATAAGGCAATTCCCGCTTGATTTGTAAGAAATGAAGATGTGTCCCGGTGAACTTTCTTTCATGTAGGATTGGTCCGACATGTGTTGCCCATTGGATGACATCTGTAGTTAAGTGTGACCCTGATGATACAAAGGCTGTGGATATTTTTACTAGAAAGATTGCGGCATCTTGTGTACTTGGGTGAGGTACACCACAAACTTGAACTGTCGAACAATGAGCAATCCAGAAGTGCTTGAACGTAGTACTTTGGATGTAATAATCAATAACGGTCAAATAGAGACGACATTCATTGTACTACAATTGGTGTATACAAATCTGGACAAAGATGAGAGTGAGTCCCCACAATGCTAGGTCCTATGAGGGACAAACTCTATAGATCTTGAGAACGGAACGGCCTCTTACTCTGAGTTCCTCATGGCAACTCATCAAGGGCAGACAGAGGACGGAATTGCCAAGGTAGCAGTGGCGATTAGGTTTACTCATGTAGCCAAAGTCAGACAAGTTCAATATATTTGAAAAGGGAGAACAACAGCCCATTGCCACCACGCCATAAGCGTTCTCTTATTGTCGTCCCGCTTTTGGGCTCATTGCATGTTCTTTGATCTCTTCCCGGAGGAAAGTTCCATACATCCAGTATAAATACCATTGGAAACGACAGTTCCAGTAATTCATCACAACCCCCTATCTCTCCACTTCGAAGAAGATCATGCCGAGTCGCAAAGCCCTCTATACCATTCACCCCTGCAAGACCAAAACTATCGCCGACGAAGACGAGATATCTGACTATGAGTCTCCTTCACCACCGTCTTCCGACGACAGCGACTTCACATCTTGTCCCGGTCCCCGCTGCTGGTTCATCCCCTCGCCCGTCAGCCAAGGCTCCCAGCGAGCGTCATGACGGAGCTGCTGTGACTGTGACTGTGGTCTCTTGTCCTCCATTCCAGTCGCGCCGGGTTAAAAGCCCAGCCGAGCATAACAATGCTCATCCGGTCAATACAACTTCTTCGGCTAAGGCTTCTGGCAAGCCCACGGTCATTACGACCGAAACCGTGTCTGCAACCGGCACCAGGAATCCCAAAGTGGCGTCACCGTGCCCAAATGAACTATCGGATAGTCCCCGTCCTGCCAATCCATATCCATCGACGAAGGCTTCTGGAAAGCCTGCGCCCGCGCCCGCTGCAGAGAACAAACACCGTGCGGTATATCGTCCGGATGCTTCTCAGCCTGTCGTCCAAAATACTCGAGCCCAACTGCGCCGGGGTGAACGCCCTGCCAAGGATATCAAATTTCACCCATCTTCCTCTCGTCCATCAGCGAAGGTTCCTCAGATGCACCCTGTCACTGCAAAATCCATGTCTGTGACGCAGACTAGGACTCGGCTTGGAGCCCAGGAGCGCCGGGGTGGACACGCCAAGGATGGTAAGAGGGCAGGGCATCCTCACGTAGCTCATAGCTCGTCTTCTACAAACCAGGTGGCTTGTGCTGTTGGCAAGTCTGCGGCGGCGAGTCTGTGTGCCTTCCTTCAATCTACCGAGCCCACATATAAGGGTGAAAGGACTGGAACAAAGCGTCGTCCTTCCGCTGCAGAGCAACGTGATGACGAGGAGGTCGATCAGGATGAAGGTGGGGAAGAGACGGGCGAAAATGAAGTCGAGGTGATGGTGATGATGGTCAGGATGAAGATGGTGGTGAATTCGATGACGAAGAGGATGTCGATGAGGAGACTGAAGGTAAAATCAACGATGAGAACGAGGACAAGGAAGGAGAGGTTCAAGTCAACGACGACGAGAGTGAGATAGAGGAGGAGCATGATGTCGAGCTCGAAGCGGACGTCGACGAAGGAAATGAGTCTGATGTCGACGATGAAGACAGAGACCAGGAGGAGAGAGAGACTGAGGCCGACGACGATGCCGACGACGACGAGGAGGAGGAGGTCAACGAAATCGGGGACCAAAAGGAAGGAGCTGCCAAGGACGACGACGAATATTACGAGGACGAGGACCAAGAGGATGGAGCGATCGAGGTCGACAACATCGAATATGATGACGTTGAGGTCGAGGGTGATGGTGATGTTGATGTCGACGACGACGAGCAAGGGGGCGCAGTCACCTATGAGGATCCATCCGGGAATGAAGAAGGAGCCTGCGATGATGATGAATGGAGCGGCAATGAAGGTAAGTGTTGTAGTACGACCATCGTAGTACGGACGAAAGTCCCAATATAGTAACCGTAGGTATATTATGTCCCAATATAGTAACCGTAGGTATATTATGCCGGAGCCGACGGTCAGAGTCCTTAGTCTCTTACCGTCGTCTCCAGGTGCGTACATAGTCTCATGTACGCTTACACTACTAATTTAGTCTCTTACCGTCGTCTCCAGTCCGACGTTAACGTTCACCCTCCACTGCGTGTTGGCTCACAACAGGTTATGGGCCCCGAGCCTTACTTTTGAACATTGGACTAGGATTACTTTCTCGCGTCTACCAGACCCGCTGAGACCACGACACACTCGCCCCACTAAAAGTACCGGTTTTACTGGTCTTTTCTCGCATACGGCACCCACATTCTTTTTTCTCGTCGACACTGCACCATGGCCGACTCAGCTACCAAGCGAGGTTTTGACAACCTCAACACCTCCAACTGGGCCGCATTTGCTCCCTCATTTGACGCGTACATGGCCATCCATTCCCTCTCTGGACACTTCGATGGCACGGAGACCACACCGCAGCCTGTCGACTCAGCTCACCCCACTGCGGCCGAACGCAAGGAACTGCGCGAATTCCTCAGGGATGTCAAGAAAGCATCTGGCTACCTCTGGCTGTGCATTGACGAGACACAACGCGCTCACGTCAAGGACCTCCGTAGCGACCCCAAGGGCATGTGGGACAAGCTGCAAGGGATCCACCAGCAGAAGAAGCCGGGAAACCGCTTCAATGCCTGGGAGCACGCTCTCTCCATCCAAAAGGAGGATGACGAAGACCTCACCACCCTTGTTGGGCGCGTTGACGACGCATTCCGCGCAGTCAAGGACCTCCGTACCAAGAACGACACACTGGACACCCTCGATACAGAACTCCAGGCCATGACGCTCATCCGCGCGCTCCCGGCCGAATTTGACCAATTCACTTCATCCCTTCTCCTTCTCAAGGATCTGAACCTCGACACCCTCGTTGCAGCCTTTCATACCGAAGAGACTCAACGAAAGTCACGACTGGAATCGTCTCTCAAGGCCGCCGCCGCTATTGCTGCTGCTGCCGCCGCCTCTACTCCTCCCCCCGCCGTGCCGTGCTGCGCCCATCATGCCACGGACTCGTCGCAGACCGTCTGTGAGTGGTGTGGGATGTCTAACCACACCGAGGAGAATTGCTACAGCAAGCAGAACGCTCGCAAAGAGGCTCAAGAGCGTGTCCGGTCCCGTCGCCGTGGTCGCGGGAAGAAGCGCGACAACGAGAACAAGGCCAATACCACAGAGGAGACTGCCAGTGCGGCAAGTATTGACCCAACTTCGCCTGCATCCTCTGACTGGAATACAGACACGGGCGCCAGTTCTCACATGACCCCGCATCGTAAATGGTTCAAGATTTGGTCGCCACACCGTGTTCCAATTCGACTCGCAGATGATGAGGTTATCTACTCCGATGGGATTGGTACCGTGGTGTTTGAGCCCACACCAGAAGAGGGGGAGGACTTAGAAGCTGTTGAATTCCAGGACGTTCTATCTGTACCCAAACTCCGCAATAATCTTTTATCACCATTTCACCTCACACGTCGAAAAGGATTCCGCGTCACTATTGAGGGGTCATCGATGAAGTTTTTCCAAGGCTCAACTCTTCGGTTCACTGCGACTGTCAATAAGAACAATGCTGGGTACTTGAATGGAAAGACTGTGGACTCTCACGGGACGTTTGCCAACACGAGCGCTGTCAGCACACGCCCAATGGACGTATCCCTCCTGCATGAACGATTTGGTCATATCAACATTCAGACGCTGGCGCGAGCCTACAAGCAGGGTCTTATCCGTGGTCTTCCTAAGGGAATTGACTTTACGGCAATGGACCCAATTTGTGAACCCTGTATTGTTGGTAAACAGCGCCGCCATAACATCCCGCGTGGTCCCTCGACTCCCCACACACAAGCCATTGCTCGCATCCACAGTGATCTCAAAGGTCCACTGGTGGAGTCAGTCGAGGGGAAGTGTCAGTACTGGGTTACCTATATCTGTGACGCACTGCGTTATTGGACCGTCGATTTTCTACAGAAGAAGAGTGACACTTTCCGCTCCTTCCTACGTTTCAAGGCCTATGTTGAGAACTTCCATGGTCTCAAAATCAAGTTCCTTCGCTGTGATGCCGGAGGCGAATACATCAGCCAGAAATTCCTTGACTATTGCAAAGACGAGGGGATCAAACGGGAACACACACAGCCAGATGAGCCGCATGAAAATGGAGTTGCAGAGCGTGCAAATCGCACTCTAGTTGAAGCTGCTACTGCTATGCTCAAGCAAGCAAAATTGCCGCCCAACTTCTGGAAACCTGCAATCCAAGCATTTGTCCACGTTCGCAATTGTGCACCTGTAGCTCCGTTCCTCGATACTACTCCCTATACGGGTTGGAACAAAAAGTCCCCCGATGTCTCACACTTCCGCATCGTTGGGTGTCTGGCTTATGTCTGTGTCTTGGGGAAGAAACGTCGCAAGCGAAGACTCCCATCCCACACTCGGAAATGTATCTTCGTTGGGTATCCCACGGATGCACGAGCATGGCGCTTTTACGATCCCGCAAATCAAGAGTTCTTCAATTCTACCCACGTCATCTTTGAAGAGCGTGTCTTCCCCGGGAACCACAAGGTTCTGGTCAACCCATTTGCCGACCTAATTGTAAAATTGAAGTGGGACCTGCCTGTGGAGAACAACGACACTGAAGTGACACCTGCACCTGCTTCAGGGGGAGTACTTGGTCCACCGTCTCTACTCGATCAAGGGGGAGAGATTGCTGATGATCTCGCTGACGCCGATGAACCACAGCCTCAGTCGCCAATCCTTCCAGCAGTGAATACTCCACCCGGGACACCAATCCCACTCTCACCATTGACTACTCCACCGTCATCCCCGGAGCCAGACTTACCCATCCGTCCACCTCATTTAGCACCTCATGAGTATGCTCAACTCCCTGGTGGATTGTATAATCCTGGCCCTGGCTATGGCCGTGGGCAGCGGCGCAACCCTCCGTGGAACTACAACGGTCCCTGGGATCCAGAAGCAGCAGATGTGACTCATGTGAACACGAGTTACACTTCCGCAGTCTCAAACGGCAAACCACCTCCAAATTCTCAGTCCCAACTCACCGATGCGCAAATCCTTGATGGAGTCATGTTTGTTTCGGATGAATCAGTACTCCTCACAGTTGCTGAAGGATTTGAATATGCTTTCCAAACCCACACCGCACTCAAGTCATCGAGTCATAGTACCGAGCCGCGCTCCTTCCATGAATCCCAGCAACGTCCCACAGAGGAAGCCGCTAAATGGTTCACTGCAGCGCAAGAAGAGATTCAATCTCTCATTGAGAACGGTGTCTTTGAACTTGTTCCTCGCCCTCATGATCGCAAACCAATAGGTGGACGTTGGGTCTTCAAAGTCAAACGAAATGCAGACGGGTCAATCGAGCGTTACAAAGGACGATATGTAGCCAAAGGTTACGATCAACGCTTCGGAAAGGACTTCAATGAGAAATTCTCTCCTACTCCGAAGTGGGCCGCCTTACGTGCAGTCTTAGCTCTAGGCGCATTGGAGGACTTGGAGCTCTGGAGTGTCGACATATCATCTGCCTTTCTGAACGGTGACCTATCTGAAGAGGTCTACATGGAGCAGCCTGAGGGCTTTCAGGAGAAAGGACGAGACTGGGTCTGGCGTCTATGGAAGAGTCTGTACGGTCTGAAACAAGCCGGGCGAGAATGGCATAGAAAACTCCACTCTACACTCACAACAAAGATGGGGTTCACTCGAGTCAAATGCGAGCACAGTATTTGGGTGTATCAGCATGGCACTACGCGCATCATTATCCCAGTCTTTGTCGATGACATGACCATTGCTGCCAAAACTCGCGCCGATGTCGACCATGTTATCAGCGAGCTCCGAAAACACTTCAAACTACGCGATCTCGGACCCGTTGCATTCCTGCTAGGTGTTGAAATCAAACGAGACCGGCAGAGCCACAGCCTCACGTTGTCACAGCGTCAGTATGCTCTCGATGTACTTGCACGTACGGGCATGTCGGACTGCAATCCAGTCTCGACGCCTCTTGATCCCAGCATCAAGCTCACCGCCGACATGTCACCTAAAACAGACGCCGAGCGCAAGGAGATGCGTGATGTACCCTACTTGAACACTGTGGGTGCCCTAGCATATCTTGCAATTGCTACTCGCCCAGATCTCGCCTATCCAATCAGTGTCCTCTCGCGATTTAGCAAGGATCCCGGTCCTATGCACTGGGCAGCGCTGAAGCGAGTCCTCCGGTACTTGAAAGGAACAGTCGACTACCATATCAGATACGCACCCGATCCCAAATGCCCAGATAGCCATCTGTTCACCTCCTACTGCGATGCGGATCACGGCGGAAATCCAGACAATGGACGCTCGACAAGCGGTTTCATTATCAAGATGGGTACAGGCGCAATCAGCTGGCTGAGCAGACTACAGCCCTTTGTCACGCTCTCAACCACGGAAGCGGAGTACGTCTCAGCAGTATCTACGGGACAAGAGATCATGTTTCTGCGAAATTTGTTCACCGAGTTTGGGTACTCATTCACCACTCCATCTCCTCTATTCATCGACAACCAATCCGCCATCTCTGTCGCCAAGAACCCCGAGCATCATGGCCGTGTTAAACACCTGGACCTCCGCTTCTACTGGTTGCGCGAAGCTGTCGAAAACGGATGTATATCAGTCAACTACATCTGCACGGAAGACATGCCTGCGGATGCACTTACAAAAGGACTCAATCGGGAGAAGTTGCAGCATATGATTGGACTTATTGGTTTAGTAGATATCTCTAGTCCTTAGACTTCTTCGGTCGAGGGGGAGTGTTGTAGTACGACCTTCGTAGTACGGACGAAAGTCCCAATATAGTAACCGTAGGTATATTATGTCCCAATATAGTAACCGTAGGTATATTATGCCGGAGCCGACGGTCAGAGTCCTTAGTCTCTTACCGTCGTCTCCAGGTGCGTACATAGTCTCATGTACGCTTACACTACTAATTTAGTCTCTTACCGTCGTCTCCAGTCCGACGTTAACGTTCACCCTCCACTGCGTGTTGGCTCACAACAGTAAGCAGATTTAGTACCCAACAAAGCGGACCGGACGCTGACGGTTCTCATAGAGAGTGGAGTGGAAGATGACCAGTCTGACGAGGAGCTCGGCAACGACACCTGCCCTAATGACAATGCCGATGAAGGGGAATTCTATTGAACGTTCTTCTCAAACCGAAGTCTCCGTGCAAGGATGACTTGCGCGAACTAGAATCGAGACACTGAAGGAGATCGTTGATACCCAGGACACAATTATATGACGTGGAAAGATGTACCTTGATAAACATGAAACACCGTGAACATAAACATTACAGCCCCGTCTGACGGTCAGACGCGCTGAAATGACAACCTGAACGTCCGACTCGAGATCTTTTCTTGCCCGAGCTTTGAGGTGCATCGAGACTCTGCCGAGACCGGACAACCCTGCCCAAGTAGAGTGGATTTGGGATGTGGGACAGGAAGACGAAGCTGTCATGGAACAGCAACACCTCTCGGTGTCTCGAATCGCAAGCGTCCACATACCCCGAGAGCGTCGCGCGAGAGTCCAAGGGCCTTGGACAAAACCCCAGCGGGCCTCTTTCGAGGAACAAGATACGCAGAGCCTTCTAAACATCACATGAGACTGGATTCCTTTCTTGAATGTACTTGTGGGAGTCAGATACCTTTTGTGGAAGCAATCGAATGTTTGCGTGTCAGACGACGGAGCAATTCACGCTATCTGGGAAGAACAGTTTTGCCCTACTGCTCGTGAGACTATTGATAAAGGGCATGGGATTGTATGCGCACCTTTTTGAAGGTAGATATCATGTCATCATCGTGTATAACACATATCCATGCTTTGCGATGGGCCTAAGCAAGGCCGTGTAAGCGAAACAATCCGTCAGTCTGCAAAATATCCCACCGACTAGTGCATACGCTCGTTGACAGCGCGAGATGGGAGAAAGGACTGCATAAGGAAGACCATTAGTGGTGCCAGCTAAAATGGTGTACTCAATGTATACCTTGTATGACGGCGGACTCATCGTTCGGACCGGAGGACGAAAGGACGGTGGCAGGAAGGAAATGAGATGTGTCGGGCTCCCGCACTCCGCTATGAGATCGGCGGATATTGTGTTGAAGGTATAAGGTCGCACTGAGATGTAGAACGCCCGACAGGAAAGACACGCGCGTTCCCATTGAGATTGTAGTCCCATTCATTGATTTCCTGCGAATGCAGGATACCGTCTAGACTCGCGTCGTCGTTCGGCAGCAGTACGCGAAGGTATTCCGAGTCCCTGTTGGGCATCTCGACGTCGCGAGGAAACAATGTCTTTTCGACCAGCTGCGATAGTAGGCCACTGTCTCGTACGACGTTTTGACACATCCTGTAACAACGCAGATTTCGCCATTCCACCGATCAAATCCAAATTTTCGAATGTAACTGACAAGTTGATATCCACCTTCGAGAACGTAGTCTAGAATCTTTTGTTTGCCCGAGGGCGTGCACTCGTAAGATGAAGCACCAAACGGGAGGACGAAAAATGCGCCTTCACTAGCAGAGCTTTTGATCGTATGATGATTCCGGCCCGAGTTCCTGTCATTGGCGTCAGAGTCGCACGTACACCATGCAGATCACGTACTTTGCTATCATGCATAGAGGCTTGTCTTTGGCGTTTGTCGTCCCCAGCAAGCTGTGGTGAGGGTATGCTTGTGGCCGTGCATTCACGTCGACGATGGGGTCCAACAGGACAGGGAGATGCTCCTTCGGCGTCTTTTCATTGCGAGGATGGGACGTGGGTAGTGTTACGTTGAACATGTACAAGCCAACCTCGCCAGTGTGGAGATATATGTCGCCGATTTGTATACCGTCAAAAAGTCCCGCAGTCTGTATCCGCCCGGGGACGATGGAATCCAGAGAGAGCTCCCCTCGAGTTCAGGATATGAGACACGGGCAAAATCGTGGTCGGGTGCAGTGGTGCCATCACAGTGTTTGAGAAAGAGACGTTACCGGGGCTAGATGCACGCGGAGCAATCGGACCGGGCACAGCTGCCGATGCCGCAACGGTGCCGAACAAGCTCTCAATGTTACGGCCGCCACCCTGGCGGCAACCTCTGATATCGGTTAGCCCTCGTTTACATACTGAAAACACAGGTCACTACTCCATTCGGATCAAGGTGACGACTGGGAACAATGAATGGAAACGCGAGGGGTTGATGTGCTATTCTTCCGCTTTCTATCTTCTTGTTTGTTTTTAGCTTTGATATCTGACGGCCTTCATGACCTGTACTAATATAAGTCCAGCAAGGAACACTCAGCTCCGATCTCTCCCTCCCATCATCCGTGATGTTGAGCAACGACGCCCGCTACACGTCTCTCTTATACCCCGAATGCCATGGACATTGGTTCTTGAATCCAGGGATGCGAGCCGGAAACCCCGAATACGACGAAACGGGCATCAAACTTGGCGACGTAGGATACGTCGCCGGGACTGGGGAGTTCCGCTTGCTCTTCAACTGCTTCCGGGAGGCGGACCATCCGAGAAACAGATATGACGACGACACACCATCGGCCACCCCCGCTGATTATCAGCGCCTCTCTCCATCGCTCTATAGGCGCGACGACCTGGTGAAAGTTAGACGGGGATTCAACGATCAGCATACGTTTCATTCGGGGAACATCACCAAAAGTTTCGGAGGCAAAGTCGGTGTAAAGTAGGTTCATTTTCGTAAACGATGCCCGCATCCCTTACCTTGCTAAATACCGCTAGGTCCGGAGAAACGGTGGAAGCTGGCGCCCACCTAAACTTCTTTTCCACGCGCAATTCAGGTGCCGTGGTAACCTTTCACAAGAAAACGGACCTCGAGCGCCTACAATTTCTTGAGACTCGTGTCCTCAAGTCCTACTACCGGCGCAATCTTGTTTCTTGGTACGAGTACGTCAATAGCATCCGCGGGCGGGGCATCCTCAACGACGACCTCTACCTTGTCGATGAGGCCGACAAAACCTGTCACTGGAGCAACGCGTTCTGGCACTCAACGCACAGAGCCGTAAGCTTCACATTTGGAGCAACTGGCGGTCTCGCCGTACCAGTTACTGCCGGTGCTGGTTTCTTCAAGAGCTTGTTGATCACGCGGCCGCCGATTACTGGCACCAATGACACTGGGGAGCGGCATACCGACTGCTCAAGAATCGCTGGGTACAAGATGGTGGTTAATCAAGCGCTATGGAAGGACACCATGACCGCTGACTCTCAAGATGTCGCCATCGGCGCGCAACCTGAGCACTTCAATCGGGCCCGAAAATTTTGCCGCCGCCTGTGTGGCCGTTTCGTGCCGTGCGACAGGGATGCGCCCGTTGACGATGCAAGTCGGACAGTGGAAGGTGAGAGACTGCATCCTTTCCAATGGGTTCACCGCTCACCGACCATATAGACATTGACTCGTCTAGTTCTTCGGACGATGAGCTCCCTATCTCTGCAGATCACCACTTGAAGTATTTTCCCAAGTTTCTGCTGGCGAGAGACACCAGCAAGCGCGCCTTACCTCTAAAGGGCAAAGAGCGCGTCGTAGATCCTCCCGACTCCGCGTACTCCACCTTTCCTTTTTCGTCTCCATCTACATAGACTCATGCGTCTTATAGTGAGCGCTCGCTGCCCTTACACCAAACTCCAGGCTATCTTCGCGCCGGTTCTACGTCTCGGACTCAGGGACCTTCGTCCGCGGCACTGTCGGCCTGCCAGTCTGCGTCTAGCTCCCGCACTTCCTGTGACTCCTCCGCAGACAGTGAGGATACCATTATAGATCAGGGCGAAGATAATATTAAGATTGACTTCGGGGTCAAAATCGAGGTAGATAGCGAGGTCGAAGTTGAGGAGCAAGTTAATGACGACGACGACGACGACGACAGCGAGGAGGAGAGTGTCAAGGGAGAGTATGACGACAACGGTCTCAGCGAGCCCAAAAACAATCAGGACAAGGACGACAAAGATGAACAAGGAGGCCAAGGAGGGGGTAACATGGATCAAGATCCAGGCAACGACAGCGACGGCGCAGATTCATATGAAGGTGAGCGGATAGACTAAGCACTGAAAGAGATTCTGACCGTTCTAACGGCACTTCAGATGGCGAGGATTCCCAGCATCTTGACGCCGATAAGGACTCGGGCGGCAACGATCAGGCTGATGACAGTGCCAATGGTGGCAACTCCTCTTCAGACTCTGACGATGATGATAGTCGTCCTGACTTGGGCGGCGCCGGCGGAGGCATTTCAAACTTCGAGAACTCTGTTGAAACAGACGGTAATCTGGTCGCGGAACGAGACCCGAATCTCTCTGGCGAGGTCGACGAGTTTGATATTCGTCGTCACTACAATGGATGTATCACCAGGAGCACTATCATCGATGCTATCGTGGTCAGTGCTCCTCCTCCGCCATGTTTTGATGACAGTACTAACTGAATGAATCATAGTTCGGATTCTGGCACCCGCTCAACATCATACTCCTGGTCATGATTGAATCGGTAAGGCTTCAAGTTCTTTCCACCATTCTGAGAGATGCCTGCTAATGACGACAGCTTAGGCTCCCTGGATCATGTTTGCGTCGGCGCATGATAAAGACGTCGCCTCTGTGCTGATAGTCGTAAGTGTCAATGTAACATCTACCGGACTTATCGAGTCATACCTTGTCTTCCAGGGAGAACCTTTGCCAGAGCCGCAAGAGTTGATCCGCCGAATGACACAAGATTTTGTGCTTGAGCTGGATGAACGCAAGTGATCCACTCCAATTCTGTTTGGTTTGGTGCACTAACCCACCCACAGACGGTTCTGCGTCGTTGATAGAGCGCCCATTCTTCGATTCTGAGTCTGCGCTACTAGCCGATGCTTCTATCGTCTTCAACGTGAACTTGGACCGCAAGATCACCAAGCCGCATCTCGGGTTTGACATTCTACTCTCTGACAACATACCTCCCGTAAGCACCCTCTGATCGTCGATGTGAGGACTCTACTGACACGATTTGCGCCTGAAGGGCCATCTCTTTGTTCCCGGCGGGCAAGGGCGTGGGATTCACTTGTTTCGCGACTCCCTTCACCCGCGTGCCAATCCCCCCTCTGCCGAGGAGATTGTTTTGTCGGCCGCATCACGAGATTCGGAGATGGGCGAGGAGTTCATTCGCATCACGAACGACTACCTCGACAGCGCCGGAGTTGGAAAGTTCCTGACCTTCATGGATCCGAATTGTCGGACGGAATGGATGGACAAGTGGCATCGGGAGATCAACGAGGCGTATTTCAAGCACTCCGGGGAAAACCTCCTTGTACGAATCTGAATTGGTCATGCATACATGTCGCTGAATCTTTTGCAGAATATGGACTATGAGGATGACTTGGAGATGGTTGATCGAACGTCGCCCTTCGGTCTTGACTCTGAGCTGAGCAGCAAGTCCCTTGAATCTGGAAAGTCTTCGGTTCATCAAACTTTTGCTTCCATGCTGACAGTGGTATTCCAACAGTGATAGGCACTGCGGAGTACGAGTCCTGTCGAAAGTACTTCATGCGAAGTACGGTCAGCCTCAACACGACCGAACACACCAACAACTTCTTGAAACTGGGCCTTGGAATGATCAGTGCCTCCAGTGAAGGCAGCGAGAAGAAGCCGCCGCGCGATCCAATGACCACCCTGAGGTTACTTTCCCTTAGGGAAAAATACCGACTATTGGCCAAACTCAATCAAGGCATGGATGATACGTCTCCTTGGCCAAGTCCCTCGCCATCCTTCACCAAGGATAGCTTTGTATCACGGGGAGCGGATAGTGATTTCAATGGCGATGTCGATGACGAGGAAGGACCGCCGCCCCTTTCGGAGCCTGAGCCGCATCCATGGCCAAGTCCCTCGCGATCCTCCATCATGGATAGCTTCGTATCACAGGGAACGGATAGTGGTTGCGACGGAGATGGCGATGACGATGACGAGGGACCGCCACCCCTTTCAAAGTCTGAGCCGCATGCTAGGCTAAGTCTCTCGCGATCCTCCACCAAGAGTGATTTTGTAACACATAGAGCGGGAAGGGACTCCTATGGCAATGACGGGGACGAGGAGGGTCCGCCGCCCCTCCTGGGGCTGCACTGTGAGCATCAGCTCGATGACTCGGGCGAATCTTCCACTGCAGATGAGAGAAGGGCTCCCTGGGACGAACAATCTCATCCTGGAAGACCTGGGTGAAAAGATCATAGACAACATGTTCGAATACTTACCTGGGCGGTCGTACTGATTGACCGCGCAAATTGTCGATGGCTTCAGGACGTATTATACCCTAGACGCTCAACATTTTATGACTTGTAGATATGTACCCAGCTGTGACGCTCTACCCACATAGTCAAGATTGAGGCTGTCAGGTAAATGTCCATTGGCTGCAAACTCCGCTGTCATGGTACATATCGTTTGAAGCCAGGTTGAAGCGCATGGCTTGGGACCGGATGTGGCGGGATGGCGTGCGGTGTCCGAGTTCCCTTGCAATGACCACAAGAAGCGGCTAGGTGATGTGTTGAGCGGCAGCGGCGCCAAGCAACGGCGGCGCGACAGTTGAAGATATACATGATGGAATGACAGGGTTGTAACTGGGTGTGATCGAGCCTGAGGCCTGAGGCCCCGGCGTGGAAACGAGCAACGCATGCGAATTCTAATCCTGACCCTTCCTGGACACCGTAGACGTGTGCAACGATCGATCAATCCTATTGCTGCGAAACAGCGCTCTTAATTGAAGGCAAGCAAGCCGCCGGCATATGATGTCCATTGTCGGTTTGAAATTGGGCCCGTAGAATTGTGCGTGGACCCATGCGTGCGAGCGTGGCTGCGTGGTGCGTAGGTGCGTGAGTCCACGCATGTGTCACAATGTGACACACACAAGCCGTCCCTACTGGTATACCTTTTGCTCTTGCCTGAGCGTTGAGCGTTAAGCGTGTCGTTACTGTTGTACGACTGTCAACACGTAGCTGGTGATATTGTTGCCCCACCAGCTGGTTCCTCCCACGACTCGGATTATCTATCCGTACTCATGCACTCAGTGCGGCTTGCTCAGGACATTTCTTCGGGAACCTCGACGCATCTCGGCGCTCCTCGGGTGTCTATTGTATCTTCTTATCCCTCTCTCGGGTGTAGTGTCCTATGTTGGAAAGCAATTTACTGGCGGCTTCTTGTCTCCGAGTTGTAGCTACCCGTGTTTATTGTTTCTCAGCTCATGCCAGTCATAGTCTTACAGCTAGTAGCGTTCATCAGGCTTGTAATGTGCTTTGAATTGTCGTTCACGTTCCCCGCTCAACACCGTCTGATCTCACACCTATCATGATCACTCTGGCAAAGAGCTCTGTTGTACTTACAGGTTTGTGCGGACACCGAGGCCGTTCTTTTGCTTGTTGGCGGAAGCTACACGCTTATGCAAGTATTGTCTCTGAACTTATATAGCATACGCATGAGGTCCTTGACAGCAACAAATGCTCGGGGGTGGAGAGAAACGAAAGTTGACGGTAAGTTACTAGTATCTCCACAATTGCTTTCATAACGTTGTCTATGACTCGTATCCTATCCTCGTGTCCAGTTAACGGTACGTGTCCATACGCGTCAGTGACACGTCCCGGGCTTGATTACCTCCAACAGATCTAACCTCAGTGTTCTCACTTATCTCTTAAGACACTTGTCACGCTGCATCACGCGTGCGTGGACGTGCGTGGACACGCAGGGTGCGTGTGCGTGGATGCGTGTAGGCATGCGTGATGCATGCGTGGATGCGTGTTGGGATGCGGCGCATGCGTGGACACATGCGTGGACTTGCATATAAGTGTGGGCGCATCTGCCCAAGCTCAACGATGTCTACAGCACACTTCTTTGTGCCTCGAATGTGAATGAAAGCAATCTTTCGGGCGTAGTGCACTCCAGTGCGAGAACAAGTACCTTCACTGTCCCCAAGCAGACGACAGTCAAACAGACAATGTAATGCTGTACTTGTACGTCAAGTTGGCGTACTTGCATTGGCGGCTACGCGCCAAACGACGCGATGCGCTTCAAGTTGACGCGTCCTTCCCGATCGGGAAAGGGACGTGCGTAAGATGCGAGTGACTCTTTTGCCTCTTCCATGACGATCTTTCACAATTCAGCCTCAGTTTCTGCTGCAATTCACTACAGTAAGCTATATACTCATGCCTCGGATATAATCTCAAATCCCAATTTCTGAAAGTCGGCCTTTGGTGACCGTTTAGCAGAGAGCAAGCACCTACTCGGGTCCATGCGTGCGTGGTGTGAACTCTTTCGGGTCTCCCTTCATGAAATCTCAGCATTTGGGCATGAATTCTGCACTAGTAGAGTAGGGTAAGCTGTCTAGACGTGACTCTGGTAAAATCTCGAATCCCAATCTCGAGAAGTTGATTTCTGGTAGCGAGAGGCGGGCATTACTCTGGTCCATGCGTGGTGCGTGGGTGCGTTGAGATGTGCGGATGCACGGTAACGGATTGAATATGAATAGCAGATGCTAGGGGGTGAGTTATGTATGACCGTCGAAAAGTCAATGGGCCTTCGATCCCAAAGGTTTGGCACACAAACTCTCGAGCATGACATGACGCGCGAATTGCTGGAGAGGAGTGGGTAAGAAGGAATCAACCTCTCAAATCGTCAAAGATGTCATTAAGCAATAAAAAGTATGTAACACAAAACCCATCATGATCACTAGCTAGTAGTAGTAGGATCGGGACCCAGGCGTAAGATGACCTTTGGCAGCTTCTTACTCGGCAGTGGCGTTTCCGAATCAGAATCAGAACTCGCGGGGGTTGGAGATGGAGCTGGAGCTTTCTTCTGCGGCGTCGTAGCGGGTGAGTTCCTAGTGCTCCGAGTCCTCAACTTCATCAACGTAGGAGGTGTCCACTTTGTGTATCCGTTATCGATCGAGGCGAGGATTGCCGTCGTCCTGTCGAGCCACCCCGTCGATTGCGAATGCGACTGCTTCCCATTACCACCAGCACCGCGCCGTTTCTTCGTCGCTTGTTCTATCTGGGAGGTTGTCAGTCTCTCAGTCACTGGTGTTGCAGAAGTCGTTGAGTCCTACAGGTATGAGGTTATCCAGACCCCACCAGTTCTGGTCGACTGCTACGTGCGTCAGCCCGAGGACGTGGGCCATCGTCCCGCTGATGAGCGCGCGGTCGCTGTACCCGCCCTCCAGAACGCTCACCAGGCGACCGCGCGCGTACTGATCCGCCAGAGCACACGCGTCCTGCGTGAACCGGTGGTAGAACGCCGTGGGGACCTTCCTGTTATGTCGCGACATGCTCTCATACTCGTGTTCGCATGCGTCCATTCCACAACTAACGGTGTATACTCTAGGTTATGGATAATCATGGATGGTGACTGACTGACCTGATGAAGAACAGGACATCATCACCGGGCCCACCGGTGGAGTCGAGGAAGGAGCGTGCTTTATCGAAGAGGGCGGAGTAGTGTTTGGGATAGAGGACGTCGAAGAAGTGTGCTTCAGAGTGGTAGGTTTGGAGGTGCACGTTTTCGATGTATTGCCCGTGGGAGCCGTGCAGAGATACAGAGGCCGCCTGGACGAGGTGGGGCTTTCCGTCCTTGGATAAGTAAGCATCTGGCAAGGGAGACAAAGTGAAAAAGACAGATACCTCGCAGGGGTATGACAGTATATCGTGGACCGAGCCGTAATATATTCGAGGACCGGGCTTGACGTCGGGCGCGCCACCCTCCGACTCGAGTGTCTTCCTGTACGACTCTTCGTTGATCCCCCATACGATCGACTGTGTCCCGTTTCCTAATCAAGACCAAGGATTAGCTTTGCGGATATGCAAGTGTACTTCCTCACACTTTTACTCACCATGATGCAAGTCGATATCGAAGATGACGACGCGGTTAATGCCGTGTTTGAGGTGGGCTGGCGATCACAAGTTCAAATTCAGACATTGTACTGAGAGGGGGGGATGGAGGAAGTGAAATAGCGTACCATGCGCGGCAGCGACGGCGACGTTATTCACAAAACAGAAGCCCTCCGGCGTGTCCTCCCCACAGTGATGGCCCGGAGGGCGGATAACCGCAAACGCACGCGACTTGTCCTTGATGACAAAGTCAACAGCCTCACACGCCGTTCCCAGCGCTCCCTCTATCGCGCTAATGGACTCAGGACATACTGAAGTGAAGGTGCGACTTAGGAAAGGGAGGGAAGGAGAAGAACTTGGACATACGATATAGATCCCCCTGAGATAAGCCCTGGGGGATCTCGGATTCTCCAGTGGCGATCTTGTCATAGCTTTGTTCCGCAAGAGTTTTTAGACGCGGGGCGTGCACGTCGCCATCCACGTCCCCGTGGACGAACTTGACAGCCGGATCATGGAGGAGATCCAGAGACGCGCTGCTGCGCACTAGTGTTAGAGGAACACTGTTCGGAGTCAGTGGCGGATCTTCATCCTTGTCCAGTTTTAGCTGATCGAGGGCAGCCACCAAGTCGTCTGGATCGGAAGCCGTGGACGTGGATTCTATCCTCGACAGGGCAGCGGCTAGCCCTACTTTGACGGCGCGGATACGTTCCGGGCGTTCGACTATCTGGGACAAGTCTTTGGTCGAGCGGATGTATTGGTGCTTATAGCACGCGTCCTGGAGGAAGACGGTGGCGTTGGGAGGAGGAGGCATTAGTAGAGAACAAAACAAAGCAATGTTCGATCGCGGTTGCCATTTCCAATTCTCGTCACGTGGAAGATTAGGGCCGGTCGAGATGCTTGAAGTTTTTGCGCCTCGACTTGCAGTCGTACCGTCAACATGGGATTCATGTATCGACGACTTTGAGCCAGCTAAGTGCCGGTGAGTGACTCGATCACTATCCTTGGTGTTTATATATATATATATATTATCAGTTCCTGCTATCTGGCGAACAATGCTCTGCATGTCAACCTGACTTTTTTGCGCTACTTACAAGCCTAGCACCAGCCGAAGATGCTAGGTTCGACGTTTGATGAAGTCCTTAGCTAGCCAGAGTACCTTCCGTGTCTAGCCCACGCCAGCTTGGGTGACAGATTCGGCTAACGTAGGCGAGATCGCGGATCTTGGCTGCTCGGGTCATGCTTTGATTAGGGTGCTACGCCTACTGGGAAGACCTTACTACCTTGCCGAGGTGTGAGTGGTGTCTAGACCATCTCATCTCAAACGACGTAAGTTTCGACGGAGCTTCCCTCCCTATTCTTAGTAAGCTCATGTTTCCTCTCAGCGTACATGGCACTTTTATTCGGCGAGGGTGGAGCTTGGAGCTTGAGTGTGTTCTGGCGACGCTAGCTCGTAACACATTCGGTTAACATTCCGATGGACAATCTCCAGTGATCGACACCTCGTGGCTAACATGCACCCGCCACATTCCGTCTCATATAGGCCGCATCCCCGCTGTTCAGAAAGCACATACGCGTGTGTGATGACCCACTCACCCCCCTACTTGTCTTATTTTGTACGCTGAGCACGCCCCCGGATCGCACAAAATGAACGATCGCGACACGGGGTTATCGGTCACCCGCCTCGACGTGCTCTATGCCTGCTATATATCACCTCGTCATTCATAACCCACGAAACTTCCTCTTCCTCCATCTCCATCTTCCACAATACCTCCAGATCGGAGATGCCTACACTGTTTGCTCGTCTTCGACCAGCGCGACATTCGTCTGACTCTCCGGTGGTGGATGATGAAGAGCGCACGACCTTCGACCAGATGCGATGGAACAAGAGCTCTCTGCATCTCAACATCAGCGCGCCCATTCCACATCATATGGCGCCTATCTCGTTGACCGGTGTCGACACACCGGACACGCCCATTCACAACAATGCCAATATTTCCAGTGCACCCGCCGACTCACGGATCAGTCCTATCCAAAGCCGTCCCGGACCGTCCAACCTGGCGTGGTTGAGCGTACCGAACGGGAACGGTGAACGAGTCGTTACCAGACTTCCCATCATCCCGCCTCCGAGGCTCGACGCTGTACCTATGATCCGCACCGTCTCCCTTCCCACCCCTTCTCCGCCTCCGTCACACAATGACACTCCCTCTTCCTCGTCTTCCTCATTCACGGGTCGTCCTAGACTCCAAATGAACTCCGGCTTCTCACGAAGTACGCAAAGCTTGGATGCGCGTGCTGGTATGCGTGCACACAAGCCACTGTCGCCGATCGTAGAGCAGGAATACTTCTCGCCGGAGTCTTTGCGTCGCACGAGACCTCTACCCTCCCCTTCGGAGTATACGCCGGTGTCCCATTCTACAGGCAAAACAGGGTCAGGAGCGTCTGAGATTACGCGTGAGTGTACTTCGCACATTGGTTTTAATGAGGATGTTTACATATGGGATATGGATAGGTCCGTCTCCGTTATCGCAGTTTCACAGTCCCTTTCTATCGCGCACATTGAATCGGACCGTTTCTCAAACCTCTTCGAAAACTCATATATCCTCGACGCGCTCAACGACCCCGCCAAGCATACCTCCACTTGATCTACGCCCGCCATTCCCAGGCCCTCATCCTAGCTCAAGTTATGACGTTGACGGTCCTCCTCTTAGAGCGCAAGCGCGTCTACCGACCATCGAAGGAAGCGTGGAAGACTATGTCGGAAGCGATTTGGCATCGCTGCATGCAGACAGTTTCTTCACTGCCAGCGATTCGCTGCATGGTGAAGATAAAGAGTTACCCGAGAACGACTACTGGGAGGACGAGGACTACGACGGCGACGACGGTGATGATGTCCTCGCTCAGTTCCCGATGCCAGCCCCAATCCAACATCCTGCCCCGATACACGTGGATACACGCCATGTTCACGGACGCAGTGTCGTTGAGTTTCCCTCAATCGAAGGCATGTCAGCGCCGCGTCCTCGATCGGCAACGCCTCAGCCACGCTCCCCACCATCAGTCTCCGAGTCCTTTATCGCGCGGCGCTGGGACCGTTTCTACAGTCCAACCTCTCCATTCTCGCCTCCCTCCAAATCGACACCATCCCGCGCCACCCCGGCGTTCTGGGCCTTCTGGCTCGGTTTCATCTGCCCGGTGTTATGGCTAGTAGGCGGCTGGCATTTCACCCGCTTCGGCGAGCAGCCGCCGAAGATGGACTTCTGGGAGTTCTACTTCAACGTGGGGTATTTGAAAGCGGTGTATTGCTGTCGCCGGCGGAGGCGATGGGGTCAAGAGAAGAAAGGCAGGAAGCAGCTGGTTCTGCCGAGGTGGGTTGACGAGAAGAGGGAGTACTATGACCAGGTGGCACGGTTGAATGATAGGAAGGGATCGATGAAGCGAAGGGGTTTTCTTTTTGGGTATCCGTTTGTTCCCAAGCCGCCACCGACGTCACAAAGTCGTGGTATGGCGAGAAGGATATTGGACGGCGTCCTTGGGGCTCCGACGGTCTTCTTTGATCAGATGTACGGAGTGAAGTTGTCGCATGTGAAGGGGAGAGGTGAGACCGGTCGACGGATGATCGATCCATGGATCCAGAGGTGTCGGTATGCCTTATGCTATGCTTTGATTGTGGCGCTTCTGGGTAGCCTTGCCGCCGCTATCTACCTTCTCGTCGTAAATATTCGCGGACTATGATCTATGGACATGTATTTCCTGTTATCTAGCGTAGTTGTCTATCATCCAATCGCAGCAATAAATATAAAGCGCTATTATAGCTGTGTACCAGAACCTGTGCCCTTTCCGCCCTACTTGATAGACCGGATCACAAAGTAGAGTACTCTCTTTACTCCTCGTTCGTCAACTCACGTACGAGAGCTGCGACCTCCGGATTTCGCGGTGTAATGGAACACATGAATGGCACAGGCACACTAGAAGCGCTCATGTCAGCGAGTAACACATGTAGTCTGTAAAAGTGCACTCACCATGCTAGAGACGACACATACTCATAAGTTGGCTCCACGATTTCCCCATGCTCGTCTCGTGCCTTGTCAATCTGGAAGACCGCCAGAAGTGAAGCGATGGCGATCCAGATTGCTGAGGATGCCATGTGTTGACCGGGACAAACTCTGGTGGATGGACGTCAGCCAGAACTTCAACTGGAGATGAACCGCATTAATGAGTGAGTACGAACCTACGACCAAATCCGAAGAGTGGATATGGCTCTTGTTGGGGGTTCGGTCCCAGAAATCGCTCAGGCTTGAAGTCGTGTGGATTCGGGTATGTTAGCGGATCGTGCAGCATCGCCCTGAGAGGCCATTTGTGTTTGATGGAGAGAATATTTCTTTCCGGGAATACGCACCATGCATTGGCCATGACGATGGAGCCCTTCGGGATCCTGTACCCACGGTATACATCTTCACTCTGGGTCATATGTGGTATGCCTTTGTTGGGAGTAAGCACTAGGAAAATTGTTGAACGTCAGGAGGCTTGCCTAGGGGGGTGACATTCTTCCACCTGAAGACCTCCTTGACTAGTGCGTTCACGTACGGTAGCCTTCCAAAATCCCAATCGTCGAACGTAGGAAGCTCTCCCTGGAGAAAGGCATCAAGCTCAGCATGAGCTAGTCTTTGGGCAACAGGATTGGAGAGCATGGCAAGGATAAATGTGCAAACCACGGAGAGCGTCTAGTACCAGTGTGTAAGTGTACATCCTGGAACAAAGGGAGCCTGTGCGACACACAGAGTCTGTCCCACCTAAAGGGAATCATCACAGGGAAGTAACAACTTGGAAATTGGCCCACCAGTGTACATCGTAGCCGCATTAGATTGAATTCTGTACTCTTCTTTTGCGCGGTCTTCTGGTGTCATGGTTTCCGCATCAAGCTTTTCGAGACTGTAAGACATGTAGGACGAAACTGCAGCACCCTCTTCCTAGTGACATCAACATGAACAGGTCAAGCGGGTCAAGGTTCAGTAATTCACTCACAATCCTCCTCTTTGCGGCAATCCAGGGCATGTCGTGCATTGTCATTGCATACTGACGCCATAGGCGAGCCTTTTTCTTGAATCCGGTGCCTAACGAATTCAGTCAGTCTCATGAAATTTATGCAAGTTGTAAGACAAACCTGGAACCCACTCTGGAACATGCTTCAACCAGGGTAAAGAATCTACCAGGAACGCGCCAGGCGCGACGGCGGCCGCGAGACTTTGCAGCCCTGTTTCAGCGACGGCGATGTACGGGTCGTTTTTGGGAAGGACCGGTAGCCCGTAAGCAATACCGAGGATCGTGGCGCCCGCCAAACTAAGATGGGTAAGCGCCGACACAGAAATAAACCATACCCGCTTACTGCCGAATGTGCATGAAGAAGTCCTCCGGCTCGTCGAGAATACGGGCAAGAAAGACATGTGTAGACTTCAATTCAACAGGCCGGTAGCGCTCGGCAGCAACAGGGTGGAACTCTTGTGTAAATAGACGGCGCAAGGCCCTCCTACCGTCAGGAGTGTCAATGGGGTGTAAGCGAGCAGATTTGGAATCTACCATTCGTCACCTGTATCAAGAAATTGGGCCTGCGTTTCATCAGGTGAAGATGTGGCATGAACCCACCATATGGCATGAAGCCGAACATGAAATCCCAGCCCATGAGCTCATTCGCCATGACCGCCCTGGGACTGGTTGAAAGGCGATTACTGAAAAGAAAAGAAGCAAATTTAGATACATACCGATCAGAGTATATTACCGACCTTACATCCAGAAGGTCCGTTGCGGCCTTTACCGAGTTGAGTACCACGATTGAGGTACCCATGACGGAAAGGTGAATGATATCCGAGTCTGGATAGCAAAGACTGATGTTATCGAAATATTGGACAGAGACAAGACAGAACAAGAAAGGGAAGGATGACGTGGAGAGTTTCATCGCATAGCATTAAACGCTCATGCATCGCAATAGTGCAATCATCAGACCAGAATGAGCGACCGACCATATTCGTCGCCCCAGCTCGCGTACTGCTCCCACGCAAGTGTCTTGGGCATCTCTAGCAAATTACCAATTATGGGAAGTTTTCGCGGTCCCGGAGGTAGTGGATTAGTGCGTTGTACAGAGTTGAACCGAGGCAGGAGAACCAGGACCAGAACCCGACGAAAGAGGAAGACAAAAGGGAAGAGGAAGAGAAGTAGGCAGAGCAGGATCGACATCTTGATTGTTGAGGATCAGCGCATCGAGACAGCTTATATTCAGCCAGAACCAGCCCGCTACGCCACACCACCGGACGATACGCCACCCGGCAACGATGCGATGGTTCTACCAGAATCGATCCGCAACCGAACGGGGTGAGCTGGTACAACCCACATCGAGGGAAGGTCGAACGTTCTATCGCCTCTGCTAGTTCACAGTAAAGAATCCAGAGCATGGTGGAAATTAGCATGACGGTTGGAGCTAAAAGATAAATTACACAGATCTGGGTAATTAACGCCGGCGGCATCGGCGGCAACGGCAATACTCGCATGATCCGAACACCGCTAGGGCTTAGCTAGATCTATTTTGAACTCGCCTTTTGGTGTGAGTGTCTAATTACTGCATCTTAGGGTTCTGTCCTATGACTGTACTGTTGCTAGGTGTTCAATCTAGAAACAGGTCCCCCGGAGTCGCGCTTACAAACGGCCGCGGGCCGGTGGGCCGGTTATCTGACCATGGCCTCGAACGTACGCGCCGGGGTGACAACTAGATAATCAGCGAGCCGACACAAGCTTAGATCTGTATATTGACTATCGAGCCTCTATCCACGACGTGCCTAGTGTCTATTACTCGATGTTCTTTTTCTGAAGATCATCCGGGCGGACTCGGAGACGATATAGTAACTCCTCGCCAAATACGAGTAAAGTGTTCCTTCGCCGAAGGAACACTTTACTCATATTGTCAAAACTTGAACGCCCCAGTAAGTAGGTGATTTGACTGATCCGCAAACTAACCGCATAGTCTTTCTAGTCGTTGGATGTGTATTGCCTTTCCAGGAGATTCGCAGAACGCGTCGACAATTGTGTTCCGTGCGGTTGTACCGCGCAGTGTGGATCAACTTACACAACATTGCCATTACACGATATATTTCCAGGCAAGCTTTTGCCGACGTAGTGACCGTTCTACCTCTACAATTCGTTTTAGTATTTATGTGCACTTGAGAATATCCGTGATTGGTCAGCGTGGCTGTACCGGCGCTATTTCAAAACTTGCCCTGCTCCGCCATGTCCTGCCGCTATACCTACCGCCATACATGATCGTCTTCCCCTATACTAGTCAGACGTCTTCCTGAGGAACATCAAGTAGGCGTTCTTCGCCGCTGCTCCTGGGTCATACGTGATTCATTGGTCCCAACACTAGATCCTGGCCTTGAGGCGCGGCGTTTTCGCGGCCACGACGAACGTTACACATTTGCGGGCTCTCAGCATGTAAACAGGGAGACGCACAGGTCGTCAAAGCTCCAGCATCAGGCCCTGCTTCGTCGAACAGCGGCCAGCTACTTTGATCGATTTTTTCCGAGTTACCGAATATGTATAGGTTCCCCTCCTTCGAGCAACATCGGGCAAACTCCGCGACAGACCTCCGGATCGCATCAGCTGTCCTTTTGAAGGTGAGCCACTAAAAGTTTTTCTTCGTCTTGTCTGTGTTCAAACATGTTAATCTGACTAAATGGCAGTAAAAAGGAACAAATATAAGGGAGGACGAAAATGCCTGTCTTCGTCAGACATATTCGCCTTCCTTTCGTGAAGCATGTCTTCTACTGCCTATCTCCAACGCGCTCTGTCTCCCTCAGTTTCCAGAGGGGCGAGGAGCGCGTTTGTGTCCAAGGCATCTGCCATCAAGTCACTCTTCGGACCTCCCAAACCCACCGAGATTCAAACCTGCTGGGAGCTATGTCGTCTTCAAAATGGCATGGGCTGTGCCACTGTGTTCTTTCCAGTCGGTAAGATTCTACTATATCCATGATATGTCTAGACAACTAACGAAACCCTATCAGCGTGGTCAATTGCCATGGTCTACCGTGCGCAGTCCACTCTGACGGGAATAGAAGCACTCACGCGCGCCTTTGTATACCTTTTGCTCTGTACTGGGATCAAGTGCCTCGTGAGTCTCTATTTGCTTACCGAAATAGTCAGATCTGCTGACGGGCCACCCATCAATAGATCATGACGATCGATGATATCCTCGACCGCGATATCGACGCGAAGGTCGAGAGGACCAAGACGCGTCCCTTACCCCGTGGGGACATCTCCAGCGAGCGAGCATGGGTATTCTTTTCGATCCAAGTAGTTCTTGGTGCGGTCTTAGCTTTCCAGATCCTCAGCTCCGCCGCGTGAGGGTTTTCATTTCACATGCCGTCGGTGATACTCATGCATCTGCGATAGCCTCTGCATATCCATGACTGTCTGGCCACTATATGTCATCTATCCAACATGCAAGCGCTGGATGTCCTTCGCGCCGATTCCACTTGTGAGTTCGGCGTGTACTTTCCTTTTGCGGGGATTGCTAAATACTGCTCAGGGCCTCATGTTCAACATCGGCGTCTTCATGGGCTGGGCAGATCTCAGCAAGGACGGGCGCGTTGCCTACGACGTCCTCGCACCCATCTACATCGGTGCTCTCTTGTGGACAATCACTTATGAGACTGTCTACCAGCACCAGGTGTGTCTCGTCCTACTCTCTCCGATTCGGTCTGGTGTAATCCTGCTTCAGGACAAGCTTGACGACGTAAAGATTGGAATGCGATCCCTTGCTATATTTTGTGGAAGGGCAACAATCCCAGTATGCGCTGTGACAACCTTTGGCTTTGGCGCATTCATGGTCTACGGCGGCCTCCTCAATGGCAATGGCGCCATCTACTATGCTTCCATTGTGTTGTCCATTGCAACTCTCTTCAAAAACCTTTTAGAAACGAACATCGACGACCCGGGGCAGTGCATGCGATTTTTCCTTCTTACACCGATGATAGGACAGATTGTAACGAGCGGAATGGTCTTCGACGCTGTGGCGCACCGAATTGTGACTGGGGTTCCTCTTCTTTTCTAGATATAAATGAAGCAGTCTAATTTGGACATGTATCACATTGTATTACTGCCGATGTATACCTGTATACTTTCGTGTATCCCCAAAGTCTACTCGTCTCTGTGAACTCTGTACCCGAGATCGCCTCAGTGGCAAGGTAAAAGTCGATCGAGAGAGGAGGATACGACCCGAAGTCTCGACTACGGCCTCGTGATCCTGTCGTGATCTCGGGCTGAGTATCTTTCCGACAATATGTAGCGCTTTGGAAATGTGATAGCTGGGTTCTTTCGTCCCCTGTCTCATGATGATTCCCAGCTGCGTGTGCACCTCTTGACATGAATGAATGCCGAGAGCGAGCTGCGGCAGTCCACTAGAGTCTAATACCTTATCGCCCGCCGCCACAGTGCCTTGAGAAATATCTCCTCCCAAAGTCCAGGATCGACGGCAGACTCACCTGACGGATCGTCCGGCGTTTCAGTGAGATATTGACTGTAAGTACACCTTTATCACGAGGAAGCGGCCTCTATGTGCAGTGTGCATGAGGATGCGGGCGTAGACCTTTCATCGAACTGACAGGGCCGGCAACACCGGGCGACCCATCCTTGATCCTGGGAAAATGCGGGAAGTCGACAGGATGTGATGTGATCCTTCGCGAGAATCCCGCCAGTGTTGGATCTCCCAGATAAAGTTTTCTAAGGCTCTGTGAGGAATGAGGTTTTTCCTCACATGTGAATATTCACACTGTTATTAACATGTTAATAACATGTTATTAGCATGAGGGCCAAAACGGCCATGTTAGAATATGTGAGAAATGGATTCAAGACCATGTACGGCCAAGCCAATTTCATGACCTGTTGGCAACATAAGTTGACTAAATTTGGTTGTAAACTTGGTGTGAAAGACTTCAGCTGTCTTGGGCCCTCGGCACTGCAGCATCTATCTGTGCCGAATCTGCGGCACAGTACGGCAGTTTCCGGTCATCTGTGGAAGTGCAACCACCCAACGCCGACCATGTTTGTGTTGACTGCTATGATGATGATACCCACCATAGCCTCCTTGTTATAACCTCCCTGTTGCTCCTGGAGCGTTGTTGGGCCGAGAAATGCAGTTTTTGACCACTTGGGAGGGTATTTACATAATGTGAGAAATTATGTTAATAACTACGTGAAAAAGTGGGTTCTGAGGCGGTATATATTCACGTCATGTTATTAACAGGTCAATTAATTCCTCACAGAGCCTTAAAGTTTTCTTGGTCCTCCTTCCTCCGAGTCGCATGATCTGCATCCTAAAATCTCCTTACCTTCATATATCCCGCCATTCAGGCCACTATGATTTGATGCAAGTGTCAGTGATGCGAAGGGTGTGGCGTAGAACCATACGAACGTCAATCTACGTGAAGGCGCATTGGAAGCGAAAGCTAGTTACATGCGAACAATTTGAGGGCCCGTATGCGTCAGCCCGGCGATTCCCGCTCTTACCGTGACGGCCCTGTTTCTCGCTTTGCTTCGGACCGTCATGTCGAGCTCATTGTCAGAGCCTAATCAACCACTACCAACATGTACGCGAGTTTTTGTGTCCTTTGATGTGTCAGTGTTGTGGTGCTGACACCCAGCGGCGCACTTGCGCCGCACGCGCTACGGAAGCCTGCGTGTGCCACCACCTGCTCTGCTCGTTCTCTTGAAGCCGAAGTCACTAAGCCGCACAGACGTCACACTGAAGACGGGATGAAACAGTGATGAGAATCATGCATCTGACCGCTTCCGCAAGCTAGCGTCAACTTGTCATCCTCATTCGCGCTCCAACAGTACTACGCTGAACGACCTCGAAGTTCTCCTGTACGGTCGTCTCCATCTCATGCTCTATTCACTGCTCTTTGAAAGTTCCCAAGGCTCTAACACGTGGAGGCGGGCGTAACCAATGCGTGACAATGGGTCTAGAACACCACTTATCTTAATGACATTTGAATGGAGATCCTGCGGCGATTCAATTCATGGCCCGGTGAGAGATGACTACACATCTCTTTGAGTTGGATCTCATCGATGTCTAGGACGCATGATTCTGGAGCGGGCCGCCGGAGCGTGATGCACAACGCCTTTGCTCAGAATACTACGGCATTCATGACTATTCGCCGCTGGTTGTCAGTATATAATGAAGTGCCTCGCGATTGAAGCTCACCACAGACTCACTCCACATCTCACTAGCATTCGATGAATCCTTGTAGCCTTGCATCTAAACACCTCGCTTCCCCCACCACGAAGTTGGGTAGGAAGGTCTCCTCCAACGTCTTCTCCTTCCGAAAGCTCTACGCGATTCCGACGACCGTCGAACTCCAAGCCTGTTGGGAACTATGTCGGCTTTAGAATGGGATGGGATGCGCTTCCATCTTTGTGCCAATGGGTGAGTCTGAGTCTGTGTTGAGGATATCCGATTTTACTTAATGTTGATACTCTGTCGCTAGCATGGTCAGTAGCGATGGTATATCATGCTCAGTCAGATATTACCGGTCTTGATGCGCTCCACCGCACTGCAGGGTACCTTCTTCTGTCTGTCGCCGTGAAATGTGTAGTACGTATCCGGACCACCTTGCTATGCCAGCCTCCCTCATCGCTTAGTAGATCATGACCATCGATGATATCCTGGACTACGACATTGATGCCAAAGTCGAACGCACACGACTGCGAGCGCTGCCCAGAGGAGCGATATCGATAGAGCGTGCATGGCTTTTTTTCGCCTGCCAAGTCGTCATAGGTGTGACCTTGGCATGTCGTCTACTAAGCCCTGAAGCGTAAGTTAACCTCTCCATACAAGTCGACGCCACTGAGGAGAATGGTTACTTTAGTCTCGCCATCTCGATGCAAGTGTGGCCACTGTATATCATCTATCCCACGTGCAAGCGCTGGACAAGCTTCGCCCCCGTCCCACTGGTCTGTCCCCTCCTGAAAGCTTTTGCTCTATTCGCTCACTGAGCTCGTTCAGGGTCTCATGTTCAACATCGGAGTCTTCATAGGCTGGGCTGACCTCACAAAGGAGTGTTGCGTCGCGTCCGAGGCGCTTGTACCTGTGTACATAGGTACCATCTTGTGGACGATCACTTACGAGACCGTGTATCAGCATCAGGTCAGTGATTTGTGTTTCGCTCCCAGCTTAAATAGTATTTACCAGTGTCACAGGACAAAGTAGATGACGTGCAGATTGGGATGCGTTCGCTCGCCATATTTCTCGACTCGTATACTAGGCCCTTCTGCGCCGCTACTACACTCGGCTTCGGTGTGTTCATGCTCTACGGTGGATACATTGCCGGCCATGGTACCACGTACTTCATTGCTGTTGCTATTTCGGTCTGGATTTTACTCAAGAACTTGCTCATTACCGACATCGATAATCCTGAGGAATGCATGTCATTCTTCCTTCTCACTCCTACCATTGGGCATACCATTCTCGCTGGACTCGTTGCCGACGCTGTTATACATAGACTTTCGCTGGGAATTCCACTGCTGATGTGAATGATGCATTGCTTATTGTACTTATACCCATCATACGCTACATATACCCTACCTGCTGACGCTTGAAATACATCTCCTTATGTGTTGTTGTGTTGTATGACGGTGGGCGACTTGTTAATCTTAAACACATCGACTACATGTGGATCCAATCTCTCGTCATTTTTTTCTTGGGTGCGACCACCTTATCCCGTGGACAACGAGCCACGATACGCCTTGCGTTCCTGCCTGTCAAGTTCGAAAGACGACGTAGGTCATTACAGAAAAGATAGGACCAGACTGATGTCACCGATACGATGAAGAAAGTGTGGCGGTGGCTGCTCAATTTTCCCGTCATTCATTATCAGGTTCTGCGTAGGTCGTGGAGCGACTGTCGCAACTGCCCGTCCTGACGGAGATGACGAGGCACAAGGTAGCAAACCTTCAGTATGATGACGCAAAAAGTAATGTGGCGTTACGCCGCGTTAGTGGTCTTTGTGTGTTTAGTACTCTGTCAACGGCACCCCCAAGTCGAACTGTGAGGGCAGACTGTTGTAGCCCGGGAACGCTCACTCTATCTCTTTCATTCTACATCATGCTGTCGTGGTTTATTTCCGCACTAGACGTTTACAAATTCGTACAGATACCCATTACCGATAAAAGTAACATTTACAACTACCCAGGAAACTGTGAAAAAGCGAGGTAATATTATTAACCCACGCCTATGCGGCTAGCTTGCCGGTTGAGGGATAGAAGCCTGCGTGGAGAATGAGTGGCTGGTCCAGAGAACACGGGGGAAAAGACGTACAGCGCTCGACCGAGTCAGGATTGTTACCCCACCATGTTGGCATGGTAACGACCTTCGCCGCACTGAATGCGATGAAGATGATAAGCATGTTGCTGTGACGGATCAAGTCAGTGAGCGATCCGATGCGGAAAAAGTTCGTAATGGACGCACAAGTTGTAGCCAGTATCAGCTGCAGCTCCGGCGATATACGCGTACTTCTTCCAGAAGTTGTACCTGTCTGTTAGGGACGGGACGAGTCAGTCGTTGTACAAGGCGTATAAAGGAGACAAGACATACAGCGCTTGAAGTACAGGTTGTTGATCGTTCCGAGGATGAACCAGGTGAAGAAGAAGTTGCTGATGTATACGTAGCTGTAGGAACGGCAGCGTTAGCGGATGACACTACCTCCATCCATGACGGGACTTACATGTTCTCGAAGGAGTCAGCGAAGATGGGGACACTGACACGGTTGAAGCCCCACTTGGGTCGGAGGCGGTGGGCGAGGTAAAGGACAACAGGCGCCACGGCGCCGACCAAGAACCCGTACAGCTACACAAACAAAGTAAGACACCTTCTTGTGACTTCGGAATGTCAGTCGATAGACGCACCATAGGCGAGTAGATGGGATCGTTAAACAACCGCTTCGGTCCGACGAGAGCGAAGGAGATGCTCTGGTTGTTCAAGGAGATGACCGTTGAACCGGTCCACTGGTTGTTGGGATCCTTCTCCGCTCCGGTAAGGATGGCGCCCTTGGTGTTGCAGACCCAGAGGATGGTAGCGTAGCTAAAGTACGAGACCACATCAGACGCTGGGCGGCTACGTGGGACTAGGCACGTACTTGACAGGAACGCCAACAAGGATACCCCAAACTTGGGCGAGCAGGACGGAACGCGGGGGGATGTGGTAGTAGTGGCCACTGTGCGAAGTATTGAGCGAGCCGTTACAATGTCCCACGAGAACAGCGACTTACAGCTTCATATCGGAAAGCATGGACTGGGCCTCGTACCAGCCTATGTGAAAGATGAGCCTTCTGCGCACGGTGAAGAGCGGGCTTGAACATACACTGTCCAGAGATGACACGGTAACTGAGTGCTCCGATGGGATGACGGGAGCCTCCGGCGTTGATGGCATAACCGTAGAACAGTTCGTTAAAGTACCCGACCGACATCCCGTAGCCAGATACGGCGTAGATGTATCCTGCGAAAATGAGTGACCGTCAGAGCGAGGATCCTTTGAAGCTGAGGGAGTACTTACCCATAGGTATGACAATCAGACCACCGATAGCCACGCCGATGAAGAGCATGTAGATGGGCATGTACACTGAGTCTTAATCAACACCGGGATCCAGACAATTGACGGGTGATTTAAGACTTACAAACCCCCTTGGCAGTCAAAATGATGAGGATGACGAACGACGGGAGGAACAGCGCGAGGTTCCACCACAGAGGGATTGCAGGGTAGCGGCGGATGATTTGCGTAAGCTGCAAACAATGAGCATGGAATGAAAGCGGAAAGGAAAGGGATCGGGATCGGACCTTATCATTGTGAGGCGTCTTCGACTTACGCTGCTCCTGGAAGGTCCGCCAGATGGTGGGACCCTGGAAGAGTGCGCATCCGACAAAGGAGCCGACGTAGGCAACGTACGAGAAGAAGTCTACATACACATCACATCAGCGCGGATTGCAGGCGGCGAAGTAGAACTACTGACAAGCCCATCGGAGCTGCGCGCTCATCATCGGGGGGCCGATCTCGTCGAAGAACGTAACATTCAGCGTGTAGTCGGGGTTCATCAGCTTGGCCGTCGGGTACCTGCTCCCATTCCGCAACAAAAGGGACTGGCTCTGCATGGGGTAGATGTCGGATTGCCACACGCCGGTGAGGTGGCCCACGGGGACGAGGATCCACGCGCCGATTATGCCGGCGGCGAAGATATTTATCTGCGTCCAGTAGGGGTAGTACACGAAAGTGGAGCCGATGTTGGACCAGTCGAGGGTGAAGTTGAGGATGCCGGCGCCGCCGAGCCCCGAGCCGAGGAATTGGGCGGTGGGGTTGCGCGTGAACCAGCAAAGGAGCGCGAGCGAGGATGTGAAGGGGAAGACGTACTGTCAACGGGCGTCAGTCAGTCAATGAATGATCGAAAGGACGGGATAGCCACCCACCTCGGGAAGGAACTGCCACACGAAGACGACGAGGATGCCGTACCAGAAGACACGCATCTGCTTGGATGAGGTCTTCGTGCCGGAGGTCAGCGTGCCGCGCATGGCCTTGAAGACGGCGGCTTGCTGCAGCGCTGTTGGACTGTCAATAAACCGCGAATCAGCAAAAAGAGGAGCGGTAGCGCACTCAAAGGGAACATCGTGGTCGGGTTCTCGATTAGGAAAACCCGCGCGACAGACGCAAAGGAGAAGCCAAGGAAGACGGCGGACCACATGAAGAGAATCGCGAGCCATCCGTTCATGGGCGCGTCGTAGAAGACCTGTAGCGGAGCGAGGACGTAGTCACCCAAGTTATTCGTCGCTCCGGTGTTGGCGCTACATGCAAGCAATCATTATAAGGTGGGAACATGAGGGAATGGAACACATACGCGAGGACGATAGCGATATGCTCCTTGACGTTGAAATCACCGGGGTTAAGCTGGAACTTGAAACGACCAAAGCCAACCTCCTTCTCCGGGAGACTCGCGGCGAGGAAGCGGCCCACGTACAGGGCAGCGATCTGGACGAAGTAGACTGTCAAAAAATCACGGTGTCAGATGGCATGTGGACGTGGGAAGGGAGAGACGTTACGCACTCGAGTAGGGAATGTAGGTCGTCTGTCACACAACACAAAAGGATCAGCGCTCAGACTCATTACTATCAAAAAGACGCCCGGACGCACGCGGAAGAAACCCATCTGGGTGAGCCAGGCGCCGAGGGCCGTGAAGACAGCGGAGAGGACGTAGAACCGCCACGTCAGGACGGGCAAGGTGGGGTCGTCGTCAAAGTCGCACAGTTCGCGGACGATCTGCGGAAGAACGCTGTACGCCGGATCATTGTCGTCGCCTGGAGGTCGAGTCAGCGACAGAAAAATAGAGATAGGTGTAAGTAAGGCTGACCCTTGGCGTCCAAATCGTGATCGTCGAACTCGTCGTCGGGCGACGACCGCTTCTCTTTGCTGTGGCTGTCGCGCGAGTCTTCGACGTCGATCTTGTCGTCCACGCCACCGGAGGACTTCTCGTTGACAAAGTCCTTGAGCATGGACGGAGCGACATAGGCATCGTCAGCGAGGACAGCGTTCGCGCCTTCAGCTCGGTAGTGCAGTTCCGCCGCCATCAGGATCAAGAAGGTGGAGGATGCCCGGGGAGCACGACCCACTGGGATGCGGTCGTTTAAGTATCACTGCCTGGTGCTGCGACATGTGCACCATATGGTGATAAGTGTCCAGCGTCACCGGAGCGCATTCGCCTATCAGTATGGCGATGTCGAAAGGGCCCGATAGCGTGGAGTTGATATTCTTAATTGTATTCCACGATAAGTGCCCCCGTCCAATGTCCATCCCTTCCTGTCCCCCATCAAGTGTGTACCCGGATCGCGTGGTCTGGACCTGGACGAAACACTGTCACAGCGTGAATGTTCCGTGTGGGCACTTGAAGTGGGTATGTACCTCACGGCATTGAGGAACAATGTGGACATGTACATAAATAGACCATGGAGGTAGGAAGGAAAGTGGAAAATTGGAATTTCACAGCCACAATCGCGATCGCGATCGTGTTGGTTCCTGAGAGACTTTGCTCTGCCGCCGAATCATAAGCAATTCTCAAGGCTAGTGAGAGGGCGCATGCTCCTTGTGTTAGACTCGACAACAACATGTATGATGTGGGTGGTAGACTCGGAGAACTCGTGGCCAGAAGACGCCACATGATGTACCATGCGTCCCTGAAAGTGATCATTTTCTAACAATATGGCGTAGGATTGGCGATAGCGTCCCGCTTCTTCGGTGACCTGACATATGTCGGAAAGCGTGTGCTTCTCTATCATCCGCGCGGTGGCGCGCGCAGAACGGCCGGGAGGTACTCATTATCCATCGAAACGAAAGATGTCAGGCACCAGGTCGAGACGAAGTGGACTCGAGGGAACACTATACAGAGGTACATAGAAGACAACAATAACGTGAGGAAAGGAAGGAAGAGGATCAATCAACCTTCGAATTCTGCAGGTCCCGCCATGAGGCGCTCGTACGGCCCACCCGTCTGACCACGTACGCAGCACATCCGCGTGCACGACGTCACGGGCCCGGTGAACGGGCTTTCGTTCTCTTCATCTCAATGGCGGGTGATCATGACTGGGCGGGGCAAAGGAATGTTTGCGAGCGGGCGCTCGGTCGACGGAGATGGTACGAGAAGCTCTGTCTTACCTACCTTTGACTGCCGAGATATGTGCGTATATAACTAGTCGTTCGCAGGCTCACCGCTAGGTTCAACTGCTTCTTTGGTAATTATAATAAGTTTCCTCGTCTCTTCGTTCCCGCACGGAACACGGCCGAGAGATATGCAGGCACCAGGTCAAGATGAGCTTTCCGGAGAGAACACTGCACAGTGACAGAGGTACATAGAATACAACAACGTCGAGGAAAGGAAGGAAGGACGAAGATCAATCAATACTATGTAATCCCCATCACTCACGCGCCGCTGCGCACAAGATCACGTCCTCTTCATTAAAGTCGCTCATGGGGACGCGAAGAGGTGATGTACGCGATTCAGTGTTTCATGGGCCTAGGTCGAAGCTTCCAGCTTCTCAGGGAGGATGATGGAGCTGGAGCGAATGCATAGGACACAACAAGTCGGCACGATGAATATAGGCAAAGGAATCGACTGACGGGCGAATGAAGCTTGGGACGACTCGCTCACACGTCTGCTGCATCCTCCATCGTCGGCAAAGATGAAGTCCTCGGACGCGCACTGGCGTACGATCTGGTTACCTTATCCTAGCTGCTTCTTCGGGATACCATAATCCACACGTTGCTTCGCGCGGAAACCGGTGGGCTCAAGCGAACACTATACAAGGTTACATAGAGTACAACGACGACGACGACGATTATAATAACTTAGCGTGATAAATATGGATGGAAGGAATCAAGCGACGAGCGTGCCGGCAACGGAGACGTCAAGCGACGGGCGAATCGAGCTTCGGCTTCTGCAAGTCCCGCCAGAGACCGTCGATGAGGCGTTCGTACGACGCGACTTGGTCTTTCAGGGTGGCGTTCTCCCGTCTGAGCTCGTCCAAGGCGACATCACCTGCCCGGTGGGAAGGCTCGTGCACGACATCGCGGCGAGCGGTCCGCCGCACCTCGCCTTCCAGCTCCCTGATCACGCGCCCCTTGCCCGCCAGCGTCTTTGCCATCCCCACGATGCTCTTCACGCGCCCGCGCTTCAGCATCTCCTTCTCCCTCGTCAGCGTCTCCTTCTCCTTGCTCAAAGCCTCCACTTTACAAACGAGGATCCTCTGTTCACACACGAGGCTCTTCTGCTCCCACACAAGGTTCTCCAGAACGACCCTGTCGCAGAACGCCTTGAGCGTCGTGGAGTGCAAGGCGCGGTGGAGGCGCGTGATGAGCGCGTGCTGCGCCCAGATCTTGTTGCACAGGACGACCCGGTCCGCAAAGTGGGCAAAGGCGGCGGCGCGGGAGAGCCGTTTTTCGAGGTGTGATGTGTGGGAGGAAAAGGGAAGAAGGGCGCTGGGCTTGATGATGGTGTGATGGATGCATGCGGACGCGGACGCCACTGGAAGATCATCTCGGTTAGCTTTCCTGGGTGGGTGTGGACGCTGGACCGCACCCTTGGAGTGCCATATGAGCAGACGGACGAGGATGTCCGCGATAAGCAGGAGGCACAGGAGGAGCTGCACCGCAGCCGGGGTGTCTGTCCTGCAGTACGGGAAGGGGAGCGCTGGCATGGAGGGTAGATAGAGGCCATCAACGATGTGCGTCGATGATATAGAGGGCGCCTCGCATATTCCGTGCGGTTACCTTGATGCATCCCCCGTTTCAGAGCAGACATGAGGCGGGAACGTGGACATGCTGCGACGTGGACGTCCAAGACGACGGCGGTCGCTGCGAGAGTGGGCGTCGTCGTCGTCTGCCCCGTTCGTTTACGATGATGCTTCGCCACGGGCTGGCCCAGGGCTGGCCATGGGGAGCAGATCGTCAGATCAACATGAAAAATTGATCCGCTTCCACAGCGGGCGAGTACGATACGCCCAACGTCGTCGTGTGGCTATCGTTGCGCGCAGACCTTGTGCGTTCTCTTTGCGCGCTGCTCTTATCTCTTGGCATGATCGGTGTGCTTTACATAGATTCAATAGATGATGGATCCTGAGGCTGCAGGGTCCGTGCCGTCACCCGTGTATTTAGTGACAATGATTGATGGTCACACCAGGGTCACACGACCATGGATAGGTTTTTCCGATGCCGCCATCCCGCGTCACTTTCCTCCGGTTGGTGTTCGCAGGACAGGAAATTGTGGGTCCAGGAAATTCTGACAACGTTGGCGTTCGCATGGCATTGGATGTCGTGTGAATGCAAGCTCCCACTGGCTGGCACTTCGCTCCGCCATTTCTTCTCCTTCTCCTTCACCATCTCCTTTTCACCCATAGCCACGACTCCTTTTCGTCAACTAGAAGCCACCGCTTCTCGTCGGTGCTAAGTTATGTAGGGTGATTTCTTCGAATGCCGAGGGTTTGTAGTGCATCCCCGACGCGCTCGCTCCTGTGACGGCTTCCCAATCCCGGCGATGGTGTCTCTCTCTCCCGACTGACGAACGCAACTAGGGAACCCATCCAGCTCGTCGGCAGCGAGTCCGGATCGTGGGTCCAGATGTTGGTGGTGTTTTGGGCTTTGTGTGAATGATCACGACGCCGAGATCTGATCCGAGTCGCAAACGGGAAGTCACCATCTCTCGTCGCTGCTGGGTGTTTTCTTTAAGCCGGGGGTCGGTACTTCACGCTGCTTGCTCCCCAACGCGCCGCCACTATTATTCGTTTTGACTACTTCTCCTCTTCGAATCGCCCGTAAGTCATTCATCTCTTAACTGAGTGTGTTATTAGCTTAAGTTGATTCGCCCGGAGGTACCAACTCCCTGCCACAGCACCTGCCAGTCCCCTCATGCCGTACTTTTGGTTGGAGGCAGCTATGACACCTCACCCATGCAGACGAGCGGCTTATGGTTGGGCCGCCTGAGGAATGTCAGCCGTTGACTCGCAGGACCAAGGATTAACTCCCAGTGGAAATAAAGCGGGTGTTTTCTGACGCAACCCGACGATCCTCGTCCTCGGTCTGGCAGAAGAGATTAGATGACTGATGCTGAGGAGGATAGATGCTCTGGTACAGTAGGCGCACGATTTCAATTTGAATGAATTTCTTGAGTACTACCGAGAAGATCTGCAGGATGTAGTATGCATACCCATATCCAACCAATGCCGGTCGCATGCCTCTGAACCCATTGCCTGAGCCGGCGCCCGCAAAATTAGACGCGTCATCTGTGTACTTACCTGCCACGTACGAGTCAAAACGACCAAGTGACCCTTTCATTCTCGACAACCTCTAAAACATTCTTGCTTCTTTCGTCTACTACACTCGGGATACTTACTCGCATCTAGGCTTAGGATTTCCACTGGGGTTGAATTGACAAGCTTCTCATACACCGCCACCAGAATAACACGCGATTCTGTGACGCACTGGCGTGGTGCCACTCGAAGATCATATGGACTCGAAGGCACGGTGCGATTCATCAGCGGCCATTCCCCCGGGAGATACAAGGCGACGATCAATACTTGAGCTGAGTGGCCATGAGCAATTTGCGACTACGCCGATTATCGCACTGTGTTGGATGACTGTGATTCAGTAAGCAATGTGGCGCTCGAGTCTTTTGCTTCCATTTCACGGCTGGGTGGGTGATCAGGGTTTGTAAACACACGCTGCTCGCTTCTTCACCCCGGCCGCCGCATCGTCCCCTCCTGTCTGGCTTCGCAAAAATTCATTGTTTTGAGTCAGTCATGGCGGGGGGCACTCTCACGCTGCATGTCCACCCGCCGCCATACTACCCCCATCCGACGTCCATGCGCACGAGTGTCCGAGTCCGATGCGCGGGATGTTGAAGAGCGAGGGGATGGAGCACCATGTTTTGAGGACGGCTTGGAGGGACAGTCGGTGGAGTGAACATGCCTTGGCCGGGGATGTAGTCCCTATGCGACGAATAGTAGCAGAGGGAGGAGAAGCGGTTGAAGATATACGAGAGCACACCCGGATGATGATGGCGAGAGGGAAGAAGGAAGGAAGGAAGGAAGGAAGGGGAACGGCGCGCGTGACCTTGACCTTCGGGATCGTTGGGAACATCGACAGCTGCGCGTTTATTCCCATCGTGGCGTCTCTGCGTGACACATCAAAGCCCCGAGGCGCTGTCGGTGACTCTCATCGGGGTCCATTACCCGAAACTTGAACGCGACATTGTTTTGCGCAACATCCATGCACCGAGAGGAGGACTCGACGTGCCAGCTATTTGCGCCGTGAGATCTCTGCTCCTGCCTGGGTTTGTAGCGTCAGTCATCGTATGCACTCGTTACATGATTCCTGAAACACCTATGTCAGATCGTCCTCTGGATGAGTTGATTGATAACATTGACTACAACCTCAAGACCGAAGCGCTATGTATATACAGAGTCGCGTAATCACATGAATACGGGAGTTACATACATATCGCCTTCGAGTGTGTACCCGCATTGACCAGACCGCGAAACAGCACCTTGCCGACCAAGAAATCAACCCTCTTCAGCCCGTTCTTCTTCTCGGCCTCAGCCATAGGGCCCAGCGCATTACACCTCTTCGTGTACGCCTTCCCCACTATACGCTTTTGCTCGTACCCGATGTTATCGTAATCCTCCTGCGCGATCTGTTTCTGCATCTGGTGATAGACCGCCTCGAGGACGTCTCTCAGCGTGACGGGCCGCCCACCCGCCGTGATATCGATAGGGTACTGAGGTAGGACGTCGAACGTGATACGCAGGCCCAAAGCGGGCGGGTGCGTCGCGGGGATGTTCAGCTGCCGCTCATCGATCGGGAACTGCCCGCGATGCTGATCCACCACCCGCGGGCTGTACTGGCCCATCGATAAATCGAAATATAAGTTATTTTGGGGATTGCGCGCGTCGATGAGGGGGTGGTGCTGGAAGGAGGTGAGGGGGTGGGGGACGACGGGCGTGTCGAGGGGCGTGCCCCCGATCCCGCCGAAGCTCTGCGTGCGGGGGCGCCCGGGGAAGCCGGCGGGGTGCAGGAAGTCACCGCCGGCGCCGCCGAATACGGGCCCCGCGCTGTTTGGGGGGTTCCAGGAGGGGGTACGCGCGTGGCCGCCTGCGCGCTGCGGGCGCCAGCCGGTTGCTGGATCGTACGGGATGTCCCCGGTGCCGCCGATGATCGGGAGCGGGACGGGGTTGGCGAAGGGCGAGGGCGTCGCGTTGGGGAGGTAGTTGTTCGGCGGGATGAAGGGACTGTTGTGGGGAGATGGGCCGCCAACGGCTGGTGGGAGGTTGAACACAAATGCGTCGGACATGCTTGTTTGGATGGTAGGGTAGGGTGGTGTGATCTGTCTGGGGATGCACGATGGACGATGCGAGTGGTTTAAGTATGAGAGGCGTTGACGTGGAGTGCTAGACGCCCAGCAACGGCAGGTTGATAGCAATCTGCTGATGCTCGATTAGCGCAAATGACTCCCGCCGTATAATAAAAGCTGTCCGGGGCGCACCTGTCTGTGGATCCACTGGGATGTGGCGCAAGATCCTCGGGCGATGATGATGGACGGAAATCAAACACCGCTTGCTGTATCCCAGGGATCTGCGTAGGCGCCCGGACCCTTTAACGCCATGACCAACCAGTGCAGCGTGCTGGGTGTTTTGATGTCCCCGAAACACGACACTCTTGCAATGGTTTCAGAGTTGACAACGATTTGCGAGGACGAGAGTCGACGCCATACACGCGGGAAGTAGGAAGGAGGAAGAAAGGAAGGGAACCGAAAGAAATCGCTGGGAAATCGGGTCAGGGACGCTTTGATTGCCGAGCACTGCATGTGGTCACCACTGCCACGGCGTTATATTGTACGCGATGCGCTTATGGTAGCTACTAAGAACGAATTGCACTGCGATGGAGTATACTTACTTCAACTGAAAACAGCTGCATGGGCACTCATTGACACGCCGACGGAAAACCAGCTGTCTGGATAGATTGTTCCCGATGATCGTCGCCACCGCACAGGCAGGCCTTGTACTCACCTCCTCAATGGACTCCCAGTGGTTTTTCAGCGCTACTTGCCACACGCGTTTGATCTCACACCCCAGACGGCCAGATTACTTTATCGAGGAGTTGGAGAAGAAGTTCCCATTGCGAGTCTATATGGACCTCAGGGCCGAGAACGAGGACATCCTCAAGAGCCATTTTAGCCACATAGTCCAGGTCTGGTCAAAAAAGCTGAGATATGAGGTTCCTACCCTCATCATCGTTGACGCTCACCCGCGCACGCCCACCATGGCCCGTACCAAGGACGATCCGACAACCACTAGCGCCGCCTCAAACTACGCACCCTCCGCCTCCGCGAGCTTCGTAACGCCTTCGCGAACGAAAAAAAAGCATCAGTAAGTTCCCTCGCATCTGGATGGTCTGGATGGTCTGGTGATCTGGGCGGTGTATGGCCCCAGACCCGGATTATACCACCCATATTGATATGCATTCATACCGACCCACCGAAGCCAGACCAAACACACTTGCTTGACAAAGGGTAAGATCCTGGCGGGTCTTCCTACGCATGATGTGGCATTCTGACTAGCCCCATCCTGCATGCCGCCGTAGAAATGCTAGTACCGATGGATGTACAAGGGCCTGCAGACGTTGTATTCGCTGCGGGATGATTATGTTCTTGCGGATATCAGCCAAGGGGTCAGGCATCAGATAAGATGAGACCTAATACTGTCGTCTCAATATTGGACATGATATATAAGCCAATGAAGAGTGTATACAGTCTGAGTAAAGGACCACAATCAAAGAATTGATAAGTCCAAATGATCTGGTCCGTGCGCGATGACACCATCGGCACGTGCATGTTTGTTTTTCGTTTTCGTCTCTGACAGTGACAGTCTCTGGGTCTCTGCCTTCTTTCTTCCACCCTCCTCACCTGTATACAACAGGCTCAGTCACCCGGGCGCTCCAAACACTGACATGGAAGACCGCTGCAGCGACAAAGACGAGATGACCGTCACGAACAGGCCCAACGCCCAACTGCGGGCGCTCGATAATCTCTACGAGGACGAATACGAACTTACGACAAGAACGAGCTCGATTACTAGGCCAACGAGCAGATATCTGTTACGACGACGAGCCCATTAACGAGGACGAGCCCATTAACGAGGACGAGCCCATTAACGAGGACGAGCTTATTAACGAGGACGAGCTTATTAACGAGGACCAGCCTATACGAGGACGCGCTTACTCACGAGGACGAGCCCACTCACGAGGATGAGTCCAACGGCCGTGCTGAGGACCAGACATCTTTGCCGAGGACGAATCTCGACCCTCTGCAACAAAGGCGAAGACAAATTGGAACTTTGCGACAAGGACGAGGCCACCATCGCGGCGAGGATTGGATGTCCGCTGCGTATACTCATGCCTTTTCTTTCATCTTCTGACCTTCTCGTAGTCCAGGTATCTCCACCCGACGTCAACGATGGCTCGGCTGGCGGCAGAGAGATGTTTACGGGCCCCGAATATGTTTGCAGTTGTCATCTTTCCTCTATTTGTCTAGTATCATATTTTCCTTGTACTTTCATACAGTGCCAATATATGTCTTCTGCAGCCATTCTGTGTCTTTTACTGGGGTTTCAGTAAATAATGAGAATGATCGAAATATTTTTTAGGTCTTCCCAATCGGGACGACCACCCAGAATGTGGCGGGCACGGCGCTCGCAGCTTTGTAGGCCTCTAAAAACATTAGGATAATCACAGTTTAGACATACAACACGTCATACCGCTGACAGGTCCAAGCTCAGCGACATAGCGGGGCGAGAAATGCTGAGGCTGCCTGTGACCTGCTTTCTGATTCTCTAACAGCAACGGAGTCAGGCTAACTCCAGAAACAGTGCACAGAATGACGATAGAGGCTCTAGTATGTCCCGGAAGCCACTGGGCAGTGTTTTGGTGAGGCAAGAGTCAAGGGAAATTGGAACTGAGGGTGGAGTTCCCAATCGGGAAGAACCAAAAAACATTTCGATCATTCTCATTATTTACTGAAACCCCAGTAATGCTTTGGCAAATGCTACAATGTAGGACTACCGGCGGTACGACGGTATGGATGGGTATAAGAAGGTAAAATGTGATGTAAGGACCTCCACGAGTCAATACTCGAGTATACTCTTGACCCGTGACACGAGTACTCATGCTTCAAAACCAATACTCATGACTCTTCTTTGACTTGACTCGTACGGGTATGGATCAAGACAAGTACGGGTTTAACGAGTCAATACTCACGCATACTCTTACTTTTCAAGTGTATATCATTCCATTTATATAATGAATGACTATTATATAGAAGTTATTGATCAAATATACATAGAGGATTCATAAAACATTCATTTAATCAAGGAATATATGATGATACACCTATTATGAAAATTCATGTCTCCAAAACTCATACTCGCGACCCATCTTTGACTTGACTCTTCTTGATCCGCGGATCAGAACGAGTCATACTCATGAGTATTATGACGAGTCAAGTATGCGAGTATACTCTTGACTCTCAATACTCATGGAGGTCCTTAATGTGATGGTATGGCTGGTATGGCTCGACGGTATGGCTGGCATGACTTGATGGTATGGCTTTATGCAAGTCTCGTCTGGTGCCAGACCGGAATGTAAGTGTCTGGTTGGTCTGGTTGGTCTGACACCAGACCAACCAGACACAACCCGACTTACTGATGAGGGTTGCTCTTTCCGAACCCCGTCCTGTTGGGCACCGCGCTCCGTGTACGACTCAGCGACACCGTCCGGCCTCCCGTCTCATGTGACTCCCCGCCTTGGCTTCCACAGCTCTCTCGGACTGCTCCTTCGGATACGGCCGCTACGGACATTGCCCCGCCTCCCCGGTCATCACACAGCACCGACTTCTGCTGGGATTTTTCCCGCCGCCGGACGCACGGCCTCGACAACTTGTTTTCCGATATGTACACAGCGCCTCTGCGCAAGGTCTGCCTCTGCGACCTCCAGCCCGACTTAGCGCCTCTGCGCAAGGTCCTTCTTTGCAAACCAGTCCACCCTCGTTACGCCTCCGCAAACTCTAAATGCTCGTCATCCACCCGTTCGGCCCACCATGGACCTCCGCTGCTGCGATCCCCCCGCCGGCAAAGCGCCTCTGCGCAAGCCAAGCGCCAGCTCGGCCCCTTTGCAACCGCCAGCACATGTTTTTCTAGAGATTGGCTTCGGTGGATGCACACTGCATGTTTTTGTCAACGATCGGATCCACCTCATTTGGCCTCCGCGGTATCTACTCTTGTGGTTTTATATTTGAATCTTCATAAGTTTTATCTGGAACCAAGTTGCGAGACATACCACGACATCCGCCGCCCGACCAGGCCCGCTCACCCTGTCTGAAAATACCCCGGTCCTGAGATCTTTTTCGTTGGCTTGGAACTGTACAGTTATTGGGATTGATGACGTCAGATGGCGGGCCAAATCCGATGGTCGGTCGTTCAGCGCCGCAGCAAGAAGATCATCAGCATGAGCGCATCTGCCCGTTGTCGCCTGAACGGATGCGCTGACCCGTGTGCAGAATGGTTAGGACTTGAGTGCTGCCTGTGGTGTTGATCAATGCTACACACATCAAAAAGCAACCGAGCGTTATTAATGACCTCAACATTTGACCTGAACAACAATCTATCCATTTCCCAACAACCCAGTAGTGGTCCTCAATTTTGTTTATTTTGCCCAGTTTATTTTTGATGACCCTGCCAAACCATGAGGGCCGTGCTGTGCCCGCGTCCAGGTCGTGTCATTGACCAGAGCTTTCTCTCACAGTAGCTTTGCGTGTACGCCATTGTTTCTGTCCGTTCAAGTTGGGCCTCGCAGTATTGAATTGGTACATTTGTGCGCGTAGAAAACCCCATTGACGGAGGACGAGAGCCTCGTCGACAGCTCACGATGGGGAGATGACCCTGCTGAGGGCCTTGGAAAGTGCTCAGGGTTATCAAAAATAAACTGGCAGAATAAACAAAATTGAGGACCACTAGTAGACTACGTACATGGGCGACCAACTATAGGTCGGTTTTGGGGCCCCGCGCCCCTGACTTGGCAGCGAGAGAGGCTGGCGGACCTTCTTAAAAGTGGAGATATCCTCTGGCTGACTCAGTTGTTGAGGTGGAAGCCTCGAGCTCGCCCGATCAAAGGGCTTCCACAAGCGGCCGTTCCTCAATGGGACCTTGTGCCGTCATCTACCTACCTACCTACCTAGTAAGTATCTTCTAAGGACCTCCACGAGTCAATACTCGAGTATACTCTTGACCCGTGACACGAGTACTCATGCTTCAAAACCAATACTCATGACTCTTCTTTGACTTGACTCATATGGGTACGGATCAAGACGAGTACGGGTTTAACGAGTCAATACTCACGGATACTCTTGCTTTTCAAGTATATATCATTCTATTTATATAATGAATGACTATTATATAGAAGTTATTGATCAAATGTTCATAAAAGATTCATAAAACATTCATTTAATCAAGGAATATATGATGATACACCTATTATGAAAATTCATGTCTCCAAAACTCATACTCGCGACCCATCTTTGACTTGACTCTTCTTGATCCGCGGATCAGAACGAGTCATACCCATGAGTATTATGACGAGTCAAGTATGCGAGTATACTCTTGACTCTCAATACTCATGGAGGTCCTTAGTATCTTCCGGAAGAATGTGTACAGCGTCATCATGCCGATGGATTGTTTCGAGGATTGTCTCGCTGTGGTGAGAATCCCTTTGAAGTTTGCAGAGGCAAAGATGTTGAACTTTGAATGAGGGAGTGAGGGCGGAGCGAGACGCTGCGATGGAGAGTGCGAGCGGAGCGAGCAGGCGACAGAGCGCGTCGAGTGAACGTCCGAACGACCGGCTAGGTGCGAGTAAACCAGGGAAGAGAGGTTGAGGGCCGCGACGTAGGTGGCCAAACGTTTCGTCTGTGGAAAGACTCATCAGGCGGCGTATCCTCGTCATCACGCCGCTTTGCTTGTCAGTAGTCTCTCGACCAAACAAGCGATCGACCTCGACATGTATCCCGAAGCTCAAGCAATGGAGCTCGACGTTCAACAGGTCGGACTCGTACTCGCGCAGGCCATTTCTGGCGGACGCGACTCGATATTTCACATCCGGCGTGTCACTAGTGCTTCCAGGGCCTGACAATCAGGGCCGAAATATTGGTGAGCACATGCAACGTTTTACTACTCTGCTGATGTTTCCATCACGCGCAGGGAGTGCCAGACGTGGTCTATTCAAGGTATACGAGTAGTGTACGTATATTTAGTACTGTCTTTTTCTTCCTGACCCGAGGGGCAAGCCGCGGAAAACGCGACCGGAGGTCGCGTCGCGGCTTGCTTGAGGGTCGGGAAAAAACAATTCTAAACGTTCACTGTCAAAGCGGTGTGATAAGCTTGCATGGTATCCAAGTTATGGCGATTTAACTTGTCTCCCAACGCAGTTGGTTTCTTATATGAGGCAAGGAAGCGGAAGTCAGGAATGCTAGTCCTAGACTCCGTCCAGCTTCTTTCCAACTCGCGCCACTCCGGGCCAAATTCTACATTGTCCCAGAGTGGGTTGTGGGTCAATTTGAGTACGTGCAAAGGTGGGTCATCGGGGATGACAGGTAACATTCTGTTGACCAAGGCCGTAGGCCGTTCCACCGAGTAAGACACATTATCAAAGACATCAGCAAGCCATCGTCCGGGATATCCTCTCGCTCGGAGGCGTTGCATAAAGAGAGTGCGAATTTTTGCAAAATCGACTTCCTTAGAGCAGATACGGGTGTATCTGATCAGCTCGCCCCGAATCCATGCACGTTTAGATGCATCAGAGTGACAGGATATCCACGGGATGTAAAGATAGGCGTTCAGCACTTTCTGGTATACTCGGGTTACTATGCTGTACTTTCGTACGGACGCTAGTGTCCCTAGATCTCGCTCGAGCGAGACATGTATGTCCAGAAACGGTAAGGACCGCTGTGACTGAGACCACTCCATCTTCATGTTCGGGTGTAGATCCCCGAAGCGCTGTTGGAAGCGATGAACATCGTGAATACTGCCTTTGATGATTGCAAAGACATCATCAATGAAGCGGCCGTAATAACATATGATGTCCGCCATTTCCGCGAGCGGTGCGCCTTCATAGCAAGCTAGGAACAGGTTCGCATATGTGGGTGCACATGCGGTACCCATAGCGGTTCCGATAACCTGCAAGAAGTAGCGACCTACAAACTGGACGTAGTTGTTCGTGAGTACTAGCCGTAGTAGCAGTACTATGAGATCTTTACGGGATCTCACAACAACTCGCATGGCCTCCGAGAGACTGTCAAAGGAGATATTCTGTGTACCAAGAATATCGGCAATAGCCTGTATCCCATCCTCCACCGGGATGTTAGGGTACATCGCAACGACGTCTCCGGAAACCAGCCAGTACTCTTCTCCAACCTTGAGATCCACCTCCAGAATCTGACGGCAGAACGTCTTAGAGTCAGGCAGGATCCAAGGGAAGTCAGAGAGGTGAGGTTTGATATAGTGGTCAACCCAAGCGGACGCATTTGTCAACAACGTGTTAAACGAGGGTACAATTGGCCGACCAGACACAGGGAGCTTATGAATCTTTGGGATGACCTTTAAGGTGGGAACAACCATCCAGCACTCTTCGCAAGGCTGGAGGATCCAATTACACTGTTGTTTCGTGAGGTAGTTTTTCGCATTGCGAACAACAACCCGCAGAGTCTCTCGAAGTGTAGAGAGGTCCGGTTCCACCGTCTCAAAGTAGGACGGGTTCACGAGTAGCTTAAGCCCAGTGTCAGTGTACCATTTGGTGGTAACTAGACATAGGCCCAGGTTCTTATCAGCGGGAAGCGCGAGCGTCTCTTTTTCTAATAAGACCTTGAGCAGGCTTTTAAGCTCAACGTGATTGACGTTTGGGCGGACCCGGAGGGTTTGATTGCTCAAAACATCAACTTCAAGTCTACTAGCAAACACGGAGAGTGCATGTTCAACTTGGGCGTTCATAGACGGGCCCTCAGCCCAGGGGTTTGGTACATGGAAGTCGGGAACATATTTGGGTTGCCCGTTTTCCATCTCCTGGGTGCTGAGGAACGAACGAAGGGTTCCCTTGCTCTCCAACTTGAATCTGCGGTCTGCATCCTCACGAAGTCTAAGTCGACGCGTGAAATCGTCAACTGCAGCCTTCGCATGCTCAACCTTAGTGAGGGAGGGACGTGGGGTGAACTTGGTGTTCAGCGCGAGTATCTTAGCCTGTCCAGGTGTCAACTGAACATCAGTCATATTGTGAAATGAACGATTCGAGATTCGTGTATCATGGTACAATGGAGACATTTGACTGAAGATAAAACGAGACTGAAGAGCGGGACTAGAGGTAAAGAAGCGATCTGGATACGTGTCAGGGTTATGGTGGTGAAACCGAGTACCCTGTGGACGCACCCATGAGGAGACAACATTGGGGTATTCATGCAAGGGCGGTGCCGTTAAGCTTCCCGCTTCCTCTTTGCTCCCTTCTGCTTTCCGTTCTTCTCCGACTTCTTGGACGTGGTGGGGACCTCGTTGTTACGACCTGATCCCGCCGTGACAAGGACTCGCTCACGATGGCGCGCCTCTACGCTCCAACCGTGGCTTTCCTGCGGGCACAACACGCATATCTCCGGGACGCGTCCGTCCAGTCGCTTGGGAGGGATCGCGGAGGACCTCGACGGATGCTCCTCCGTATCGCCCAGAGAGTGAACACCCAGGAGACCCCGTCTCCTGGTGTCGCGCGCTTCATCGGACCCGGTCCGAGATGTGGCGCATTGAGATCCTTCGTTCGAGGAGTGGGGGGCGATACCGGAGTCACCGAGGGAGGGCATGGGGGGGAGCCCTTGCTCAGAGGGAGTCAGAGTATCCGGCAAGAGAATGCGGAAGGAAACTTGATAAGGACGAAGTCTGACTATCTACTACAAAGAGCGTCTGTATTTATACGTCGGCCTCTTGATGAATAACTCCTCTTCTCGAAGGTTCCGTCGGGAGCGCTCCCGACGCGTCGGGAGCGATGTGCTGCGGTAGCGCATGGTACCTTTGATCGAGCGAGGAAGGCGCGCTAGATCGAGCACCGCTGATTGGACGATGGGCGGGATAAGGCGGGATGAAGCGGGATAGGGCGGGCCGCCGCTCATGCCATGCGGGACTGATCAGAAGATAGCGATCATTGAGTCATTCCTCGACCCAATGGGGCGTCGCTCATACGGAGTGGCGGGAATCGAGGGGAGGCGGCCGACGGATGTGACGTTGGTTCGGCTAGCGAGGCGCGGCGAGGCGCGTAGGGATCTGATCGCGTTCCATTGGCAACTCCCGTGATAGCGCGACCTGTTCTTCGGGATAAGTTCTCTCCTATGTGGCGCACCCAATCTATAGTTCGTGCGCGATCTCGTGACAGGTCCACGACCGAGTCATGACAATATCCCCTCTTTAAGTTTCTCGTCCCGAGAAACGTAAGAGGAGCTTCCGTAGGCAGCGCCTTTTCGATTTTGGGAAAGGACCAAGTCCGAGTCGGACATTCAGTCGAGTCATCTTCAACGTGACGGGCGTCATACTCCTGGGGATTCTCTGGGGAATCCCTCGTCCAGTGCTGATTTTGGTAGAGACCGAAAGTTTAATGGACAAGGGCCCGCACGTTCGTTGGTTTCTTGATACGAGCCCAAGGCTGTGCGCTTCTTTTAGCTGTGACTTCTTTCGGGTACAATGCGGGTCCCTGGATTCGAGTGGGTTGCAGGCGCGTTCGTCACATGGCCGTGCACGCCTCTTCACGCCGGGAGGCCTCTCCGCTTGGTATAGGACAGTCCGAATAGAGTGGTGGCGTAGGCATCCCGTCGTACTCCAGCGATTTCCCGACGCCTGATTTCGTCAAGGCGCCTTATCAATGATCGCCGTTCCCTAGAGATCTGTTTGGAACGCCGCGCGCTCAGACCCCGATGTCGTTAACTTCTGCCGATGGCATTTTCTCATACTGGATCGTCCTTTTCGAGGACGGTAATTTCCTAATCCAGCGGAAGTTCTTAGCGCGCCTCCGTCGAATATATGTCGAGAATCTGGTTCGTCCCAACTGTCCAAAGCTTAAAGTTTTCTGATTCGGGGATCGTCCTGATTCTGGGGGATGGGAAGATAATTCCCGGCAGGGCCTCCAGGAAGGGATTGGAGTACAAAAACTCTTTCTGCGTCCAATTCCTTCCTCATTCCTTTCCTGCCATGTCGTCCGTGTCTTCGTTGTTGCGCTCGCCCACTCGCTCGCCCACTCCTCCGCGGGTGTCTACCCCTCGTCGTTTGAGCACTCTCTTTGTGTCGGCCCCGCTGGTGGTCAACGGGATTCGTTTGCTGTCCCGGGACGGTTTCCTGGTTTGGGTGCGAGGTGATATTGCTCGCCCTTCACTCGCGATCGTGGAGGCCTGGTCGCGCTGCGTCGGTTACATAACCGAGGCCCTCCGAATGGCCTCGACATCGTCGAAAGAGATTACTGATCCCTTGGTATGGGCTTCACTAGTAAGCTTCTTTTCCTTTTGGCCCCGAGGTTGGTTTTAACGGAGTCGTTTTCCTAGTTCGTCCTGTTTCGCTCATCGATCGCACATTTGGGGAGGGTGTTCTTTCGTCCGCCCTTGTCGTGGTGGGCTTTGACGCGCCCGTCTCCTTTGGCTACCCTGCGGGCATTCTCGACCTGTGCTTGGCTCCTGTTCGCCCCTCACGGTGTGGTTTTCGTCTATCGCCTCGCGATACTTTACTAACCGGGATGTTTTCCTTGGACTTTTAGTCAATGCCTTTCCTGGGTCGGCGCCGGACACGACGATGTACTGTGTCGACGCCTTCGACCTCATCCTTCGCTATCTTTGGGATCACCTCTCCATCCGTCGCCTCATCGCCATCCTTTGGGCGTCGGAGCGGGATCCGGCCATTGCCGCCTGTTTTCACGAGTTCATGATTGCGGAGGAGACCCCAGGGTCGGCGACCCGTTGGGACATGACTTTTGAGGAGTGGTCCCGGTCGATGGACTCGGCGCAGGGTTGGTGAGGGATGTGGTCGCTTCGAGGGGATGTCGTGGGGATTTTTTTTGAATGCATAAATACGGGCATGGACCCAATACGTCTTCGATAGTAGTTCTCGATCCGCGCCTCTTGTACTTTTTTATAAATCTATGCACCTGTCTTGACGTCGTCTGGTGTTGGTCGAGCGAGGAGACAATTCTCCTAGGTCGAGGACCTTTGTCGGAACTTGTCGCGTTCGCGCGTCGCAATCGACTGATTGCAACGCGGTTCGTGGGATCGGGCCCTATACCTATAAGCCCTGTTAATTCGACTCGAATTAACTTTGCACCCCCGTTTTGGTCGAAATTGTATTTGCAGGTCCCTTTAGGGTAGGGGACCACTGTCCCGAAACAGCTAGGCCGCAAATTCAAAACTCGGCCGGCTAGAGCGCGCTCTTTGATACCGCACCCGGGGCGGCCTGAATTCAGCTCAGCAACCGGCACTCCCCAGACCTCAAGATTGTATTTGCAGGTCTTTTAGGGTTGGGTGAGGGTGGGGGGAGAGAGTTTGGGACCAGGCGACATCCGCGCGGCACCCCGTAGCTGCACCTTTATATACGCAGGTACCGCAAACGACGTGGTGGGCCCGGGACCGCTTCTCGGGTTTCGACACCAGTGAGGAATATGCTTATAATAGCTATCTGAACGTCCTCAATGAGTCCCGGCACCGCAAAGTTGCCGCGTGGCTCCGAACTCCTATTTGACCAGGAGCACATCTGGCAGCGTGGGACCATAACATTCTCAGGACTTGATATTGTATTTGCAGATCCTGTTGGCATCCAGAGGACTGGGAAAAGTGGTTTCATGACAATACGCAATCCGTGCGGCTTCCTGTAGCTGTACTTTCATTTACGCAGGTACCGCAAACAACCTGGTGGGCCCGGTACTGCTTCTCGTGTCTTGACCCCAGTTGACAATATGCTTATAATAGCTATATAAACGTCCTCAATGAGTCCCGGCACCGCAAAGTTGCCGCGTGGCTCCGAACTCCTATTTGACCGGGAACACATCTGTCAGCGCGGGAACACAACATTCTCAGAACTTGATATTGTATTTGCAGGTCCCTTTGGCATTCAGAAGACTGGGAAAGTCGGTTTCAAGACAATACACAATCCGTGCGGCTTCATGTAGCTGTACCTTCATTTACGCAGGAACCGCAAACAACCTGGTGGGCTCGGGACCGCTTCTCGTGTCTTGACCCCAGTTGACAATATGCTTATAGTAGCTATGTGAACGTCCTCAATGAGTCCCGGCACTGCAAAGTGGTCGTGTGGCTCCCAACTCCTGTTTGACCGGGTGCACATCTGGCAGCGCGAGAACCCAACATTCTCAGGACTTGATATTGTATTTGCAGGTCCCTTTGGCATCTAGATGACTGGGAAAAGTGGTTTCATGACAGTACACAATCCGTGCGGCTTCCCGTAGTTGTACCTTCATTTGCGCAGGTACCGCAAACGACCTGGTGGGCCAGGGACCACTTTTCGTGTCTCGGCATCAGTTGGAAATATGCTTATAATAGCTATATTAACGTCTTCACTCAGTCCCGGTCCCGCAAATCCATTGCCTGACTTAAGACGGTGAAGAACAACAAACGTGTCTGCAAGACAACAACAGTGCCCTTAAGCTTCGATTAGCAACTGTGGAATATTTAAACAAGTGTCCTCGTCACTATGCTTCTGTTCTATAGTAGGAGAAAAGTACAAGAAAATTCATCTTGAGGCCATGTGCATAGCCATCTGAAATTCTGGCAGAAATCCAAGTGGCTGTGCAGTGGCTATGCAGTGGCCTCAAATTTCTGGCAGAAATCCAAGTGGCTGTGCTGTGGCTATGCTCTGGCCTCAGATTTCAGGCAGAAATTTATGTGGCTGTGTTTTTCAAGTTGCCATTATTTTGCCATATACTAATATGGTAATTGTGTCCCACTGGACCGAGGTAGTTTGCTCCTTGACCTCTTACCACAACCTTCCTAATTGGGACACAAATTGCAATTTCTTTCGCCATTGTCTGCTCTTCCAATGTACGTCTTTAACTGTTTTTTTTAGTATTGCCTGACACTTTACGCTATAGGGGAGGTAGTAAAGGTCGCAAAAATCCTTGTGATCATCCTGGCTGTGACTTTCGAGACCACCAGGAAAGTTTGGCTCGTCACTATCGGGCCTATCATGAAACTTCGTATCTGGTGTTTGTCGCCGACTCTACTGGTGCGTATTTACTGATTCTCTTATAATTCTGTCTCATCAGTTTTTTTAGGGTCAGGCAATCACCGCCTCATTGAACGTAACCCGGCCACTGCTCTCGTCACCTGTATCGACAATCTCTGCAACAATCACTTCGAATCTTTTGAAGCTTTCCGTCTGCACTTCCAGAATGTGCATGATGGAAAGCTTACCAAGTACACGGAAGACAAAAAACTCGAGTATCTAGCCAATCTGGACAAAGCCGCTTCTGATGATGATGATGATGACAATGACGATTCCCACTCTGGCTCCCCATCGCCTCGTCACGGTAGTCTCTTCGGATCTTCCCCCACCCGTCCTTTTACACCCGGTGCCTTTGGTAAATTGCCCAGCCCTCTTCGTCCTCAGGCAAGTCCTGCCCGTCGCGGTCGAGTTCACTCTCCCGTTTCTCCGTCGATCAACCTGGCATCTCGTGCTTCCCACTCCCCCGGGGCCTCTCCGTCCATCCGTTCTAGGCGTGTCGCTTCTCGCAGCACTTCTCGTCATCATCCGTATCCCGAACCAAGCATTCTGTTCTCCACCCGGGAGTCCGTCGCAACACCTCCACCGGCAAGCTTGGAAACACCGTCCCCACTCCCTCCTAATCCTCTTAGACTTTTTGCTTTGCGGTCTGCGGCTGCAACTCCAGTAGTTGTAGCCCAGGACGTGTACTCTTTGAACTCGTCGCCGGAGCAATCCTCAGATGGTGATGATCCAATGTCTCCCACCAATGATGGTATGGACGTAGACAGTGAGCCTGTTCCTCAGGCCACCACGACCGGTATTCGTCTTAATCCCGACACGGACTATCTGCGCCCTCTCGACTTCTTCCCCAACATGTGTGTCCACACCGAGCTCCGACTTATCATCTGTTTGAAGTGTGGAATCTCTGTTCTGCCTTCCCGTGCATGGAAACACGCCAATGGACACCTTCGCGGTGAGACGCTTCCCAAGTGCAAGGCAGAGCTTGATGACTTGGTGGAGCGTTTGCATTTATGTCAGACGTCCTCGGATATTCCAGTTGTCGCTCTCGGTGGACCACCAGTCCAAGGGCTTGCTCTTGAGCAAAAGGGATATCGGTGTTCTCAATGCGATCATGTTCAGGGGACCTTTGACTCATTCAAGGTTCATGTCACCACACGTCATCCTGGCATAGGGATACCCGCTCGAGATCTTGTGATTGAGGTCGACCATTATCAAACTCTTCTTCCCCCGCCCCATGTTCGATATTTCCCAGTCGATATCTTTCAAAAGCCTAGGGATCGGACAAAACTCTCAGAACTAGTCAATCGCCACATTGTCCGTCCCTCTGCCGATCACGACATCCTCCTTGCTCCAGACTCGCAACACGACACCCACATCTGGACCAACAACAATGCATGGTCGACTCTGTTTGTAGAAGAACGCAAGTCCCGGGACGCTGTGGCCAAGCTTAGGAAGCTCACTTGGATTCCGGGTTACCAAGACGAAGGTTCTCCGCTCCGCAACTTGCGCGATGTGGTCCTGAACTATCTGCGGCACACCGGATCGTTGGCCAAGAACACAGACATGGGTGTACGTCGTTTAATGGAACAGTGCCCTCCGTAAGTTGTTTATTAGTCCTTTTCTTCATAATCTAATCTTTGTCTCTTGAAGCCCTGATCAACACTCCAACGCCATGTATATTCTTTCGGATGACAAAGTTGGGGACTATGCATTGGATCTTACCCGTCTTGTTGCTCTGCTCGCACAGGATGTCGATGGTGTGGCACCCAGGCATTCCGATGATGTGAAGCATACCGAAGCCCTCCTCGCACTCTTAGATGTGGATCGGAAAGCGGTGAACATGCCCGCTGCCCGTGAAGCTTTGCATAACCTCATCTGGCCTATCCTCTGCCGTACGACTCCTAAGAACAAGTTCGACCATATCCTGGAGACGTACTATGCGTTAACCTGCTTACGCGAGGATGGTAACTATAAGGAGCCCAAGAACACTACGGGGCTCTTTGCGCATATGAAGTATATCATGCGCCTGGCTTGGTGTTACCAAGGATTGAAGGAGGTGGCAGATTCTGATGAGCGTCTTTACGAGTACGTTCCAATAACTCATTCTAAATCCACTCTACTAATTGTGTTGTCAACAGTGTCATGTTACGCATTGGCATGCCGATCTTTTCACCAAACAACTCGAGTTCGTGGAATTCGGTATGCGACTTACAGCGCTACTGTTCCTATCTGGCTCATGAGTTGATTCAACCTCCCACCACCCGGGTGTCCGATGATTGCAACTCGTTCACGCACAACGATAGCACTATCCACATTCCCACTCTACGCACCCGATTCCGTGCTCTCCTTGATGGTATAAAGGCCGATATGGCTGCTCTTCTTCCCGATCCTGCCATGATGTTTACCAAGTTCCCTGAGAACACGGTGGACCAATGGGCAGAGGAGGAAGTGGGCTACTCTTTCCTTTCAGCCGGCGACGAAGTCTCTCCCACCTACGATCTATTTGACAAGTTGGTGGACGATCCCAATCAGCGCATGTTCTTCAATGCTCCCGGTGGTGCGCCCCATGTATCCCCTGCCGGTGTCGAGGAAGTCCACAGCAAACTCAACGATATCGGTCTGCGTTTGGGCTTTGCAGCGGTAACGCTTGCTGGCCAGTTTACTCGTGGTGGGCAGTACCCTGATGTACGCATTCAGAACGCGACACGTGGTCGAGGGATCTTCCTTGGATTTGCAGAGCTATGGATGGCTCTCCGTCGTGCTAAGACAGAGACTCAAGTGGGTCACGAAAGCTTTGTTCCAATGAAGCTGCCGCCGGAGCTCGCCTTGCTCTTGCTCACCTATCTTGTCCACATACGTCCCACTGAATCTCGGTTGGCTACAGTGCTCTATGGTCCGGAGGTTGGGTTGCGTTACGACACGTACCTCTTCATGCAGGGTGAGAAGCGTCTTGACGCGGATCAATTCCGCGCCTTTTTCCAGTCGCGCTTCACCACTCATCTTGGCTACGACATCGGTGTTCATACCTGGCGACAACATACGGTAGAAATCACCCGCATCTTCTTTGGCACGGACGCACTTATGCGCGTTCTGGGCCAAGACGACACCTTTGCAGAGCAAGCCGGTCATTCTGCCAATATTCGTGCCCGGTTTTATGCTATACCTATAAGCCCTGTTAATTCGACTCGAATTAACTTTGCACCCCCGTTTTGGTCGAAATTGTATTTGCAGGTCCCTTTAGGGTAGGGGACCACTGTCCCGAAACAGCTAGGCCGCAAATTCAAAACTCGGCCGGCTAGAGCGCGCTCTTTGATACCGCACCCGGGGCGGCCTGAATTCAGCTCAGCAACCGGCACTCCCCAGACCTCAAGATTGTATTTGCAGGTCTTTTAGGGTTGGGTGAGGGTGGGGGGAGAGAGTTTGGGACCAGGCGACATCCGCGCGGCACCCCGTAGCTGCACCTTTATATACGCAGGTACCGCAAACGACGTGGTGGGCCCGGGACCGCTTCTCGGGTTTCGACACCAGTGAGGAATATGCTTATAATAGCTATCTGAACGTCCTCAATGAGTCCCGGCACCGCAAAGTTGCCGCGTGGCTCCGAACTCCTATTTGACCAGGAGCACATCTGGCAGCGTGGGACCATAACATTCTCAGGACTTGATATTGTATTTGCAGATCCTGTTGGCATCCAGAGGACTGGGAAAAGTGGTTTCATGACAATACGCAATCCGTGCGGCTTCCTGTAGCTGTACCTTCATTTACGCAGGTACCGCAAACGACCTGGTGGGCCCGGTACTGCTTCTCGTGTCTTGACCCCAGTTGACAATATGCTTATAATAGCTATATAAACGTCCTCAATGAGTCCCGGCACCGCAAAGTTGCCGCGTGGCTCCGAACTCCTATTTGACCAGGAACACATCTGTCAGCGCGGGAACGCAACATTCTCAGAACTTGATATTGTATTTGCAGGTCCCTTTGGCATTCAGAAGACTGGGAAAGTCGGTTTCAAGACAATACACAATCCGTGCGGCTTCATGTAGCTGTACCTTCATTTACGCAGGAACCGCAAACAACCTGGTGGGCTCGGGACCGCTTCTCGTGTCTTGACCCCAGTTGACAATATGCTTATAGTAGCTATGTGAACGTCCTCAATGAGTCCCGGCACTGCAAAGTGGTCGTGTGGCTCCCAACTCCTGTTTGACCGGGTGCACATCTGGCAGCGCGAGAACCCAACATTCTCAGGACTTGATATTGTATTTGCAGGTCCCTTTGGCATCTAGATGACTGGGAAAAGTGGTTTCATGACAGTACACAATCCGTGCGGCTTCCCGTAGTTGTACCTTCATTTGCGCAGGTACCGCAAACGACCTGGTGGGCCAGGGACCACTTTTCGTGTCTCGGCATCAGTTGGAAATATGCTTATAATAGCTATATTAACGTCTTCACTCAGTCCCGGTCCCGCAAATCCATTGCCTGACTTAAGACGGTGAAGAACAACAAACGTGTCTGCAAGACAACAACAGTGCCCTTAAGCTTCGATTAGCAACTGTGGAATATTTAAACAAGTGTCCTCGTCACTATGCTTCTGTTCTATAGTAGGAGAAAAGTACAAGAAAATTCATCTTGAGGCCATGTGCATAGCCATCTGAAATTCTGGCAGAAATCCAAGTGGCTGTGCAGTGGCTATGCAGTGGCCTCAAATTTCTGGCAGAAATCCAAGTGGCTGTGCTGTGGCTATGCTCTGGCCTCAGATTTCAGGCAGAAATTTATGTGGCTGTGTTTTTCAAGTTGCCATTATTTTGCCATATACTAATATGGTAATTGTGTCCCACTGGACCGAGGTAGTTTGCTCCTTGACCTCTTACCACAACCTTCCTAATTGGGACACAAATTGCAATTTCTTTCGCCATTGTCTGCTCTTCCAATGTACGTCTTTAACTGTTTTTTTTAGTATTGCCTGACACTTTACGCTATAGGGGAGGTAGTAAAGGTCGCAAAAATCCTTGTGATCATCCTGGCTGTGACTTTCGAGACCACCAGGAAAGTTTGGCTCGTCACTATCGGGCCTATCATGAAACTTCGTATCTGGTGTTTGTCGCCGACTCTACTGGTGCGTATTTACTGATTCTCTTATAATTCTGTCTCATCAGTTTTTTTAGGGTCAGGCAATCACCGCCTCATTGAACGTAACCCGGCCACTGCTCTCGTCACCTGTATCGACAATCTCTGCAACAATCACTTCGAATCTTTTGAAGCTTTCCGTCTGCACTTCCAGAATGTGCATGATGGAAAGCTTACCAAGTACACGGAAGACAAAAAACTCGAGTATCTAGCCAATCTGGACAAAGCCGCTTCTGATGATGATGATGATGACAATGACGATTCCCACTCTGGCTCCCCATCGCCTCGTCACGGTAGTCTCTTCGGATCTTCCCCCACCCGTCCTTTTACACCCGGTGCCTTTGGTAAATTGCCCAGCCCTCTTCGTCCTCAGGCAAGTCCTGCCCGTCGCGGTCGAGTTCACTCTCCCGTTTCTCCGTCGATCAACCTGGCATCTCGTGCTTCCCACTCCCCCGGGGCCTCTCCGTCCATCCGTTCTAGGCGTGTCGCTTCTCGCAGCACTTCTCGTCATCATCCGTATCCCGAACCAAGCATTCTGTTCTCCACCCGGGAGTCCGTCGCAACACCTCCACCGGCAAGCTTGGAAACACCGTCCCCACTCCCTCCTAATCCTCTTAGACTTTTTGCTTTGCGGTCTGCGGCTGCAACTCCAGTAGTTGTAGCCCAGGACGTGTACTCTTTGAACTCGTCGCCGGAGCAATCCTCAGATGGTGATGATCCAATGTCTCCCACCAATGATGGTATGGACGTAGACAGTGAGCCTGTTCCTCAGGCCACCACGACCGGTATTCGTCTTAATCCCGACACGGACTATCTGCGCCCTCTCGACTTCTTCCCCAACATGTGTGTCCACACCGAGCTCCGACTTATCATCTGTTTGAAGTGTGGAATCTCTGTTCTGCCTTCCCGTGCATGGAAACACGCCAATGGACACCTTCGCGGTGAGACGCTTCCCAAGTGCAAGGCAGAGCTTGATGACTTGGTGGAGCGTTTGCATTTATGTCAGACGTCCTCGGATATTCCAGTTGTCGCTCTCGGTGGACCACCAGTCCAAGGGCTTGCTCTTGAGCAAAAGGGATATCGGTGTTCTCAATGCGATCATGTTCAGGGGACCTTTGACTCATTCAAGGTTCATGTCACCACACGTCATCCTGGCATAGGGATACCCGCTCGAGATCTTGTGATTGAGGTCGACCATTATCAAACTCTTCTTCCCCCGCCCCATGTTCGATATTTCCCAGTCGATATCTTTCAAAAGCCTAGGGATCGGACAAAACTCTCAGAACTAGTCAATCGCCACATTGTCCGTCCCTCTGCCGATCACGACATCCTCCTTGCTCCAGACTCGCAACACGACACCCACATCTGGACCAACAACAATGCATGGTCGACTCTGTTTGTAGAAGAACGCAAGTCCCGGGACGCTGTGGCCAAGCTTAGGAAGCTCACTTGGATTCCGGGTTACCAAGACGAAGGTTCTCCGCTCCGCAACTTGCGCGATGTGGTCCTGAACTAGCCTCCTACGCTTTGCACCATGGGGCATGGTGTCAGACGCCCATTTTTCCGTTTTAGAGGTGGGCCGACGCCCGGTTTTCTACCCTGAAGGATTTCGGGCGGTGTGCTTTGAGCGGATGCGACTTGTGGTTGATACACGGTACCGGGAGGGTCCTACGCCCGAAATCCTACGCTCATAGGTTTCGGGCATCCACTGCTTGTGCCTGAATCATGAACTGCTGAGGCTGACGCTCAAATTTTGATTCAATTTGACTCTGATCGCGTTGCGTGACAACTTGAGGTCAGTGGACAGTGCGGGGTGGGTCTGATGCCCGAAATTCTACGCTGATGAGATCTGGGCATCCACTGTTCATAGCGACCTCTTGATTCGCACTGACCGTACCGGCCGCAGACTGAAAATGCGCGTCCGAGTGGACTTTGACCACCAGGTGGCCGAAATCAGAAGGAAGATCAGTCGTCTCAAGTTGATTTCAAGCGTGTAGAGTGTGTGTATTGACTGTGAATGATATCAGAATTCATAGTGTGGTCTCTCTGATGTTGAGGCGAGGATTGTGGCCACCAGGTGGTTGAGATTGCGAGTGCGTATGAGAACGCGAGGGCTTGGGTTGCGCTCGCTGCAACCCAAGTCTGGAATGAAGCCGTGCGTCTAGAGTCGTTGGATGGTTAGAGGTCAGGAAACTAAAGGAGACGTGCCTCGGTTGTCTCGGGAACGGTAAGAAGAAAGGGCCCGCGCGCGGGGCCTCTGTCTCGGTGTGTATTGCTGCGAGTTGAGATGATGTGAGATGCGTGCATTGCTTGAGAATGTGTTGACAGAGATGCTACCCTGGTCCTGCAAGCTGGCAATGAACAAGAAAGTTCACGCACGCTCGCATGCGATGCTGAGCCGAGTTTTTGGCGATTTCCCGATTAGGACGGCTGCATCATAGCCTCCTACGCTTTGCACCATGGGGCATGGTGTCAGACGCCCATTTTTCCGTTTTAGAGGTGGGCCGACGCCCGGTTTTCTACCCTGAAGGATTTCGGGCGGTGTGCTTTGAGCGGATGCGACTTGTGGTTGATACACGGTACCGGGAGGGTCCTACGCCCGAAATCCTACGCTCATAGGTTTCGGGCATCCACTGCTTGTGCCTGAATCATGAACTGCTGAGGCTGACGCTCAAATTTTGATTCAATTTGACTCTGATCGCGTTGCGTGACAACTTGAGGTCAGTGGACAGTGCGGGGTGGGTCTGATGCCCGAAATTCTACGCTGATGAGATCTGGGCATCCACTGTTCATAGCGACCTCTTGATTCGCACTGACCCTACCGGCCGCAGACTGAAAATGCGCGTCCGAGTGGACTTTGACCACCAGGTGGCCGAAATCAGAAGGAAGATCAGTCGTCTCAAGTTGATTTCAAGCGTGTAGAGTGTGTGTATTGACTGTGAATGATATCAGAATTCATAGTGTGGTCTCTCTGATGTTGAGGCGAGGATTGTGGCCACCAGGTGGTTGAGATTGCGAGTGCGTATGAGAACGCGAGGGCTTGGGTTGCGCTCGCTGCAACCCAAGTCTGGAATGAAGCCGTGCGTCTAGAGTCGTTGGATGGTTAGAGGTCAGGAAACTAAAGGAGACGTGCCTCGGTTGTCTCGGGAACGGTAAGAAGAAAGGGCCCGCGCGCGGGGCCTCTGTCTCGGTGTGTATTGCTGCGAGTTGAGATGATGTGAGATGCGTGCATTGCTTGAGAATGTGTTGACAGAGATGCTACCCTGGTCCTGCAAGCTGGCAATGAACAAGAAAGTTCACGCACGCTCGCATGCGATGCTGAGCCGAGTTTTTGGCGATTTCCCGATTAGGACGGCTGCATCATAGCCTCCTACGCTTTGCACCATGGGGCATGGTGTCAGACGCCCATTTTTCCGTTTTAGAGGTGGGCCGACGCCCGGTTTTCTACCCTGAAGGATTTCGGGCGGTGTGCTTTGAGCGGATGCGACTTGTGGTTGATACACGGTACCGGGAGGGTCCTACGCCCGAAATCCTACGCTCATAGGTTTCGGGCATCCACTGCTTGTGCCTGAATCATGAACTGCTGAGGCTGACGCTCAAATTTTGATTCAATTTGACTCTGATCGCGTTGCGTGACAACTTGAGGTCAGTGGACAGTGCGGGGTGGGTCTGATGCCCGAAATTCTACGCTGATGAGATCTGGGCATCCACTGTTCATAGCGACCTCTTGATTCGCACTGACCGTACCGGCCGCAGACTGAAAATGCGCGTCCGAGTGGACTTTGACCACCAGGTGGCCGAAATCAGAAGGAAGATCAGTCGTCTCAAGTTGATTTCAAGCGTGTAGAGTGTGTGTATTGACTGTGAATGATATCAGAATTCATAGTGTGGTCTCTCTGATGTTGAGGCGAGGATTGTGGCCACCAGGTGGTTGAGATTGCGAGTGCGTATGAGAACGCGAGGGCTTGGGTTGCGCTCGCTGCAACCCAAGTCTGGAATGAAGCCGTGCGTCTAGAGTCGTTGGATGGTTAGAGGTCAGGAAACTAAAGGAGACGTGCCTCGGTTGTCTCGGGAACGGTAAGAAGAAAGGGCCCGCGCGCGGGGCCTCTGTCTCGGTGTGTATTGCTGCGAGTTGAGATGATGTGAGATGCGTGCATTGCTTGAGAATGTGTTGACAGAGATGCTACCCTGGTCCTGCAAGCTGGCAATGAACAAGAAAGTTCACGCACGCTCGCATGCGATGCTGAGCCGAGTTTTTGGCGATTTCCCGATTAGGACGGCTGCATCATAGCCTCCTACGCTTTGCACCATGGGGCATGGTGTCAGACGCCCATTTTTCCGTTTTAGAGGTGGGCCGACGCCCGGTTTTCTACCCTGAAGGATTTCGGGCGGTGTGCTTTGAGCGGATGCGACTTGTGGTTGATACACGGTACCGGGAGGGTCCTACGCCCGAAATCCTACGCTCATAGGTTTCGGGCATCCACTGCTTGTGCCTAACTTTATACCTGATCGGTAATGGACCATTGTCACTTTGATGGGCACCTTTGTGCACTTAACATTATCCACTCGAAATTCTGTCGTTATTTTTTGGCGCCAATGTGTCCATTAGGCGCCTGTCTACAGACCTGCGTTGGCGGTTTGTCCATATCTGTCGGCGTTCTCGAGTTATGAGTGGTCGACCGGTGGTGATGTCAGATTCTGATCGGTACCTCGGGGACCAGGTCCGTTGACCCGGGGCCGACCCCAAAATCGCCGTGTTTCGTGGTTGTGAGCATTGTTTGAGCGTGTAAACTTAGCCTCACACAACCGATAATACTCCAAGGACGCAAACGGGTAGTTTAGTCTATGTGTTCTATGCTACCCGAGGAGTTACGTGAAAAGTAAACGCTAAAACCCCCCGGTAAGCTGTTCAGCTAGTCTGATGTTCAGCTGTTGTGACACGTTGCAAATACGGAAGGAACGGCGGCGTTGAAAATGGGTTGACGCAGTTGGCGCGGTGTCAGCAGACGAGGTTGCCGAGGGATGGCAGAGAGCAAGCCATGGCTGGGTTTTGCGATCACTGCTGATTGATGGCTGTGCTCTGGCTGTGCTAGCTTGCCATCCGACCACGACTTGCTCGATGCAAGTCGTGCGTTTCTACCTATTCCAGGCGGCCGTCGTGCACTACGCTCTGCGTTTTTGACAGCGCCGTGTCGTCGGAGCTGGCTACCGCGGCAACGGACTTGAACAAGACACGTCATCGTCAGCAATGTGGGCAGCGCGCATCCCAGGCCGGTCTTGGGGCTGCAGGATGACGAAGACCTCACCATTGGACGACGAGGACAACAAGGGCAGGGACTTTCTGCCCCACAAGTAGATGGGTACGTGGTCGGGGTCGGTCAACTTTAGCCGGGTGCGCCGTCTGGGGGGGCGGGTACTCGAAAAAGGTGTGTTTATCTTGTTTTTCCGTATGGATGTGCCGGCTTTGCACTGGCGCATCCGTTTCCACTGCTGATTTGCTCGTAGATCTGGATCTACGCGCGGGATAAGCCCTCTAATGAGGCACCCACCCATAGCTGCCTCTAGCACCCTTCGACCCAAGCCCGCCGCCGGACTCGCACCTCATGCGCGTTGTGATCTCTTATCTGGTGTACGGTTTTCAAGGGAGAGCCGTCCAACACCGACGACGAGGGCGACAGCGTGATTCAGGATGGTCACGCTCTACTGTCAATTGTGGGCTGGGTGCGCGCCAGGATGCGTCGGATTCTGCTTCGCGTATCTCCTCTCACAGCGTCTCCACAGCGTCCGCCCCATGTATCCGACGACGACACCGCCTATCTCTCTGTCCGACGCGGGTTTATCGTGGCGGCGGCCGCGCCCGCTCATGTTGCTCCCGGCGCGCCACTCCATTACTTGGCCAACATGGCGCGTTTGAAAGCCCAACCATCTATCCGCACCGAGGGACATACGGCGGCCGAAGCCTACCACTATCTTACGGCAAGTCGATCCGCCGCAGAGCGCCACGCATTCGAGGAAGACCGACCACGGACGCAATTCGCTAAGGAGCAGGCAATGAGTCAGAGAGAAGAGGTGGAGAATAGCAGCATGAAGAGGAGGCCCGGCAGCAGCGAGCACAGGCGGCAGGAGAAGGAGACTCGAAAGCCGGAAGAGGCTGGGCAGCAACGCGCACAGGGCCAGGAGGAACAGGAGCAGCAACAGCAGAGACGTCTCGCTGAGGATGCCCGGCTTGAACGGCGGCGTGCGACCTTTCGTGCATCCAAAGCCAGGTGTGTCGTCTTCCGATGTTCACCATCTAAGCTTATTGAGGCCAGAAATCGCAACTCGATGTGATCTGGGCCGCCGGAAGAGTATATCGCACATCGAGCGCTGGAGAACGTTTCCCGGCGGTGGCTCTTACGCTCTGAGAGCCAGTTTTATCGCTTTCAGTGCGTTTTATCAACACACTGATCGCGCATCCTCAACTCATCGATGATCCAGGGCAAAATCTACACTCTGACCGCGCCGCGGACACCTTCAACGTGCCGAAGATTATGGCAAGTCTGCCTTGCGCCTCCGCAGGTACAACGAGGAGCTCAAGGCGTGGCGTCGTCATATGCTACTAATGTTGCGCTCCCTAGTGGTGCGTTCAGCTTCTCCGTCCCTCTCTTTGTGTCGCGACTGATGTGATGTCCAGCCATTTCTTATAACGTCCGGCGACCACCGACTGCTACTGCTATTGCGCTGGATAGCTATACGTTCACGGGATTCATATCAATATCCTACCTTGGGGACCGTAAATTTTCCGGTATCTCGCTTACGATCTGACGTCCTCTATCTAGGACTAGTCTGCCACAAACGGGTGAACACCGCCTGGCGCTGTGTTCGAGTTTTCCGGTCAATCTGTGGCGCAGTCGTTCTGGGTCAGCACACGCGCCGACACTCATCAATACTGGCACGAACATCTGCCTGTCCATGTTGGTGGTGTACGTGGCAAGCCGGGAGTGACTCCCCGCCCTTGACAGCGAACGGTAAGCTGATCTACCTTGCTTAATTAACGATTCATTGACCTCATGTGCAGGTCTCTTCTTGATCAGGATGAGTGTCTCTATGGACGCTACGGTCTACTCCGCATCCATACCCTTCGCTCTCGACGCCATGACCATTGGCGTTTGCGCTCCGTATGCCGACATGTGTCTGGCGAAAGATTGGCGGCATGGCGTCGCCATGTTTGCTGTGATGTAACCGATGCCTGTACATAACGGGCTAGACATAGATGCTCATGGCGGATTACTTACCCCCCCAGCCGGATCTAGGGTAAGCTTTCCCAGTTTCATACCCTCCTTCGCCCTTCTGACTCCTATCTATCTCACAACGTTACCTATCGATAGGTAACGTTTAGACCCTAGCTTAGGGTCAGGTTTCCACATTTCCACCCGATAATGTGGAAAAAGGTGCTGTCCACCGCTCAATTACTCGCCGCACCTGCCTTTCGACCACTCTTTTCCACTTTTCCACCCGACAATGTGGAAAATACACCATTATCGGTACCCCCTTTCAAGTTACGACAATCTCACATATATTTCGCTACCCCCTTTCAAGTTATGACAATCTCACATATATTTCGCTACCCCCTTTCAAGTTACGACCGGAACCACTATTCGCTTCCGACCAACGTCTCATCATCGTCATCCTCAATCTCGCTCAGCTCTTCCAACACATCGACCACAATCGGTCCCACTGTGTGCTTGAGGTAGTTCCAGAGGTCCTTGTCCCTGTAGTTGCGCAACTGGACAAGAAGCGCCATCGGCAGCATAGACACGACGGCTCGAGCTCGCTCTTCAGCCCCATTGACAATGTCGGTCCAGTCCTCGCCACTGAAGCTGTTCCACCATCAGCCAACCAAACAGCAAAGGGACGAGTCGACGCACCCAACAGTCAAACACCAAGCTCTCAATGTGCGCACTGCACGATGCTGCGCATACATGCCACCGTCACCGCCATTCTTGCGATAGATGACGACAATGTGCAGATACACAAAGAGCGCATCGGGTGTCACCAGCGGCGGTCGTTCAATAAATGGCTGGCGCAGTCCATTGGCCGGTGGCGGCACGGTGATGAGCCACTCCAACAATCTGCGAGTTGAAGTGAACGAGTTGTCGATAAAGGCAGCTTCAAGGACGGGAGTGGAAGACATGAGGGGGAGACACCTCTGGAGGGCCCTCCTTATATATGTTTGGACCAGAGTAAATAATGCACAATACGCTGAATCACATTTCCCATTCCTCGGCTGCTAGTTCCCTGCAACGATCCACCGCCCAGTACCCAAGTGCCTCTTGCGGCCACTCCACCTCCCCATACGCATCCACCAACAGCATCGGGTTCAACTTGGGAACCAGGATACGTAAGAACTCGATTTCGTCTTTGATGAACGCCTCCCAGCCGTGCTTGCAAATCCTGTACAACAAGTGAGTAAGACGCGAGCATCACAAAAGCAACGTACCCAATGCTCCTGATCCAACCATAAATTTCAGCAGCCAGCTCATCGATATAGTCGAGATTCTCATTGCATCCCAAATCGCACCACAGGAGGCCGAGGTGTAGTATGACGATCAGCTCTCTTCCACTGTAGACGCCAGTGTAAGCCCTGGGCGCATGGGGGAAATCGTAGAGACAAAGAAGAATGCCCTCAGTGTGTTGGGTCGAGTTTTCGGCCAGGGCGTCGGTGAGCTTCTGTTGCCATGAGGCTCCAGGGTTGCCTACGTTGTTGACGAGGAGATACTGGGGCATCTTGGACTGTGGGGTGAATTTCTCAATTTTGGGCCTTTCTTATATATTGGTGGCCCGAAGTAATTTACCTCAGTTAGCTGCTCAGTCATCCCATCACATGATTGCTCAATAATCACTCACATCAGTCAGCCATCACATGTTACCAACATTGTGTAAAAAGCGCTTCGTCCTGGGATTGAACCAGAGACCTGGCGGTCCTCCCACAAGGCGCTCTAAACCACTGAGCCAAGAAGTCTTGCTTTGATTTCAACTCAACACCAACATACGCTTTTCCACATTTCTACCTGACAATGTGGAAACACAGTATACGACCTAATCCTCGTACATTCCATCGATAATCCTCTCTGCAAATCTGAACAGCTTCACCCACAACTTGGTCTCCATAAAAGCCCTAAAATCGTTATATGACATGGTCATCAAGTTGAATACGAAATCTGCAGGCAAGTCGTCCACGTGTTCGGCAGTGACATTGGCGACATGCTGGAAATTTTCCAATCAAGGGTTCACATGTTAATCAATCAATTGGAATATAGCACTCTATGAATCATTTTCCACTTTTCCACCTGTCAATGTGGAAAACCGCAAGTAGCTAATCTATCTTTTAGGATTCTCCTCAATAAACTTGACGAGCATTGGCAGCATGACCCCCCGCATCCATTTTCCCAAAGGGTCCCCCCACATGTTGGTCAGATTGATCGTAACGTCCTCAGGCAACCTATCATACTGAGCCACCATGAGGCCTGCAAGGCGATGAAACTCCGTGATGATGGCTGGCATGGCATCGGCGGTAATGCTACCCCAAATGATTAGCAAGGCCAAAAAGACATGAAAGAAAGACTCACTTGTTACCCTTCAAATCATACATGATGGCATTCCTCCAAAAGATGAAAGTCCTCTCTGCAACACGGCCTATACCTATAAGCGGGCGTATTTCGACTCGAAATACGCTTTGCACTCCCGATTTCCAGGAACGTCCCGGGGGCCGCACCCTTTTAGGGTCAGGATCACTGTCCCGGAACAGCTAGGCGGCACTCTCGCTCGTTCCCGAGTTACAGCTGCTTCTTTGGTTCCGGTACCAGGACGGCCGGATCCAGCTTCGCAACCACACATCGGTTAGGCCTAATTCCTTCGGGGGCCAGTCCTTTAGGGTTGGGGGAGGGTGGGGGAGAAGGTTTCGTGGTCATACAATATCCGTGCGGCCGCCACCGTTGACATCTCTGCTCACGCACTGGTACCGGGGGCTGGTGCCAGTGCAGCGCACCTCCTCGGGACTCGTGATGTATGTATGATATGTTTCTATTAGCTATATAAATGTGCCCAAGAAGTTTAAGCCCGGCCCCCGGACCGCAAGGCCCTCGGCTGCTGTGGCACCGGGACGACACAGTCCCGCTTGGCCCCCACACATTGTCGGGACCCAAACTCTTCTGGGGCCGGTCCTAAATACATTTATAAGAGTGGGAAAACAAGTTTGAGGTTGATACAATATCCGGTTGGCCGCCACTGTTGACATCTTTGCCCCGCACTGGTACCGGCGGCTGGTGCCAGTGCAGCGCACCTCCTCGGGACTCGTGATGTATGTATGATATGCTTGTATTAGCTATATGAATGTGCCCAAGAAGTTTAAGCCCGGCCCCCGGACCGCAAGGCACTCGGCTGGTGTGGCACCGGGACGACATAGTCCAGCCTGGCCCCCACACATTGTCGGGACCCAAACTCTTCTGGGGCCGGTCCTAAATACATTTATAAGAGTGGGAAAACAGGTTTGAGGCCAATACAATATCCGGTCGGCCGCCACCGTTGACATCTCTGCTCACGCACTATACCTATAAGCCCTGTTAATTCGACTCGAATTAACTTTGCACCCCCGTTTTGGTCGAAATTGTATTTGCAGGTCCCTTTAGGGTAGGGGACCACTGTCCCGAAACAGCTAGGCCGCAAATTCAAAACTCGGCCGGCTAGAGCGCGCTCTTTGATACCGCACCCGGGGCGGCCTGAATTCAGCTCAGCAACCGGCACTCCCCAGACCTCAAGATTGTATTTGCAGGTCTTTTAGGGTTGGGTGAGGGTGGGGGGAGAGAGTTTGGGACCAGGCGACATCCGCGCGGCACCCCGTAGCTGCACCTTTATATACGCAGGTACCGCAAACGACGTAGGGTTAGGGGTTAGGGTTAGGGGTTAGGTAGGGTTAGGGGGGGGGGTTTAGGGTTAGGGGGTTAGGGTTAGGGTTAGGGTTAGGGGGTT